>CM072244.1:44054231-44184880 GCA_036851935.1 Coregonus suidteri | reverse complement strand
TTGGTTTAGTATTGGGTATTTAGTATATTAAATCACCTGATTGGTTTAGTATTGGGTATTTAGTATATTAAATCACCTGATTGGTTTAGGGTTTAGTATTGGGTATTTAGTATATATTAAATCACCTGATTGGTTTAGTATTGGGTATTTAGTATATTAAATCACCTAATTGGTTAGTATTTTGTATTTAGTACATTAAATCACCTGATTGGTTTAGTATTGGGTATTTAGTACATTAAATCACCTGATTGGTTTCAGTATTGGGTATTTAGTACATTAAATCACCTGATTGGTTTAGTATTGGGTATTTAGTATATTAAATCACCTGATTGGTTTAGTATTGGGTATTTAGTATATATAAATCACCTGATTGGTTTAGTATTGGGTTTTTAGTATATTAAATCACCTGATTGGTTTAGTATTGGGTATTTAGTACATTAAATCACCTGATTGGTTTAGTATTGGGTATTTAGTATATTAAATCACCTGATTGGTTTAGTATTGGGTATTTAGTATATTAAATCACCTGATTGGTTTAGTATTGGGTATTTAGTATATTAAATCACCTGATTGGTTTAGTATTGGGTATTTAGTATATTAAATCACCTGATTGGTTTTAGTATTGGGTATTTAGTATATTAAATCACCTGATTGGTTTAGTATTGGGTATTTAGTATATTAAATCACCTGATTGGTTTAGTATTGGGTATTTAGTATATTAAATCACCTGATTGGTTTAGTATTGGGTATTTAGTATATTAAATCACCTGATTGGTTTAGTATTGGGTATTTAGTATATTAAATCACCTGATTGGTTTAGTATTGGGTATTTAGTATATTAAATCACCTGATTGGTTTAGTATTGGGTATTTAGTATATTAAATCACCTGATTGGTTTAGTATTGGGTATTTAGTATATTAAATCACCTGATTGGTTTAGTATTGGGTATTTAGTACATTAATCATCACCTGATTGGTTTAGTATTGGGTATTTAGTACATTAAATCACCTGATTGGTTTAGTATTGGGTATTTAGTACATTAAATCACCTGATTGGTTTAGTATTGGGTATTTAGTATATTAAATCACCTGATTGGTTTAGTATTGGGTATTTAGTATATTAAATCACCTGATTGGTTTAGTATTGGGTATTTAGTACATTAAATCACCTGATTGGTTTAGTAGGGTATTGGGTATTTAGGGTATTTTAAATCAAATCACCTGATTGGTTTAGTATTGGGTATTTAGTATATTAAATCACCTGATTGGTTTAGTATTGGGTATTTAGTATATTAAATCACCTGATTGGTTTAGTATTGGGTATTTAGTATATTAAATCACCTGATTGGTTTAGTATTGGGTATTTAGTACATTAAATCACCTGATTGGTTTAGTATTGGGTATTTTCGTACATTAAATCACCTGATTGGTTTAGTATTGGGTATTTAGTACATTAAATCACCTGATTGGTTTAGTATGGGTTGGTTAGTATATTAAATTGGATTGGTTTAGTATTGGGTATTTAGTACATTAAATCACCTGATTGGTTTAGTATTGGGTATTTAGTATATTAAATCACCTGATTGGTTTAGTATTGGGTATTTAGTATATTAAATCACCTGATTGGTTTAGTATTGGGTATTTAGTATATTAAATCACCTGATTGGTTTAGTATTGGGTATTTAGTATTTAAATCACCTTATTGGTTTAGTATTGGGTATTTAGTATATTAAATCACCTGATTGGTTTTAGTATTTAAATCACCTGATTGGTTTATCACCTGATTTAGTATATTAAATGGGATTGGTTTAGTATTGGGTATTTAGTATCAAATCACCTGATTGGTTTAGTATTGGGTATTTAGTATATTAAATCACCTGATTGGTTTAGTATTGGGTATTTAGTATATTAAATCACCTGATTGGTTTAGTATTGGTTATTTAGTACATTAAATCACCTGATTGGTTTAGTATTGGGTATTTAGTATATTAAATCACCTGATTGGTTTAGTATTGGGTATTTAGTATATTAAATCACCTGATTGATTGTTTAGTATTGGGTATTTAGTATATTAAATCACCTGATTGGTTTAGTATTGGGTATTTAGTATATTAAATCATCTGATTTGGTTTAGTATTGGGTATATAGTATATTAAATCACCTGATTGGTTTAGTATTGGGTATTTAGTATATTAAATCACCTAGTATTGGGTATTTAGTATTGGGGTTTAGTATTGGGTAGTACATTAAATCACCTGATTGGTTTAGTATTGGGTATTTAGTATATTAAATCACCTGATTGGTTTAGTATTGGGTATTTAGTACATTAAAATCACCTGATTGGTTTAGTATTGGGTATTTAGTACATTTAAATCACCTGATTGGTTTAGTATTGGGTATTTTTAGTTTAGTCACCTGATTGGTTTAGTATTGGGTATTTAGTATATTAAATCACCTGATTGTTTTAGTATTGGGTATTTAGTATATTAAATCACCTGATTGGTTTAGTATTGGGTATTTAGTATATTAAATCACCTGATGGTTTTAGTATTGGGTATTTAGTATATTAAATCACCTGATTGGTTTAGTATTGGGTATTTAGTATATTAAATCACCTGATTGGTTTAGTATTGGGTATTTAGTATATTAAATCACCTGATTGGTTTAGTATTGGGTATTTAGTATATTAAATCACCTGATTGGTTTAGTATTGGTATTTAGTATTTAGTACATTAAATCACCTGATTGGTTTAGTATTGGGTTTATATTTAGTATATTAGTATATTAAATCACCTGATTGGTTTAGTATTGGGTATTTAGTATATTAAATCACCTGATTGGTTTAGTATTGGGTATTTAGCCTATTAAATCACCTGATTGGTTTAGTATTGGGTATTTAGTACATTAAATCACCTGATTGGTTTAGTATTGGGTATTTAGTATATTAAATCACCTGATTGGTTTAGTATTGGGTATTTAGTACATTAAATCACCTGATTGGTTTAGTATTGGGTATTTAGTATATTAAATCACCTGATTGGTTTAGTATTGGTTTAAGTACATTTAAATCACCTGATTGGTTTAGTATTGGGTATTTAGTATATAAATCACCTGATGGTTTAGTATTGGGTATTTAGTACATTAAATCACCTGATTGGTTTAGTATTGGGTATTTAGTATATTAAATCACCTGATTGGTTTAGTATTGGGTATTTAGTATATTAAATCACCTGATTGGTTTAGTATTGGGTATTTAGTAGTATATTAAATCACCTGATTGGTTTAGTATTGGGTATTTAGTATATTAAATCACCTGATTGGTTTAGTATTGGGTATTTTATAGTATATTAAATCACCTGATTGGTTTAGTATTGGGTATTTAGTACATTAAATCACCTGATTGGTTTAGTATTGGGTATTTAGTATATTAAATCACCTGATTGGTTTAGTATTGGGTATTTAGTATATTAAATCACCTGATTGGTTTAGTATTGGGTATTTAGTATATTAAATCACCTGATTGGTTTAGTATTGGGTATTTAGTATATTAAATCACCTGATGGGTTAGTATTGGGTATTTAGTAGTATATTAAATCACCTGATTGTATTGGGTTAGTATTCACCTGGTATTTAGGGTATTTAGTATTTAAATCACCTGATTGGTTTGGTTTAGTATTGGGTATTTAGTATATTAAATCACCTGATTGGTTTAGTATTGGGTATTTAGTATATTAAATCACCTGATTGGTTTAGTATTGGGTATTTAGTACATTAAATCACCTGATTGGTTTAGTATTGGGTATTTAGTACATTAAATCACCTGATTGGTTTTAGTATTGGGTATTTAGTACATTAAATCACCTGATTGGTTTAGTATTGGGTATTTAGTATATTAAATCACCTGATTGGTTTAGTATTGGGTATTTAGTACATTAAATCACCTGATTGGTTTAGTATTGGGTATTTAGTATATTAAATCACCTGATTGGTTTAGTATTGGGTATTTTTAGTATATTAAATCACCTGATTGGTTTAGTATTGGGTATTTAGTATATTAAATCACCTGATTGGTTTAGTATTGGTATTTTAGTATTTAAATCACCTGATTGGTTTAGTATTGGGTATTAGTATATTAAATCACCTGATTGGTTTAGTATTGGGTATTTAGTATATTAAATCACCTGATTGGTTTAGTATTGGGGGTATTTAGTACATTAAATCACCTGATTGGTTTAGTATTGGGTATTTAGTATATTAAATCACCTGATTGGTTTAGTATTGGGTATTTTAGTACATTAAATCACCTCACCTGATTGTATTGGTTTAGTATATGGGTATTGGTTTAGTATTGGTTTTTAAATCAAATCACTGATTGGTTTAGTATTGGGTATTTAGTACATTAAATCACCTGATTGGTTTAGTATTGGGTATTTAGTATATTAAATCACCTGATTGGTTTAGTATTGGGTATTTAGTACATATTAAATCACCTGATTGGTTTAGTATTGGGTATTTAGTATATTAAATCACCTGATTGGTTTTGTATTGGGTATTTAGTATATTAAATCACCTGATTGGTTTAGTATTGGGTATTTAGTATATTAAATCACCTGATTGGTTTTAGTATTGGGGTATTTAGTATATTAAATCACCTGATTGGTTTAGTATTGGGTATTTAGTATATTAAATCACCTGATTGGTTTAGTATTGGGTATTTAGTATATTAAATCACCTGATTGGTTTAGTATTGGGTATTTAGTACATTAAATCACCTGATTGGTTTAGTATTGGGTATTTAGTACATTAAATCACCTGATTGGTTTAGTATTGGGTATTTAGTACATTAAATCACCTGATTGGTTTAGTATTGGGTATTTAGTACATTAAATCACCTGATTGGTTTAGTATTGGGTATTTAGTATATTAAATCACCTGATTGGTTTAGTATTGGGTATTTAGTACATTAAATCACCTGATTGGTTTAGTATTGGGTATTTAGTATATTAAATCACCTGATTGGTTTAGTATTGGGTATTTAGTATATTAAATCACCTGATTGGTTTAGTATTGGGTATTTAGTATATTAAATCACCTGATTGGTTTAGTATTGGGTATTTAGTACATTAAATCACCTGATTGGTTTAGTATTGGGTATTTAGTATATTAAATCACCTGATTGGTTTAGTATTGGGTATTTAGTACATTAAATCACCTGATGATTTTAGTATTGGGTATTTAGTAGTATATTAAATCACTGATGATTGGTTTAGTATTGGGTATTTAGTATATTAAATCACCTGATTGGTTTAGTATTGGGTATTTAGTATATTAAATCACCTGATTGGTTTAGTATTGGGTATTTAGTATATTAAATCACCTGATTGGTTTAGTATTGGGTATTTAGTATATTAAATCACCACCTGATTGGTTTAGTATTGGGTATTTCACCTGATTGGTTTAGTATTAAATCACCTGATTGGTTTAGTATTGGGTATTTAGTATATTAAATCACCTGATTGGTTTAGTATTGGGTATTTAGTATATTAAATCACCTGATTGGTTTAGTATTGGGTATTTAGTATATTAAATCACCTGATTGGTTTAGTATTGGGTATTTAGTACATTAAATCACCTGATTGGTTTAGTATTGGGTATTTAGTATATTTAATCACCTGATTGGTTTAGTATTGGGTATTTTAGTATTAAATCACCTGATTGGTTTGATTGGGGGTTTTAGTATATTAAATCACCTGATTGGGTTTTATTTAGTATTGGGTATTTAGTACATTAAATCACTGATTGGTTTAGTATTGGGTATTTTAGTATTTATTAAAAATCACCTGATTGGTTTAGTATTGGGTATTTAGTACATTAAATCACCTGATTGGTTTAGTATTGGGTATTTAGTACATTAAATCACCTGATTGGTTTAGTATTGGTATTTAGTATATTAAATCACCTGATTGGTTTAGTATTGGGTATTTAGTATATTAAATCACCTGATTGGTTTAGTATTGGGTATTTAGTATATTAAATCACCTGATTGGTTTTTAGTATTGGTATTTTTAGTATATTAAATCACCTGATTGGTTTAGTATTGGGTATTTAGTATATTAAATCACCTGATTGGTTTAGTATTGGGTATTTAGTACATTAATCACCTGATTGGTTTGATTGGTTTTTAGTATTGGGTCACCTGATTGGTTTAGTATTGGGTATTAAATCACCTGATTGGTTTAGTATTGGGTATTTAGTATATTAAATCACCTGATTGGTTTAGTATTGGGTATTTAGTATATTAAATCACCTGATTGGTTTAGTATTGGGTATTTAGTATATTAAATCACCTGATTGGTTAGTATTGGGTATTTAGTACATTAATTCACCTGATTGGTTTAGTATTGGGTATTTAGTATATTAAATCACCTGATTGGTTTAGTATTGGGTATTTAGTACATTAAATCACCTGATTGGTTTAGTATTGGGTATTTAGTACATTAAATCACCTGATTGGTTTAGTATTGGGTATTTAGTATATTAAATCACCTGATTGGTTTAGTATTGGGTATTTAGTATTAAATCACCTGATTGGTTTAGTATTGGGTATTTAGTATATTAAATCACCTGATTGGTTTAGTATTGGGTATTTAGTACATTAAATCACCTGATTGGTTTAGTATTGGGTATTTAGTATATTAAATCACCTGATTGGTTTAGTATTGGGTATTTAGTACATTAAATCACCTGATTGGTTTAGTATTGGGTATTTAGTATATTAAATCACCTGATTGGTTTAGTATTGGGTATTTAGTATATTAAATCACCTGATTGGTTTAGTATTGGGTATTTAGTACATTAAATCACCTGATTGGTTTAGTATTGGGTATTTAGTATATTAAATCACCTGATTGGTTTAGTATTGGGTATTTAGTATATTAAATCACCTGATTGGTTTAGTATTGGGTATTTAGTATTTAAATCACCTGATTGGTTTAGATTGGGTATTTAGTATTTAAATCACCTGATTGGTTTAGTATTGGTATTTAGTATCTAAATCAGTATTGGTTTAGTATTGGGTATTTAGTATATTAAATCACCTGATTGGTTTAGTATTGTGTATTTAGTACATTAAATCACCTGATTGGTTTAGTATTGGGTATTTAGTATATTTAATCACCTGATTGGTTTTAGTATTGGGTATTTAGTATATTAAATCACCTGATTGGTTTAGTATTGGGTATTTAGTATATTAAATCACCTGATTGGTTTAGTATTGGGTATTTAGTATATTAAATACCTGATTGGTTTAGTATTGGGTATTTAGTATATTTAAATCACCTGATTGGTTTAGTATTGGGTATTTAGTATATTAAATCACCTGATGGTTTAGTATTGGGTATTTAGTACATTAAATCACCTGATTGGTTTAGTATTGGGTATTTAGTACATTAAATCACCTGATTGGTTTAGTATTGGGTATTTAGTATATTAAATCACCTGATTGGTTTAGTATTGGGTATTTAGTATATTAAATCACCTGATTGGTTTAGTATTGGGTATTTAGTATATTAATCACCTGATTGGTTTAGTATTGGGTATTTAGTATATTAAATCACCTGATTGGTTTAGTATTGGGTATTTAGTATATTAAATCACCTGATTGTTTAGTATTGGGTATTTAGTATAATGACCTGATTGGTTTAGTATTGGGTATTTAGTATATTAAATCACCTGATTGGTTTAGTATTGGGTATTTAGTATATTAAATCACCTGATTGGTTTAGTATTGGGTATTTAGTATATTAAATCACCTGATGGGTTAGTATTGGGTATTTAGTATATTAAATCACCTGATTGGTTTAGTATTGGGTATTTAGTACATTAAATCACCTGATTGGTTTAGTATTGGGTATTTAGTATATTAAATCACCTGATTGGTTTAGTATTGGGTATTTAGTATATTAAATCACCTGATTGGTTTAGTATATTAAATCACCTGATTGGTTTAGTATTGGGTATTTAGTATATCACCTGATTGGTTTAGTATTGGGTATTTAGTATATTAAATCACCTGATTGGTTTAGTATTGGGTATTTAGTATATTAAATCACCTGATTGGTTTAGTATTGGTATTTAGTAGTATATTAAATCCTGATTGGTTTAGTATTGGGTATTTAGTATATTAAATCACCTGATTGGTTTTTAGTATTGGGTATTTAGTATATTAAATCACCTGATTGGTTTAGTATTGGGTATTTAGTACATTAAATCACCTGATTGGTTTAGTATTGGGTATTTAGTACATTAAATCACCTGATTGGTTTAGTATTGGGTATTTAGTATATTAAATCACCTGATTGGTTTAGTATTGGGTATTTAGTATATTAAATCACCTGATTGGTTTAGTATTGGGTATTTAGTATATTAAATCACCTGATTGGTTTAGTATTGGGTATTTAGTATATTAAATCACCTGATTGGTTTAGTATTGGGTATTTAGTATATATTAATCACCTGATTGGTTTAGTATTGGGTATTTAGTATATTAAATCACCTGATTGGTTTAGTATTGGGTATTTAGTACATTAAATCACCTGATTGGTTTAGTATTGGGTATTTAGTACATTAAATCACCTGATTGGTTTAGTATTGGGTATTTAGTACATTAAATCACCTGATTGGTTTAGTATTGGGGGTATTTAGTACATTAAATCACCTGATTGGTTTAGTATTGGGTATTTAGTACATTAAATCAATCACCTGATTGGTTTAGTATTGGGTATTTAGTATATTAAATCACCTGATTGGTTTAGTATTGGGTATTTAGTATATTAAATCACCTGATTGGTTTAGTATTGGGTATTTAGTATATTAAATCACCTGATTGGTTTAGTATTGGGTATTTAGTATATTAAATCACCTGATTGGTTTAGTATTGGGTATTTAGTATATTAAATCACCTGATTGGTTTAGTATTGGGTATTTAGTACATTAAATCACCTGATTGGTTTAGTATTGGGTATTTAGTATATTAAATCACCTGATTGGTTTAGTATTGGGTATTTAGTATATTAAATCACCTGATTGGTTTAGTATTGGGTATTTAGTATATTAAATCACCTGATTGGTTTAGTATTGGGTATTTAGTATATTAAATCACCTGATTGGTTTAGTATTGGGTATTTAGTAGTATTAAAAATCACCTGATTGGTTTAGTATTGGGTATTTAGTATATTAAAATCACCTGATTGGTTTAGTATTGGGTATTTAGTATATTAAATCACCTGATTGGTTTAGTATTGGGTATTTAGTATATTAAATCACCTGATTGGTTTAGTATTGGGTATTTAGTATATTAAATCACCTGATTGGTTTAGTATTGGGTATTAGTAGTATTAAATCACCTGATTGGTTTAGTATTGGGTATTTAGTACATTAAATCACCTGATTGGTTTAGTATTGGGTATTTAGTACATTAAATCACCTGATTGGTTTAGTATTGGTATTTAGTACATTAAATCACCTGATTGTTTTAGTATTGGGTATTTAGTATATTAAATCACCTGATTGGTTTAGTATTGGGTATTTAGTACATTTAAATCACCTGATTGGTTTAGTATTGGGTATTTAGTATATTAAATCACCTGATTGGTTTAGTATTGGGTATTTAGTATATTAAATCACCTGATTGGTTTAGTATTGGGTATTTAGTATTGGGTATTTAGTATATTAAATCACCTGATTGGTTTAGTATTGGGTATTTAGTATATTAAATCACCTGATTGGTTTAGTATTGGGTATTTAGTATATTAAATCACCTGAGTTGGGTTTTAGTATTGGGTCACCTTTGGTTTAGTATTGGGTATATTAATTAAATCACCTGATTGGTTTAGTATTGGGTATTTAGTACATTAAATCACCTGATTGGTTTAGTATTGGGTATTTAGTATATTAAATCACCTGATTGGTTTAGTATTGGGTATTTAGTATATTAAATCACCTGATTGGTTTAGTATTGGGTATTTAGTAGTATTAAATCACCTGATTGGTTTGGTTATTATTGGGTATTTAGTATATTAAATCACCTGATTGGTTTAGTATTGGGTATTTAGTATATTAAATCACCTGATTGTTTAGTATTGGGTATTTAGTATATTAAATCACCTGATTGGTTTAGTATTGGGTATTTAGTATATTAAAATCACCTGATTGGTTTTAGTATTGGGTATTTAGTATATTAAATCACCTGATTGGTATTGGGTATTTATTACATTAAATCACCTGATTGGTTTTAGTATTGGGTATTTAGTATTAAATCACCTGATTGGTTTAGTATTGGGTATTTAGTATATTAAATCACCTGATTGGTTTAGTATTGGGTATTTAGTACATTAAATCACCTGATTGGTTTAGTATTGGGTATTTAGTATATTAAATCACCACCTGATTGGTTTAGTATTGGGTATTTAGTATATTAAATCACCTGATTGGTTTAGTATTGGGTATTTAGTATATTATTAAAATCACCTGATTGGTTTAGTATTGGGTATTTAGTATATTAAATCACCTGATTGGTTTAGTATTGGGTATTTAGTATATTAAATCACCTGATTGGTTTAGTATTGGGTATTTAGTATATTAAATCACCTGATTGGTTTAGTATTGGGTATTTAGTATATTAAATCACCTGATTGGTTTAGTATTGGGTATTTAGTATATTAAATCACCTGATTGGTTTTATTGGGTATTTAGTATATTAAATCACCTGATTGGTTTAGTATTGGGTATTTTTTAGTACATTCACCTGATTGGTTTAGTATTGGGTTTAGTAGTATTTAAATCACCTGATTGGTTTAGTATTGGGTATTTAGTATATTAAATCACCTGATTGGTTTAGTATTGGGTATTTTAGTATATTAAATCACCTGATTGGTTTAGTATTGGGTATTTAGTACATTAAATCACCTGATTGGTTTAGTATTGGGTATTTAGTATATTAAATCACCTGATTGGTTTAGTATTGGGTATTTAGTATATTAAATCACCTGATTGGTTTAGTATTGGGTATTTAGTATATTAAATCACACCTGATTGGTTTAGTATTGGGTATTTAGTACATTAAATCACCTGATTGGTTTAGTATTGGGTATTTAGTATATTAAATCACCTGATTGGTTTAGTATTGGGTATTTAGTATATTAAATCACCTGATTGGTTTAGTATTGGGTATTTAGTATATTAAATCACCTGATTGGTTTAGTATTGGGTATTTAGTATATTAAATCACCTGATTGGTTTAGTATTGGGTATTTAGTATATTAAATCACCTGATTGGTTTAGTATTGGGTATTTAGTATATTAAATCACCTGATTGGTTTAGTATTGGGTATTTAGTAAATCACCTTTGGTTAAATTTACCTGATTGGTTTAGTATTGGGTATTTAGTACATTAAATCACCTGATTGGTTTAGTATTGGGTATTTAGTACATTAAATCACCTGATTGGTTTAGTATTGGGTATTTAGTACATTAAATCACCTGATTGGTTTAGTATTGGGTATTTAGTATATTAAATCACCTGATTGGTTTAGTATTGGGTATTTAGTACATTAAATCACCTGATTGGTTTAGTATTGGGTATTTAGTATATTAAATCACCTGATTGGTTTAGTATTGGGTATTTAGTATATTAAATCACCTGATTGGTTTAGTATTGGGTATTTAGTATATTAAATCACCTGATTGGTTTAGTATTGGGTTTAGTATATTAAAATCACCTGATTGGTTTAGTATTGGGTATTTAGTATATTAAATCACCTGATTGGTTTAGTATTGGGTATTTAGTACATTAAATCACCTGATTGGTTTAGTATTGGGTATTTAGTATATTAAATCACCTGATTGGTTTAGTATTGGGTATTTAGTATATTAAATCACCTGATTGGTTTAGTATTGGGTATTTAGTACATTAAATCACCTGATTGGTTTAGTATTGGGTATTTAGTACATTAAATCACCTGATTGGTTTAGTATTGGGTATTTAGTATATTAAATCACCTGATTGGTTTAGTATTGGGTATTTAGTATATTAAAATCACCTGATTGGTTTAGTATTGGGTATTTAGTATATTAAATCACCTGATTGGTTTAGTATTGGGTATTTAGTATATTAAATCACCTGATTGGTTTAGTATTGGGTATTTAGTATATTAAATCACCTGATTGGTTTAGTATTGGGTATTTAGTATATTAAATCACCTGATTGGTTATTGGGTATTTAGTAGTATTGGGTGATTGGTATATTGGGTATTTGGTTTATTGGGTTTTAAATCATTAAATCACCTGTTGGTTTAGTATTGGGTATTTTAGTATATTAAATCACCTGATTGGTTTAGTATTGGGTATTTAGTATATTAAATCACCTGATTGGTTTAGTAGTATTGGTATTTAGTATATTAAATCACCTGATTGGTTTAGTATTGGGTATTTAGTATATTAAATCACCTGATTGGTTTAGTATTGGGTATTTAGTATATTAAATCACCTGATTGGTTTAGTATTGGGTATTTAGTATATTAAATCACCTGATTGGTTTAGTATTGGGTATTTAGGGTGATTTTTAGTATTTAAATTTAGTATATTAAATCACCTGATTTTAGTATTGGGTATTTTAGTATATTTAAATCACCTGATTGGTTTAGTATTGGGTATTTATAGTATATTAAATCACCTGATTGTTTAGTATTGGGTATTTAGTACATTAAATCACCTGATTGGTTTAGTATTGGGTATTTAGTATATTAAATCACCTGATTGGTTTAGTATTGGGTATTTAGTATATTTAAATCACCTGATTGGTTTAGTATTGGGTATTTAGTATATTAAATCACCTGAGTAATCACCTGGTTTAGTATTGGGTATTTAGTATATTAAATCACCTGATTGGTTTAGTATTGGGTATTTAGTATATTAAATCACCTGATTGGTTTAGTATTGGGTATTTAGTACATTAAATCACCTGATTGTTTTAGTATTGGGTATTTAGTATATTAAATCACCTGATTGGTTTAGTATTGGGTATTTAGTATATTAAATCACCTGATTGGTTTAGTATTGGGTATTTAGTATATTAAATCACCTGATTGGTTTAGTATTGGGTATTTAGTATATTAAATCACCTGATTGGTTTAGTATTGGGTATTTAGTACATTAAATCACCTGATTGGTTTAGTATTGGGTATTTAGTATATTAAATCACCTGATTGGTTTAGTATTGGGTATTTAGTATATTAAATCACCTGATTGGTTTAGTATTGGGTATTTAGTATATTAAATCACCTGATTGGTTTAGTATTGGGTATTTAGTATATTAAATCACCTGATTATTAAATCACCTGATTGGTTTAGTATTGGGTATTTAGTATATTAAATCACCTGATTGGTTTAGTATTGGGTATTTAGTATATTAAATCACTGATTGGTTTAGTATTGGGTATTTAGTACATTAAATCACCTGATTGGTTAGTAGTATTGGGGTATTTAGTATATTAAATCACCTGATTGGTTTAGTATTGGGTATTTAGTATATTAAATCACCTGATTGGTTTAGTATTGGGTATTTAGTATATTAAATCATGGGGTATTTGGGTATTTAGTATTTAAATCACCTGATTGGTTTAGTATTGGGTATTTAGTACATTAAATCACCTGATTGGTTTAGTATTGGGTATTTAGTATATTAAATCACCTGATTGGTTTAGTATTGGGTATTTAGTATATTAAATCACCTGATTGGTTTAGTATTGGGTATTTAGTATTAAATCACCTGATTGGTTTAGTATTGGGTTTTTAGTATTAAATCACCTGATTGGTTTAGTATTGGGTATTTAGTATATTAAATCACCTGATTGGTTTAGTATTGGGTATTTAGTATATTAAATCACCTGATTGGTTTAGTATTGGGTATTTAGTATATTAAATCACCTGATTGGTTTAGTATTGGGTATTTAGTATATTAAATCACCTGATTGGTTTAGTATTGGGTATTTTAGTATATTAAATCACCTGATTGGTTTAGTATTGGGTATTTAGTACATTAAATCACCTGATTGGTTTAGTATTGGGTATTTAGTATATTTAATCACCTGATTGGTTTAGTATTGGGTATTTAGTACATTAATCACCTGATTTAGTTTGATTAGGTTTGGTATTTATACATTAAATCAACTGATTGGTTTAGTATTGGGTATTTAGTATATTAAATCACCTGATTGGTTTAGTATTGGGTATTTAGTATATTAAATCACCTGATTGGTTTAGTATTGGTATTTAGTATATTAAAAATCACCTGATTGGTTTAGTATTGGGTATTTAGTATATTAAATCACCTGATTGGTTTAGTATTGGGTATTTAGTATATTAAATCACTGATTGGTTTAGTATTGGTATTTAGTATATTAAATCACCTGATTGGTTTAGTATTTAGTATTTAGTATATTAAATCACCTGATTGGTTTAGTATTGGGTATTTAGTATATTAAATCACCTGATTGGTTTAGTATTGGGTTATTTTAGTACATTAAATCACCTGATTGGTTTAGTATTGGGTATTTATTGGGTATTTTAAAATCACCTGATTGGTTTAGTATTGGGTATTTAGTATATTAAATCACCTGATTGGTTTATATTGGGGATTTAGTATATTAAATCACCTGATTGGTTTAGTATTGGGTATTTAGTATATTAAATCACCTGATTGGTTTAGTATTGGGTATTTAGTATATTAAATCACCTGATTGGTTTAGTCACCTGATTGGTTTAGTATTGGGTATTTAGTATATTTAATCACCTGATTGGTTTAGTATTGGGTATTTAGTATATTAAATCACCTGATTGGTTTAGTATTGGGTATTTAGTATATTAAATCACCTGATTGGTTTAGTATTGGGTATTTAGTACATTAAATCACCTGATTGGTTTAGTATTGGTATTTAGTATATTAAATCACCTGATTGGTTTAGTATTGGGTATTTAGTATATTAAATCACCTGATTGGTTTATTGGGTATTTAGTATATTAAATCACCTGATTTTTAGTATATTTAATCACACCTGATTGGTTTAGTATTGGGTATTTAGTATATTAAATCACCTGATTGGTTTAGTATTGGGTATTTAGTATATTAAATCACCTGATTGGTTTAGTATTGGGTATTTAGTACATTAAATCACCTGATTGGTTTAGTATTGGGTATTTAGTACATTAAATCACCTGATTGGTTTAGTATTGGGTATTTAGTATATTAAATCACCTGATTGGTTTTGTATTGGGTATTTAGTATATTAAATATCACCTGATTGGTTTAGTATTGGGTATTTTAGTACATTAAATCACCTGATTGGTTTAGTATTGGGTATTTAGTATATTAAATCACCTGATTGGTTTAGTATTGGGTATTTAGTATATTAAATCACCTGATTGGTTTAGTATTGGGTATTTAGTATATTAAATCACCTGATTGGTTTTTTAGTATATATTGGGTATTTAGTATTTAGTATTAAATCACCTGATTGGTTTAGTATTGGGTATTTAGTACATTAAATCACCTGATTGGTTTTTAGTATTGGGTATTTAGTATATATTAAATCACCTGATTGGTTTAGTATTGGGTATTTAGTATATTAAATCACCTGATTGGTTTAGTATTGGGTATTTAGTATATTAAATCACCTGATTGGTTTAGTATTGGGTATTTAGTATATTAAATCACCTGATTGGTTTAGTATTGGGTATTTAGTACATTAAATCACCTGATTGGTTTAGTATTGGGTATTTAGTATATTAAATCACCTGATTGGTTTAGTATTGGTAATTTAGTATTTAGTATATTAAATCACCTGATTGGTTTAGTATTGGGTATTTAGTATATTAAATCACCTGATTGGTTTAGTATTGGGTATTTAGTATATTAAATCACCTGATTGGTTTAGTATTGGGTATTTAGTATATTAAATCACCTGATTGGTTTAGTATTGGGTATTTAGTACATTAAATCACCTGATTGGTTTAGTATTGGGTATTTAGTACATTAAATCACCTGATTGGTTTAGTATTGGGTATTTAGTACATTAAATCACCTGATTGGTTTAGTATTGGGTATTTAGTACATTAAATCACCTGATTGGTTTAGTATTGGGTATTTAGTATATTAAATCACCTGATTGGTTTAGTATTGGGTATTTAGTATATTAAATCACCTGATTGGGTATTGGTTTAGTATTATTGGGTATTTAGTATATTAAATCACCTGATTGGTTTAGTATTGGGTATTTAGTATATTAAATCACCTGATTGGTTTAGTATTGGGTATTTAGTACATTATTAAATCACCTGATTGGTTTTAGTATTGGGTATTTAGTATATTAAATCACCTGATTGGTTTAGTATTGGGTATTTAGTATATTAAATCACCTGATTGGTTTAGTATTGGGTATTTAGTCCTCGATTCCTCTCCTCTATTCCTTCTAAAAACCCATTGGAGAAGAAGGTCAGAGGGGAGGGACCTTGTACCTTCTCCTCCAATACAGTTGATACAATACAGGTGAGGAGACAGGATGCGAATCAAGGAAAGACAACGTGAGAAAGCCCTAGTAGCCATCTTGTGGTGATGTCACCCACCCTGAGACCTACACTACTGTTATCCTGTCCAACCAAGATCAGGGTTTTGGTAGGATAATGGCTGCTGCTTTTTGGGTATGAAGTGCTGTTGTGGAAAGGGGTTTCATCCTAGGTCAGCCATACAGGGATTGTTACACCAATGATCAGACATCATCTGCAGCTGAACATCAATATCATCAGACAAAATTAGAGCGAGTAACAACCAAATAAAACAGACAAACAGGGAATGTTCAAGGACCAAAAAAAGACACTATACCTCATTCAAAGAATCAACACTTTATTTCATATCATACAAAGAACGCCTATGGTTTGGCGGGTTAAGACATTAATCTTACTCCAAAAGAAGAGATTGAATAGTTGAATGAATAGTGTCTAATCCAAATAATCAGGGGCTGGAACAGAAACCTGCCCACCCAGTAGCTAGATCTCTAGCAGTAAGGTTGGCCATGCATGTTCTAGATCTATACATTGTTGCTTTAACAGTATTGTTGTAGTCCTACAACCAATTCTAACAGTAACCCAATAGCATATACAGAGCATTCAGAAAGTATTCAGACCCCTTGACTTTTTCCACATTTTGTTACGTTACAGCCTTATTCTAAAATTGGTTAAATAATATTGCTTTCCTCATCAATCTACACACAATACCACATAATGACAATTACGAAGCGAAAACAGGTTTGTCTAATTTTTTGCAAATGTATAAAAAAAAACACCAACAGATATACCTTATTTACATAAGTATTCAGACCCTTTGACACCTTATTTACATAAGTATTCAGACCCTTTGACACCTTATTTACATAAGTACTCAGACCCTTTGCTATGAGACTCGAAATTGAGCTCAGGTACATCCTGTTTCCATTGATCATCCTTGATGTTTCTACAACTTTATTGGAGTCCACCTGCTGTAAATTCAACTGATTGGACATGATTTGGGCACATACCTGTCCATGTAACGTCCCACAGTTGACAGTGCATATCAGAGCAAAAATCAAGCCATGAGGTCGAAGGAATTGTCCGTAGAGCTCTGAGACAGGATTGTGTTGAGGCACAGATCTGGGGAAGGGTACCAAAAACTTTCTGCAGTATTGAAGGTCCAAAAGAACACAGTGGCCTCCATCATTCTTAAATGGAAGATGTTTGGAACACCCAAGACTCTGAGCAATCGGGGGAGAAGGGCCTTGGTCAGGGAGGTGACCAAGAACCTGATGGTCACTCTGACAGAGCTCCAGAGTTCCTCTATGGAGATATGAGAACCTTCCAGAAGGACAACCATCTCTGCAGCACTCCACCAATCAGGCCTTTATGGTAGAGTGGCCAGACTGAAGCCACTTCTCAGTAAAAGGCACATGACAGCCCGCTTCGAGTTTGCCAAAAGGCACCTAAAGACTCTCAGACCATGAGAAAGAAGATTCTCTGATCTGATGAAACCAAGATTGAATGCCAAGCGTCACGTCTGCAGGAAACCAGGCACCATCCCTACGGTGTAGCATGGTGGTGGCAGCAGCATCATGCTGTGGGGATGTTTTTCAGTGGCAGGGACTGGCAGACCAGTCAGGATCGAGGGAAAGATGAACTGAGCAAAGTACAGATATTTTCCCCCTGACATCCATATCATGCTGAAATCAATAGAACAGGGGGCAAACGACTAGAGTTCTACATTGTGACATTATTAATTAAAATACTCCTACTACAATGTTAAAACATTCTACATTGTGACATTATTCATAAAAATACTCCTACTACAATGTTAAAACATTCTACATTGTGACATTATTTCATTGATATCATGAAACAACTCCTTCATGTATGTATTTTCTGATGTTTGATCAGAGATCTTTTATCAGAGTATCTCTTGTCACATTGATCACAGCTATATTTCTCTCCTGTGTGTCTTCTCTGGTGTGATACCAGGCTGCTTGACTGAGTAAAACTCTTCCCACATTGATTACAGCTATATGGTTTCTCTCCTGTGTGTGTTCTCTGGTGTGATACCAGGCTGCTTGACTGAGTAAAACTCTTCCCACATTGATTACAGATATAAGGTTTCTCTCCTGTGTGTGTTCTCTGGTGTGATACAAGGCTGCTTGACTGAGTAAAACTCTTCCCACATTGATCACAGCTATAAGGATTCTCTCCTGTGTGTGCTCTCTTGTGTATTGTCAGATGGCTAGATGTAACAAAACTCTTCCCACATTGATCACAGCTATAAGGTTTCACTCCTGTGTGCGCTCTCAGATGTACTATCAGCCAGCTTGAGTGAGTAAAACTCTTCCCACATTGAGTACATTTACAAGGTTTCTCTACTGTGTGTATTTTCTGGTGTGATTTTAAATCTGTTGAACTAACAAAACTCTTTCCGCAGTCAGGGCAGTGGTAAGGTTTCTCTCCTGTGTGCCCTCTCAGATGTACTATTAGGCAGCTTGAATGAGTAAAACTCTTCCCACATTGATCACAGCTATAAGGTTTCTCTCCTGTGTGTATTCTCTGGTGTGATTTCAGGCAGCTAGACTGAGTAAAACTCTTCCCACATTGAGCACAGCCATAAGGTTTCTCTCCAGTGTGAATTCTCAAGTGTACTTTAAGTGAGTCTGACCGTGAGTAACTCTTCCCACACTCAAAACAATGGTGAGGTTTCTCTCCTGTGTGTACTCGCTTGTGTATTTTAAGTTCTGATGAAGATTTGCAACGTTTCTGACAGTCAGAGCAGGAATTAGATTTCTTCCCTGTGGGTCTCTGGTGGTGTTTCTTGAGGTGATCTGATCTGTAGAGACTCTTCTCTGCCTCGTCAGCGTCATGATGTTGTTGAGGCTCCTCAGAGGATCCAGGAAAGTCACGTCTCTCTCCTGTGTGAACGACAAAGTCAGAGAGATGGTTAAAGGCCCACAACAGCAGAAATACACTGTTTATTTGAGATAAAAGGTGATGCCCAGAGCGTACCCATGAAGTTGTGCAACAATTGACGTATGTTAAATTATTTGACAATTGTCTTTTATATAGTCAAGTGAGCAACAATAGTCATATTTTGTCTTGTTTTCACATTAGTAGTAACATCGATGATTCTAGGCTAGAAATAAGTTATTAAAGTTGAAGAAACCTTAGGCAATGCACCAGACCACTTTTGGTCACCAATATAGGCCCCTTTCTGTGTTCGAAAAATTGCCGCACGAGGGCGATGCACACGCAATTTGGTTGCAGAAACTCCTCCCTGCTAATACAGAAACCGCTAGTTATGGATGTAGTATATCTGCAAGGAGGAAAAATGGTGAGCAAAGATTTTAGTTTTTCACAATGTATTCTGAATATTACAGCGCACGATCAGTGGAAGATCAGGAGTGCTACTCAAGGAAACTCACATGAAGCTCTTGTGTCGCTATTCACTAATTCACCCCCCGTGGGGGAACACTCAGGGGGAGTTTGACTTCCTGGATCAGTTGATGATAGTTGAACATGTGACTGTAACTAAACAGCTACAGTATTAAGTATTATGTGTAATTATTGAAGAACCGCGTTAATGACAGTATAGACTTTGGTGTTTGTGAATCAACTTAAGGTAGACTTTGGTGTTTGTGAATCAACTTAAGGTAGACTTTGGTGTTTGTGAATCAACTTAAGGCGACTCTCAGTTAGAACCATTGGAGTTTGTAAACTCTGAAATGATTTAGGATTTCTGTGGCCCATGAAAACTGTTTTCCCAGCGTAACATAAGGAGACACTAAATGTTACGTAGCTAGAGCGCATTTCAGAGATTTGAAAACAAAAAACTGTCCGACAGCAAGATCCAGTATTTAAAATTGAAGTTCATCATATGACAAGCGTAACGTTATGACTATAACTACTGTTCCCTGAAGGAGGGAAACTAGGTACAACATACTATTAAATCCACGCCTCGCTGGAAGCCCCGCCTTCCACAGGTGATGAGCGTGAGGCTCGGATTCATTCCTTCAATTTAATACCGCTCTTCACCGACCCAGGAAGGGGCGGGGCCAAACAGGTGTTGTACTGCATTTCCCCCTCCTTCAGGGAACAGTAGTTATAGTCAAAGTTACGCTCCCTTTCAGTCGGTCAACTTCGGTACAACATACTAATGGGGAAATACAATCATTGCTATGAAGCCCCTAAATAAGATCTGGTGCAACCAATTACCTTCAGAAGTCACATAATTAGTTAATATAAAGTCCACCTGTGTGCAATCTAAGTGTCACATGATCTCAGTATATATACACACACACCTGTTCTGAAAGGCCCCAGAGTCTGCAACACCACTAAGCAAGGGGCACCACCAAGCAAGCGGCACCATGAAGACCAAGGAGCTCTCCAAACAGGTCAGGGACAAAGTTGTGGAGAAGTACAGCTCAGGGTTCGGTTCTAAAAAAATAAATATCGGAAACTTTGAACATCCCACGGAGCACCATTAAATCCATTATTAAAAAATGGAAAGAATATGGCACCACAACAAACCTGCCAAGAGATGGCCGCCCACCAAAACTCACGGACCAGGCAAGAAGGGCATTAATCAGAGAGGTAACAAAGAGACCAAAGATAACCCTGAAGGAGCTGCAAAGCTCCACAGCGGAGATTGGAGTATCTGTCCATAGGACCACTTTAAGCCGTACACTCCACAGAGCTGGGCTTTACAGAAGAGTGGGCAGAAGAAAGCCATTGCTTAAAGAAAAAAATCAGCAAACACGTTTGGTGTTCGTCAAAAGGCATGTGGGAGACTCCCCAAACATATGGAAGAAGGTACTCTGGTCAGATGAGACTAAAATTGAGCTTTTTGGCCATCAAGGAAAACGCTATATCTGGCGCAAACCCAACACCTCTCATCACGCCAAGAACACAGTGAAACCTGTTTCAGTCTTCCAGAGATTTGAGACTGGGACGGAGGTTCACCTTCCAGCAGGACAATGACCCTAAGCATATTGCTAAAGCAACACTTGAGTGGTTTAAGGGGAAACATTTAAATGTCTTGGAATGGCCTAGTCAAAGCCCAGACCTCAATCCAATTGAGAATCTGTGGTATGACTTAAAGATTGCTGTACACCAGCGGAACCCATCCAACTTGAAGGAGCTGGAGCAGTTTTGCCTTGAAGAATGGGCAAATATACCAGCGGCTAGATGTGCCAAGCTTATTGAGACATACCCCAAGAGACTTGCAGCTGTAATTGCTGCAAAAGGTGGCTCTACAAAGTATTGACTTTGGGGGAGGGTGAATAGTTATGCACGTTCAAGTTCTGTTTTTTTTTCTTATTTCTTGTTTGTTTCACAATTTTTTTTATTTTGCATCTTCAAAGTGGTAGGCATGTTGTGTAAATCAAATGATACAAACCCCAAAAAAATCCATTTTAATTTCAGGTTGTAAGGCAACAAAATAGGAAAAATGCCAAGGGGGGTGAATACTTTCGCAAGCCACTGTAGCTCTAGTTACTGTGAGGAGTCTGCAGCTCTGTTCTTTGAGTCTCTTGGAAATAGGATCTCTATTGATTCTTCTGATAATCCCATCTCCTTAGAGGAAATTATAGAGACTATTGATCACCTTCAGAGTTATGTGATAATCCCATCTCCTTAGAGGACATAGAGGCTATTGATCACCTTCACAGTTATGGGATAATCCCATCTCCTTAGAGGACATAGAGGCTATTGATCACCTTCAGAGTTATGTGATAATCCCATCTCCTTAGAGGAAATTATAGAGACTATTGATCACCTTCAGAGTTATGTGATAATCCCATCTCCTTAGAGGACATAGAGGCTATTGATCACCTTCAGAGTTATGTGATAATTCCATCTCCTTAGAGGAAATTATAAAGGCTATTGATCACCTTCAGAGTTATGTGATAATTCCATCTCCTTAGAGGAAATTATAAAGGCTATTGATCACCTTCAGAGTTATGTGATAATCCCATCTCCTTAGAGGAAATTATAGAGACTATTGATCACCTTCAGAGTTATGTGATAATCCCATCTCCTTAGAGGACATAGAGGCTATTGATCACCTTCAGAGTTATGGGATAATCCCATCTCCTTAGAGGACATAGAGGCTATTGATCACCTTCAGAGTTATGTGATAATCCCATCTCCTTAGAGGAAATTATAGAGACTATTGATCACCTTCAGAGTTATGTGATAATCCCATCTCCTTAGAGGACATAGAGGCTATTGATCACCTTCAGAGTTATGTGATAATTCCATCTCCTTTTGATTATAAAGGCTATTGATCTCTGTGTTGTTGTTTTTACCTTCCTTAGAGGAAATTATAAAGGCTATTGATCACCTTCAGAGTAATGTGATAACCCCATCTCCTTAGAGGAAATTATAAAGGCTATTGATCACTTTTTTTTCTCACCTTTATTTAACCAGGTAAGCCAGTTGAGAACAAGTTCTCATTTACAACTGCGACCTGGCCAAGATAAAGCGAAGCAGTGGAAAATAAGTATTTGATCAATAACAAAAGTTTCTCAATACTTTGTTATATACCCTTTGTTGGCAATGGCACAGGTCAAACGTTTTCTGTAAGTCTTCACAAGGTTTTCACACACTGTTGTTGCTGGTATTTTGGCCCATTCCTCCATGCAGATCTCCTCTAGAGCAGTGATGTTTTGGGGCTGTCGCTGGACAACACGGTTGAGCTCTGGAGACTGGCTAGGCCACTACAGGACCTTGAAATGCTTCTTACGAAGCCACTCCTTCGTTGCCCGGGCGGTGTGTTTGGGATCATTGTCATGCTGAAAGACCCAGCCACGTTTCAACTTCAATGCCCTTGCTGATGGAAGGAGGTTTTCACTCAAAATCTCACGATACATCGCCCCATTCATTCTTTCCTTTACACGGATCAGTCGTCCTGGTCCCTTTTCAGAAAAACAGCCCCAAAGCATGATGTTTCCACCCCCATGCTTCACAGTAGGTATGGTGTTCTTTGGATGCAACTCAGCATTCTTTGTCCTCCAAACACGACGAGTTGAGTTTTTACCAAAAAGTCATATTTTGGTTTCATCTGACATTCTCCCAATCCTCTTCTGGATCATCCAAATGCACTCTAGCAAACTTCAGACAGGCCTGGACAGGTACTGGCTTAAGCAGGGGGACATGTCTGGCACTGCAGGATTTGAGTCCCCTGGCGGCGTAGTGTGTTACTGATGGTAGGCTTTGTTACTTTGGTCCCAGCTCTCTGCAGGTCATTCACTAGGTCCCCCCGTGTGGTTCTGGGATTTTTGCTCACCGTTCTTGTGATCATTTTGACCCCACGGGGTGAGATCTTGCGTGGAGCCCCAGATCGAGGGAGATTATCAGTGGTCTTGTATGTCTTCCATTTCCTAATACTTGCTCCCACAGTTGATTTCTTCAAACCAACCTGCTTACCTATTGCAGATTCAGTCTTCCCAGCCTGGTGCAGGTCTACAATTTTGTTTCTGGTGTCCTTTGACAGCTCTTTGGTCTTGGCCATAGTGGAGTTTGGAGTGTGACTGTTTGAGGTTGTGGACAGGTGTCTTTTATCCTGATAACAAGTTCAAACAGGTGCCATTAATACAGGTAACGAGTGGAGGACAGAGGAGCCTCTTAAAGAAGTTGTTACAGGTCTGTGAGAGCCAGAAATCTTGCTTGTTTGTAGGTGACCAAATACTTATTTTCCACCATAATTTGCAAATAAATTCATAAAAAATCCTACAATGTGATTTTCTGGATTTTTTTTCCTCAATTTGTCTGTCATAGTTGACGTGTACCTATGATGAAAATTACAGGCCTCTCTCATATTTTTAAGTGGGAGAACTTGCACAATTGGTGGCTGACTAAATACTTTTTTTCCCACTGTGTGTATATATATATATACAGTTGGGAGAACAACTATTTGATATACTGCCGATTCTGCACGTTGTCCTACTTAAAAATTACAGACCTCTACATTCTTTGTATCATAGGTACACTTCAACTGTGAGAGACGGAATCTAAAACAAAAACCCAGAAAATCACATTGTATGATTTTTAAGTAATTAATTTGCATTTTATTGCATGACATAAGTATTTGATACATCAGAAAAGCGGAACTTAATATTTGGTACAGAAACCTTTGTTTGCAATTACAGAGATCATACGTTTCCTGTAGGTCTTGACCATAATTGCACACACTGCAGCAGGGATTTTGGCCCACTCCTCCATACAGACCTTCTCCAGATCCTTCAGGTTTCGGGGCTGTCGCTGGGCAATACGGACTTTCAGCTCCCTCCAAAGATTTTCTATTGGATTCAGGTCTGGAGACTGGCTAGGCCACTTACGGAGCCACTCCTTAGTTGCCCTGGCTGTGTGTTTCGGGTCGTTGTCATGCTGGAAGACCCAACCACGACCCATCTTCAATGCTCTTACTGAGGGAAGGAGGAGTTTGGCCAAGATCTCGCAATACATGGCACCATCCATCCTCCCCTCAATATGGTGCAGTCGTCCTGTCCCCTTTGCAGAAAAGCATCCCCAAAGAATGATGTTTCCACCTCCATGCTTCACGGTTGGGATGGTGTTCTTGGGATTGTACTCATCCTTCTTCTTCCTCCAAACAAGGCGAGTGGAGTTTAGACCAAAAAGCAATATTTTTGTCTCATCAGACCACATGACCTTCTCCCATTCCTCCTCTGGATCATCCAGATGGTCATTGGAAAACTTCAGATGGGCCTGGACATGCGCTGGCTTGAGCAGGGGGACCTTGCGTGCGCTGCAGGATTTTAATCCATAACGGCGTAGTGTGTTACTAATGGTTTTCTTTGAGACTGTGGTCCCAGCTCTCTTCAGGTCATTGACCAGGTCCTGCCGTGTAGTTCTGGGCTGATCCCTCACCTTCCTCAGGATCATTGATGCCTCACGAGGTGAGATCTTGCATGGAGCCCCAGACCGAGGGTGATTGACCGTCATCTTGAACTTCTTCCATTTTCTAATAATTGCGCCAACAGTTGTTGCCTTCTCACCAAGCTGCTTGCCTATTGTCCTGTAGCCCATCCCAGCCTTGTGCAGGTCTACAATTTTATCCCTGATGTCCTTACACAGCTCTCTGGTCTTGGCCATTGTGGAGAGGTTGGAGTCTGTTTGATTGAGTGTGTGGACAGGTGTCTTTTACACAGGTAACGAGTTCAAACAGGTGCAGTTAATACAGGTAATGAGTGAAGAACAGGAGGGCTTCTTAAAGAAAAACTAACAGGTCTGTGAGAGCCGGAATTCTTACTGGTTGGCAGGTGATCAAATACTTATGTCATGCAATAAAATGCAAATTAATTACTTTAAAATCATACAATGTGATTTTCTGGATTTTTGTTTTAGATTCCGTCTCTCACAGTTGAAGTGTACCTATGATAAAAAATACAGACCTCTACATGCTTTGTAAGTAGGAAAACCTGCAAAATCGGCAGTGTATCAAATACTTGTTCTCCCCACTGTAAGTCCGGGAGCAGTTCAGTGGTCAATTGGTGCTACGAAACAGGCGAGTTGGAGGCACGGCTGTTGATTGCGCGTGCTAGCGGGCCCGGGGCTAGCAGATGGATCTTAGTGGTCGTCGCAACGGGAAGCCTGTTGAAACCACATCAGACGATTACGTCGGCAGACCAGTCGTGGTGGATCGGCGGGGCTCCGTGTCAACACTAGGAAGTCCCGTCCGGTTGACAGAGAGGTAGATAGCCGGGAGATGGGCCTGGCTCGAGGCTAGCTCAAGGCTAACTGGGGTTAGCTTCAGGGCAGTGGTGATTAGCCAACCATGACAACAGCCATTCGGTTGCAGCTAGCTAGTTGCGATGATCCGGTGTTAAGGTCCAGTGATTCAGTGATTCCGGCAGAATATCCGATTATTGTCCAGGCTAGAGCTGGTTGGTAGGTAGTGCAGGCCACGGCAACGGACAATGGTGAAGACCGCTAATAGTGGCTAATAGCAAGTAGCTAGTTAGCTGGCTAGCTGGCTAGTTTCAGCCAGAGGTTCTGGATAAAAATGTATGAAGAAATAATAGAATCCGTTCCACATTGGGTGAGGCGGGTTGCAGGAGGTATATTTAGTTAAAGGATGGAAAGTGAGATTGAGAAATATATACGAAAAAGACAAAAAAACTAAAAGACAGGCTATTTACATGAGGACTACAGAAAACACGGCCACACTGCTACGCCATCTTGGATCAATGGATGCAAGGACTGACCATCAATGACATCACCATTATAGTTTTAACCATGTTGAGGCTATACAGTGTTGGTTTACATTTACATTGTTTCTAAACATTGGAGTAGAAAAAGCTTATTTTGGGATCTGATGGGGTACGACAGTTGAACTAAGCTCATGAGGCATGTATTATATTCTTCATGAATCAATGGATATATATAAATAATTTAAAAGTCCAAATATGGATGTAGCAACTGCAGATTTCCCCTTTAACACCACACATCAGTTCAACAACTGCAGAGTGTGTGCCTCTGTTCTTAAGACAGTACTTACTAGTGTTAATCAGGGCCCGGTTTCTCAAAACCATCTTACTGCTAAGTTCATCATTAGAACCATTGGATGCCTTAAGATGCCTTTGGGAAACCGGAACCAGATATCCAGTTTCCTCCTCTTCTTCCTCCTCCTTTTTCGATGTGACAGTCATCTCCTCCTCCTCTTCTTTCACTCTGAACACGTCTTCCTCTTCTTTCACTGTAACATCCTCCCCCTCTTTCACTCTGAACGCGTCTTCCTCTTCTTTCACTGTAACGTCTTTCTCTTCTTCTTTCACGGTAACAGCTTCACCCTCTACTTGTTTTTGTATTGTAACATCCTCCTCTTCCTCCTCCTCTTTCACTAGAGCTTCTTTCTCCGTCCAGCAGACCTCCTCTTCTTTAGCAGGAGGAGAGTAGCTTAGTGAGCTCATGGTCGGGGGTGTTCGCTAGCTAGGCTAGTGCTAACTTAACCAGCCAGCTAGCTGACCAAACAACAACACCGTAAATATGAAATTAAATGGGATAACTAACTACACGACAGAAGTAGGTTTTAAAACACAGTGGCTAATATACACGAAAGCGTCTAAAGCGCTTTATTGGTTCGGCTATTTTGTCTAGCAAGCTACCGAGGTGTCTGACTAACTGTTGCTGCTGTTGAAAGAAGCGTCCCGTCCACTAGATTATACGTCACACTAGCAGCACAGCCTTAAAGTCCCACATCGCCATCTGCTGACTGGAGTGGGTAACGAAGTTGAGTAAAATGTAGATTTTATTTTCAGACAAAAAGTTAAAGGGTAGGAAGCATGTGTTTTTACTCACCAATGTAACAACACAGTGTGGTTAAAGACTTAGGAACTTAGTTGTAGTCACGATCTGGTTACCTATTAAATTCAAACAGTTATGTTTTTGCGTTATTTCATATTTATTAACTTATTTCCAGATATCTTCTAAACTACCCACAATGCACTATTTCTCAACGTCATATGGAGGATCTACTCTGTGCTACCGAGTTTGTATAATAGCTCGGTAGCTAGCTCAAGCTTGCAAACGTTAGCCACACCTCATGTTTTTCATGCACTGTGTAGTTGTGTTATCTAGTGTGAACCTGTTACCACAATAGGCTCTGGTGCCTTCTTGCCGTGGGCTCAAAACCAAAGAGAAAATCAGACCTGGAGGTGACATTTTAGACCCTGGCTGTAAATCTAATACTTAGGTGCTTTAAGTCATGCATGAAAGGTCTGGGGTGGTTCCGTGGATATAAGTTACTGACCTAAAACTCACTAGTTTCTATAACTCTCGTCTTGCTAAAACTCACTAGCTTCTAGAACTCTGGTCTTCCTAAAACTCACTAGCTTCTAGAACTCTGGTCTTCCTAAAACTCACTAGCTTCTAGAACTCTGGTCGTCCTAAAACTCACTAGCTTCCAAAACTCACTGGCTTCTAGAACTCTTGTCTTCCTAAAACTCATTAGCTTCTAGAACTCTCGTCCCCTTGGAACGAGCCCAAACAAAACTCATCTCCAATACAGAAAAACGTGCAGTCAAAATAAATTGTGATCAATGACAACGCACTGGCTAAATGCAAAACACAAATCCTTTTGACTGCCCACCCTTGAGACAATCAGCAACCAAGTTATCCTTACCACGGACATGTCTGATTTCAAGAGGAAACTCCTGCAATATCCATAGTAACTTTCCACCTCACTGCGGAGCTTCTCTCTCTTTTCAGGGTTCACTCGATAGGCATGTTGTTGGATCGGGGCCGAGTCCCCAATGTCATACTCTAGTACATTTGGGTTGGCACATCTGAGAATGACCCTGATATTCTACAAGCAGTGCAACAATGTCAATATAATTGTACCCCAAAATGGTCAGTTCGTTGCATAAATTATGATTACTAAATGTTGCATGAATAATTGTAAATATAAAATATCAAACCAAATGATCACCCCTTTGTTAATATGTATTGGCAATAATTCACTTAATGGTGAGCATTGAATAATTAAACATGTATATTTTGTCAGGCTGGATGTTTGAAATATGAGTAGGTTATTTGAGTCATGCTTCTTCAGTAGTGGAATAAAGACAAGTAGCACTTGAATGTTGTAAAGAATACTGGAGTGATGTAAGATTGTTAATAAAACTGATTATAGACCAATTTATTATACTGCGTCCATGTTTATAGGCTGCAAGTACGTTGAAATTAAGTTGTTGTCAAGTCGTTGAAAAAACGACCTGAAAAAACATATTTTCAACTAAAACCGAATGTAAACTCAGCAACAAAAAAAGTCCTCTCACTGTTAACTGCGTTTATTTTCAGCAAACTTAACATGTGTAAATATTTGTATGAACATAACAAGATTCAACAACTGAGACATAAACTGAACAAGTTCCACACACAAATAATGTGTCCCTGGGGGGGGGGGGGGGGGGGTCAAAATCAAAAGTAACAGTCAGTATCTGGTGTGGCCACCAGCTGCATTAAGTACTGCAGTGCATCTCCTCCTTATGGACTGCACCAGATTTGCCAGTTCTTGCTGTGAGATGTTACCCCACTCTTCCACTAAGGCACATACAAGTTCCCGGACATTTCTGGGGGGAATTGCCCTAGCCCTCACCCTCCGATCCAACAGGTCCCAGACGTGCTCAATGGGATTGAGATCCGGGGTTCTTCACTGGCCATGACAGAACACTGACATTCCTGTCTTGCAGGAAATCACGCACAGAATGAGCAGTATGGCTGGGTGGCATTGTCATGTCAGGATAGCCTGGCAGGAAGGGTACCACATGAGGGAGGATGCCTCCTTGCAGCATGCATAAGGCACGTTCACGCAGATGAGCAGGGATCCTGGGCATATTTCTTTTTGGTGTTTTCCAGAGTCAATAGAAAGGCCTCTTTTGTGTCCTAAGTTTTTCATAACTGTGACCTTAATTGCCTACCATCTGTAAGTCTTAACGACCGTTCCACAGGTGCATGTTCCATTAATTATTTATGGTTCATTGAACAAGCATGGGAAACAGTGTTTAAACCCTTTACAATGAAGATCTGTGAAGTTATTTTGGATTTTTACAAATTATCTTTGAAAGACAGGGTCCTGAAAAAGGGACGTTTCTTTTTTTGCTGAGTTTATATTGGACATCAGGCATAGTCTTCTTTTCAATGACTTTTCAATGACATTTTGCTACGTGGGAAACCTCAATGTCAAAACACAGTTTTAACATGTCCAGATCAATAACCAATATGCAAAAACAGTTTGTGATATATTGAAAACCTAAACTGTACTATCTACACAAATGTGCCACAATAATCATATTAAAACCAGCACCTTATAAACTGCACAAGCACCAACAATAAGTCACTGATATCGATTATGGGGAGATCAGGTTTTAGTACCTGCTGTTGAAACTAACACAACTAAAAAAACACATGGAAATGGGAGATATCTTTTACCTCACTGGTTAGAGGACAACCTGCAGAAGCCAGTCAGCTACATTTTGGAGTGATGCATTTACATTTATGGGTCGCTAAACAAAGGAACGCAACACTTATTTCATCGATATCATGTTGAAATCAATTGCGCAAGAGGGGGGAGATGAGGTTGCACGTCCTGTTAAAACAAATAGCTCAAAAACCACACGGAATCTGGGAATAATGTGTACATCACTGGTCAGAGGACAATTTGTAGAAAACAGCTAGCTGCATTTAGATTAACGTGGAACACAACTTTTTTATTTATTTATTTTTTACTTTTTGTTAAATCACATAAATACTTTTTGTTAATTCACATAAATCCAGTTCATAGCCTGGATTTTTCCCAGAGGCTAATATCCATATCACGCTGAAATAAATAGAACAGGGGGAAATGTTTAGGGTTCTACATTGTGACATTATTAATTAAAATACTCCTTATACAATGTTAAAACATTCTACATTGTGACATTATTTCATTGATATCATGAAACAACTCATGTATGTATTTTCTGATGTTTGATCAGAGATCTTTTATCAAAGTATCTCTTGTCACATGATCACAGCTATATCATTTATCTCCTGCTATATAGTTTCTCTCCTGTGTGTAGTTTCTCTCCTGTGTGTGTTCTCTGGTGTCTCGTCAGATGGCACGATACAACAAAACTCTTCCCACATTGAGTACAGCTATAAGGTTTCTCTCCTGTGTGTGTTCTCTGGTGAACTATCAGGGAGCTTGACCGAGTAAAACTCTTCCCACATTGAGTACAACTATATGGTGATTTCTCTCCTGTGTGTGTTCTCTGGTGTGATTTTAAATCTATTAAATTAACAAAAGTCTTTCCGCAGTCAGAGCAGTAGTAAGGTTTCTCTCCTGTGTGTGTTCTCTGGTGTCTCCTCAGATGGCAAGATGCATAAAAACTCTTCCCACATTGAGTACAGCTATAAGGTTTCTCTCCTGTGTGTGTTCTCTGGTGCACTATCAGGGAGCTTGACCGAGTAAAACTCTTCTCACATTGAGTACAGCTATATGGTGATTTCTCTCCTGTGTGTGTTCTCTGGTGTGATTTGAAATCTATTAAATTAACAAAAGTCTTTCCGCAGTCAGAGCAGTCGTAAGGTTTCTCTCCTGTGTGTATTCTCAGATGTACTATCAGGTAGCTTGACCGAGTAAAACTCCTCCCACATTGATCACAGCTATAAGGTTTCTCTCCTGTGTGTACTCGCTGGTGTATTTTAAGTTCTGATGAAGACTTGCAACGTTTCCCACAGTCAGAGCAGCAGTGAGATTTCTTCCCAGTGGGTCTCAGATGGTTTTTCTTAAGGTGTTCTGATCTGGAGAGAGACCTTTCTGCCTCGTCAGCATCATGTTGTTGAGGCTCCCCAGAGGATCCACGATAGCCACGTCTCTCTCCTGTGTGAACGACAAAGTCAGACAGATGGTTAAAGAACCACAACAGCAGAAATTACACTGTTTATTTGAGGTAAAAGGTGATACCCAGAGCGTACCCATTAAATTGTACAACAATTGATGCCTTAATTTATTTGACAATTGTCTTTTATACAGTCAAGTGAGCAACAATAGTCATATTTTTGTCTTGTTTTCACATTAGTAGTAACATCGATGACTGTAGGCTAGAAATAAGTTAAAGTTTAAAGTTGTTGAAATCCTAAGCAAGAGTGCCAGACGACTTTACTCTCCAATATAGGACCCTTTCTGTGTTTGCTGTTTGTTGCTATGCAACACAATTTGGCTGCAGAAACTCCTCCATGCTAATAACCTCTAGTTATGGATGTAGTATATCTGAACTCCTCCATGCTAATAACCTCTAGTTATGGATGTAGTATATCTGAACTCCTCCATGCTAATAACCTCTAGTTATGGATGTAGTATATCTGAACTCCTCCATGCTAATAACCTCTATTATGGATGTAGTATATCTGAACTCCTCAATGCTAATAACCTCTAGTTATGGATGTAGTATATCTGAACTCCTCCATGCTAATAACCGCTAAATATGGATGTAGTATATCTGAACTCCTCCATGCTAATAACCTCTAGTTATGGATGTAGTATATCTGAACTCCTCCATGCTAATAACCTCTAGTTATGGATGTAGTATATCTGAACTCCTCCATGCTAATAACCGCTAGATATGGATGTAGTATATCTGAACTCCTCCTGGCAAAACTAATAACCTCTAGTCCTCCATGCTATGGATGTTAGTACATCTGAACTCCTCCATGCTAATAACCTCTAGTTATGGATGTAGTATATCTGAACTCCTCCATGCTAATAACCTCTAGTTATGGATGTAGTATATCTGAACTCCTCCATGCTAATAACCTCTAGTTATGGATGTAGTATATCTGAACTCCTCCATGCTAATAACCGCTAGTTATGGATGTAGTATATCTGAACTCCTCCATGCTAATAACCGCTAGATATGGATGTATAGTATAACCTCTGAACTCATCCATGCTAATAACCTCTAGTTATGGATGTAGTACATCTGAACTCCTCCATGCTTATAACCTCTAGTTATGGATGTAGTATATCTGAACTCCTCCATGCTAATAACCTCTAGTTATGGATGTAGTACATCTGAACTCCTCCATGCTAATAACCTCTAGTTATGGATGTAGTACATCTGAACTCCTCCATGCTAATAACCTCTAGTTATGGATGTAGTATATCTGCATGGAGGAACAATGGTGAGCGAAGATTTCACAATGTATTCTGAATATTACCACACATTATCAGAGCAAGATCGGGAGTGCTACTCAAGGAAACTTCACATTAAGCTCTGTTGTCGCTATTCACTTAATTCACCACTAATTCAGTAAATTGCTCTTTGGCTACCTTTACACACTAAGTGTAATGCCAAATTGGCCCATAACTTCATCTAACAATAACATACAGTACCAGTCAAAGTTTGGACACAACTACTAATTCAAGGGTTGTTCTTTATTTTTACTATTTTCTACATTGTAGAACAATAGTGAAGACATCAAAACTATGAAATAACACATATGGAATCATGTAGTAACCCAAATAGTGTTAAAACTAATCAAAAATATTTTAGATTTTTTTTTAGATTCTTCAAAGTAGCCACTGTTTGCCTTGATGACAACTTTGCACACTTGGCATTCTCTCAAGCAGCTTCATCTGGAATGCTTTTCCAACAGTCTTTGAAGGAGTTCCCACATATGCTGAGCACTTGTTGGCTGCTTTTTCCTTCACTCTGCGGTTCAACTCATCCCAAACCATCTCAATTGGGGTGAGGTCGGGGGATTGTGGAGGCCAGGTCATCTGATGCAGCACTCCATCACTCTCCTTCTTGGTAAAATAGCCCTTACCAGCCTGGAGGAGTGTTGGGTCATTGTCCTGTTGAAAAAGCAAAATGATAGTCCCACTAAGCCCAAACCACGATGGGATGGCGTATACTGCAGAATGCTGTGGTAGCCATGCTGGTTAAGTGTGGCCTTGAATTCTAAAAAAATCACAGACAGTGTCACCATCACAGCACCCCCACATCACCGCACCTCCTCCTCCATGCTTCACGGTGGGAACTACACACGCGGAGATCATCCGTTCACCCACATCGCGTCGCACAAAGACACGGCGGTTGGAACCAAAAATCTCAATTTCCACCGGTCTAATGTCCATTGCTCGTGTTTCTGGCCCAAGCAGATCTCTTCTTCTTATTGGTGTCCCTTCAGTAGTGGTTTCTTTGTAGCAATTCAACCATGAAGCCTGATTTACCCAGTCCCCTCTGAACAGTTGATGTTGAGATACGTCTGTGACTTGAAATCTGTGAAAGTCTTTATCTGGGCTTGCAATTTCTGAGGCTGGGTAACTCTAATGAACTTATTCTCTGCAGCAGAGCTAACTCTGGGTCTTCCATTCCTGTGGCGGTCCTCATGAGAGCCAGTTTTCATAATAGCGCTTGATGGTTTTTTGCGACTGCACTTGAAGAAAACTTTCAAAGTTTCTTGAAATTTTCCGTATTGTATGACCTTCATGTCTTAAAGTAATGATGGACTGTCGTTTCTCTTTGCTTATTTGAGCTGTTCTTGCCATAATATGGACTTGGTCTTTCACCAAATAGGCTATCTTCTGTATACCAACCCTAACCTGTTCACAACACAACTGATTGGCTCAAATGCATTAAGAAGGAAATAAATTTCCACAAATTACACTTAAGGCACACCTGTTAATTGAAATGCATTCCGGTGACTACCTCATGAAGCTGGTTGAGAGAATGCCAAGAGTGCAAAGCTGCCATCAGGGTAAAGGGTGGCTACTTTACATAATCTCTTTGTTTAACACTTTTTTTGTTACTACATGATTCCATATGTGTTATTTCATTTTTTTGATGTCTTCACTATTATTCTACAATGTAGAAAATAGTAAAAAATAAAGTTAAATCCTTGAATGAGTAGGTGTGTCCAAACTTTTGACTGGTAGTGTACACTAACTGTAAGTCGCTCTGGATAAGAGCGTCTGCTAAAATGACTCAAATGTAAATATACCAGGAGACATATATATAACACAGACATATATATATATATATATATATATATATATAATATATATATATATATCTCTTTTAAAAATATATTTTCCTTTATTATGGCGGCAGGTAGCTTAGTGGTTAAGAGCGGTGTGCCAGTGACCGAAAGGTCGCTGGTTCTAATCCCCGAGCCGAGTAGGTGAAAAAATCTTTCGATGTGCCCTTCATCAAGGCACTTAAACCCTAATTGCTCCTGTAAGTCGCTCTGGATAAGAGCGTCTGCTAAATGACTTAAATGTAAATTGTATTATTTTCCACTAACCTTACCACCTCTCCCCTAATTGCAGCAAAGTAATGAACAACAACACTTAGGCTTTTCTACTTCCAACTTATACATACTATATACATTTTTAAGGGATGGACACAATCTATGTTACAATAGTTATATTTTTTGTTTGTTTTTTACATCACTGGGGTCAAGCTTCCTGCCCATCCAGGACCTAGATACTAGGCATGTCAGAGGAAAATCGTCAAGACTCCCAGTTCACCCAAGTCATAGACTGTTCTCTCTGCTACCACACAGCAAGCGGTACCGGAGCGCCAAGTCTAGGACCAAAAGGCTCCTTAACAGCTTCTACCCCCAAGCCATAAGACTGCTGAACAATTAATCCCCTCCCTCCTTTGTTTTGTCTTTTTATGCCTGTACCCCAGCCCATTGACTCTGTACCGGTACCCCCTGTATATAGCCTCATTATTACCTAGACTAACCTGTACCCCAGCCCATTGACTCTGTACCGGTACCCCCTGTATACAGTGGGGGAAAAAAGTATTTAGTCGCCAACAATTGTGCAAGTTCTCCCACTTAAAAAGATGAGAGAGGCCTGTACTTTTCATCATAGGTACACGTCCAACTATGACAGACTAATTGAGGAAAAAAAATCCAGAAAATCCCATTGTAAGGATTTTTAATGAATTTATTTGCAAATTATGGTGGAAAATGACGTATTTGGTCACCTACAAACAAGCAAGGATTTCTGCTCTCACAGACCTGTAACTTCTTCTTTAAGAGGCTCCTTTGTCCTCCACTCGTTACCTGTATTAATGGCACCTGTTTGAACTTGTGTATCAGTATAAAAAGACACCTGTCCACAAACCTCAACAGTCACACTCCAAACTCCACTATGGCCAAGACCAAAGAGCTGTCAAAGACACCAGAACAAAATTGTAGACCTGCACCAGGCTGGGAAGACTGAATCTGCAATAGGTAAGCAGCTTGGTTTGAAGAAATCACTGTGGAGCAATAGTTAGGAAAATGGAAGACATACAAGACCACTGATAATCTCCCTCGATCTGGGGCTCCACGCAAGATCTCACCCCGTGGGGTCAAAATGATCACAGAACGGTGAGCAAAAAATCCCAGAACCACACGGGGGACCTAGTGAATGACCTGCGAGAGCTGGGACCAAAGTAACAAAGCCTACCATCAGTAACACACTACGACGCGCCCAGGACTCAAATCCTGCAGTGCCAGATTGTGTCCCCCTGCTTAAGCCAGTACATGTCCAGGCCCGTCTGAAGTTTGTTAGAGTGCATTTGGATGAATCCAGAAGAGGATTGGGAGAATGTCATATGGTCATGATGAAAACCAAAATATAACTTTCTGGTAAAAACTCAACTCGTCGTGTTTGGAGGACAAAGAATGCTGAGTTGCATCCAAATAACACCATACCTACTGTGAAGCATGGGGTGGAAACATTACATGCTTTGGGGCTGTTGTTTGTCTGCAAAGGGAACCAGGACGACTGAATCCGTGTAAAGGAAAGAATGAATGGGTCCATGTCATCGTGAGATTTTGAGTGAAAACCTCCTTCCATCAAGCCAAGGGCATTGAAGAAGAAACGTGGCTTGGGGTCTTTCAGCATGACATGATCCCAAACACAAACCCCCCCGGCCCCCCCGGGCAAACGAACGAGCAGTGGCTTCGTAGAACATTTCAAAGGTCCTGGAGTGGCCTAGCCAGTCTCAGATCTCAATCCCATAGAAAATCTTTGGAGGGAGTGAAAGTCCGTGTTTTGCCCAGCGACAGCCCCAAAACTCACTGCTCTAAGGAGATCTGCATGGAGGAATGGGCCAAAATACCAGCAACACAGTGTGTGAAAACCTTGTGAAGACTTACAGAAAACGTTTGACCTGTGTCATTGCCAACAAAGGGTATATAACAAAGTATTGAGAACTTTTGTCATTGACCAAATACATCTTTTTCCCACCATAATTTGCAATAAAATTCATAAAAATTCCTACAATGTGATTTTTCTGGGTTTTTTTTCTCTCATTTTGTCTGTACGCATAGTTGACGTGTACCTATGAATGACATTACAGGCCTCTCTCATCATCTTTTTTTTAAGTGGGAGAACTTGCACAATTGGGCTGGCTGACTAAATACTTTTTTGTATTAATATTAGTATTTATTATTATTTAATTATTATTATGTTGTAAACAAACCCTGTATAGCTTCAAAAACAGTTAAAACGTGATTTTTGACCTTTATGGATGGCCAATCTTTGTATTCATAGTGTAGTGAATTCCAGGGTTAGCCCTGAGCTGGACTCAAAACCTGGGTCCAGAGACTGTTCCAAGCCAACACCTTATAACTGTTATACCAAGATGTCTGAACTTCTTGATGAGGTCGCTAGGTTTTGGGTTACGGTTGCTACAATATACTTTCTCTATGATTTGAGAGTGTTACGATTTCTCCAGCCCCTCAATTTTGCCTGCTGTTTAAAAAACCTAGGTTGCCCCATTTAAAAGAAGCCACACATCAATCAATCAACCAATCTGCAGTTCACAACATACAAAGCTGTCATTCCACCACTGTTTTGGTAATAAGATGAGATGGACTGGGAGAAATGTACCTACTCTTCAAAATCATAGACAGACCTATGGAAAGATCAATGACTGCGACAACATCCATGATAGAAAGGAACAAGAAGAAGAAAAAAGAAAACAAGCATTATAGTTTTAAAACCATGTGAGGCGATACAGTGTTGGTTTACATTTACACTTGTTTCTAAACATTGGAGTAGAAAAAAGCTTATTTTGGGATCTGATGGGGTACGACAGTTGAACTAAGCTCATGAGGCCATGTGTTATATTCTTCAAGAATCAATGGATAATATATAAATAATTAAAAGTCCCAATATGGATGTAGCAACTACAGATTTCACCTTTAACACCACACATCAGTTCAACAACTGCAGAGTTTTGTGCCTCTGTTTTTTAAGACAGTACTTACTAGTGTTAATCAGGGGCCCGGTTTCTTCAAAAGCATCTTACTGCTTAATTTCATCATTTAGAATCATTGGATGCCTTAAGATGCCTTTGGGAAACCGGAACCAGATATCCAGTTTTTCCTCCTCTTCTTCCTCCTCCTTTTTTTCGATGTGGACAGTCATCTCCTCTCCTCCTCCTCTTTCACTCCAAACACGGGAGTCCTCCTCTTCTTTCACTGTATCATCCCTCCTCCTCTTTCACTCTGAACGCGTCTTCCTCTTCTTTCACTGTAACGATCCTCCGCCTCTTTCACTCTGAAACGCGTCTTCCTCTTCTTTCACTGTAACGTCTTTCTCTCTTCTTTCACGGTAACAGCTTCACCCTCTACTGTTGTTTTTGTATTGTAACATCCTCCTCTTCCTCCTCCTCTTTCACTAGAGCTTCTTTCTCCGTCCCAGCAGACCTCCTCTTCTTTAGCATGAGAGAGTAGCTTAGTGAGCTCATGGTCGGGGATGTTAGCTAGCTAGGCTAGTGCTAGCCTAAATACTACTCATTATTATTTATAAATCATCAACATTTACCCACAATGCAGCATGGATTTGATGCTCTTCCAACACGCCAGTGGTTTAGTAGTAAGACATAAGGCGACGCTGCCAGTCCCAGTAGGGCGTGTGGGATGTCATCTATAAAATGTGGCTGTTTCTAATTCCTGTGTTGCTCAAAGCCTTGAGTAATGAACCTATTTTTGACACATTTGGTTGGAAAGCATCAATGCTACAGGAAGCTTCGTTTCCCCCCTCATCACTACTTCTCAGCATGTTTCTCCTGGGAAGTAGAACTAAATACGGGAGTTTTTGTAACTTTTTCCACTTTTGCTTTACTTCTAGACCGCGCTAGCTAACTGACATCTGGAATCTATCTATTTTGGATGTTGGGAATTTTCCCCTGCTTCATTCTGTATGTCTCTGCTCTTTTTTGATCTGCAGTTATGTTTCAGTTGGGTTTTTTGTTAGTTGGGTTGCTATCTGGGTCTCCGGAAGTTGGTATCCAGCTCGTAGGCCTCCACAATGGATCAGTCCACTCAGACAGGCCTCCACAATGGATCAGTCCACTCGGACAGGCCTCCACAATGGATCAGTCCACTCAGACAGGCCTCCACAATGGATCAGTCCCTTCAGACAGGCCTCCACAATGATCAGTCCACTCGGACCGGCCATCCACAATGGATCAGTCCACTCAGACAGGCCTCCACAATGGATCATGTCCACTCAGACAGGCCTCCACAATGGATCAGTCCACTCGGACAGGTCCTCCACAATGTGATCAGTCCACTCAGACAGGCCTCCACAATGGATCAGTCCACTCAGACAGGCCTCCACAGTTGGATCAGTCCCACTCAGACAGGCCTCCACATGGATCAGTTCCCAAAAGACCCGAAACACACAGCCTAGGGCAACTAAGAAGCTCTCAAGGTCTGGAGTGGCTAGCCCAGTCTCCAGACCTGAATCCATAGAAAATCTTTGGAGGAGCTGAAATCCGTATTGCCAGCGACAGCCCCGAAACTGAAGGATCTGGAGAAGGTCTGTATGGAGGAGTGAGCCAAAATCCCTGCTGCAGTGTGTGCAAACCTGGTCAAGATCTACAGGAAACGTATGATCTCTGTAAATTGCAAACAAGGTTTCTGTACCCAAATATAAAGTTCCTGCTTTTCTGATGTATCAAATACTTATGTCATGCAATAAAATGCAAATTAATTACTTAAAAATCATACGAATGTGATTTTCTGGATTTTTGTTTTAGATTCCATCTCTCACAGTTGAAGTGTACCTTTGATAAAAAAATTACCGACCTCTACATGCTTTGTAAGTAGAAAACTGCAAAATCGGCAGTGTATCATCTTGTTCTCCATCCCCACTGTATATATATGAAATGTAATAACTAGTAAGCACACAGACTGTGTGTTTATAAACCTGCTGTTAATAGTGGTCCTCTGTAGCTCAATTGGTAGAGCATGGCGCTTGTAACGCCCAGGTAGTGGTTCGATCCCCGGGACCACCACCCATATGTAAGTGTACCTATGATTAAAACTTTACAGATAGTAGGAAACCTGCAATCGGCAGTGTAGCAATATATAATATAATAATATAATATAATCTGCCATTTAGGCAGACGCTTTTTATCCAAGCTACTTACAGTCATGCGTGCATACATTCTTTTTTTTTGTGTATGGGTGGTCCCGGGGATCGAACCCACTACCTTGGCGTTACAAGCGCCCGTGGCTCTACCAGCATGAGCTACAGAGGACCAGTGGGGAGAACAAGTTTCGTAAAATACTTGTTCCCTCCACTGTATATACATGTGTAAAAGACACCTAGTAGACTCAATATGATCTTCCCATGACTTGTGTTTTTGTATTTTAATGAGTATATGTTTGCCTGCCGAGCACTGCTTTACGCCGAGGGAATGTAGCTAGCTGGCTAACCTCGTCCCACACTGCGTGGAAGTGTCTGGGAACGAGATTACTAGCTAGCACAAGCTAGTGTAGCCCTAGAGTAAGAGAGAGAACCAACTCACGGGAATATCTCTCCTTCCAGCAGGTGGAGTTTTTGTTTATGGAGGTCAATGAGCTGGTCCAAGTTGGTCAACAATGAATGGCTTACGTGCTACGTGATGTTTACTTGATCGAATAGAAGTTTTCGTAATGCTTAAGTTGTTCTGAGTTACTGATAAGTAGGACACTGTGACATACCGACAAAATTTGAGAAAAACACTATAGAGATGGCTTTGCAAATTCATAACATTATGCTAGTAGCATAAGCATCTCTCTCCATTGAATTGACAAGCGAACTCCAATATCCCAAAGTGAAAAACAACATTTAAGGCGGTACTTACTGTGTTAATCAGATCTCCTATCTCCTCCTCTTCATCTTTCAACGTGACAGTTAATCTCTCCCTCCTTCTTCACTCCAAAAAACGGCATCCCTCCTCTATCTCTTCTTTCACTGTAACATCCTCCTCCTCTCATTCTGAACGCGTCTTCCTCTTCTTTCACTGTAAGGTCTTTCCTCTCTTCTTTCACGGTAACAGCTTCACCTCTACTTGTTTTTTGTATTGTAATCATCCTCCTCTTCCTCCTCCTCTTTCACTAGAGCTTCTTTCTCCGTCCAGCAGACGTCCTCTTGCTTTAGGCAGGAGGAGAGTAGCTTAGTGAGCTCATGGTCGCGATGTTAGCTAGCTAGGCTAGTGCTCAACTTAACCAGCCAGACTAGCTGACTAATAACAACTTAAATATTAAATTAAATAGGTTAACAATTAGATTACAGTCCGAAGTGTGTTTAAACACAGTAGCAGTAATATGACACCGAAAGCTCTAGAGCTTGAATCTTTCGGCTGTTGGCCTAACACCGCTACGGAGGTGGTTGACTGTTAGCCTCCCGTCCACTAGATTATACGTCACGCTTTCAGCATCGCCTGAAAGACGCACATCGCCATCTGCTGACTGGAGTGGGTATCGCAGTTGAGGAAAATATTTTATTTCAAAGTTTATTTTAAATGTATATATTATATAATACTATTATATGAGACTATATATTGTTATTTAGCAGACGCTCTTATCCAGAGATGAAAAATGAGAAAAATGTTGTAAATTTATCCTGCATTTGTAAATGAGGGAAATAAGTATTTGGACCCTTTGCAAAACATTACTTAGTACTTGGTGGCAAAACCCCTTGTTGGCAATCACAGAGGTCAGACGTTTCTTGTAGTTGGCCACCAGGTTTGGCACACATCTCAAGGAGGATTTTTGTCCCACTCCTCTTTGCAGATCTTCTCCAAGTCCATTAAAGGTTTCGAGGCTGACGTTTGGCAACTCGAACCTTCATCTCCTCCACCACAGATTTTCTATGTGATTAAGGTCTGGAGACTGGCTAGGCCACTCCAGGACCTTAATGTGCTTCTTCTTGAGCCCCTCCTTTGTTGCCTTGGCTGTGTGTTTGTGGTCATTGTCATGCTGGAATACCATCCAACGACCCATTTTCATGGCCCTGGCTGAGGGAATGAGGTTCTCACCCAAGATTTGACGGTACATGGCCCCGTCCATCGTCCCTTTGATGCGGTGAAGTTGAAAGATTACTCACACCTTGATAGATTTACCACCTGTGATAGATTACCCCTGTGATAGATTACCACCTGTGATAGATTACAACCACCTGTCTAGCTAAACACTGTCCTCTCCATTACTCCAGCCAATAGTATCAAATACTTGTTCTCCTCCCACTGTATATGCCAGTTATCTTAGCCAGCCAGCTAGGTTTAGCTATTTAGCCACTAGCTATGTTATTTCTCCCCACTGTATATATATTGTTATTTAGCAGACGCTCTTATCCAGAGCGACTTACTGGAGCAATTAGGGTTAAGTGTCTGCTCAAGGGCACATCGACAGATTTTTCACCTCTACTGTATTTTAGTCAATGCCACTCCTACATTGCTCATCCTAATAGTTATATATTTTCTTAATTCCATTCTTTTTGCTTTTAGATTTGTGTTGTATTGTTTGTGAATTGTCAGATACTACTGCACTGTGGAGCTAGAACACAGCGCGTTCGCTACACCCGCAATAGCATCTGCTAAAAATATGTTTTTTGTGTACGTGACCAATACAATTTGATTTGATTTGAATTCACCTTTCAGCAGGACAATAATCTAAACACACACACGACAAATCTACACTGGAGTTGCTTATCAACAAGACAGGTAATGTTCCTGAGTGGCAAGAGTTACAGTTTGACTTAAATCTGCTTGAAAATCTATGGCAAGACTTGAAATGGTTGGTCTAGCAACGATCAACATCCAATTTGATAGAACTTGAAGAATTCTGAAAATAGTAATGGGTAAATGTTGCACAATCCAAGTGTGCAAAGCTTTTAGAGACTCACCCAAAGAGACTCACAGCTGTATCTCTGCCAAAGGTGATTCTAACCATATATTGACTCAGCGTGGTGTGAATACTTTAAATAAAATTATTAACTAATATACTAGGGGCGTATATATTTAATTTTTAAGTATATTAATATATACTTAAAATTTTTGTAAATGAGATGTTTCAAAATGTCTAAAACATGTTTTTTCACTTTGTCCTTTTTTTATTTTATTTTTTATTTTATTTATTTCACCTTCATTTAACCAGGTAAGCCAGTGAGAACAAGTTTCTCATTTACAACTGCGACCTGGCCCAAGATAAACGCAAAGCAGTGCGATAAAACACACAACACAGAGTTACATATGGGTAAAAACAAACATAACGTCAAAAATACAACAGAAAATATATATACAGTGTGTGCAAATGTAGCAAGTTATGGAGGTAATGCAATGAAATAAGGCCTATAGTGCAAATATTATTACAATTAGTATTAACACTGGAATGATAGAGTGTGCAGAGATGATGTGCAAATAGAGATACTGGGGTACAAATGAGCAAAAAAAATAACAATATAGGGATGAGGTAGTTGGGCGGGCTAATTTCAGATGGGCTGTGTACAGGTGCAGTGATCGGTAAGGTGCTTCTGACAATACTGATGCTTAAGTTAGTGGGAGATAAGAGTCTCCAGCTTCAGAGATTTTTTTGCATTTCATTCCATTCATTGGCAGCAGAGAAACTGGAAGCAATGGCGGCCAAAGGAGGTGTTGGCTTTGGGAGATGACCCGAGAGATTATACATGCTGGAGCGTATACTACGGTGTGGGTGTTGCTATGGTGACCAATGAGCTAAGATAAGGCGTAGATTTGCCTAGCAGTGATTTATAGATGACCTGGCGCCCGTGGGTTTTGGACGACAACCATGTAGTGAGGACCAGCCAACACAGAGCGTACAGGTCACAGTGGTGGGTGCGTATATGGGGCTTTGGAGACAAAATGGATGGCACTGGTGATAGACCTACAATCCAATTTGCTGAGTATAGTGTTGGAGGCTATTTTTGTAAATGACATCGCCGAGTCAAGGATCGGTGAGGCTAGTCGTTTTTACGAGGGCATGTTTGGCAGCATGAGTGAAGGAGGCTTTTTTGGCGAAATAGGAAACCGATTCTAGATTTAACTTTGGATTGGAGATTCTTAATGTGAGTCTGGAAGGGAGAGTTTACAGTCTAACCAGACACACTAGGTATTTGTAAGTTTGTCCACGATACTCTAGGTCAGATCCGTCGAGAGTAGTGATTCTAGTCGGGTGGGTGGGTGGCAAGCCAGCGTTCGGGTTGAAGTGCATGCATTTAGTTTTACTAGTGTTTAAGAGCAGTTGAGGCTACGGAAGTAGTGTTGTATGGCTTTTTGAAGCTCGTTTTGGAGGTTTGTTAACACGTGTCAATGAAATGGGCCAGATGTATCACAAAATGGTGTCGTCTGCGTAGAGGTGGATCTGAGAGTCACCAGCAGCAAGAGCGACATCATTGATATATCAACTGAGAAAGAGTTGGCCCAAGAATTGAACCCTGTGGCACCCCCATAGAGACGGCCAGAGGTCCGAGACAACAGGCCCTCCGATTTGACACATTGAACTCTATCTGAGAAGTAGTTGGTGAACCAGGCGAGGCAGTCCATTTGAGAAACCAAGGCTATTTAGTCCTGCCAATAGAATGCGGTGGTTGACAGAGTCGGAAAGCCTGGGCCAGGTTGATGAAGACGGCTGCATCAGTACTGTCTATTATCGATCACGGTTATAATATCGTTTTAGGACCTTGAGCGTGGCTGAAAGTGCACCCATGACCAAGCTCGGAAAACCGGATTGCATAGCGGAGAAGGTACGGTGGGATTCGAATGTCGGTGATCTGTTTGGTAACTTGACTTGCTTTCCTTGTGTGTAGATGGTGAATATATTATTTTTTGGCAATCCATTTTGATTCAGGCTGTGACACAGCAAAATGTGGAATATAAGTCATGGGTATGAATACTTTTCTGAAGACACCGTATAGAGTTATAGAGAGTGTTTGGAACCACCAAGACTCTTCTTAGAGACTCTTCCAGGCCAAACGCTGTGGAGTTGGTTTGTCCTTCTGGAGGGTTCTCCCATCTCTGTCAGCACTCCACCAATCAGGGCCTTTATGGTAAGAGTGGCCAGACGGAAGCCACTCCTCAGTAAAAGACACTCCTCCAAAAGGCACCTAAAGGACTCTCAGACCATGATATGCAAGCCTCACATCTGAGGAAACCCGGGCACCATCCCTACGGTGAAGCATGGTGGTGGCAGCATCAATGCTGTGTGGATGTTTTTCAGCGGCAGGGACTGGGAGACCTCAGTCAGGAAATCGAGGGAAAGAGATTACAGAGCAAAGTACAGAGAGATCCTTGATGAAACCTGCTCCATGGTGCTCAGGACCTCAGACTCGTCGAAGGTTCACCTTCCAACAGGACAACGACCCTAAGCACACAGCCAAGACAAGCAGGAGTGGCTTCAGGACAAGTCTCTGAATACCTTGAGTGGCCCCGCCAGAGCCCGGACTTGACCCGATCGAACATCCCTCTGGAGAGACTTGAAAATAGCTGTGGTCGGCGACGCTCCCCATCCAACTGACAGAGCTTGAGAGGATCTTCATAGAAGAATGGGAGAAACTAACAGTAAACACAACATTAGTAGGCTTGATTACCAACAATGACACACAGCCTACAGGGAGGAGGTGAGGGCTCGAGGAGTGTGGTGCCAGGAAAATAACCTCATCCTCACGTCAACAAAACCAAAGGAGATGATCGTGGACTTCACACTGAGACTGCCATCATGTGAGAGACACATGCCCCCGCCCCCTCTAAACCCTGCCTCCCTAGCCCAATAATTCAACACACAGGACCCATGATGACATTGTCCTGCCCTCTCTGTAAATGACTAAAAGACTGTTCTTTTTCTATCTGGCTTTAAAAAAAAGTGCTTTAAAGAGATGTTTACTATGAGAATAATCACATGACTGTATATGTGTGTCTAAAAGAAACAAAATGGTTGACTCCTGATCAGTCCTCCAGTGTTTACTGTGGCCTTCCCTTCTCCTGTGCCAAACATCTTTTACTTCTTAAATTCTTAACTTTCTCTCTCACTCTCTTATCCTACTTCTCCTTTTACCCATTCCCCTTCTTTCTCTTTCCGTTTTCTTTCTTTTCTTTTCCCCTTTTTCCTCTTTCTCTTTTTGTTCTTTTCTTTCTTTCTTTTTTTCTTCTTTTCTCCCCCTTCTTTTCTTTCCATCCTTTCTTTCTTTTTTTGTTTTTTCTTTCATCTTTTTTCCTTTTCTTTTTCTCTTCTTTTTCTTTCTTTCTTTCTTCTTTCTTTCTTTATTTTGTATTGGTGATTTTTGGATGGCTGTGTAAAATGCGATATAGCATGCCCCCCTTACTTGCGGTTGCATGTCCCTTTATGTATGTATGTAACTCAACCCTAATAAGTGCCATGTTGGCTTGTTTTTGTAAAATGCCAACAAGTTCAAGTGAGAGTTGATCCTGTCCTGTCGCACAGAAGCAACATGCTAACTGTCTATAGTATGTTTTCTTACTGTATCATATTATCAAAGTAACGCATTTGAAAATGTTCAAGTAACCATAAGGAGACATACAGTTATGACTATGTCCATGCTTTTGTGTCCTTTTTTCTCTCTTGATAATAAATAAACACAACAGTGCTTTGACAAACTGACTCCAGCTATCTTTGGAATTCCATCACCATGATTTATTGTTTGTTATTTCATTGGTTTGGTGGTGACATGGTAGTAGCTATTTCCATCGTGGACTTCAGAAAACAGCAGAGGGTGCACCCTCCTGTCCACATCGACTGGAACCGCAGTGGAGAAGGTGGAAAGATTCAAGTTCCTTGGTGTACACATCACTGACAAACTGAAATGGACGAACCACACAGACAGTGTGGTGAAGAAGGCGCAACAGAGCCTCTCCAACCTCAGGAAGGTGAAATAAATTTGGCTTGGCCTTTAGGACGGCTAAAAAGATAATCAAGGACATCAAACACCACGAGCCACTTGCCTGTTCACCCTACTATCATCCAGAAGGCGAGATCAGTACAGTGCATGAAAGCTGTATGCACGCATGACTGTAAGTCGCTTTGGATAAAACGTCTGCTAAATGGCATATTATATTTACTATTATAAAGCTGGGACCGAGAGACCTGAAAAACAGCTTCGATCTCAAGGCCATCAGACTGTTAAATAGCCTTCACTACAGCACATTAGAGAGCTGCTGCCTATAGACAGAGACTATAAATCACTGGCCACTGGCTTTTAAGAAATGGAACACTAGCAACTTTTAATATGTTTACATATCTTGCATTACTCAATCTCATATGTATATATGTATTCTATACACTATTCTACGGTTCTTAGTCCATGCCGCTCTGTCATTGCTTGTCCATATATGTATATATTCTTAATTCATTTCATACGAGTTTTGTGTGTATTGGGTAAGTAATGTTGTGGAATTGTTAGATATTAACTTGTTAGATATTACTGCACTGTCGGAGCTAGAGCACAAGCATTTCGCTACACCCACAATAACATCTGCTGAACACGTGTATGTTTGACCAAAAAACTGTGATTTATATTTTTATTTATTTATTTTTGGGATTTGTTGTGTATTGTTTTGAAATTATTAGGTATTACTGCACTGACTTTTGGAGCTAGAACCATAAGCATTTCGCTGCACCCTGCGATAACATATGCCAAAATATGTGTACATGACAAATACAATTTCATTTGATTTATGTGCTTGTTTATCATAAAATAAATGCTTCAAAAATTCCCAAAAAGTGGACGTTATAGAGTCTCATTAGAACCAACACATAATGCACTTCTCCTAAGCCTGTGTTTACCACAGACCTTATTTTTCGGTGTTTGATCCAAAAAACCCTACAAAAAAAAAACAATTCATTTCCCCATAGGCTTTACCCCCCATGGGTCTGAGTTATGCCTACAAAAAGACGCCATTACTATTTATCTCTATTTGGCGTCTTTCAGCGGTGCATTCAGGTCGTCTGAACGTTTGCTACGTTGTGGAACGTTTTGTGCTAAACGACACAGACTTTGAGATACGTTTGCTCCGTTCGGTGGGTGTGGCTGTAATCAATGAGTGACTTATTTAAAGGGGGCCCTGTGCGTTTTTTAAACACACACTACCCAACCCCTCCCCGTTTTTCAAGTAGTCGTTCGTGTACGTACCGTTTTTTGGTTCATTTTAACGTTGTATTACGTTTGTATGTATTGCAACGTAGGCCCAGTTCGATGCTGCAAGTGTGGACGTATAATCTAGTGGGACGGAAGCTTCTGCTTCGAAAACAACAACGACACCTCGTTAGCGTGCTATCCAACCAACCACGCCGAACATTTAAGCCTTCAGACCAATTTCGGTGTTATTTGCCACTGTGTTTTGAACACACTTCTGTCGTATCTACTAGTTTCCAATTTAATGTAATATTTACGTTGTTAGGCAGCTAAATTAGCCTGGCCCTAAGCTAATGCTAACTACATCCCCCGACCATGAGCTCACTAAGGTACTCTCCTCCTGCTTAAAGACGAGGAGGTCTGCTGGACAGAGAAAGAGGGTCTGTGGCTGGAACGTTGTCGTGAAAGAGGAGGATAAGAGAGGATGTTACAGTAAGAAAGGAAGTAGAGGGTGGAGGCTGTTTACCGTGAAGAAGAAGAGAAAGACGTTACACAGTGAAAAAAAAGAGGACGAAAGCGTTCAGAGTGAAAGAGGGAGGAGGATGTTACGGTGAAGGAAGAGATAGAGAGGGATTCAGGTTTTGGAGTGGAGAAGGAGGTGCGAGGCCGGAAGAAGAAGAGAGGAGGAGGAGACTGAAGATAGGATTAACGCCAGTAAGTACGGTCTTAAACAGGGGCACCGACAAAGACGCTAAAAATGGAATCAATGCATCCAATAACATTGACAGTGTATACATTGGTGTTCTGAAATGATTGGTCACCCTTAGTGGAGATTGTATACAAAAGAAATTGGTCATGCCGTCTTGGCATCAGGGACACACTTTTCCTGTTTTTCAAAACCTAGTTTAACTACAATTCTACACATTTTGACATGGTTTAGTCCATGCTATCTGAGTGACTCAAACCAACCACCCCTCCCCCCCACCCACCCCACCCCACAGCGGCGTCACTCACCAACCTTCCCGGAGACATTTGAAACCCCCACCTCTTTAAGGAAATACCTGGGATAGGATACAGTAAATCCTTCTACCCCCTTCACGCCAGCACGAGGCGGGAGTCGGCTCATCTCACCTTGCCGGAGACATTTGAGAAACCGCCACCTCTTTTCAGGAATACCTGGGATACGGACTAAAGTAATACCCTTACCTACCCCCCCCCCCTTTTTGAAAATTGTAAAGTGGTTATCCCACTGGGCTATAGGGTGAATGCATCACTTTGTGAGTCGCTCTTTAGCTAGAAAAGAGCCTGTCTGCTTAATATGGACGTATAATGTGCCCCTTGAGCCAGGCATCTAAACCCTAATTGCTCCTGTAAAGTCGGCTCTGGATAGAGAGCGTCTGCTATAATGACTAAAATGTAAAATGTAAAATGTAATAACAAAATGCCATTTAGATTCTTCTCCTGACGGTCTAGTTTTTTTATTTTGGGCTTGGGGGGGACTGTTATTCTCATGGATTTATCTTATAATAAATACCAATAAAATAACTACATACCATCAATTCTTTTCCTCTATGTCCTTTATATATCTGGTTTTAAGTCGTTTTAAATGAGTCTAAACTGCAACGATTCTAACAAATGAATTAAGGGGAAACACTGGAGGAATGTTTTTCCTCTCATTTAGGTAGGGGTGAAAAGTATTGACAACCCTGGTTTTCAAAGAAAGAACCCTTTCAATACCTCACCTTGGGAGGATAACGGCACGGAGCCCTTTTTCTAAGAGGTTTAATGATTTGGAGAAACACATTGGTAGGGATCCTTAGAACTATTCCCAACATACAGAGTCCTTCCAGATCCTTGTATAATCCCTACCTGCCCGCCCTATGGACGTGCCCCGCTTCAATTTCTAAAACCACAGGATTTCTAATGGGGTTAAAGTCTGGAGACTGCAGATGGCCCGTGCATTTCCATATATTTAAGAGAGATGACACCAAACCATAGTTTTTCAATGGGTTAAAGTCTGGAGACCGGAGGAGAAATGGCGCATCCATCTAAGAGAGTCTAGTGATAGTACCTAGACAGGCATAGTTATTCTGGCAACGCTTCATTGAAATTTCTTACACTGTGCTGCTTGAGTAGGCACCGGCGACGTTGGGCTTGTCTCCTTTGGAATATCATTCATTTGACGTATTCGGTTGATCCGCGTGGCGGTAGTTGACCCCTTTTTCCGCCTGCTCATCAACCATGTTCCCTTGAATTCCGCTTACCTCAACTGTGGGCTGCGAGTTATCCTCACTGCATTTTCAAGAGGTTCCTCCTGTGCACTCATCTGCCGCCCGAGTGCCACAGAACGGTGGAAGTCCTTATGGGCATGGATCGAGGTGGATCTGGCGGGCCAATTTCATGATGGGCGGGGCGTGCCCAGGCCCCCCGTCTCTGTGTTTTTGTGTAGAGCATCCTTTGCAGTACTCAACGGGATGTTGACGATACACTCGTTCACACTGCGGTTCCTTATCATTCCAATAGGATTTTGTTCATGTCGGCTGACTTTAGTTTGCCAGTGTGTACATCTTTGTAGGTCAGTCTCGCGGTACACGCGGAACGGAGTTTTCAACATCTTGACCTTTTTTGTGAAGTTTTTTAGCGCCGCCGCCCGCACCATCTGCATTATCCCATCCCGAAGTAGACATCGCCCATCAGTTCCGGGTTTAACAATGCCTGCCATGCCGTTTATTTCCATTCCAACGGATACTTTTGTTCCGATTCATCCTGACCCAATCATGTGCACGTCCTATCTCTGTTCAGTTTCCAGGCCTGAACAGTTCATTTCCCCTTGAACGAGTCCTCACCCCCTTTTCCGTTGCTGCCTTTCTCATATGACAAAGAAAACGTGGCTGCACCTTTTTAAGAAAACCCCGTTGGTTGTCAGAGTTATGCTTATCCCAGAATTGACATGTTTTGTCCCTAATGACCTTCCACAGAGCTGCCTCAACAGCACCAGTCTCAAACTCATACACGGCAAAACGCTTAAAGTGGTGGTACTGGCTGCCTTCCGAACCCGACCCCCCGAGCCGTTGTCGTTCGAAATGGTCTGGATCAATCGGATCCAGAGCCAGATTGAACTAAAGTCATGAAGGTGACTGAAGATTGGGTCACCTTTGCTTACACCCAGCCCGACATGTCAATCTTTGCGTATTTTTACTCCGTCCCAATGATAATGGAAGTTGTGCGTTGTTTTCTCATAGTGCTTCCGCGATCAGCTGCCATGATGTCTGTTCCGAAGGCCCCCCTTTGCCCCTAGAAACCCCTGAAGTGCGGCGGATACATGATATTACCAGTCAAAGGCCTTCGCAAAAGTCCACAAATACCAACGCTAAGGGGTGTTCGTTGTTTTTTTTTTTAAACTCTTCTATGTTCTTGACGAGCCCCTGTAAGTCAACATCACGTTCTTCTTTTCGATTCCTCTAACAACTCCCGGGGCGGATATGAAGCCCCTCTGGTCTTTGGGATGTTATTGGGCAGGTACGCGCCAAGCCTGGCAGTGATAATCCTTGAAGAAGAGCCTGTGGCCACTACGAGATCCGATGGTGATTTGCGCTCCACCCTCTCAGCTCTTCAACCGTTCTGCTGGGTCGGATGTTTTGGGTGTATCTAAGGGTATTGCTGGCACTCTTTTGAATGGGCCGATGGAAGTGGCACCTGACACCATCCCAGGCAATCGAGAATAGGGCTAGCCCCCACCCCCCACCCTATCAACTTGTTCTCCCTTTGGTTCGCAACTGAGCGCAGACTTTCTCTGGTTCTCCGTCTGGTCCCCGCTGCAGTGGGCCCTTTTTCATTGCTTTGAGGTTTTTTGCATACAAACGTCCGTTGCTTGTAGATCAGATGCTGGAATTCACCCATTGTTTGGCCGCCTCCTTCGGCGCGGAATTGGCCCAGCACATTGAACCGTCTTCGTGGCCCGCCACCTGTTGGCAAAAGGCCAGAGTGAGTTCTGGCATGGGGGATGGCACACCGAACCGTTCGGCACGTCGATAAGATTAGGGCCGCCAGTTTGGACTGGTTCTTTCTTCGAACACACATCTGTTGTTGACGGTAGACCCGTACTCTTAACTTTCTCTCTTTTGTTGTACAGATCATAGGCATGTTTTTCCCCTTTGTATTAGGTTTACCTCCCTTCCATTCTCGGCAACTTTGCCCAGGCGACTTCCTGTAGTTCAGTGCCGAAGACTCGATCAGTGCAACAATTCAGATTCGGGCGACCCCCTAAAAAGGATATTGAGATGCCGCCATTTTCCGATGCTCCCCATCCCGTCACCCCTGAAGGCTCTTGACCGCCGCTCTGAGTTGTTGTCGCGGACCCCGTGTATTGGGGATGGTGGTTTCGCCGCTGAGTTTGGAACAGCCCACTGATATCGTTGTCCGTCGCGGGGGCTTCCTCGGAAACCTACGTCTTTGGGGTTCGCTGCCTTTTCTCAGGCGTATTCTATTGCCGATGGCGACGGGAGGAGAGGACATTATACGCAGTGCGCAGAGTGGTTTTGCTAGGTACCTTGTAGCCGCGGCTACGTGGGCACGACCCAATCGCTTGACATATTGAGACCGTGGTGGGAAGACCCGGTTCACTTCGGCAACCCCCAATCCCTGCCGGACTGGGCAGGTTCCCCATTTGAGCCAAGGCCGCCGCCCGGTGTACTAGTCGGGGAGATGGGGGGATGAAGCCGGTCGGCCACGATCCCTGGCCATCCGGGTGTTGCGCTAAAAAGTATTCCTGCTTGTCTGCTGTCTTGTCATCTGTCGTGGTACGTGGAATCCCCGAGTTCCGTCTGTTCTTTTAACTCTCTTTTACTTGTTATTGCTGTGTTTTTCCATTAGTGGTCTTTCCAGACTGTATCGTGTTGTTCACTTTCTAGGGGTGATTGATGTGTTTCTCTTTTGTTCTATTATCGAGACGTGCGACGCTGGGTTTAGGCCCCATCCCCTCGTAAAGCGGGCCCCTCCCATCGTAGCGTGCCCCCTTGATGGCAATGCAGGCCTTAATCACCAACCTAGCCTTGGCAGTGAGGGTGGCTATTGGTTTGTGTAGTGTGTTCACATCTTTCAATTTTCTTTCTTCTCTTCATTGTATTCCGCTTTTTCCACTGATTCTGGGCTAGATCAGCCCCGCTTTACGCACACCAGCCTCGACTGACCCAGCCCTTAAGAGCCAAACTTATCCCCGAAGTTGACGGAATCTGACTTGCCGACTTCCCTTAACCTACCTTGTTCTAACATGCCCGATGGCTGTTCACCTTGGATCTACCTGCTGCGGCATGATGGGTTACGGCCCGGCGCGAGATTTACGACCAACCCTCTAAGCCTCCCGCCGGATATTTTTTTTTGCTTTTCAAGGGCACAGCGAGAGCTCGACCGTACTCCGCCGGAACCGAAACAGCTTTTGTACAGGCTTTGGGCCCCTCTTCTGCTCGGCGAAACGCCATTCCCCTGGTCGCCCTGCCCTTCACAAAGAAAGAAGAACTCTCCCCGGGGCTCCTGCCCTGCTTCTCCTTCGGGATCTGTCGGCGTCACCTGCAACTGGAAAAAGTACACTCTCGCGCGCGCCCGTCTCTGCCATTGACTCCGGATTCGAAGGGATCTGAACACGATCTCCCTTTCGATTCGGCCCGGCGGCGACGGGAGGACTCCGCCCTCCCCTTCCGAACGGCGTTCGCAAACCATCTCTTGTTAACCGCCTGACCCATGTTCACTGCTGTTTCACATGGAACCCTTCTCCAGCTTCGGCCATTAAGAGTTCTCGTGTTGAATATATTGCTAACTACACGACCATGACACTTGTTTGGTTCAACGGCATCTATGAACTTTACGACATTACCAACCTGGTTGCTTCTGCCAGTAGGCTGAAACATAGCCGCAAGTGCATCTCTCCTATCAAGACATACCCCCAAGGCCACACATCAGAAAAAATCCACAAAGGAATGCACAAAGGAATGGTTAATACGCCTCACAACAGTCAACATTCTGGCATGGCCATCTCAGTTTTCCTGGACTTGTCCCCCTTCCAAAAAACCTGTGATTATTTTGATTTTGGCATGGGTCCTCAGATCCTCAAAAAAAATAAATTCTACAGCCTCACCTATCGAGATCATCCTGGACCTGGGTTGCATGCATCACCGGCCTGGGTATGTGCAACTGCTTGGCCTCTGACCGCAAGGACACTACAGAGTGGTAGTGCGTTACAGCCCAGTACCCATCACTGGGGCAAAGGCTCCCTGACATCCTCCAGGACCTCTATAACCATCGAGCGGTGTCAGAGGAAGGCCTCTCAAAATTTTGTCAAAGAACTCCAGCCACCCTAGTCATAAAGACTGTTCTCTCCTCTCTCTCCCGGAACAAGCTGCAAGCGGGTACCGTAGTGTCCAAGTCTAGGTCTCCAACGACTTCTCCACCAGCTTCTACCCCCAAGCCATAAGACTCCTGAACGGCTAATCATGGCTACTATCCCGGTCACTATTCTTTGCCACGGAAAATGGCCCCCCCACGCCCACCCTTTTTAACGCTGCTGCTACTCTGATTAAGGTATTATGACCTAGTACACTTTAACTCTACCCACATGTACATATTACCTCTTCAACTACCTCAACTCGCCGGATGCCGTCCCGCACCAAATTGACAATGCAACGGTATCCCCTGTATATATAGCCTCCCTACTGTCACTGTTAATTTTTACTGTTTATATAGCTCTCCCTACTGTCACGTTATTTTACTTCTGCTCTTTTCTTCAATACCTTTTTGTGTTGTTGTTTTATTTCTTACTTTTTTGTTTAAAATAAATGCACTGTTGGTTTACGGGCTGTATAAGTAAGCATTTCACTGTAATGTCTGCGGCTACCTTGTTTGTATTCGGCGCATGTGACCAATACAATTTGATTTGATTTGATTTGAAATTGAAGAGAGGGCGGCCGGTAAGCACACGATTGAATGATGTGAAGGATTCTGTATGGAGGATTGGTCTAAAGATTCTCCCTCACAATTGTGTTTCTCCAATCTCATAAAACATTGTAGAAAAAGGCTCAGTGCCGGTTATCCTCGCAAGGTGAGGTATATTGAGAACGGAGGTGTCAATATTTTGTTTGTTATAATTGTTAAAACAACTTTGCCTATAAAATAGTATATATGTATAGACTTATAATTTCCCCTTTTTTTTTGGCGTATGAGCTCAGTATTTAAATTATTTATTTTCTCACAGTGAATTTTGGCTCATCTTTATCAAGGGTGTTGTCGAGTATCTATTATTATAGGGAGCTCTGATCAGCCTATAACATGACGATTATCTATTATTATAGAGGCTCTGCTCAGCCGTATAAACATGACATGGATTATCTACATTATTCATAGAGCTCTTGATCAGCCTATCAACATGAACATTTATCTATTATTATAGAGCTTCTGATCAGGCCTATAAACATGAGCATGAAATCGTATTATTATAGTAGCTCTGCTCAGCCTATAAACATGACATTATCTATTAATTATAGAGCGCTGATCAGAGCTATAAACATGACATGATCTATTATTATAGAGCTCTTGATCAGCCTATAAACATGAGCGATTATCTATTATATAGAGCTCTGATTCAATCCCTATAAACATGACATTATCTTATTATGATAAGAGCTCTGATAACCTATAACCATGACATTATCTATTAGATATAGAGCTCTGCTTCAGCCTATAAACATGACATTATCTATTATTATAGACGCTGCTGCTCAGCCTATAAAACTTTTAAATATATACATTGAGGGGACACAAGTAAAGATTTGATCCCCTGCTGATTTTGTAACGTTTGCCGCACTGCCAAAGAACTTATCAGTCTATAATTTTAATGGTAAGGTTTATTTGAACAATGAGAGACAGACTAACAACAACAAAATTCCAGAAAAACACATGTCAAAAATGTTATAAAATTGATTTGCAGTTTTAATGCGGGAAATAAGTATTTGACCCTCTCGTCACTAAGAGAAGATTTCTGGCTCCCAGGTGTCTTTTAATACATTTAACGTGCTGGATATTAGGAGCACACTAGTAAAGGGAGTTCTCCTGAATCTCATTTGTTACCTGTATAAAAGACACCTTTCCTACAGAAAGCATCAATCAATCATATTTCCAACCTCTCAGCACCATGGCCCATAACCAAAGAGCAGTTGGTGCCTGGATTATTCGGCAAATGGAAGAAACACAAAATACACTGCCCAATCTCCCTCGGACGGTGCTTCCATGCAAATCTCACATCGTGGAGTTTCAAATGATCATGAGAACAGGTGAGGATCAGCCCAGAACTACATGGTGAGGATCGTGTCCAATGATCTCCAAGGCAGCTGGGACCATAGTCACGCAAGAAAACAATTGGTACCCACACTACGCCGTGGAAGGACTGAACATCCTGTAGGCGCCCGGCAAGGTCCCCCTGTGCTCAAGAAAGCTACGATAGACATGCCCGGCTGAAGTTTGGCAATGAACATTCTGAATGATTCAGAGGAGAACTGGTGACAGTGGTTGTGGTCAGATGAGACCAAAAATGGAGCTCTTTGGCATCAAACTTCAACTCAACCATGTTTGGAGGATGAGGAATGCTGCCTATGAATCCCAGACACCATCCCACCTTACAAACATGGAGGTGGAAACTTTTGTGCTTTGGGGGTGTTTTTCCTGCTAAGGGGACGAGGATCAAAGCTTCCACCGGAGAAACAGTGACGATGGACGGGGCCATGATACCCCGGTCCACTCTTGGGTGAGGAACCTCCTTCCCTCAAGACCATGGCTTTGAAAAATGGGTTTGTTGGATGTGTATTCGCGAGAATGACAATGAACCAAAACACACGGCACTAAGGCAACAAAGGAGTGGCTCAAGAAGAAGGCACAATTAATGTCCTTTGAGTGGCCTAGCCAGTCTCCAGACCTTTAAATACCATAGGACAATCGGTGGAAGTGAGCTGAAGGTTTGAGTTGCCAAACGTCAGCCCTCGAAACCTTAATGACTTGGAGAAGATCTGCAAAGAGCCAGTGTGACAAAATCCTCTCCCTGAGATGTGTGCAAAACCTGGTGGCTCACCTACAAGAAACGTCTGACCTCTTTGATTGCCAACTAAGGTTTTGGCCACCAAGGACTAAGTAATGTTTATCATTTTTTTGGTCATTTAGCAGACGACTCTTATCCAGAGGCGCACTTAACAGGGAGGTTAGCTGAAGTGCATACATTATTTTAATTTTTCATACTGCTGGCCCCCCGTGGGAATTGAACCCGCAAACCCTCCCCCTTGGTGGGGGGGGGGGCGTTTTTTTTTGCCAAATGCCATGCTCCTACCAAACTGAGCTACATCTTGCCCGGCCAATATCCTCCCCTACCCTGGACGACGCCAGGGCCAATTATGCAGCGCCGCCCCATGGGTCTCCCGGTCGCGCCGGCTACGACAGACCCCCTTTTGGTCAGAGGGTCGAAATACTTATTTACCTCGATTAACATGCGAAATCAATTTTATAACATTTTTGAAAGACATGTGTTTTTTCTGGATTTTTCTGTTGTTCCTTCTGTCTCTTACTGTTACAAATAAACCTACCATTAAAAATTATAGACTGATCATATCTTTGTCATTGGGCAGAAACACTTACAAAATCAGGCAGGGATCAATGACTTTTTTTCCCACTCACTGTATATGGTATGTTTAGTTGAGGTTATGGGTCCTACAGTAGGTCTATGGTTATTGTTAGGTGTTCTCATGTATACTGACATTATCTCTTATTATATAGCTCTAATTCAGCCTATAACATGACATTATCTATTATTATAGAGCTCGGATCAGGCCTATAAACATGATCTATATTTATACCGCTCTTGATCAGCCTATAAACATGACATTATCTATTATTATAGAGCTCTTGATCAGCCTATAAACCTGATCAATTTCTATTATTATAGAGCTCTGATCAGCTTATAAACATGACATTATCTATTATTATAGATAGGGCTACTGCTCAGCCTAAAACATGACATTATCTATTATTATAGAGCTCTGATCAGCCTATAAAACATGACATTATTATATTATTTATAGAGCTCTGCTCAGCCTAAAAACATGACCTTATTGCTATCTTATTATAGAGCTCTGGGCACAGGCCTGATTATAACATGACATTATCTATTATTAATGAGCTCTGATCAGACCTATAAACGATGACATTATCTATTATTATAGACCTCTGTTTCAGCCTATAAACATGGATCTAATTATCATAGGAGCTCTGTTCAGCCTATGAACACATGACATTATCTATATTTATATGAGCTCTGATCAGCCTATAACATGACATTATCTATTATTAATAGAGCTCTGATCAGCTCTAAACATGACATTATCTATTAGTATAGGAGCTCTGTTTACCTATAACGATGATCTAGTTATTATAGAGCTCTGGCTCAGCTATAAACATAACAGTAAAAAATTCTAAAAATTATTATAGAGCTCGATCACCTAAAACATGACATTATCTAATTGATTATAGAGCTCTGATCAACCTAAAACATGGCATTATCTTCTTATATATATAGCAGCTCTGATCAGCCCTATAAACATGATCATTAGTCTATTGGTTTATAGAGTTGCTGGATCAGCCCTAAAACATGAACATTATCTATTATTATAGAGCTCTGCTCAGCCTAAAACTGACATTATTCTATTTAGTATTAGAGCTCTGATCAGACCTATAAACATGACATTTTATATTATTATAGAGTTCCTGATCAGCTAAGAAATACATGACCATTATCTATTATTATACGAGCTCTGCTCAGCCTAAACACATGACCATGGATCTATTATTATATAGCTCCTGATCAGCCTATAAAACATGACATTATCTATATTTATAGAGTTCTGATCACTCTAAAACATGACATTTATCCTATTATTATAAGAGCTCTTCTAAGCCTAAAACAGACATTATCTATTATTATAGAGCTCTGATCAGCCTAAAACATGACATTAATCTATTATTATAGAGCTCTGCTCAGTCCTAACAACATGACATTATCTTATTATTCAGAGCTCTGATCATCCTAAAACATGGCATTAATCTATTATTATAGAGTCTCTGATCAGGCCTAAACTAATGACTTAATCTAATTATTATTGAGTCTCTGGCTCAGCTAAAACATAGACATTATCCTATTTTATAGAAAGCTCTGGATCAGCCTAAAACATGATCTATTATTAATAGAGCTCATGGGGGGCTCAGCCTAATAAATATGATCGATTATCTAGTCTGGCGGGTAGAGTGTTGGTGCCAGTAACCCGAAAGGTTGCTGTTAATGAATCCCCCCTCGAGCTGACAAGGAAAAATATGTCCGTTCTGTGCCCTGAGCAAGGCACTTTCACCACTGTTCCCCTGAGGCAAGGCAGTTAACCCACTGTTCCCTCTGAGGCAAGGCAGTTAAACCCACCTGTGTCCCCTGAGCAAGGCAGTTAACACCATCTGTTCCTCGAGCTTAGCAAGGCAGTTAGCCCACTGTTCCCCTGAGCAAGGCAGTTACCCACCACTGTTCCCCTTGAGCAAGGCAAGTAACCACCCACCGTTCCCCTGAGGCAAGGGGCAGTTAGAGCCCACCGTTCCGCCCCTTACAAGGCATTTAAACCAACTGTTCCCCTGAGCAAGGCAGTTACGCCACTGTTCCCCTGATGGCAAGGCCAGTTAACCTCACTGTTTCCCCGCTGAGCAAGGCAGTGTAACCCCACTGTTCCCCTGAGCAAGGCTAATTAACCCATCTGGTTCCCCTGAGTAAGGCATTTAGACGCCACTGTTCCGCACGGTCTGCCGATGACATGGATGTACGATTAAGGCAGCCCCCTTACCATCTCTGATTCGAGAGGGTTGGGTAAATGCAGAAGACACATTTCAGTTGAAATGCATTCAGAACTGACTAGGTGTCGCCCCATTCTATAAACATGAAAGCAATAATTCGATTTTCTGTTCTACATTATTATTATCATTAAAATTATCATTCATTCTTATTATTATTATTTATTATTATTTTTATTTTGGCGGCCACCACGTTTTTATTGAATTTCCTGAAAAAACTGACTTCAGGTTATTGAGGAATCTAGCCTCACAGAATTACGTATTTTGTGTTATTTTTTAATGGAGGTTTTAAATTCAGTTCTCATTTTTAGTAATTTACCTAATACTCTGTTTGTCTTTGCAAGGAGAGAGACCAGACCTCTCACTCTGACAGCGGGAGAGTCCCTTCAGAGGAACGCAGACCCAGAGACCGTCCCCAACGCAGCGAGCCAACAAACCACTGCTCCCACTGTGGAAAGAGTTTTAAGTGTTTCTGAAGGAAGTAAAACATACGATGAGAGAATCGCACCCAGGCGAAAACGCCTTACGATTGCTTCTCACTGTGGGAAGAGTTTTACCAAGTTTATGGGACCTAAAATGAACATGAAGGACACACTTCGCGATGGAGAAAAAGCGTTTCCAATGTTCCAGGGTGGAAAGAAGTTCACCCAGTTGCGGTAACCACTGAAACAACAGAAGAAATACCCCAGAAGATATAGAGAGACATACCACTGCTCTCAGTTTGATAAGATATTTACTGTGTTAGGAGGAACCTTGAAAAAACACACAATAATACACTCTGGAGAGAAGTCCTTACCACACTGTTTCCCGACTGTGGAAAGAATTTTACTCATTTAGTGAGCCTGAAAACACATGAGATGGGACACAATACAGGAGAAAAGCCTTAAACCCAACTGTTTCCCATTGTGAAACGATGTTACCGGCATCGAGGAGCCTGAAAGCGCACGAGAGAATACACCCAGGGAGGAAAAGCCCTTACCAATGTTCCCCGGTGTGAAAATATCGTTTAACCCGTTTAGGGAGCCTGAAAAGCATGCGAGAATACCCACAGGAAAAAAGGCTTACGCACTGTTCGCCCTTGTGAAAAGAGGTTTACCCATCGAGGGAGCCTGAAAGCGCATGAGAGAATACCCAACATGTATAAAGCCTTAACAATGTTCCACGAGGATCAGAAAGAGTGAAAAGGAGCTTAACCCGGTTAGGGAGCCTGAACAAGCATGAGAGAATACACAAAGACAAGAAGGAGAACAGCCTTTCCAACATACTACTACACAGGAGGAGAAGGACATACCAATGCTCTCATTGTGGAAATACATTTTCCTAAGTCAGAAGGACCCTGAAATCACATGAGAGAATGAGATGTCTGTTTTTCTGACTTATGTTTTTGATTAATAAATTTGTGTTTTTTGTTCAGTTTACATGAAATCTAATGTGTATGAATGAAATTCATGACCTGGAACTAGGTCGAACATTTTTTTTTCCACCGTCCTAGACAAGAATTCATTGTCCTTACAAACTCAGGATCAACAAGTTAAAAAGTATATATATTATGTGTTGATTATTAAACTAAAGATTGATTGTATGCAAGTGTAAACCCCTAAATGTTTTGTTACACTATAATAATTTGGATAGTTCAAAATTTTTAATTATTAAATAGATGAATATAATTAGTATTTCTTCATTCAGAGTGGCATTGGTTTCTAAATTGACTCTGGATTAAATAAAATGTTAAATAAAATAAAATAAAGCCCATATTCTTTTTTTGGGAAGTATATTTGGTTCGTGGAAAGTTTCTCTTGACACTATAGCATTGGGGAAAAAAAGTATTTTAGTCCAGCCACCAATTGTGCAAGTTCTCCCACTTAAAAAGATGAGAGAGGCCTGTAATTTTTCATCATAGTAGTTACATGTCCAACTATAACAGACAAAATGAGGAAAAAAAATGCCAGAATCACATTGTCGGATTTTTTTTTATGAATTTATTTTGCAAATGACTACATCCAATTTGCTGAGTCGCGTGTTGGAGGCTATTTTTGGTAAAATGACATCGCCCGAAGTCCAGGATCGGGGGTAGGTATAGTCAGTTTTAAACCGAGGGCCTGTTTGGCAGCATAAGTTGAAGGGGGCTTTGTTGGAAAATAGGAAGCCGAATGTGTCTAGATTTAACTTTGGATTGGAGATGCTTAAGTGTGAGTCTGGAAGGGAGCGTTACACAGTCTAACCAAACACCTAGGTATTGTAGTCCACATACTCTTAGGTCAGAACCGTAGAGAATAGTGATGTTTAGTCGGGTTGGGGGGTGCCAGCAGCGTTCGCTTGAAGAGCATGCATTTTAGTTTTAATTGTGTTTAAGAAGCGTGGAAGGCTACGGAAGGAGTGTTGTATGGTCAGTGAGGCTCGTTTGAGTTTTGTTAACACAGTGTCCAATGAGGCCAATGTATACAAAATGGTGTCGTCCTGCGCAGAGTGTGGCTCTGACAATCACCAGCAGCTAAGGCGACATCATTGATATACACAGAGAAAGAGTCGACCCCGAGATTGAACCCTTGTCACCCCGTAACTTGCCATAGGTCCAACGACAGGCCCTCCGATTTGACACATTGAACTCTATCAGAGAAGTATTGGTGAACCAGGGAGGCAGTTTTGAGAAACCGGGGCTATTTAGTCTGCCAAAAGATGGGTGGTTGCAGAGTCGAAACCCTTTGGGGCCAGGTCGGGGAAGCGGCTGGGGCAACTGTCAATTACGGCGGGAAAAATTCGTTTAGGACCTTGAGGTGCTGAGTGACCCATGACCAGCCGGAAACCGGATTGATACGGAGAAAAAACGGTGTGATTTGAAATGGTGGTGATCTGTTTTTAACTTGGGCTTTCAAAACGTTGAAAGGCAGGGCAGGATGGATATGGGGTCTGTAAAGTTTGGGATCTAGATGTCACCCCTTTAAGAGGGGGGCCCGCAGCGCTTTCCAGTCTCTGGGATTCAGAGGATATAAAAGAAGGTTAAAACATGCTGGTGATGGGGTTGCGACAATTTCGGGGCAAATTTTAGAAAAAAAGGGGCCCCAGATTGCTACCCCAGCTGTTTGGGGGGTCCAGTTTTGCAGCACTTCAGGACATAGCTACTGAATTTGGGTGAAGGAGAAGGGGGGGGTGAGAGCGGGTGGCCGGGGAGGGGTGCCGGGGGGAAAAGCATGGCCACCCGTAGAAAAATGTTTGTTGAAAGTTCGATTATCGTAGATTTTATGGGTATGACAGTTTTCCCCTAGCCTCATGCAGGGGGCGTGGAGAGGTGCTTTTATTCTTAACATGTCCAAAATTTAAACAGTGTCCAAAAAACTTTTTGGGTTTACTAAGATGCAAATTCTGTTTAAAAAATTTAGCCTTTGCTTTCCTAACTGATTGTGTATTTTGGGTTCCTGATTCCCTGAAAATTTTCATATCGTGGGGGCTTTGAGTAATGCAGTACCCCAGGAGTTTTTGTGCGGTCAAGGGCAGTCAGTCTGGGGAGAACCAGGGGTATATCTTTCTTAGTTCTGAATTTTTTAAATGGGGTTTTCATTTAAGATGGGAGGAAAGCACTTTTAAAAAAAAACCGGGGCATCCTCTATAGGAATGAGGTCAATTTCCATCCAGGTCCCGGGGCCAGGTAAATTAGAAAAGGCCTGCTTCAAAAGTGTTTTAGGGAGCGTTTGAAGGATGAGGGGTGGCTTTTTGCCCGCGGACAAAGGGCAATAAGGCAGGGATCACTGAACCTTTTAAAAGACGCGGGGTGTTTTTAGAGGGAAAATTGGCAGGATGATATCATGAGGGTAGCCATGTTTTCAGATTTTGGGTTGTACCTGGGAGGGTTTGTTGAAATTTGTGTGAGATTGAGGCATCTAGTTTGATTGTGGTTTGGGCCGGGGGTTAAGCATTCCCCGTTTAGGTCACCAACATTTCCAACTCTGGGTAGTGGGGGGGCAATCATTTTACAAATGGTGTCCCGGGCACAGTCGTGGTGAGGGGGGGCGTGCAAGCGGCAAAAAGTGGAGACTTATTTCTGGAAAGGTGGATTTTTGAATAAACTCGAACTGTTTGGGCCAGACCTGGTGTACAATAGAGCTCTGGGCTATCTCTACAGTAGATTGCAACCCAACCCCTTTGGGGGGTTCTACGAGACGGAAAAAGTTTTGTTTTTGGGTGGAAATTTCTGAATTTTTGGGGCCTTCCTAAGCCAGATTCAACATGCTAAACATCAGGGTTGGGGGAGTGTGCTAACGCGGAAAACTGAAACTTAGGGAGGAGGGTTCGGAGTTAACGTGCAAGAAACCCAAAGGGTTTTACGGTTACAGAAGTAACAAAAGATAACCCTGGGAGTAGGGGTGATCTGGGGGTACGGGGATGGTACGGCAAAGGCTTTAAGTACTGGGGCTTCTAGGTTTTGGTACAGAGAAAAAAAAAGGGGAATTTCCCGGGGTTTTAGAATAATTCAGGGGATTATGTACGACAAGGATATGGAAAGGGTAGAGTAAGTGGAGGTAAAACCCAACTTTGGGGTAACGATGAAAGAGTTATCATGGGGGGCATGATTGAGCGGGCTCGCGTGTATTGGGTTGGACAAAGGAGCTATCTAAACGGTTGAGTGGGCTGGGGGGTCTACAGTGAAAAAATACAATAAAGAAATAACCGAAACAACAATAAGCAAGGGAATTGAAGGGGGAGAGGGATAAGCAATCAAGGTGTTATTTTGGGGAGGTAAAACAACAGCTGGGAATGGCGACAAAGGTTGGCCCAGGGTAAACTAAACAGGTGGTACGTATAAAGGAACTCCAGCAGGCATCACTGTATACGATTTTTCAAGGGCCGGTGACAGCAAAAGGAGGTTCGGAGGAGTTTTGGGGGGCTGCTACAGCACGGCTAGCAAAGGCCCGGCTTTGGTGTGCAGTGGGCCGGGTAGCGATGGATCTTCGTGGTCGACTTCGTAACGGGAAGGGCCCGTTAAACCCTCACGATTTGTCGGCAGACCAGTCGTGTTGGATCGGGGGGCTCCCTGTCAAAATAGGGGCTCCCGTTCAGGACCGAGAGGTAGATAGCCCGGGGGAGGGCCGGCTCGAGGGTAGCTCAAGGCTGATTTGCCCAAAAAAAGTATTTGGTTGGAGCTAGTTATTGCGATGTCCCGTGTTAAAAACCAGTGATTCGTGATTCCCGGGAGAAAAACCGATATGTTCTGGGGCATAACGGCTTGCAGACAGTGCAGACTGGCCGAAAAAGTCCCTTTTGAGCTGGGTGAGGTAGGCAGGCCACGGACAATGGTGAAAAAAACGCAACGGGAGCTAATAGCAAGTAGCTATTAACTGGGTAATCCCGTCCGGTAACAGAGAGGTAGATGCCGGATATGGGCCGGCTCGGGGAGCTAAAACTAACTGTTTCTTGCTTCGGGGGGAGGGTGATTAGCCAACGCAAATCCATTCGGTTGCGGCTAGCAGTTGCGATCCGGTTTAAAGTCGTGATTCGTTTTCCCGGAGAAAATCTGAGTTCGGGTGAAAAACCGCTAACGGTGGTTTAATAGCAAGTACCCATTTAAAGGCTGGCTAGCTAGTTTCAACTGGAGTTTCCCTTAGAAAAAAAGGAAAGTAAATAATAAAATTTCCTTTTCCCCCTTATTGAGGGGGGTTGCGGGAAAGTTTTTTGTAAAAGGATGAAAGTGTGATGGGAAAAATTTACGAAAAAAACAAAAAAACGGGCTTTTTACAGGGGACACACAAAAAAGAACACCCCGGCACTGCTCCCCCATTTTGGGAAAATGAAAAAGAGGGGTAAAAAAGCGTCAAAAGGGCCCAAAGGGTGGAAATTTTAAAAGAAAAAAAATAAAAATTTATTTTTTTGGTTGTTTTTAACATTTTTTTTTGGTTATTTACATGTTTCCCATATGTGTTTTTTCATATTTTGATATCTTCACTATTATTCTAAAATTAAAAATAGTAAAAAAAAAGAAAACCCCTTTGAATGAGAAAGGTGTGCCCAAAAAACCTTTTGATTTGGTCTGAAAAATAACTTTCCCACGCCCAAGCTAGTTTGGGATATAGGATGTATGACCGGTAAAACTTTTTTAAACCCTTTTACATATTTTTTTTTTGGGTTTTTGTGAAAAGTATATTTTTGAATTTTTTCTTTAACCCTGCAGCTATTTAATTGGAAATGGGACTATAATCCTCCAAAAATATAAAAAAATGAAATTTCGGACAGAGAGATAGCTAGTAATAAAAACAAAAATTGACTTTTAAAGTAGTGGCTGGGCTTTTCAAACTGTAAATTGGCTATTTCAAAAAAATTGGATAAAAGGTCCATGGCGTTTTCTTCATACTATCAAGACAATTTGTATTGCCCCTAAATATTTCCCAAGTGAAACTGAAAAAAAATATTTTTATTTTAAATTTCAGATTTGGGAGCTAGATTATCTGTTTCCTTAAATTAAAACGGGCATTTTTTCCCCAAGAGGCTGATTTACAGTAGAAAAGAAGCGGGCCCCTTTGGGTCCTTCATCACGGGGGGTTTTAAAGGGGGACCTCTGTTTGGTTCCTATTTTTTAGGATTTCCGGAAATTTTTTGCCTGGGGCGGGGACATTTTTTAAAAATATATTTTTATGAGAAAATGTGCAAAAAGGGGAAGGTTGAAGGGGGCCAACAAATGTTATAGTATGAAAACAATGACCCAAAGTATTTAACCTGTTTGTTAATTTTGAAGCATCCTTTTTTTTTAAAAACCACAAACCAAATATGGTTTTAAAGAGAAGCCCAGTGGGAGAAAAAGGTACCCCGATGGATTTTGAAAAATTCTGCAAATTTTCCCTCATTTTTTCTTTTTCCATAAATAAAAATCTGAAACAAACAGAATGGACTTTTTTAATAGACTTTAATAGACTTTCCCTTTTCCCAAAAAGGTTTCAAAAAAAGTGCGTTGTTTGAAGGGTGAAAGGGCGAATTGAGTTTTTGCCAGGGGAAATCTTCACAAGGGGGTTTTCCCCAAAAAGGAAAATTAAATGACATGCTAAAAACGCGCCAATGGGACTTCTTCTCCTGCTGGCTCTGCCACTTCCTTGTTTTGTTCTGCCCACTATGATTAATTTGCTCATTTTGGAAACGACGGGGCTCGGGGTTTCTTGGGTTAGTTATAAAAAATTTTGGGGACCCACAGTCCGGGGGAAAGGCATGAGGGGTGGTTAACATTACCCAGTTTTGAGCTAGCCCCGGGAGCTAGCATACGAACTGGGCAGCACAGAATCTGGTGACTCTCAGACCCCACCTCTACCCCAGACGACACCTTTTTGTATACATCTGGCCTTCTTTGGGGACACGGTGTTTAAAAAACCCCCAAAACGAGTTCAAGGGCCATACAACACCCTTTAAAGTAGCCTCCAAACGTCTTAAAACAAAAGTAAAACAAAAACCCTTTGGCTTTTAAATGGGAACGCTGCTGGCACCCCCCACACCACTAAACACCATTTCTCGACGGGTCTGACCTAGATAGGGGGAAACAACTCCCAAATACCTAGGTGTCTGGTTAGCGGGAAACTCAATTTCCCAGCCCACAAAAAGAATCCCCAATTTCCAAATTTAAAAATTTAGAACCGGTTTCCCTTTTTTCGAAACAAACCTCCTTCATTTAATGCTGCCAAAATCCCCTGAAAAAACTGACTATTCCGATCCTTGACTTCGGCGAGTCATTTACAAAATACCCTCCAAAAACTCTACTCAGAAAATTTGGGATGTAGTCTTAACGTGCCATCCTTCTCCAAATTTTTAAACTTTTAAAATTTTAAGTCATTTAGCAACGCTTTTTATCCAGAGCAAACAAACCGGAGAAATTAAAGGGTTAAGTGCCGCTCAAGGCACATTAACGGCTTTTGGGCAGACGTCTTAGCCAGAGCAACTCCCCAATTTGGGTTGGGGGGGTTTCCCCAAATAGCCAGTGGGATAAAAAACTTTAAAATTTGGGGGGGGGGGGGGGGGGGGGGGGGTAGAAGGTTTCCCTTTTTACCCACCCCCCAGGTAGCCTTAAAGAGGGGGGGTTTTAAAATTTTCCCCGGGAAGGGGGGGGAAGTGATCCGGGGCCGGGGCGCCCGTGAGGAGCTTTTTTCCCCCATTGGGGGTCCCAAGCATCAAAACAGTTTTGACGGGGTGAGGGGGGGAACTAGCTTCCCCCGAGGGAAGGGGAGCCAGCAGGCCAGAGGGGGATGAGCGCAATGCCCTGTTTGGGTGTGGGGACTGTCAGAGCCTAAAAAGGGGAAACAGGGGTGCCGTTCCCCTCCCTGTCCATAAAAAGCCACCAGGGTCTTGGACGGATGCGAGCTTCAACGGGAAAGCCGTGGATTTGGGGGGGAGGGGGGGGGTGAGGTAGGGGAATTTGGGAAGGGGGTTTTAAAACCCCAAGGGGGGGGGGCCGGCATTCTGGTGAGTTGTGGGGGTTTTAAATGGCACAGGCGGGGGAGGCAGCCAACAGCGATTTTGCAGAAAGTCCGGGAAGGGGGAAAAATGACAAGGGGCCCTGGTTAGGACCTGTCCCGTTTCCGGTGAAGGCGGGGTCGTACCCCTCCGAATTTTTTGTAGGGGCATAAACCTCAGGAGCGGGTCACCCCCTTGATTTTGGCGGAGAACGACAGGGTGTTGTCCAGGGTCACCCCTTTAGGCTCTTCGCACTCTGGGGGGAAGGACACAGCGGATTTTGTAAAACCGTGATGGCGAGTCATGGAACGGGCCAGTCCTTCCCGGGGGGAAAAACCCGCTCCGTCTTGCCGGGGTTTCAGTTAAAGGTGGGGGATCCGAAATCCATCCTGATATGTTGCCGGACAGCAGAGATCGATTCGCCACCGGGTTTAATCAAAAGGGGGGAAAGGAAAGATTAGTTGTGTATCGTCGGTAAAAAATGATAGGGGGGACCATTTTAAGGATATGCCCAGACCCAAAGTGACTTGGGATAGGGAAAAAAAGGAGGGGGGCCTAAAAACTGAGCCTTGGGGGACACCAGTGGTGAGAGCACGTGGTGCGGAGAAGTTTCCCTTCCCCCAAACCCCAATTTGGGGTAGGAGCGCCGGTCAGGGGACGAAACCCGGAGTGAGCCGTTGCCGGGTGCCCAGCTGGGAGAGGGTGGAGAGGAGGATTTGAGGGTTCCCAGTAAAAGGGCCCAGCAGAAGGTCAGAAGGAAAAGAGCAGAGGAGAGAGGGGGGGGGTTTTTAAACCCCCCCAGTGCGGGAGCTCCGTGACACAGAGAAAAAGGCAGTTTTCAGTTAAAACCCAATCCGGGAAACCTTGTTTGGTTTTGGGACCCAAAAAGAAGGTCATTCTGAAGAGATAGAAAAGAGATTTTGGCAAAAGACGGCACGTCAATATTTTTTGGAAAGAAAAAAAGAAGGGAAAACTGGTCTGTAGTTGTTGACATCAGTGGGGTTCGGGGTTTTGGTTTTTTTGGGAAAAGGGGGAAGAAACTCTCGCCTCTTTGAAGCCCGGAAGGGCCATGGCCACGGTAAAGGATGAGTTGACCCGGGCGAGGTGAGGTAGGGGAAAGGCCCCCGGAGATGGTTGGAAAAGGGAGGAGGGATGGGTAAGCGGGCAGGTTTTTGGGGGCGGCCTGCATCAAAAGTCGCGGGATTTTTATTTTGGAAAGAGGGGGGGGAAAAGGAATTAAAACCATAGGGGGGGGCCCCCCCCCGGTGGGAAAGGACCGGGCCGTGTCATTAGATTTAACAAACGAGGATGGATGTCTAAAACCTTTTTTTCAAAGTGGTTGACAAAGTCATCCAAAGGGGAGAGGGGGAGGGGGGGGGGGGGGGGATTCAGGAGGGAGGAAAATGTGGCAAAGAGTTTCCCAGGGTTAGGGGGGCCGATGTTTGGGAATTTAGAGTGGTAGAAAGGGGCCCTTAGAGCAAAAACAGATGAAAAAAAAAAATTTAGGGAGGAGGGAGGGGAAAAGATAAAGGTGGGCCCAGGGATTTTTTTTTTTCCTTCTTTCCGCCCCGCTGCCCGGAGCTCTGTTTGGAGCTCGCAGTGAGTCCAAGCCACGGAGCTGGGGGGAGGACCGACCCGGCCCGGGGAGGATAGGGGACACAGAGGGGCAAAGGAGGGCAAAAAGGGGAGGAAAAGGGGGTTGAGGAGGCAGAATCAGGAGTTTGGAGGGAAAAGGGAAATTAAAGCGGGGGAAGAGAGGGTGGGGAGGGAAGAGGAGAGAGTAGGGGGGAAAAGAGAGAGCGAAGGTTGCGGCGGCGCATTACCATCTGTGTGGGGGCCCGAGTGATTAGTGGGGGGAGGAGAGCGGAGAGAAAAGGAAAAAAAGTAGTGGTCGGAGACATTGGGGGGGATTTTCCCAGGGGAGATTAAAAGGGGAAGGGCAGCATCTAGGGGAAGATGAGGTAAAAGCGAAATTGCCTGCCTTGTGAGTAGGGGGGACGGTAAAGGGGGTGAGGTCAAAAGGGGAGAGGAGTGGAAAAAAAAGGAGGCAGAGGGGAAATGAGTCAAAGTGGACATGGGGAAAGGTTTTAAAAATCCCCAAAACTGTGAGGGGTGGGGCCATCCTCGGGAAAGAAACTTAAAAGGCGTAAAAGCTCTTTGATAAACTCCCCAAAGGGGAACCCGGGGGGGGATAAAATGCCCAAGGGGTTTTAAGTTTAAAATGGGGCTAGGACTGTACGGGCAGGGAAAATTCAAAGGGAGGAGAAAAACATATGGGTTGGGGGAAAAAATTTGAGAATGCCCCATTTTGGGAAGGGGAGGTTTTTCCTTTCCAAACCACCCCTCTGACCAGTTGCTCCGGGGTATTGGAGAAAAACATGGTCAGAAAAAGGAGGAGCATAGGAGTAGCAGTGTTTTCAGTGGTGTCCATGTTTCCGTCAGCGCCGGAAATTTCGAGGGACTGGAGGTTGGCATAGGCTGGGATAAAAATTTCAGTTTGTTGGCAGAAAGGGCCCGCCCCCGAGGCTCCCCTAAAACCGGGGAAACTCAGGTGTGGGGGCTGCGTGCGGGACCCCCTTTTAGAGGGCAGCAGCCAGCGGTGTGGTGCGTTTGTGTAGCCTGTGCAGAGAGGAGGAACGGAAGGCAAAAGGGCATATTGACAAGGGTGGGCAAGGGCTAAAATAATGCAGGGGAGATCGGAATGAAATGAACTATACACTGGGGGGAGAAACTTCTCCCCTCAGAAAACTATAATTGTTTAAATGAACCCCCCGAGAAAAAACTCAAACCAACTTCCCCCTTAAAAATCAAAAATTTTTGGGTAAAACCCCCAGCGGTTCAATTTTTAAAAGGGAAAATAGACTCAACCCATTTTAAATTCCTTTCGCTAGAACTATGACCCATACAAACCTAGCATGCTAGCACCAAAAAAAAAACCCTTTTTAGCACCAAAATTTTGGTAACAAAAAACCACCAATAGGGGTTTTGGGTTTTTTTTAAAATTTGGGGCTAGCTTTTAACCCCCCAAATAAAAACTTCCCCCAATTTCCCACCTCAGAAGCTATAATTTTTGTAAACTACAGCGGTTCAATGTTTTTTTAGGAATAGATAACTCAGTTTATTCAGCTAGCTAACAGGGCAGTTTTATTTGTGAAAATCTTTTCCGGGGCACTATTAATAAGAGGGCCACAGCAGCTAGCAGGGGCCGGGCTCCAAAAAAACGGGGTTTTAAACCCGCCAATACTCTCCCACAAACAAAACCCACCGTGATCAACGCGCAAGAAAGATCGTTCTTTTTGCCGGTCGAACTTTTGGGGTTAGCCCCGAAAAGTTTGAGCGGGGTCCGTCGCCAATTATTCGGGCCAGTTATTTTAGCTAGAATATTAGAAAACTAGCTAGCCATTGCTTTTAAAACAAAGAAGAACCCCTCCTTTCACGGCACGAAAAACCCCTAGAGAGCCAAAAAAAGTTAACTAGTCACCCATGCCCCAAATTTTTTTTGAACGACCCCGGGCTATCAATATTTTAAAAAACTAAACAAAAGTGTGGGTTATGATTTACCCCCAAAAGCAGCACTTTTTAGCTACCCAAAGGGTGCAAAGCTACCCAAAGAATTGATCAGCCATTTGGGTTTTGGGTTCACAGGGCCCTTTTCCAGCTATTTTTTACTAGTACCCAACCAGGTAGCAAAAACTAGCAAATTTTTTAAAGCACAGTACCCAATTGTTTCCCTAACTTTAAAAGGTTAGAAAATGAGGTTGGGAAAAGAGCTAAAAGGGGTGGGAAAATTTTATTTATGAAATTTATTGTAGGCAGCCAGCTGGCGTAATAAGGCATTTCTCAGGCGTGAAATAATTTTGTACCTTTTGCTAATACCTGACAGCTGCCCCCGGGGGGGTTACCCACACTTCTTTCCAACGGGGGCACAGCCAATACAATACAAACCCCTACAATAATTAATACAAAAACCCCAAAATAACTAACTACAATCTAAATAGAAAGAAAAAGCCTTACTCGCCGAACCCCAAGCTAGGGGTTTTAAAAAGCCAAGCAACCCGACCCCCAAACCCAAATTTGATCCCCCGTCCTTTGGAAATTTTAAACAATACGTAAACAATACAATCCTTATCCCAATAAGGGGCCCCGGGGAAAACCCTACAATAAAAACCCAAAATAACTACCTAAATAAAAACCACCCTACGATCTAAATACTTTTTTTTAAGTTTAAAAACCAACCCCTTTATGAGAAGCCAAGCTTCCCTCCTGTAGGGGAAAACCCCCCACCCCCAAACGGAAAACGCTTCCTCACGCCCCATACACTACCCACCACTGTGCCCCGTACGCTCTTTTTTGGCTGGCCCCACACAGGTTCGTCCCTAAAACCCCATTGGCTCCAGGCCATCATAAATCACTGCAGGCAAACCCCCGCCTTATCTTAGCCATTGGTCCCAAAAGCGCACCCCCCCCCGTAGTTTCGCCCCCACGGGTATTCTCATGGCCCTTTCCCAAAGCCAACACCCCCTTTTGGGGGCCCCGCCTTTCCTTCCAGTTCCCTCTGCTGCCAATGACGGGAAAACGAATTGAAAAAAATCTCTAAAAAGTTTGAGATCTTTTTTCCCCCCTCAAAAACCCTTTAAGCATCAGTTGTCAGAGCCCCTTTCCGATCTGCACCTGTACACACCCCCATCTGAAATTAGCCCCCCCAAACCTCCCTTTACCCCCTAAAATTTTATTTTTTTTGCTATTTTCCCACCTGTTACGGATACAGGAAATCCTGTGTTTTTTGGGTTTTTTCTTCCTTTTGCCCTAATCACAGGGGCCCTGTATTTTCCCCCTGTTTGGGGTGGTCTTTTGAGGTGTCTGCTTTTGGAAACCAATCAGGAACATTCCTGTGCTTTGCACCCCCTGTTACCGTTTGTTAAAACACACACCCCAAAAATTGTAAAAAAAACTAGCCCTTTGTGTTTTTTTTTTTGGGAGAGAGAAAAATTTCCGATGTGAGTATGGACACGGGGGTTTTTTGGGTTTCCTTTTTTTTGGTTTAAACTCACTAATTTGGGCTGTTTACTATGATTGGTAATTCTGTTAGACAAACCTGTTTTGTTTTGGGATAATGGATACTGTGATGTCTTTTTTTTAGGGGAAAATCACAAATTTTGCGGGTTACTCTTTTTGGGAAAACTTTTGTGTTTTTTTTCGGGAAAAGGGGAGTTTGAGCTAGCTCCCCTTTGGGGCCCATACATTTCCCGTAGAAAGAATTTGTCTATAAACCTATTTTAAAACCTGGGGCGGACCACCCACTGTTTTTTTTGTAGGGTAGCGTACCTAGGGGGTTTTCTTGAGGAAAGGAAAGATCAGCTTGGGGGGTTTTTTAACCCTATTGTTTCATTTTTTTGGGTCCTGCTCACCCCTTTTTTTTCCAAAAACCCCTTAAACCGTGTTTTTTCAGAAAAAAACCATTTGTTTTTTGACGGTAGTTCATGGTTGTTGTGTAATATTTTTCTCACTGTTCCATGCCACACTCCAAATTTTGCATAATTTATGTTAGGGGTTTCCCCATGCCCATCCCCCCCGGATTTTTGACCCAAAGGGGTTCGAACAAAAAGGGGGGGGCTCTTTGGGGATCCATCCCGGTCCCTCATGAAAAAATTAGTAAGTGTCGGGTTTCAGTGTTGAGCTGGCAGGTACTCCCTTTTTTTTTGGGGTTTTTCAGTATCGAGGGGCTGTGTTGCTAGTAGGATGGCTACTTTTAGTTGGAAAGGCCTTTTTTGGAAAAACCCACGGGGAGGTTTTGATAATTGCCCCTAGAGGGGATCTACAGGGTTTGGCTGACCACTTTTTTGTACCCATACCGAGGGGGGTTTGTGGGAAAACCCGAAGGTTTGGGGAAATAGTGCTACGATATTGTTAAACGAGGAAATGCTTTTATTTCCGCCGCCCGAGTCGTGCTCCGTAGGGGATGTGGTTTCCCGTTTTCCCGGGAAGCCCATCAGTGGGTTTTAGGACGAGGGTAAGGGTTTCCAGCCACATTGCCCCGTTTTGACCCCCTCTCCCCACTGACTGACAAATGATGCCGGATCGATGTCCCCTTGACACGGCTCCAAAGGGGGGGCGGAAGAAAGCGGGCACAAATCGGGAAGGGAAAACTGGAGATGCGTAAAATGGGGCTAGAGGGAAACGGGGACGCGTAGTAGAGGCAGAAAGGAGAAGCGTAAACTAGAAAGGGAGAACAGGAGACGTGGGAAGCCCAGAGGCAGAACTGGAGACGGGGTAAGATGGAAAGGGGATGCGTTTAAAAAGGAAAAATAGAGGCGAAACAGCGAGGTTAGTCCTTTTGCTCATTTCATTCCGCAGTGAGCCTCCTCACCAAACTTTTGTCTCTGCTACTTTTGATATTTGTAGACAGATCACCTTTGGGACCTTTTGTTTAGGGGGGCGGGGGTTTAAATTTCCCATTTTAGTGTGGGTTTTAACGTATAGCGGTTTGCATTGAATGGGGCCCCCACAAGGTATGGGGGCCCTTTACTTCAGTGTAAAATAACAGGTAAAGCCCAAAGGTTCTGGCAGCGCTACCCTTAAGACAGGTTTTTAATTATGAAATGGTCAAAGCTACTTTTTTCTTCGTGCCTATGAGCTTTTTCCTGAGCATATCGACAGAATTTAGGTCTCTAAAAGGTTCCTACTCAGACCCATGGGGATTTTTCTAGAGACCCAAAAGGGGGAAACTTTTTTGACAAAGGCACAGTTTCTATTTAAGGGGGAAAATGATTTTTTTAAATCTCTACGGGGGTTTTTAAACTTGTTTGAAGAGTTTTAAAAAATTTCTTACCGGAACGCATTTTTAGTTTATCTGAAAGAACAGAAAGTATCCTCACTGTCGGGAAAAACGTCGGATTGGCCGGGCGAGTTTGTGTTTTACCCCATAAGAGCGTGTTTTCGGCTCGCAGGGGTGCGGAGTTTTTTAACTTTTTGTCCTAGCCCCCCAGCAGTAATCCGCGCGCCCCAAAAAATGTGGCCCTCACTGTTTTATTGTCATAAGGGGGGAAATATGGTTAATGATTGCTTTCTGCTAAAACGAAAAAGGGGGTGCCTCAGCACGCCAGGGGGCCCCCAACGGGTGTTGGGGGGGGTTGGGAAAGGTTTTAAGGGGGCCCGGGAACAAGGGCAGAGGCCCATAATGAATGTTTGGGTTTTAAATCCCCGTCCCCGATCACAGTTTTTGACCGTTTATTTTTTGGGGTTTTTTTTCTATATAATGACGAAAATTTTCAGCTCCCGTTTTGAATCCTCAGAGATGGGGGCGGCGGGGAGCGTTCATAATCTGATGGGGTTTCCCTTGTTTCCCGTTAATACATATTTTGGTTCCGTGGTTTTGGACCCAAAGGGAATTTAAAAGGGTTTTTTTCCAGTTCCATTGCAACTTTGTGAAAGTTTCACTCCCGAGTTTGTCCCGTGGATTGTTCAGAGTTGGGGTACGTCCTATGTTGCCCGTAAAAGGGGTGACATTTTTTAATGGGGAAAAGGGTAATTTCCGGGGGAAAGGTGATAACCCTATTTGGGGGTTTTTGGATAAAAAGGGGCCAGTCTCTCTCCGAGGAAAGGGGGGACAGGGTTATCCCAAAGTGTTCCCCCCTTTTGCGCCACGTGCTCAAGCCCCACAAGTGGGTGGGAAATGAAGATTTGTCGAACACGATTCTATTTAAAGGGGTGTGAAACCCGAGGATGTTCGGGTGCTACCCCTGGTTTAAACTGGTTTCAGTTTTGCCAACAGCCCAGAGAAAAGGGAAAAAGGATGTGGAACTTGTTTTCTGAGGCAATACAGTTAAACCCGTTACTCGTGAAACAAACTGACGCAACCAACAGGTTTACAAGCCTTTGGGTAAATGTTTTGGTTTGGTTTTTCTTTAGGACGAGCTAAAAAAGAAAAACATGGCTATTTCTTGATGGGTTTAAACTCCTCAGCGTAAATGGACATCCCATGGGTTGGGGCGCTGGCGGAATTGGGAATTTCTGTTTTCCAAATAGTGATTCCTACAGCCTTTTGACCCAAAAAGTTTTAAACCCTCGCTCAAAGTCACCAGTGGTCCGGACCCTCTGGGAGTCACCAAGAATTATGATCGTTTTTTTGCGACCCTTTTTTTTTTGGCCTGGCTTAAAAAAAAGATTGGGGGGTCATTCTGTTTGGATTGCCACACCTTTAAGTAGTTTGGGAAAACCCAACCAAAGGGTTTTTTCCCCCGCCCTCTTTTTCCCATACCGGGGCCCTAGGGGAAAACCCCTTTGAAAAAAATGTGATGGTTGATTGTGTTGGACCATTTTTCCCCAAAAAAAATCTGTTAAAACCCCCTTTTTGTTGACAATTATGTGTGTTTGGGCCCCCCAGGTACCCAGGGGCCCCTTCCTCTGGAAAGGGTTTCTGCTCCCGTGGTGAGTAAAGCGGGTTTATCAAATTTTTCTTTTTCTTTTTGGGTTACCTAAGGGGATACAAACTGATCGGGGGACGAATTTCCTTTTTAAAAATTTTCAAACAAGTGTTTTAAAAACCTTTTTCAGTTTTCAAACCGGGGTTTTCAAGCGGGAATCACCCAGGGGTTCAGGGTGGGGTTGAACGTTGGCTCAGGGGCCCTGAAGTCTATGCTCCGTAAATATTCTTTGGGTCTGAGAAAAATTGGGATGAGGGGGGGTTTCCCCTGTTTTGTTTTCTGTCCGTGGGGGGACAGTTTTAGGAATCCCCGGGGTTTTAGCCCAGCTGAACTGGTGTTTTTTGGGCACACCAGAGAGGACCCATGAAAATTTCCTTTAAAGGGCAGTTTTTTTTTAAAGAGTTTTTGGGGTGAAAGAAAAAGTGTTTGGGCTAAGTTTGTCGCTTTCGTGAGCGGGCCCAAATGCTGCCTGTGGGTCTAGCAAGGAAGCGTGTCCCCTTTCCCCACAGAAACGGATTTAAACGACACCCATGGGCACACAGGGTGTTTCCCGTTCACTGCAGCCAGGTGGACCCATTCTTGTTGTTTTGCCCGTGCCAGGAGGTCTTGTAAACACGTTTTTTCTGGGCCCTTTTTGTCATTGAAAAAAAACTAAATGAAAGGGCTATGTGTACAGACTCCTGATAGGGGAAAAAGCCAATCTCGTGTGTGCCACGTTAAAATGTTTAAACATACCACACCAGACCCGTCACTCGGTTAAAAAGTCCAGAGAAAAATGGGGCCCAGTCGGCTGTTCTGTTGCTGTACGGGTGTAGTGGGAGGTCATGTTAAAGATGGGGGACGGGATGGTTTGGGTTGGCAAATCCTACAGCCGGTTTCCCAGATTTTCCCAATTCAGAGAGCCTTTTTTCTCCCGTCAACCTGATTCATTTAAAGGGCAGACAGTCAGATGATATTGTGAGACTATTACCCCAAACTTTCCATGTTTTTTTTAAAAGATGTTCCCAAATTTTACCCAAAAGGGTTAGAACCCTGACATTAAAGTTTGGGAAAAGCTTTTTCCTTTCAAAAAATGCTTAAACGTGTCCCAAGTCGCTAAGAGAAAATAAGAGGGGGGAGGGGGGGTTAATTTTCTGGAAAAAAAAACCCGGGTATACCAAGTTCAATCCTTGGAGGTTTTTCCGTGCATTCTGGTTCCCAAAAAACCCGATGGGACCCCCAGATTTTGTACGGACTATCGGAAAAATCAATGCTGTCACAGTGCCCGACTCGTTCCCCTTACCCAAATTTGGGTTACTGTATTTTTTTTAGGGTTTGGGGTGCTAATTTGTAAAACCCAAAATAGATTTTTTAAAAAGGGGACTGGCCCGGTGCCGTTACCCCACGTGCCTTTCCCACATCTCTGCCCCTTTTTTTAAACCCCGATCACTTCCTACAATATTCTGTCATGGCATTGGGGTGCGGAAGCCCCAGCCACTTTCCCCAAAGCCCGGTTAAACAAGTATTGGCTGGGGTTCCTAATTGAGTGCTTACCCTTTATGATCTTGGGAATTTATTCAACTGAGTGGTCCCGATCCTGTTAACACTCTAAGGGTAGTGTGTGAACGTCTAGCAAAACCCCTTTTCCAACCCTGAATTTGCAAAGTGCGAGTTTTTTGGGGAAAGGGCCCCTGTTTTCTTTTTTTGGAAAAAAGGCGGCCCTGGCAGGTGCGCCCTGTAGATGCCCCAAATTTTCCCGCTAAAAAACGCATTTCCGCCCTACCAAACCCGAAGAAAAGCACGCCGTTTTTTTTGGGATTTGGGTTTGGGTCCCACCCGTTTGTTTTTGTAAAAAATTTTTCTGCGGTAGTTTTCCCCTTAACGGATTTTTTCTATGGGAGCCCCCCAAAAATTTGTAGGGCCTGAAGTTGTTTGTACTGCTTTCAAAAATGCTAAAGCACTCTTTTATTACTTCCCCGTTCTTGCTGCGCCGTTTTTGGGAAAGGCCCCTTTAAACTGGAGGTAGATGCAAGTGCCCAAAAAGGGGCTGGAAAATGTTTACTGCAGCAAGACCAGAGGGGGAGTGGACCACCTGTCCGGTTTTTTTTCACGGAAAATTTTTAAAAAATGTCAGAAAAACTATTCCCCCCATTGAACAAGAAGCTCTAGCTTTGTTTTTTTTAGCTCTGCAGTACCTTTTTAATTTAGTTGGTTCCAGTGCAAATTTCCTTGTATAGTGTATACTTTATCATAAAAACCCCCTTGTTTTTCCCCCGGAGGGAAACCCGAACCAAAGCCTTATGCGTTGGGCACTTTTTGTGCAAAAATTTAAATTTTGGGGAAACCGCCACCCAAAAAAGGGGTTTTGGGTAAAGTGGTTTGGGGATGCTTTTTTCGTGGGGTAAGATCTAGTTTTTTTTTTTTTATCCCGATGGGATGATTTTTGGAAAATTTTGGGGGTTTTTGATAGTACGGGTGTCGAAAAACCCTTGTTTTTTGCTCTTTTAAGGGTGGGAGTGTTTCCCGGGGAAAAGGTTATCCCGTGTTTTTTTGGGGGGTTTCTCTCCCCTTTTGGCCCCAATCACAGGGGCCTGTAGTTCCTGTTGGTGGTTTTGTTGAGGTTTTCCTGCTGATTGGGCCAATCAGTGAACATTCCTGTATTGCACCCACGTTACTGTTTGTTCAATCACCCCATCCCCCTTGTATAAAAACTAGACTTGGTTTTTGTTGTGGAAGGGAATATTTTTCCGGGATGTTTAGTATGGACCCGGGGGTGGGCCTGTTTTTGGTTTTCTACTAAGTTGCTGTTTTTCTATGATTGGTTAAATTCCCGTTTGACTACTGTTTTTTATGTGAGTAAAAGGATTTCTGTGGTGTCCTTTGTTTTTGAAATACTCACTAATTTTCTGGTTCTCTTTTGGTAAAAAAATTTTTGTGGTTTTTTTTGGGGAAAAAGGGGGGTTTGAGCTAGCTGCCCTTTGGGGATACATTTCCCGTAAAAAAAAAATGTCTATAAAAAAATAAATTAGACCTGAGGGGGACCACCCCCTGTATTTTTGTATGGTAGCAGTAGCCCCAGCGGTTCTTGACAGGCCCAAAATCAGCTTAGGGGGTTTTTAAATATTGTTTTATTTCTTGGGTCCTGCTTTAGCCCTTTTTTTCCCAAAACCCCTTTCCGTGTGGCAGAAAAAAAACCAAATTTTGTTTGACGGTTCATGGTTGTTGGGGTCCCAAATTTTTTCCACTGTTTTCCCGCCAAAACTCCTTTTTTTGCATAATTTATTTTTCGGGGCCCATGTCCCCCACCTAGATGTTTTGAGCCCCGGGGGTTTTTTAAAAGCACCCCCGTATCTCATTTGCACATAATCCTTTGCACATCTAGCATTTCCCGGGGTTAATAATATTTTAATTTTTTTGGGACTATAGGCCCCTTTTATTGCCTTCCTTCCCTAAAATTGGGTACATTTGCACACACTGTTATATATTTTCGTTGTTTTTTGAACCCTTTAAAAGTTTTTTTTTCCCCAAAATTTAACTCTGTGTTGTTTTTTTGAATGCTTTGCTTTATCTTGGGCCCGGTTTGCAGTTTTAAAAAGAGAACCGTTCTCAACGGTTACCTGGTTAAAAAAAGGTGAAAAAAAAACAATAAAAAAAAAAACAATTTTTAAATTGTAAAAGGGGGCCTTTTTGGGGGTTTAGAAGTATCCAGAAAATTTTTTAAAATTTAAAAACATAACTATTTTTTTATGGGGAACCCCAAACGTGACTACAAAAAAGTTACTAATTTTTAACCAACTGTGTTGTTTCATTGGTTTAGTTTAAAAAATCATGCTTCCTACCCTTTTAAATTTTTGTCTGAAAAAAAAATTATATTTTCCCCCAACTGCGTTTACCCACCCAAACAGCAGAAGGGGGGATTTGGGGGGTTTTAAAGGGTATCTGGGGGGGGGTTTACGTGTAAAACCCAGTGGACGGGACGCTTCTTTTTAACGAGCAAAGTTAGTCAGAAAAAACCCCCCGGTAGCTTGCTAGACAAAATAAACGGAACCAATAAAGCTATTTAAAACCTTTCGTGTATATTGCCACGGTTTTTAAACCCCCTTCTGTCCCTCTAGTTTGTTATCCATTTTAAATTTTATATTTACGGGGTTTGTTGTTAAATTTGTTTAGCTAGCGGCGGGTTTAAATTAGCACTTTGCCTTAAATGCTAACATCCCCGCCATGAATTTAATAAAACTAACCCCCTCCGGGAAAGAAGGGAGGTCGCTGGGGGCGGAGGGAAAAAAAGGGGCTCTGGTTTAACCCCTTTTAAAATGAAAGAAAGGGGGAGGAAGAGGGGGTGTTACAATAAAAAACAAAATAGAGGGGGAAACTGTTACCCTGAAAGAAGAAAGAAGGGGCGTTTTCAGGGGAAGAAAAGGAAGACGCGTTCAAGTTTAAAGAGGGGGAGGGTGTTTTCAGTGAAAGAAGGGACGACGCGTTCAGAGTGAAAAAAAGGAGGATGTTACAGTGAAAAAGGAGGGAGGTCCCGTTTTTGGTTAAAGGGGAATTTCATGTATGGTCAGTCCCCTTTCTCCATACAGTGGGGGGAAAAAAAGTATTTGAAACCCCCGCTGATTTTTTTTTTTTGCCCCTTACCCAAAAAAAAGGACATTTTATAAATTTAAAAAGGTAGGTTTTTTTGAAAGTGGAAGGGGACAGGGAAAAACAAAAAAAAAAATCCCGAAAAACGCAGTCAAAAATGGTTTAAAAATTTATTTGCATTTTTAAAGAGAGAAATAAATTTTGACCCCCCCCTCAATTTAGAAAGATTTCTGGCTCCCATGTGTCCTTTTATACAGTTAACGAGCTTTAGATGGGGGCCCCACTCTTAAAGGGGGCTCCTAATCTAAAATTGTTACCTTATAAAAAGAACCCGTCCACAGAAGCAATCAATCAAAACAGATTCCAAAATCTCCACCATGGCCAAGAAAAAAGGCTCTCCCAAAGGGTGTCAGGAAAGATTGTAGACCTTCCCCAAGGTGGAATGGGCTACCAAACCCTCGCCAAACAGTTGGTGAGAAGGTTGGGCAACAGTTGGTGGGGATTTTTTCCCCAAATGGAAAAAAAACAAAAAATAACTGTCAATCTTCCCCAGCCCCGGGGCTCCAAAGAAGATATACCTCGTGGGGGTTGCAAATGGTCCTAGAAATGGGGAGGGGAAACACCAAGAACTACCCCAGGATATCTTTTCAATGATCTCAAGGCAGCTGGGACCATAGTCCACCAAGAAAAAATTGGTAAACCCCTACGCCCTGAAGGAATGAAAACCGCAGCGCCCGCAAGGTCCCCCCGCTCAAAAAAGCACAATAAAAGGCCCATCTGAAGTTTGCCAATGAACATCTGAATGATTTTAGAGGAGAACTGGGTGAAAGTGTTTTGGGGAGATGAGACCAAAAAACGAGCTCTTTGGCTCAACTCAACCCCGCCGGTTTGGAGGAGGAGGGGAATTTCTTTGCCCTTTTTGACCCCCAAGAAAACCATCTCCACCATTAAACATGGAGGTGGAAACATTTTTGCTTTGGGGGGTTTTTTCCCGCTAAGGGGACGGAAAAACTTCCCGCATCAAAAGGGGCCAAAGGACCGGGGGGCCTGTACCAAAAAATCTTGGGTGGGAACTCTTTCCCCCAGCCCGGGGATTGAAAAGGGTTGGGGAGGGGATTCCAGCATGACAAAAGACCCCAAAAACACAGTCAAGGCAACAAAGGGGTGGCCTCAAAGGGAAAAAGCAATTAAGGCCCGGGTGACCTTTGCCCGTCTCCAGACCTTAAAACCCCAGAAAACGTGGGGGGCTTAAGGTTCGAGTTGCCAAAAAAAAACCCTTAAAAACTTGGGAAGATCTGGGAAAGAGGAGTGGGACAAAAAACCCTTTCCCGAGATGTGGGGCAAACCGGTGGCCCAAATACAGAAAAAAGTTTTACCCCCTGTGATAGGCCCCCCAAGGGGGTTTTTCCACCCAAAATTTCTAAGTTTTTTTTTTGCAGAGGGGTCAAATAGTTTTTTTCCCCCCATTAAAAAGGGAAATCAAATTTTTAACATTTTTTTCATGGTTTTTTTTTTGGAGTTTTTGTTGTTTTCTGTCTCTCAACCCCGTTCAAATAAAAACCCACCATTAAAAAAAAAGACTGATCATGTCTTTGTCATGGGCAAACGTCAAAAACAGCAGGGGGTCAAATCTTTTTTTTCCCCCACTGGGAGGGGCTGTTTTTGGGTTTTTGGGGCTAATAGCTTTTTCTAGAATTTTGGGGAGTAGTTTCATGAGAGAGGGTGGGGAGAGGAGAGAGGGGAACAGAGGAAAGGAGGAGGAGAACGGGGTTGGAAAAAGGGAGAGGAGAGAGGAGAATAGATGGAACCGAGGAGAGGAGAGAGGAGTAAGGCCAAGGGACACCACCCCTCTATCTGGATGGGGCCCCAAAATGGCTTAAAAAGACAGACTGAAAAGCCCTGGCTATATAAATTTAAAAATATATTATATATAATACGCCCCATGGTTAGGGCAAAGGGTTTTTGGGGAAATTAAAAGGTAAGGGCTTAAAAAAAAAATGGTCATAGTTGCTGTACACTCTAAGCTTGTGTTTATTTCTGACCAACTCCAAGGGCCCCTCGATGACCCAAGGGGGTTGGGCGCAGGGCATCGGCAGGAGGAAGACCGGGGGGAGAAACCAGGACCAGGGGAGAGTTCTGGGCTCTTTTCAGAAGGAAGAAAAAAAACGGTTGTTTTCAAATGCGTGATGAAACCATTTTTTCTCGTTGCGTTGTAAACTAAAAAAAACCGCTTTTCCCCATCCCTTTTTTTCTGTTTTTTTAAAAAACCTTATCTTGGGGGGGGGAACCTCCAGACAGCCTATAGCGGAGGTTTCAAACCGGGGAATTCGGGGGCCTTCAGTGTGTTGGTTTCCCCAGACACCCATAGCAGGTTCAAACACCGGGGAATTCTGGGTTTATTTCAGTGTTTGGGACCTCCAGGACAGCCCTTGCGGGGGGTTTCAAACACCGGGGAATTTGGGGGCCTGTGTGTTGGGACCCCCGGAAAAGCCTAAAAGGGAGGTTCAAAAACCGGAATTTGGGTAGCCTTCTGTTTGGGACCTCCAGACACCTATACGGGTTCAAACACCTGGGATTCGGGGGCCTTCAGTGTGTTGGGACCTCGGGCTGCGTTCTCTGTGGAGGAAAACCCTTTTAAAAACCTTTAACCTGACCCTCCTCTCCGGGCAGTTGGTTGCAAACGCCAACCCTCTTAAACTTCTATACTTCTATACCAGTGTCTTTGTGTTATAGTGAGAGGGACTTCTATACTTATATACCAGGTGTGTCTTGTGAGAGGGACTTCTATCCTTCTAGTGACCAGGGTCCTTCTGTTACTTCTATAGGGACTTCTATACCAGTGTCTTCTGTTAATAGTGAGAGGGACTTCTATACTTTCTATACTCAGTGTCTTAAATGTTAATAGTGAAGAGGGATCTAACTTCTATACCAGTGTCTTCCTGTTAATAGTGGAGAGGACTTCTATACTTATTACCAGGGTCTTCTGTTCATAGTGAGAGGGATTGTCTAATACCAGGGTCTTCTGTTAATAGTGAGAGGGACTTCTATACCAGTGTCTTCTGTTATGAATAGTGAGAGGGATACTTATATACCAGTGTCGTCTGTTAATAGTGAGAGAGTGACTTCAGTACTTATATACCAGTGTCTTTCTGTTAATAGTGAGAGGGACTTCTATACTTCTATACCAGTGTTTTCTGTTAATTAGTGGAGAGGGACTTCTATACCAGTGTCTTCTGTTAATAGTGAGAGGGACTTCTATACCAGTGTCTTCTGTTAATTTGTGAGAGGGACTTCTATACCAGTGTCTTTCTGTTAATAGTGAGAGGGACTTCTATACCAAGTGTCCTTCTGTTAAATAGTGAGAGGGACTTTCTATTCCCAGTGTCCTTCAGTGTCTTTCTGTAGATAGTGACTTCTATTACTTCTATACCAGTGTCTTCTGTTAATTAGTGAGAGGGACTTCTATACTTCTATACCAGTGTCTTCTGTAATAGTGAGAGGAGACTTCTATACCAGTGTCTTCCGTTAATTGTGAGAGGGACTTCTATACTTCTATACCAGTGTCTTCTGTTAATATGAGAGGGACTTCTCTACTTCTATACCAGTGTCTTCCGTTAATTGTGAGAGAACTTCTATATTTTCTATACCAGTGTCTTCTGTTAATAGTGAGAGGGACTTCGTATACCAGTGTCTTCCGTTAATAGTGAGTGAGGGGACTTCTATAACGTCTATACCAGTGTCTTAATGTTTAATAGTGAGAGGGACTTCTATACTTCTATACCAGTGTCTTCTGTTAATAGTGAGAGGGACTTCTATTAATAGTGAGAGGGACTTCTATACTTCTATACCAGGCTCTTCTGTTAATAGTGAGAGGGACTTCTATACCAGTGTCTTCTGTTTATAGTGAGGAGGGACTTACTATACCAGTGACTATGTTAAACCCGTGTCCTTACTTATTACCATGTTTTCTAGTGAATAGGGAGCTTATATACTTTCTAATACCAGTGTCTTCTGTTAATAGTGAGAGGGACTTCTATACTTTCTATACCAGTGTCTTCTGTTAATAGTGATAGGGGACTTCTATACCAGTGTCTTCTGTTAATAGTGAGAGGGACTTCTATACCAGTGTACCTTCTGTTTAATAGTGAGAGGGATCTTTCTATACTTATATACCAGTGTCTTCTGTAATAGTGAGAGTGACTTCTATACTTCTCTACCAGTGTCTTCTGTTAATAGTGAGAGGGACTTATATACCAGTGTCTTCTGTTAATAGTGAGAGGGACTTCTATACTTCTATACCAGTGTCTTCTGTTAATAGTGAAAGGGACTTCTATACTTCTATACCAGTGTCTTCTGTTAATAGTGAGAGGGACTTCTATACTTCTATACCAGGGTCTTCTGTTAATAGTGAGAGGGACTTCTATACCAGGGTCTTCTGTTAATAGTGAGAGGGACTTCTATACCCAGTGTCTTCTGTTAATAGTTGAGAGGGACTTCTATACCAGTGTCCTTCTGTTGTAATTGTGAGAGGGACTTCTACCTGTCTATACCCGTGTATTCTGTTAATAGTGAGAGGGACTTCTATACCAGTGTCTTACGTTAATAGTGAGAGAGGGACTTCTATACCAGTGTCTTCTGTTAATAGTGAGAGGGACTTCTATACCAGTGTCTTCTGTTTAATAGTGAGAGGGGACTTCTATCGGCCAGTGTCTTCTGTTAATAGTGAGAGGGACTTCTATACCAGTGTCTTCTGTTAATAGTGAGAGGGACTTCTATACTTCTATACCAGTGTCTTCTGTTAATAGTGAGAGGGACTTCTATACCAGTGTCTTCTGTTAATAGTGAGAGGGACTTCTATACAGTGTCTTCTGTTAATAGGAGAGGGACTTCGTATACTTCTATACCAGTGTCTTCTGTTAATAGTGAGAGGGACTATCTATACAAGTGTTTCTGTTAATAGTGATCGGGACTTCTATTCTTTCTATACCAGTGTCTTCTGTTAATAGTGAGAGGGACTTCTAGTACCCGTGTCTTCCCGTTAATAGTGAGAAGGGACTTCTATACGTTGTATCGTCAGTGTGTGCCGTTTAATAGTGAGAGGACTTAATCCCCCCGTGCCTCCTTCAGGTGGAATATGGCAGGGAGCGTCTATACTATCAAGAAACGTTGTAAAATTAGTTGTCTTCTGTTAATAGTGAGAGGGAATTCTATACCCGAGCCGTCTGTTAACTAGTGAGAGGGATCTTCTATAAATATGACCAGTGTCTTTCTGTAATAGTGAGAGGGGCCTCATACCAGTGTCTTCTGTTAATAGCGGCTGAGACTTACCACGTCTATACCAGTGTACTTCTGTTAATTGTGAGAGGGGACTTCTATACCAGTGGGTGCTTCCTGTGATATGTGAGAGGGGTACTTCTATATACTCTATACCAGTGTCCTTCTGTTAATGGTGAGAGAGGGGACTTCTATACCAGTGTCTTCCGTTAATAGTGAGAGGGACTTCTATACCATCTATACGTCAGTGTCCGTTTCTGTTAATAGTGAGAGGGACTTCTATACCAGTGTCTTCCTGTTAATTGTGAGAGGGACTTCTATACTTCTATACCAATGTCCTTCTGTTAATAGTGAGAGGGACTTCTATACCAGTGTCTTCTGTTAATAGTGAGAGGGACTTCTATACTTCTATACCAGTGTCTTCTGTTAATAGTGGAGAGGGACTTCTATACAGTGTCTTCTGTTAAGTGAGAGGGACTTCTATACTTTCTATACCAGTGTCTTCTGTTAATAGTGAGAGGGACTTCTATACTAGTGTCTTCTGTTTAATAGTGAGAGCGGACTTCTATATACTTCTATACCAGTGTCTTCTGTTAATAGTGAGAGGGACTTCTATACTAGTGTCTTCTGTTAATAGTGAGAGGACTTCTAGACTTCTATACCAGTGTCTTCTGTTAATGGTGAGAGGGGACTTCTATACCAGTGTGTCTTCTGTTTAATAGTGTTGATAGGGACTTCTATACCCAGTGTCTTCTGTTAATAGTGAGAGGGACTTCTATACCAGTGTACTTCTATAGGGACTTCTATACCAGTGTCCTTCTGTTAATTGTGAGATGGGCTTCTATATTTCTCTATACCAGTGTCTTCTGTTATAGTGAGAGTGACTTCTATACCAAGTGTCTTCTGTTAATAGTGAGAGGGGACTTCTATCTTCTATACCAGTGGTCTTCCGTTAATTGTGAGAGGGACTTTAATATACCAGTGTCTTCTGTTTAATAGTGAGAGGGACTTCTATATTTACTACTACCAGTGTCTTCTGTTAATAGTGAGAGGACTTCTATACTTCTATACCAGTGTCATTCTGTTAATAGTGAGAGGGACTTCTATACCAGTGTCTTCTGTTAATAGTGAGAGGGACTTCTATACCAGTGTTCTCGTTAATAGTGGAGAGGGACTTCTATACCAGTGTCTTCTGTACCAGTGAGAGGGACTCTTCCAGTGTCTTCTGTTTAATAGTGAGAGGGACTTTCTATACCAGTGTCTTCTGTTAATAGTGAGAGGGACTTCTATACCAGTGTGTCTTCTGTTAATAGTGAGAGGGACTTCTATACCAGTGTCTTCTGTTAATAGTGGGAGAGGGACTTCTATAACAGTGTGTCTTCTGTTAATTGTGAGAGGGACTTCTATACCAGTGTCTTCTGTTTCGTTATAGTGAGAAGGGACTTCTATACCAGTTGTCCTTCTGTTAATAGTGAGAGGGACTTCTATACCAGTGTCTTCTGTTAATTGTGAGAGGGACTTCTATACTTCTATACCAGTGTCTTTCTGTTATATAGTGAGAGACTCTCTACTTCTATACCAGTGTCTTCTGTTAATAGTGAGAGGGACTTCTATATTTCTATACCAGTGTCTTTCTGTTAATAGTGAAGGGACTTCTATACTTCTATACCAGTGTCTCTGTTTAATAGTGAGAGGGACTTCTATACTTCTATACCAAGTGTCTTCTGTTAATAGTGAGAGGGACTTCTATACTTCTATACCAGTGTCTTCTGTTAATAGTGAGAGGGGACTTCCTTCCGTGATAGAGGGACTTCTATACTTCTATACCAGTGTCTTCTGTTAATAGTGAGAGGGATTTCTATATTCTATACCTAGTGTCTTCTGTTAATAGTGAGAGGGACTTCTATACCAGTGTCTTCTGTTATAGTGAGAGGGACTTCTATACTTCTATACCAGATGTCTTCTGTTAATAGTGAGAGGGACTTTCTATACTTTTCTATACCAGTGTCTTCTGTTAATAGTGAGAGGACTTACTTCTATACAGTGTCTTCTGTTAATAGTGAGAGGACTTCTATACTTCTATACCAGTGTCTTCTGTTAATAGTGAGAGGGACTTCTATACTTATATACAGATGTCTTCTGTTATAGTGAGAGGGACTTCTATACTTCTATACAGTGTCTTCTGTTAATAGTGAGAGGGACTTCTATACCAGTGTCTTCTGTTAATAGTGAGAGGGACTTCTATACTTCTATACCAGTGTCTTCTGTTAATAGTGAGAGGGACTTCTATACCTATACTAGTGTCTTCTGTTAATAGTGAGAGGGACTTCTATATACCATTGTCTTCTGTTAATAGTGAGAGGGACTTCTATAATACAGGTGTCTTCTGTTAATAGTGAGAGGGACTTCTATACTTACTATACCAGTGTCTTCTGTTAATAGTGAGAGGGACTTACTATACCAGTGTCTTCTGTTAATAGTGAGAGGGACTTCTATACCATGTCTTTCTGTTAAGATAGTGAGAGGGACTTCTATACCTATACCCAGTGTCTTCTGTTAATAGTGAGAGGGACTTCTATACTTCTATACCAGTGTCTTCTGTTAATAGTGAGAGGGACTTCTATACCAGTGTCTTCTGTTAATAGTGGAGAGGGACTTCTATACCAGTGTCTTCTGTTAATAGTGAGAGGGACTTCTATACCAGTGTCTTCTGTTAATAGTGATAGGGACTTCTATACACTGTCTTCTGTTAATAGTGAGAGGGACTTCTATACCAATGTCTTCTGTTAATAGTGAGAGGGACTTCTATACCAGTGTCTTCTGTTAATAGTGAGAGGGACTTCTATACTTCACCATGGTCTTCTGTTACCAGTGGAGAGGGACTTCTATACCAGTGTCTTCTGTTAATAGTGAGAGGACTTCTATACCAGTGTCCTTCTGTTAATAGTGAGAGGGACTTCTATACTATACCAGTGTCTTCTGTTAATAGTGAGAGGGACTTCTACTTCTATACCAGTGTGTCTTCTGTTTAATAGTGAGAGGGACTTCTATACCAGTGTCCTTCTGTTAAATAGTGAGAGGGACTTCTATACTTCCATACCCAGTGTTCTTCTTTTAATAGTGAGAGGGACTTCTATCTATTGTCTTATGTTAATAGTGAGAGGGACTTCTATACCAGTGTCTTCTGTTAATAGTGAGAGGGAATTCTTCTAACCAGTGTCTTCTGTTAATAGTGAGAGGGACTTCTATACCATGTCCTTCTGTTAATAGTGAGAGGGACGTCTTACTTCTATACCAGTGTCTTCTGTTAATAGTGAGAGGGACTTCTATACCAGTGTCTTCTGTTAATAGTGAGAGGGACTTCTATACCAGTGTCTTCTGTTAATAGTGAGAGGGACTTCTATCACCAGTGGCTTCCTGTTAATAGTGAGAGGGACTTCTATACCAGTGTCTTCTGTTATAATTAGTGAGAGGGACTTCTATACCAGTGTCTTCTGTTAATAGTGAGAGGGACTTCTATACCAGTGTCTTCTGTTAATAGTGAGTGGGACTTATGCTCTATACCAGTGTCTTCTGTTATAGTGAGAGGGACTTCTATACTTCTATACCAGTGTCTTCTGTTTAATAGTGAGAGGGAGCTTCTATACTTCTATACCAGTGTCTTCTGTTAATAGTGAGAGGGACTTCTATACTTATATACAGGGTCTTCTGTTAATAGTGAGAGGGAGCTTCTATACACAGTGTGTCTCTGTTAATAGTGAGAGGGACTTCTATACCAGTGTCTTCTTTGTAATAGTGAGAGGGACTTCTATACTTATATACCAGTGTCTTCTGTTAATAGTGAGAGGGACTTCTATACTGTCTAGACCGATGTCTTCTGTTAATAGTGAGAGAGGACTTATATACCAGTGTCTTTCTGTTAATAGTGAGGGTGACTTAATACTTCTATACAAGTGTCTTCTGTTAATAGTGAAAGGGACTTCTATACTTCTATACCAGTGTCTTTCTGTTAATTGAGTGGGACTTCTATACTTCTATACCAGGGTCTTCTGTTAATAGTGAGAGGGACTTCTATACCAGTGTTCTTCTGTTAATAGTGAGAGGGACTATACTATATACCAGTGTCTTCTGTTAATAGTGAGAGGACTTCTATACCAGTGTCTTCTGTTAATAGTGAGAGGTACTTCTATAACTTCTATACCAGGGACTTCCTATACCAGTGTATTCTGTTAATAGTGAGAGGGACTTCTATACCATGTCTTCTGTTTAATAGTGAGAGGGACTTCTAATACCAGTGTCTTCTGTTAATAGTGAGAGGGACTTCTATACCAGTGTCTTCTGTTAATAGTGAGAGGGACTTCTATAACCAGTGTCTTCTGTTAATAGTGAGAGGGACTTCTATACCAGTGTCTTCTGTTAATAGTGAGATGGACTTCTATACAGTGTCTTCTGTTACTAGTGAGAGGGACTTCTATACTTCTATACCAGTGTCTTCTGTTAATAGTGAGAGGGACTTCTATACCAGTGTCTTCTGTTAATAGTGAGAGGGGACTTCTATACTTCTATACCAGTGTCTTCTGTTAATAGTGAGAGGGACTTCTATACTAGTGTCTTCTGTTAATAGTGAGAGGGACTTCTATACTAGTGTCTTCTGTTAATAGTGAGAGGGACTTCTATACCAGTGTCTTCTGTTATAGTATAGGGACTTCTAAACCAGTGTCTTCTGTTAATAGTGAGAGGGACTTCTATACCAGTGAGGGGGACTTCTGTTACCAGTGAGTGGGACTGTGAGTATACTTTCCATACCAGTGTCTTCTGTTAATAGTGAGAGGGGCTTCTAATACCAGTGTCTTCTGTATATAGTGAGAGGGACTTCTATACCAGTGTCCTTCCGTTAATAGTGAGAGGACTTCTATACTTCTATACCAGTGTCTTCTGTTAAGTAGTGAGAGGGACTTCGATACCAGTGTCTTCTGTTAATAGTGAGAGTGACTTTCCGATACCAGTGTCTTCTGTTAATAGTGAGAGGGACTTCTATACCAGTGGCTTCTGTAATAGTGAGAGGGACTTCTATACCAAGTGTCTTCTGTTAATAGTGAGAGGGACTTCTATACCATGTCTTCCGTTAATAGTGAGAGGGACTTCTATACCAGTGTCTTCTGTTAATAGTGAGAGGGACTTCTATGCTTCTATACCAGTGTCTTCTGTTAATAGTGAGAGGGACTTCTATACTTCTATACCAGTGTCTTCTGTTAATAGTGAGAGGGACTTCTATACTTCTATACCAGTGTCTTCTGTTAATAGTGAGAGGGACTTCTATACCAGTGTGTGAGAGGTGACTTCTGTAATTCTATACCAGTGTCTGAGAGGGACTTCTATACTTCTATACCAGTGTCTGAGAGGGACTTCTATACTAATATACCAGTGTCTGAGAAGGAATTCTATACTTCTATACCAGTGTCTGAGAGGGAATTCTATACTTCTATACCAGTGTCTGAGAGGGACTTCTATATTTCTATACCAGTGTCTGAGAGGGACTTCTATTCTTCTATACCAGTGTCTGAGAAGGACTTCTATACTTCTATACCAGTGTCTGAGAGGGACTTCTATACTTCTATACCATTGTCTGAGAGGGAATTCTATACTTCTATACCAGTGTGGTAGAACAGGGAGTTATTATCTCTGTTACTGCAGGTCAGAACAGACTTCAGGAACAGACTGCAGGGAGAGCATTTAGTGCATTAGACCGCTGCGCCACTCGGTGGACCTTGAGATGTTTACCTGTGGTAAATTCAATTGATTGGATTTGATTTGGAAAGGCACACACCTGTCTGTATAAGGTCCCACAGTTGACATAGCAGTGTCAGAGCTAAAACCAAGCAATGAGGTTGAAGGATTTATCCATAGAACATGTTGGTTTTGAACATTTATAAAAAATAAAAAATAAACTGAAATATCACATTTACATACGTTTTAAGACCCTTTACTCAGTACTTTGTTGAAGCCCCTTTTGGCAGCAATTACAGCCTCAAGTCTTCTTGGGTATGAACGCTACAAGCTTTGGCACACCTGTATTTGGGGAGTTCCTCCCATTCTTCTCTGCAAATCCTCTCAAGCTCTGTCAGGGTGATGGGGAGCGTTGCTGCACAGGGTTCAGGCTCTGATCTAGAGTGTTCACTGAGGGAGGGAGAACAGCGATAGAGTACCGACGCTCCCAAAGTAGGTTATCCAGACCGATGGCCATCGGAGAGGAGAGGTTGTCGTCTCGACAGGCCAATTCCGTCTGGACCTCCTCGCAGACCACTTTTGAATAGCGTACGAAGCGCCGGCTAGTTCCATCCGGCTGGATGCTGCTACTGTCCGGAAGGTGAGCACGTACTCTGCAGCTGTCCTGGTCCCCCTGCCATAATTGGAGTAAGCGCTCACCCCTCTCTCTGCCCTCCGGGGGGATGATCGAAGATGCATTTGAACAGAACCATGAACCCCTCATATGAATCTAGCTCCCTCCTCTCATCTCTCCCAGTCGGCCCGTGGCCCGTTCCAACGCCCCGCCCAGTCAGCAGAGAAATAACCGTGGCAAACCTTGGACCTCTCGGTGGTGGGATTTCCCATCTGGTGCGTAAAGTAGGGAGCGCTGAGTAGGAAGCCACGGCATTTAGATGGTGTGCCGTCATATTTGTCCCGTGAGGGATAAAAAGGCATCGCTGACCTGAGCGGGTTGGCTGAATGGGCTGTTGTGCTGGCTCGCAGGGTCCTCCGCTAGTTGACGGCAACGCCTCCCGGGTATGTTTGGAGACATTGCACACTACGAAGATCCGGGCCCCGTCCCCAGTTGTGCCAGCTGGTCCTGGTGTTGACGTAGAAGGTATCCAACATACCCGGGGGGGGCCCGTCCTGGAATGCTTTTCCAACAGTCTTGAAGGAGTTCCCACACATATGCTGAGCACGTGTTGGCTGCTCTTTTCCTTCACTCTGCTGGCGGTCCAACTCATCCCAAAACCATCTCATTTGGGTTGAGGTTGGGTGTTTGTGGAGGCCAAGGTCATCTGATGCAAGCACTCATCACTCTCCTTCTTGGTCAAATAGCCCTTACACAGCCTGGAGGTGTGTTTTTGGGTCATTGTCCTGTTGAAAAAACAATGATAGTCCCACTAAGCGCAAACCAGATTGGGATGGCGTATCGCTGCAGAATGCTGTGGTAGCCATGCTGGTTAAGTATTCCTTGAAATTCTAAATAAATCATTGACAGTGTAACCATAAAAGCACCCCCCACACCACCTCCTCCATGCTTCACGGTGGAAATACACATGCGGAGATCATCCGTTCACCTACTCTGCGTCTCACAAAGACACAGTGGTTGGAACCAAAAATCTCAATTTTGGACTAATCAGACCAAGGGACAGATTTCCACCAGTCTAATGTCCATTGCTCGTGTTTCTTGGCCCAAAGCAAGCTCTTCTTATTGGTGTCCTTTAGTAGTGGTTTCTTTGTAGAAAATAGTAAAATAAAGAAAACCCTTGAATGAGTAGGTGTGTCCAAACGTTTTGGCTGGTACTGTACGTGTTCGTGAGAGACTTATCTTTCCAAAGAGGGGTCATATCAGTGGCCTAAACTTTCTGGAGGACTGAGTTTTGAAATCAGTGGAATGTCCGTGTGGAAGCAGAGTATGATAGCTTAGATAGGGCGGCAGGTTAGCTTAGTGGTTAAGAGCGTTGTGCCAGTAATCGAAAGGGTCGCTGGTTCTAATCCCCGAGCCGACTAGGTGAAAAAATATGCCGATGTGCCCTTGAAGCAAGGCACTTAACCCTAATTTGCTCATGTAAGTCGCTCTGGATAAGAGCGTCTGCTAAATGACGTAAATGTAAATGTAATGTATAGCTAAGGAGATGGAGAGATTCTGGAGTTTTCACTGTCTGACAAACACCGCTGTAACTCTACCACCTTTCCACCGCAGCTTAAACAGACAGTTTGCCAATATGAGGAGGGAGTCGAAAGAGAAGACACAGAAGGCTGTTGTATAAAACACCTGTCTCCGGATTACATCTTCAAACTAAGGGCAACCATGGAATCCATGACAGAGAGGGAGAAACGCTCATCCATGTATACGGGTACGAGAGTCTAGCTAGCTACATTTTCAGATATTATACGTTTCTAATTTTGTCAGCAAGTCGTTTTCATTTGCAAGTTAAAGTGTACTGTTAGATAGCTAGCTAACGTTAGCTGTCTGGCTCGCTAGCTAACGTTACGTGTATGATCTGTGTAGTAATAACTGAGCTGGTCCTCCTGTAGCTCAGTTGGTAGAGCATGTCGCTTGCAACGCCAGGTTTGTGGGTTCGATTCCCACGGGGGGACAGTATGAAAGATGTATGCACTCACTAACTGTAAGTCGCTCTGGATAAGAGCGTCTGCTAAATGACTAAAATGTAAATGTAATATTATTCGTATCTCAGAGCCCTTTGCTAGCATTGCTAGTTATAGCCTAAATGTTTAGCTAGCTAGCTAACATTGAATCTAGTTGGTTAGCTTTAGCTACTTGCAGATTCATGCAGGGTAGTAACGTAATGAGTTGGGATTATGGTTACCTGTTTAGCTAGCTAGCTACATGTCTAAACAAAAGACTCCACTATGCAAGTAACCATTTCACTGTAACCGTTTACACCTTCTGTATCCTGTGCATGTGACAAATAAACGTTTTTGATTTTATTTGATATAGTGTGTGTTTACCAGCGACGGTAATGTGAAGAACAACGTTACCTGCACCAAGGTCAAATTAGGATATAACGTTAGTTTAGGATATAACGTTAGGTTAGGTTAGGATATAACGTTAGGGTAGGTTAGGATATAACGTTAGGGTTAGGTTAGGATATAATGTTAGGACATATAATGTTAGGGTTAGGGGTTAGGTTAGGATATAACGTTAGGTTTAGGTTAGGATATAATGTTAGGGTTAGTTTAGGATATAACATTAGGGTTAGGTTTGGATATAACATTAGGGTTAGGTTAGGATATAACGTTAGGTTAGGTTAGGATATAACGTGTTAGGGTTAGGTTAGGATATAACATTAGGGTTAGGTTAGGATATAACATTAGGGTTAGGTTAGGATATAACGTTAGGGTTAGGTTAGGTTAGGATATAATGTTAGGGTTAGGTTAGGATATAACATTAGGGTTAGGTTAGGATATAACATTAGGGTTAGGTTAGGATATAACGTTAGGTTAGGATATAACGTTAGGGTTAGGTTAGGATATAACATTAGGGTTAGGATATAACATTAGGGTTAGGTTAGGATATAACGTTAGGTTAGGAGGATATAACGTTAGGTTAGGTTAGGATATAACGTTAGGTTAGGTTAGGTTAGTATATAACGTTAGGGTTAGGTTAGGATATAACGTTAGGGTTAGGTTAGGATATAACATTAGGTTAGGTTAGGATATAATGTTAGGGTTAGGATATAACGTTAGGTTAGGTTAGGATATAACGTTAGGGTTAGGTTAGGATATAACGTTATTTAGGTTAGGATATAACGTTAGGTTAGGTTTAGGATATAACGTTAGGGTTAGGTTAGGATATAATGTTGTAGGGTTATTTAGGATATACGTTCGGTTAGGATATAACGTTTAGGGTTAGGATTAAACGTTTAGGTTAGGTTATAACGTAACGTTAGGTTAGGATATAACGTTTATAACGTTTAAGGTTAGGATATAACGTTTAGGTTAGGATATAACGTTTAGGTTAGGATATAACGTTAGGTTAGGTTAGGATATAACGTTAGGGTTAGGTTAGGTTAGGATATAACGTTAGGTTAGGTTAGGATATAACATTAGGGTTAGGTTAGGATATAACGTTAGGTTAGGTTAGGATATAACGTTAGGGTTAGGTTAGGGTTAGGATATAACGTTTAGGTTAGGTTAGGATATACATTAGGGTTAGGTTAGGATATAACGTTAGGTTAGAATATAAGGTTAGGTTAGGTTAGGATATAACGTTAGGGAGTAAAGACGACGTCAGCTATATGATATGGTTATTATTTGAAACTGGCTAGCCAGCTAACAAGCTAGAAACTAACCAAAACATTGTTTGGAAAGTTGCTTTTAATTGCCTTTTGCTAGATTGACATATACTAAATTCATTTTTAAACAGATGGGTTTTATTGGTGTTAAAATACACTAGTTACAGTGAGGGGAAAAAAGTGTTTGATCCCCTGCTGATTTTTCTACGTTTGCCCACTGACAAAGAAATGATCAGTCTATAATTTTAATGGTAGGTTTATTTGAACAGTGAGAGACATAACAACAGAAAAATCCAGAAAAACGCATGTCAAAAATGTTATGAATTGATTTGCATTTTAATGAGGGAAATAGTACTGTTATAGCTTGCCATTGTTTACAGAAGTCTTCTAAGTCCCCTATAGCAACAAGCCATTGTTTACAGATGTCTTCTAAGTCCCTATAGTCCCTATAGCAACAAGCCATTGTTTACAGATGTCTTCTAAGTCCCTATAGCAACAAGCCATTGTTTACAGAAGTCTTCTAAGTCCCTATAGCAACAAGCCATTGTTTACAGAAGTCTTCTAAGTCCCTATAGCAACAAGCCATTGTTTACAGAAGTCTTCTAAGTCCCTATAGCAACAAGCCATTGTTTACAGATGTATTCTAAGGTCCCTATAGCAACAAGCCATTGTTTACAGAAGTCTTCTAAGTCCCCTATAGCAACAAGCCATTGTTTACAGATGTCTTCTAAGTCCCTATAGCAACAAGCCATTGTTTACAGATGTCTTCTAAGTCCCTATAGCAACAAGCCATTGTTTACAGATGTCTTCTAAGCCCTTTGTTTACAGATGTCTCATTGTGGGATGAAGCAACATAAGAAAGCTAGCTGTGCTGGCCAGTTGCGTTCTGCTGTTAATGTTGATTGGGACACATGCTAAGTTGGCTGGCTAGCTAGACACTATGAAATGATAGCTAAATAGCTAGCTAGCTATTGGATTATAGATTTTGAGGTCGTATTTCTGCATATTCAACTAGCTTGTTATGTAATTATGAAGCTAAATGTTTACTAAATCTAGCTAGTTATCTTGTCTGCTTTGCAATTGTTGGGCTGGAAGCAGGTTAAGCGTGTACAGGGGCATTTTAGTACCACTAATAACAAGCTATAGGACATTTAATTAATTACTTTTTTTTACCTATTTTTCTGGAATTTTCCCTTTCAGCATAAACCTGCTCTCAAGCAACACTTCAGGTATTTTGTCTTTGTACTTTGAGCTTATTGCTTGAGCTTGGGGGTTAGGGTTACGTCCTTCCTCCCAGAGAGGTGAAAGCATCCCTCGGACTGGACACAACCCGGCAAACAAATCTTTTTGAGAAGATCAGGACTTTTGCAATGAAGAAGACCACGGACATTACATTTCCAAAGTAATGTTTCAAAGCAACATTTCTCCAAAGGGCAGGACAGAAATATGCTCTCAGGCTAAATGTAATTTGTTCAACCAAAGTCCTCAAAGGACCTGATGATATAGGCCCTAGGTCCTAGATATATTTTTTTGTCTTTAAGTGTTTTAGGTTTTCCCTAATTGTAATCTACTACCTTTAGTACTTGAAGTTTATAAAGTATTTTTGTTGAAATCTTTTCTTTGTTATTTCAGCACTACTACCTCACTGCTTTAGCAGCATGGCCACATTCCCCATGTTCCAATGTGAATTATTTAATTATTTAAGAGATAGGTGGGTCTAACGGCTGGAGAGAACGATGCTAAATGGGCGTGAACAAAGAGCAGCACTGTAGCTATACAAACAAATGGGTAAAAAGTCATCTGGCAACACTGCTTAGGGTTTCAGCAACTTTAATAATGTATTTCTAGCCTATAATCATCCATTTTACTACTGTTAAAAATAAGACTAAATATGGCTGTTGTTGTTTCACTTGACTGTCTTATTAAGACAATTGTCAAAAAGCATTTTCAATATTCATTACAGACGTCAATTGTTGTACAACATAATGGTCATCACCTTTAGCTAAAATAAACAGTGGATTTCTGCTGTTGTGGGACTTTCACCATCTGTCTGACTTTGTTGTTCACACAGGAGAGAGACGTGACTATGGTGGATCCTCTGGGGAGCCTCAACAACAACATGAAGCTGAGGAGGCAGAGAAGAGTCTCTCCACATCAGAACACCTCAAGAAACACCAGCGGAAACCCACAGGGAAGAAATCTCACCATTGCTCTGACTGTGGGAAGAGATTCACCTTAAAAGCAGACCTTAACAGACATGAGAGAACACACACAGGAGAGACATCTTATAGCTGTGATCAATGTGGGAAGAGTTTTACTCACCCAAGCAACCTGAGGGTACATCAGAGAATACACACTGGAGAGAAACCTTATAGCTGTGATCAATGTGGGAAGAGTTTTACTCACTCAAGCAACCTGAGGGTACATCAGAGAATACACACTGGAGAGAAACCTTATAGCTGTGATCAATGTGGGAAGAGTTTTTCTCAGTCAAACATCCTGATAACACACCAGAGAACTCACACTGGAGAGAAACCTTATAGCTGTGATCAATGTGGGAAGAGTTTTGTTGAATCTGGAACTCTGACTATACACAAGAGAACACACACAGGAGAGAAACCTTACAGCTGTGATCAATGTGGGAAGAGTTTTGCTCAGTCATACATCCTGATAACACACCAGAGAACTCACACAGGAGAGAAATCTTACAGCTGTGATTAATGTGGGAAGTGTTTTGCTCAGTCAAACATCCTGACAACACACCAGAGAACACACACAGGAGAGAAACCTTACAGCTGTGTTCAATGTGGGAAGAGTTTTACTCAGCCACATGCCCTAGTATCACACAAGAGAACACACACAGGAGAGAAACCTATAGCTGTGATCAATGTGGAAGAGTTTTGTTGAATCTGGACCATACACAAGAGAACACACACAGGAGAGAAACCTTACAGCTGTGATCAATGTGGAAAGAAATACTCCCATTCAGGTTCTCTGATTAAACATCAGAAAATTTATACATGAGTTGTTTCATGATATCAATAAAATAATGTCACAGTGTAGAATGTTTTTTAACATTATAGTAGGGACTATTTTAATTAATGTCACGATTCAGAATGATTTTAACATTTTAAGTAGAAGGAGTATTTTAATGAATAATGTCACAATGTAGAATCCCCCTGTTCTATTGATTTCAGTGTGATATGGATATTAGCCTCATCAGGGGGAAAAATCCAGGCTCTGAAATGAAAGAGTAATATTAATGTGATTAACAAAAAAAAGTGTTTGCGTTACACTTACCTTGTTGGCGACCCACTTGAATCAAAATGCAACACTTCAAAATGTAGATAGCTGTTTTCTACAAATTGTCCTCTAACCAGTGATGTACACATTATTCCCAGATTCCGTGTGGTGTTTGAGCTGTTAGTTTTAACAGGATGTGCAACCTCATCTCCCCCCTCTCCTGCAATTGATTTCAACGTGATATCGATATGAGTGATGACAAATACGTTTTGCGTTTCTCTTCGTTTTGGGGACCCCTAAATTTTAATGAATCACTCCAAAATGTAGCTGACTGTCTTCTGCAGGTTGTCCTCTAACCAGTGAGGTAAAAGTTATCTCCCATTTCCATGTGTTTTTTTAGTTGTGTTAGTTTCAACAGCAGGTACAACCTGATCTCCCCCATAATAGATATCAGTGATTTATTGCCACTTGTCAAAACAACACAAGTATTATGATTACTATTGTGTTTGTGTCGATAGTACATGTTATGTTTATGTTTTCAATAGATCACAAACTGTTTTTTTCATATTGGTTATTGATTTGGACACATTAAAACTGTTTTGACATTGTGCTATCCCACCTAACAAAATGTTTTTTAAAAGAAGACTATGCCGGTCAACCAATCATCCTTGATGAAAACCTGCCAATAGGACAATGACACACAGAGAGATCCTTGATGAAAACCTGCCAATAGGACAATGACACTAAGCACACAAGCCCGGACTTGAAGTCCCAAGCCCGGACTTGAACCCGATCTAACATCTCTGGAGAGAGCTGAAAATAGCTGTGCAGCGACGCTCCCCATCCAACCTGACAGACCTTAAGAGGATATGCAGAGAAGAATGGGAGAAACTCCCCAAATACAGGTGTGCCAAGCTTTTAGCGTCATACCCAAGAAGACTCAAGGCTGTAATCGCTGCCAAAGGTGCTTGAACAAAGTACTGAGTAAAGGGTCTGAATACTTATGTAAATGTAATATTTCCGTTTTTTTTACTTTTATACATTTGCTAAAATGATTAAACATATTTTGCTGTCTCATTATGGGGTATTGTGTGTAGATTGATGAGGAAAAAACCAATTTAATACATTTTAGAATAAGGCTGTAACGTAACAGTCATGGGGTCTGAATACTTTCCAAATGCACTGTATATACTGGATCCAGGGTTGGATAGGTATACTTTCCACTGTATATACTGTATCCAGGGTTGGATAGGTATACTTTGGAAATGCACTATATATACTGGATCAAGGGTTGGATAGGGATACTTTGTAAATGTAATCCATTAGTTACTAGTTACCTGTTCAACATTGTCATCAGTAACATAAATGTTGGATTACCCTAACTCAGTAACGTAATCTGATTGCTTTTAGATTACTTTCCCCTTAAGAGCACAGGTTAGTACCACAGTCATAAAATCTGACTTTAAATCTAACCTTAACCACACTGCTAACCCTAATTGCCTAACCCTAACCTTAAAACCGTACTGCTAACCCTAACCCTAACCCTAACCTAACCACTGCTAACCTAATACTAACCCTAACCTTAACCACACTGCTAACCCTAATACCTAACCCTAACCTTAACCACACTGCTAACCCTAATACCTAACCCTAACCTTAACCACACTGCTAACCCTAATGCCTAACCCTAACCTTAACCACACCGCTAACCCTAATACTTAACCCTAACCTTAACCACACGCTAACCCTAATACCTAACCCTAACCTTAACCACACCGCTAACCCTAATACCTAACCCTAACCTTAACCACACTGCTACCCTAATACCTTCCCTAACCTTAACCACACTGCTAACCCTAACCTTACTACCCATAACCTAACCCCTAACCTAAACCACACTGCTAACCCTAATGCCTAACCCACTGCTAACCTTAAATAACCCTAACCTTAACCACACTGCTAACCTGAAATAACCCTGCTTTAAATAACCTGCTTAAGAGCATTAGAAGAAACCCTGCTTGTCAAATAATATGACAATTAGAACAAAAAATATTGCAGGGATATTGCAGGATCAATGTTAGAGTTTACATACAGTTGAAGTCGGGAAGTTTACATACACACCTTAGCCAAATACATTTAAACCCAGTTTTTCACAATTCCTGACATTTAATCCTAGTAAAAAATTCCATGTCTTAGGTCAGTTAGGATCACCACGTTATTTTAAGAATGTGAAATGTCAGAATAATAGTAGAGAAAATGATTTATTTCAGCTTTTATTTCTTTCATCACATTCCCAGTGGGGTCAGAAGTTTACATACACTGAATTAGTATTTGGTATCTTTGCCTTTAAATTGTTTAATTTGGTGAAAACGTTTTGGGTAGCCTTCCACAAGCTTCCCACATAAGTTGGGTGACTTTTGACCAATTCCTCCTGACAGAGCTGGTGTAACTGAGTCAGGTTTGTAGGCCTCCTTGCTCACACACGCTTTTTCAGTTCTGCCCACAAATGTCCTATAGGATTGAGGTCAGGGCTTTGTGATGGCCACTCCAATATCTTGACTTTGTTGTCCTTAAGCCATTTTGCCACAACTTTGGAAGTATGTTTTGGGGTCATTGTCCATTTGGAAGACCCATTTGCGACCAAAGCTTTAACTTCCTGACTGATGTCTTGAGATGTTGCTTCAATATATACACATAATTTTCCTTCCTCATGATGCGTTTTACTGTGTACATAGTGTGATGTCACGAGAGGCTGTGTCCTGGAGGGACGTTACATCCCCCTGAGATGGCTGCAAAACCCAGACAGCTATGGCTCCATCTGCTGGTATGGTCGGGAACTCCACCCCTCTATGGCCAATCTTCCCACGCAGCTGAAACAAATCAGGAGCTGATGAGCTGAAGGGTTTTTGGAAGGGAAGAGACACACTGAGGGGAGAGTGTGTGGGGGTGAAGAAACACAGTCTCCAACCTGGGCTCTCTGGAGGACAAGAGTGCTGCACGTCCACTTCCAGGAGGAATATAAGATTTGGAGACACTTACCTTTGGGAAATACTCACCTGTGGATATATGCACCTGTGGAAATACGTGAGAGACATTGGGAAGGGACTTTTGCTGGGTTGGCCACTAGCTGCAACGTGGACTACAGTAAGGCTGGGGAAAAGTTATCTGAGCGAGTGAGAATTATGATTTTGGATGGAAGAGACATCCCTGAACTGTTAACCCTTAAAGAGCCACAAAGAGAACAGACTTTTGTTATATTTTCGTTAATTTTCCCAAGACCTTATAATAAAATCCTTGGTTTGTTTGAACCTTGTCTCCTTGCACTACTTGAGCAATCCCGCTGAAAGCTGTGTAGCCTCTCGTGACGTCACAGATGGTGGAGAATACGGGCAAGCTCAAGCGTTAATAGTGCATGTCAGAGGAGGATACCGAAGGTTTGATCACCCAGTTTTCCAAGTTGGCCGTAGGCTCCCCGCCGACTGAAATGGAGGACATGTTGAAAGCCCTTGTTGCTGGCCAGCAAGCCCAGATACAAGCAAACGTGGCTCTCTTGGCGGAGCAAAAGAAAGCCAACCTTCTGAAGGCAGAGGAATTGCAGTTGCAGAGACAGATGTTGTCCAAAATACCCGCCCCATAAAGGCAAGTGACTTTATATCTAAGATGGGAGCTACCGATGACATTGAGGCATACCTGCATGCATTTGAGGCCACGGCCACTAGGGAAGCCTGGCCCAAGCAACAGTGGGTTGGTCTGTTCTGTTAGCCCCCTTCCTAACCGGGGAATCGCTGAATGCTGTCCGGGACCTGGGCCCTGACCAGGTTACTGACTATGATGCCCTGAAGGCTGAGATCCTCAGCAGATATGGACTCACAAAGTTTGGTATGGCCCAGCGCTTTCACAGCTGGACCTTCCAACCAGACCAACCTCCTCGGGCGCAGATGCATGAACTTGTCCGAATCGCAAGGAATGGCTGGATCCGCAGAGGAATACAGCAGCGGCGGTGGTGGAGGCCGTTGTGGTGGATCGTTACCTACGCGCCCTGCCCTTATGAGGCAAAAACGGTTCATCAGTCAACAGGCCTTGACCACGGCTGATCTGACCGTGGAAGCTGTGGAAAAGTACCAGGCCACAGCGGAGATGCTGAATGCTTCCCGAAAAAGACCCCAGGAGTGCGGCCCCACCACAAATGGGAAGAACCCGTCCAAAGGACCCCAAGGTCTCGAACCCAGCCACGTCAGGACTTATCCCCCCGGCTCCAGGGGGAGCCAGAAACCAGGCGGGGGTCCAAGAAGAGTACACCAGGAGGGGGAAACTCGACAGTGTTACGGGTGTGGGGGAGATGGACATATCTCCTGGCAGTGTGGGAAACCAGCCGATGAACCTATGCCCACTGCGGAGTCCTCCAGCTCAGCACCCACACACCGTTTTGCCTCGCTCTTGGGAGTCGTAGATGGCGGCCCAGATCGACCCCCCACCTGCCCGGTAACTGTGAATCACCATGATGTGGAGGCCTTACTGGATTCTGGTAGCCGGGCCACCCTGGTGCGTAAGGATTTGGTGGGCCCAACGTGTCTGACCCGGGGAAAGTCCTCCCAGTTTTCCTGTGTCCATGGAGACACCAGAGAATACCCCATTACTGAACTTACAATGACCAGCACACGGGGAACCATACACACACGACGGCGGGGGTGGGTTGATTCCCTCCCCGTCCCTGTCCTAATTGGACGAGACTGCCCAGCCTTTACCCACTCTGGAGAGAGTCTCAGGAGAGGATAACCCGAGTACCTCGGAAACGGAGAGGCAAGACTCATCCTGGGAAGGCTCCGGTGCAATCCTCCGAATTACTCACTCCCGCCCGGGCTCTGATAGGGATGGCAGGTGCCCAGACCGACACAGAGACTGGTCCGGATACGGGAGAAGAGAACGCAGCCCAGGAAAAGCGCTCCGTTCTCCAGTGAAGAAGACGTCCCAGGCACCCAAGAGCTTCCCCCTCTCACAGGCAGTATGACCCAGAGGACTGCTCGACATCGCCAAGGAGGCCTGGGAGGAGCAGCCATGCCAACAGCGGACACTGATCGACCATGTCGGGGCTATGAGGGAGAGAATGAAGGCCATCTATCCCATGATGCGGGAACACCTGGAGGCCAGTCAGCGGCAACAGCAAGCCTCCTACAACAGATCTGCTCAACCCAGGGAGTTTAAGCCGGGGGACAGAGTGCTGGTCCTGGTGCCAACCGTTGAGTGTAAATTCCTGGCAACCTGGCAAGGACCCATATGAGGTCATTGAACGCATGGGAGAAGTAAACTACAAGGGCGCGGCAAGCACCACGGCAATGCGGACGCCCTCTCCCGGCGTGATGCCTTCTTCGCTGCCTTTACCCCGACGAGGACGTCGGTCCCGAGGAGGGGGATGTGTGATGTCACGAGAGGCTGTGTCCTGGAGGGACGTTACATCCCCTGAGATGGCTGCAAACCCAGACAGCTATGGCTCCATCTGCTGGTATGGTCGGGAACTCCACCCCTCTATGGCCAATCTTCCCACGCAGCTGAAACAAATCAGGAGCTGATGAGCTGAAGGGTTTTTGGAAGGGAAGAGACACACTGAGGGGGAGTGTGTGGGGGGTGAAGAAACACAGTCTCCAACCTGGGCTCTCTGGAGGACAAGAGTGCTGCACGTCCACTTCCAGGAGGAATATAAGGATTTGGAGACACTTACCTTTGGGAAATACTCACCTGTGGATATATGCACCTGTGGAAATACGTGAGAGACATTGGAAGGACTTTTTGCTGGGTTGGCCACTAGCTGCAACGTGGACTACAGTAAGGCTGGGGAAAAGTTATCTGAGCGAGTGAGAATTATGATTTTGGATGTGGAAGAGACATCCCTGAACTGTTAACCCTTAAAGAGCCACAAGAGAACAGACTTTTGTTATATTTTCGTTAATTTCCCAAGACCTATAATAAAATCCTTGGTTTGTTTGAACCTTGTCTCCTTGCACTACTTGAGCAATCCCGCTGAAAGCTGTGTAGCCTCTCGTGACGTCACAATAGATACTTTTGTACATGTTTCCTCCAGCATCTTCACAAGGTCCTTTGCTGTTGTTCTGGGATTGATTTGCACTTTTCGAACCAAAGTACATTCATCTCTAGGAGACAGAACGCGTCTCCTTCCTGAGCGGTATGACGGCTGCGTGGTCCCATGGTGTTTATACTTGCGTACTATTGTTTGTACAGATGAACGTGGTACCTTCAGGCATTTGGAAATTGCTCTAAGAATGAACCAGACTTGTGAGGTCTACAATTTTTTTTCTGAGGTCTTGGCTGATTTCTTTAGATTTTCCCATGATGTCAAGCAAAGAGGCACTGAGTTTGAAGGTATGCCTTGAAATACATCCACAGGTACACCTCCAATTGACTCAAATTATGTCAATTAGCCTATCAGAAGCTTCTAAAGCCATCATTTTCTGGAATTTTCCAAACTGTTTAAAGGCACAGTCAAACTTAGTGTATGTAAACTTCTGACCCACTGGAATTGTGATACAGTGAATTATAAGTGAAATAATCTGTCTGTAAACAATTGTTGGAAAAATGACTTGTGTAATGCGCAAAGTAGATGTCCTAACCGACTTGCCAAAACTATAGTTTGTTAACAAGACATTTGTGGAATGGTTTTAATGACTCCAACCTAAGTGTATGTCAACTTTCGACTTCAACTGTAGCTGGCCATAAATGGATGTTGCATTTAACTTATTGAGTTTGTTATGTAGGCTTCTTCTAACCCATTGCTTTCTACTACAGATAATAATATGATTAGGTTATATCTTTAGGCCTACAGAAAAAACTGTCGGATTTCCAGTCTTCAAGAATAGGACTTGGAATAATGGAAGTATAGATTAGCCAAATAGTTTTACCTGAGCATAACTCATAAACTAAGGACTTATCAACCTACTCTGTTGTTTATGATTTTGTTGTCATCAAGGACTTATTGGGCACATTGCTTCCAGTTGAAAAGGAAATGTTGCTCTCGGAAAGGCATGATTTATTTGAGCAGTACTGAAAATTGCTATTTCCATGGGGTCATGTCCCTCCTACATCTGAAATTGCAGTTTTATCATTGCAATGTGATACAACAAGCGGCACAACAGTGCTTCTGGAAGGCCGGCTGGACCAGCAGGAAGAGTTGAACAGAGGGAGCTGCTGTCAGTGTGTTCCACGCTTTTTTCCGAGTTGTAAAAGCAAGCAGAGCAGAAACTGGCTACTCTTTAGTCGATTTATGTAGCTGGCAAGGTAACTGCTGTTAGTTCCTGAAATGTTCCGTATTGTCTGACCTTCATGTTTTAAAGTAATGTTGGACTGTCGTTTCTCTTTGCTTATTTGAGCTGTTCTTGCCATAATATGGACTTGGTCTTTTACCAAATAGGGCCATCTTCTGTATACCACCCCTACCTTGTCACAACACAACTCATTGGCTCAAATGCATCAAATGCATTAAGGAAAGAAATTCCACAAATTAACTTTTAACAAGGCACACCTGTTAATTGAAATGCATTCCAGGTGACTACCTCATGAAGCTGGTTGAGAGAATGCCAAGTGTGCAATGCTGTCATCAAGTCAAAGGGTGGCTACTTTGAAGAATCTCAAATATAAAATATATTTGTTTAACACTTTTTTGGTTACTACATGATTCCATATGTGTTATTTCTTAGTTTTGATGTCTTCACTATTATTCTACAATGTAGAAAATAGTAAAAAATAAAGAAAAACCCTTGAATGAGCAGGTGTGTCCAAACTTTTGACTGGTACTGTATTTCTTCATTGGTTTTGCAAGAGTCTGTTGATTGGTCAGTCATTGGGTTCAATGGTTTTGCAATATGTTCAAATCAAATCAAGCTTTATTTATATAGCACATTTCAGACATGGATGCAACACCGTGGACTCACAGGAAAAAAATAATAAACACTATGAAAATAAACACTGAAATATTTACTACAACACAAACATAAGATGATAAAAAACAAAATAATTACAATAAAAGCTGAAAGACTAAAGAGCATCTAAGGAAATAACATTGGTTAAAATAGTAAGAATATGATGTAATATCCAGCCCAAAATATAAGCTGGTTTTACTACACTGTTTATAAACAATATAATTGTACAAAGAAATTGTCAGTTGGTTGCATAAATAATAATGATTACTAAATGTTACATGAAATGTAAATATTATGAAATATCAAAACCGAATTTACACCCCATTAATATGTATTGGCAATAATTCACTTAATGGTGATGCATGGAATAATTACAAATGTAAACGTAGAAATAAATAAGTATAAAATAAAACGAAGGTAGATTGGACTTCGGGCATAGTCTTCTTTTCAAAAACATTTTGCTCGGTGGGATACTGCCCAATGTCAAAACACCGTTTTAACGTGTCCAAATCAATAACCAATATGAAAAGAATATCTTTTACCTCACTGGTTAGAGGACAACCTGCAGAAGACAGTCAGCTACATTTTGGGTCCCCCAAAAACGAAGAGAAACGCAACACTTATTTGTCATCACTCATATCGATATCACGTTGAAATCAATTGCTTGAGAGGGGTGAGATGAGGTTGCACATCCTGTTAAAACGAATAGCTCAAAAACCACACGGAATCTGGGAATAATGTGTACATCACTGGTCAGAGGACAATTCGTAGAAAACAGCTAGCTACATTTAGAAGTGTTGCATTTTGATTCAAGCGGGTCGCCAACGCGGTAAGTGTAACAACAATTTCAACTCTTTTTTGTTAGTCACTTTTTGTTAAATCACATAAATACTCTTTCAAATTCAGAGTCTGTATTTTTTTTTCCAGAGACTAATATCCATATCATGCTGAAATAAATTGAACAGGGGGAAACGTTTAAGGTTCTACATCGTGACATTCATTAAAATACTCCTACTACAATGTTAAAACATTCTACATTGTGACATTATTTCATTGATATCATGAAACAACTCCTTCATGTATGTATTTTCTGATGTTTGATCAGAGATATTTTATCAGAGTATCTCTTGTCACATGATCACAGCTATATGTCTTCTCTCCTGTGTGAGTTCTCAGATGTACTATAAGGCCACTTGACTGCATAAAACTCTTCCCACATTGAGTACAGCTATATCTTTTATCTCCTGCTATATAGTTTCTCTCCTGTGTTGTGTGTGTTCTCTGGTGTAATACCAGGCTGCTTGACTGAGTAAAACTCTTCCCACATTGATTACAGCTATAAGGTTTCTCTCCTGTGTGTGTTCTCTGGTGTGACTTCAGGGAGGCTTGACCGAACAAAACTCTTCCCACATTGAGTACAGCTATAAGGTTTCTCTCCTGTGTGTGTTCTCTGTACTGTGAGCGCCCTTGACTGAGTAAAACTCTTCCCACATTGATCACAAAAACTCTGGTGTATCATTCCCACAAGTACAGAACAGTTCCCACATTGAGTACAGCTATACGGTTTCTCTCCTGTGTGTGTTCTCAGATGTACTATCAGGGGAGCTTGACCGAGTAAAACTCTTCCCACATTGATCACAGCTATAAGGTTTCTCTCCTGTGTGCTGTGTATTTTAAGTTGTGATGTAGACCTGCAGATTTCCCACAGATGTAGCAGTGAAATTTCTTCCCACATTGAAGTTTTTTTTGTTAGCTATAGAGAGACCTTTCTCTCGTCAGCATGTGTGTTTGAGGCTCCCCAGAGGATCCACGATAGCACGTCTGTCTCCTGTGTGAACGACAAAGTCAGACAGATGGTTAAAGAACTTAATACACTGTCCCAGGTAAAAGGTGATACCCAGAGCATACAGCTATACAACAACTGACATCTTTAATTATTTCTTGTCTTAAGAGTGTCAAGTGAGCAACAATAGTCTATTTTGTCTTGTTTTCAGATTAGTAGTAACTTCGATGATTCTAGGCTGAAAATAAGTTATTAAAGTTGTTGAAATCCTAAGCAGAGTGCCAGACGACTTTTACTCTCCAATATAGGACCCTTTCTGTGTTTGCTGTTTGTTGCTATGCAAGACAATTTGGCTGCAGATACTCCTCCATGCTAATGCAGAAATCGCTAGTTATGGATGTAGTACATCTGCATGGAGCAAAAATGGTGAGCAAAGATTTTAGTTTTTCACATTGTTTTCTGAATATTACCACACATTATCAGAGCAAGATCAGGAGCTACTCAAGGAAACTCACATTAAGCTCTGTGTCGCTATTCACTAATTCACCACATAATTCAGTAAAATGCTCTTTGGCTACCTTTGCACACTAAGTGTATGCCAAACTGGCCCATAACTTCACCTAACAATAACATACAGTACCAGTCAAAAGTTTGGACACAACTACTCATTCAAGGGTTGTTCTTTATTTTTACTATTTTCTACATTGTAGGACAATAGTGAAGACATCAAAACTATGAAAATAACACATATGGAATCATGTAGTAACCAAAATAGTGTTAAACTAATCAAAATATATTTTATATTTGAGATTCTTCAAATAGCCACCCTTTGCCTTGATGACAGCTTTGCACACTCTTGGCATTCTCTCAAGCAGCTTCATCTGGAATGCTTTTCCAACAGTATTGAAGGAGTTCCCACATATGCTGAGCACTTGTTGGCTGCTTTTCCTTCACTCTGCGGTTCAACTCATCCCAAATCATCTCAATTGGGTTGAGGTCGGGGGATTGTGGAGGCCAGGTCATCTGATGCAGCACTCCATCACTCTCCTTGGTAAAATAGCCCTTACACAGCCTGGAGGTGTGTTGGGTCATTGTCCTGTTGAAAAAAAAAATGATAGTCCCACTAAGCCCAAACCAGTTGGGATGGCGTATCGCTGCAGAATGGTATGGTAGCCATGCTGGTTAAGTGTGCCTTGAATTCTAAATAAATCACAGACAGTGTCACCATCACAGCACCCCCACATCACCACACCTCCTCCTCCATGCTTCACGGTGGGAACTACACACGCGGAGATCATCCGTTCACCCACATCGCGTCGCACAAAGACACGGCGGTTGGAACCAAAAATCTCAATTTCCACCGGTCTAATGTCCATTGCTCGTGTTTCTTGGCACAAGCAGATCTCTTCTTCTTATTGGTGTCCTTTAGTAGTTGTTTCTTTGCAGCAATTCAACCATGAAGGCCTGATTTACCCAGTCCCCTCTGAACAGTTGATGTTGAGATACGTCTGTGACTTGAAATCTGTGAAGTCTTTATTTGGGCTGCAATTTCTTAGGCTGGTAACTCTAATGAACTTATCCTCTGCAGTAGAGGTAGCTCTGGGTCTTCCATTCCTGTGGCGGTCCTCATGAGAGCCAGTTTCATCATAGCGCTTGATGGTTTTTGTGACTGCACTTAAAGAAACTTTCAAAGTTCTTGAAATTTTCCGGATTGACTGACCTTCATGTCTTAAAGTTATGATGGACTGTTATTTCTCTTTGCTTGCCATTTGAGCTGTTCTTGCCATAACATGGACTTGGTCTTTTACCAAATAGGGCTATCTTCTGTATACCAACCCTACCATGTCTCAACACAACTGATGATGAATGCCAGCAAACGCATTAAGAAGGAAAGAATCTCTTTTAAAATACAGCGCTGTGGCCCTCAATGATTTCTTATTTGGCTCACTTAAAGTCTTTGCAGAATTGTTGTAATTCAGCCAAGTATTGGAGGGTTTGAAGGTTGTTATTATCAGCATGAACTGGCCTTCTTAAAAGGTTTGCATGCCCTACAGCATTGGGCCACCCTTAGCAGCATAATCAAGCGATTCAGGTCAATGACTTTGCGCTAGGCCACTCCAAAGTCTTCATTTTGTTTTTCATCAGCCATTCAGAGGTGGACTTGCTTCTTAAAGGTCATGCCACAGTTTTGGATCATTTCAGGTGCTGCTTTGAAGACCCAAAAGTCTCGCTTCAGCCATTCTTGTGGAGCTGTCACGAACACATGCTGAGAACGTTCATTCACGAACAAAGGATTTTTTTGGTAGACAGCAGAATTCACGGTTCCATTTATCACAGCAAGTCTTCCAGGTCCTGAAGCAGCAAAACAGGCCCGGACCATCACACTACCACCACCATATTTTTCAGGTATGATGTTTTTTTTTCTGAAATGCAGTATTTTTTTTTTTTTTTTTTGGGGGGGGGGGGGGTTCATTGCTTAATATTGCAGATAGATTGTAACTTCTATCAATGTAATTGTCTGCATCACTTCCAATCCCCCATGTTTTTTATATATATACTCCCCTTTATTACTTTCCAACCCCGCCATCCTTTCCCTACTTGGGGTAAATTAGTGAACAACAATGCCCAGGCCTCTACTTCCAGCCTATACTTACTATCTACCCCTTATGGACACAGTCAATTTTACAATAATTTCTATTATATATATTATAATTTTTTTTGTTTTTGCTCCTGAACTTCTTCTACTCTCAACCTCTCCGATCATTTTCATGATGTCCATCCGGTTTGCTTCTATATTGTCATATCTGAAATGCAGTGTTACTTTTACGCCAGATGTAATAGGACACACACCTTCCAAAAAGTTCAACTTTTGTCTCGTCAGTCCACAGAGTATTTTCCCAAAGGTCTTGGGGGATCATCAAGATGTTTTCTGGCAAAAATGAGACGAGCCTTAATGTTCTTTTTGCTCAGCAGTGGTTTTCGTCTTGGAACTCTGCCATGCAGGCCATTTTTGCCCAGTCTCTTTCTTATGGTGGAGTCATGAACACTGACCTTAACTGAGGCAAGTGAGGCCTGCAGCTCTTTGGATGTTGTTGTGAGGTCTTTTGTGACCTCTTGGATGAGTCGTCGCTGCGCTCTTGGGGTAATTTTGGTCGGCCGGCTACTCCTGGGAAGGTTCACCACTGTTCCATATTTTCGCCATTTGTGGATAATGGCTCTCACTGTGGTTCGCTGGAGTCCCAAAGCTTTAGAAATGGCTTTATAACCTTTTCCAGACTGATGGATCTTTTGGTCTACTTCACGTTGTCAGGCAGGTCCTATTTAAGTGATTCCTTGATTGAGAACAGGTGGTGTGGAAGTAGTAATCAGGCCTGGGTGTGGCTAGAGGAATTGAACTCAGGTGTGATAAACCACAGTTGAGTTCTGTTATAACGGGGGGGGGGGGCAAACCCTTTTTCCCACAGGGCCATGTAGGTTTGGATTTAGTTTTCCCTTAATAATAACAACCTTCATTTCAAAACTTCATTTTGTGTTTACTTGTGTTATCTTTGACTAATATTTAAATTTGTTTGATGATCTGAAACATTTAAGTGTGACGAACATGCAAACAAATAAGAAATCAGGAAGGGGGCAAACACCTTTTCACACCACTGTATATTTTGATTTGTTTAACACTTTTTTGGTTACTACATGATTCCAAATGTGTTATTTCATAGTTTTGATGTCTTCACTATTATTCTACAATGTAGAAAATAGTAAAAAAATAAAGAAAAAACATGGAATGAGTAGGTGTGTCCAAGCTTTTGACTGGTACTGAACATATACAAATTACCTCAACTAACCTTTTGGGTTAAGGTTGCTACAATAACTTTCTCTATGAATTTGAGAGTGGTTACATTTCTCCAGCCCCCCCTCAGCTTTTGCTGCTGTTTAATTTTGTTTAGGTTTAAATCCTAGGTTGTCCCCTTTAAAAAAAGCCACACATCAATCAATCAACCAATCTGCAGTTCAAACAATAACAAAGCTGTCATTCCACCACTGTTTTGGTAATAAGATGATGGATGGGACTGGAGAAATGTAACTACTCTCAAAATCATAGACAGACCTATGGATGCAAGGACTGACCATCCATGACATCAATATTATAGTTTTAACCATGTTGAGGCTATACAGTGTTGGTTTACATTTACATTGTTTCTAAACATTGGAGTAAAAAAAAGCTATTTTGGGATCTGATGGGGTACGACAGTTGAACTAAGCTCATGAGGCATGTGTTATATTCTTCAAGAATCAATGGATATATATAAATAATTTAAAAGTCCAAATATGGATGTAGCAACTGCAGATTTCCCCTTTAACACCACACATCAGTTCAACAACTGCAGAGTTTGTGCTCTGTTTTTAAGACAGTACTTACTAGTGTTAATCAGGGCCCGGTTTCTCAAAACATCTCTTACTGCTAAGTTCATCATTAGAACCATTGGATGCCTTAAGATGCCTTTGGGAAACCGGAACCAGATATCCAGTTTCCTCCTCTTCTTCCTCCTCCTTTTTTTTCGATGTGACAGTCATCTCCTCCTCCTCCTCTTTCACTCCAAAAACGGGAGCCTCCTCTCTTTCATGTGACTGAACGCGTCTTCCTCTTCTTTCACTGTAACATCCTCCTCTTTCACTCTGAACGCGTCTTCACTGTAACATCCTCCTCCTCTTTCACTCTGAACGCGTCTTCCTCTTCTTTCACTGTAACATCCTCCTCCTCTTTCACTCTGAACGCGTCTTCCTCTTCTTTCACTGTAACATCCTCCTCCTCTTTCACTCTGAACGCGTCTTCCTCTTCCTCTTCTTTCACTGTAACGTCTTTCTCTTCTTCTTTTTCACGGTAACAGCTTCACCCTCTACTTGTTTTTGTATTGTAACATCCTCCTCTTCCTCCTCCTCTTTCACTACTAGAGCTTCTTTCTCCGTCCAGCAGACCTCCTCTTCTTTAGCAGGAGGAGAGTAGCTTAGTGAGCTCATGGTCGGGGATGTTAGCTAGCTAGGCTAGTGCTAACTTAACCAGCCAGCTAGCTGACCAATAACAACAACACCGTAAATATGAAATTAAATGGGATAACTAACTAGACGACAGAAGTGGGTTTAAAAACACAGTGGCTAATATACACGAAAGCGTCTAAAGAGCTTTATTGGTTGGGCTATTTTGTCTAGCAAGCTACCGAGGTGTCTGACTAACTGTTGCTGCTGTTGAAAGAAGCGTCCCGTCCACTAGATTATACGTCACACTAGCAGCATAGCCTTAAAGTCCCACATCGCCATCTGCTGACTGGAGTGGGTAACGAAGTTGAGTAAAATGTAGATTTTATTTTCAGACAAAAAGTTAAAGGGTAGGAAGCATGAGTTTTTACTCACCAATGTAACAACACAGTGTGGTTAAAGACTTAGGAACTTAGTTGTAGTCACGATCTGGTTACCTATTAAGTTCAAACAGTTATGTTTTTGCGTTATTACATATTTATTAACTTATTTCCAGATATCTTCTAAACTACCCACAATGCACTATTTCTCAACGTCATATGGAGGATCTACTCTGTGCTACCGAGTTTGTATGCTAGCTCGGTAGCTAGCTCAAGCTTGCAAACGTTAGCCACACCTCATGTTTTTCATGCACTGTGTGGTTGTGTTATCTAGTGTGAACCTGTTACCACAATAGGCTCTGGTGCCTTCTTGCCGTGGGCTCAAAACCAAAGAGAAAATCAGACCTGGCAGTGACATACTAGACCCTGGCAGTAAATCTAATACTTAGGTGCTTTAAGTCATGCATTAAGGTCATGCATCCGTGGGTCTGGTTACTGGTTAAAAACGTGGTTATAAGTTACTCTTCCTAAAACTCACTAGCTTCTAGAACTCTGGTCTTCTAAAACTCACTAGCTTCTAGAACTCTGGTCTTCCTAAAACTCACTAGCTTCTAGAACTCTGGTCTTCCTAAACTCTAGAACTCTCTAAAACTCACTCACTAGCTTTCTAAAAACTCTGGTCGTCCTAAAACTCACTAGCTTCTAGAACTCTGGTCTTCCTAAAACTCACTAGCTTCTAGAAAACTCTGGTCTTCCTAAAACTCACTAGCTTCTAGAACTCTGGTCTTCCTAAAACTCACTAGCTTCTAGAACTCTGGTCTTCCTAAAACTCACTCACTAGCTTCTAGAACTCTGGTCTTCCTAAAACTCACTAGCTTCTAGCTTCTAGAACTCTGGTCTTCCCTAAAACTCACTAGCTTCTAGAACTCTGGTCTAAAACTCATTAGCTTCTAGAAACTCTCGTCCCCATTGCTTCTAGAACTCTCGTCCCTTGGAGCCCAAACAAAAAAACTCATCTCCAATACAGAAAAACGTGCAGTCAAAATAAATTGTGATCCATGACAACGCACTGGCTAAATGCAAAACACAAATCCTTTTGACTGCCCACCCTTGAGACAATCAGCAACCAAGTTGTCCTTACCACGGACATGTCTGATTTCAAGAGGAAACTCCTGCAATATCCGTAGTAACTTTCCACCTCACTGCGGAGCTTCTCTCTCTTTTCAGGGTTCACTCGATAGGCATGTTGTTGGATCGGGGCCGAGTCCCCAATGTCATACTCTAGTACATTTGGGTTGGCACATCTGAGAATGAACCCCTGATATTCTACAAGCAGTGCAACAATGTCAATATAATTGTACCCCAAAATGGTCAGTTCGTTGCATAAATTATGATTACTAAATGTTGCATGAATTGTAAATATAAAATATCAAAACAGAATGATCACCCCTTTGTTAATATGTATTGGCAATAATTCACTTAATGGTGAGGCATTGAATAATTAAAAATGTATATTTTGTCAGGCTGGATGTTTGAAATATGAGTAGGTGATTTGAGTCATGCTTCTTCAGTAGTGGAATAAAGACAAGTAGCACTTGAATGTTGTAAAGAAATACTGGAGTGATGTAAGATTGTTAATAAAACTGATTATAGACCAATTTATTATACTGCGTCCATGTTTATAGGCTGCAAGTACGTTGAAATTAAGTTGTTGTCAAGTCGTTGAAAAAACGACCTGAAAATACATATTTTCAACTAAAACCGAATGTAAACTCAGCAACAAAAAAAAGTCCTCTCACTGTCAACTGCGTTTATTTTCAGCAAACTTAACATGTGTAAATATTTGTATGAACATAACAAGATTCAACAACTGAGACATAAACTGAACAAGTTCCACACACAAATAATGTGTCCCTGGGGGGGGGGGGGGGGGGGGGGGTCAAAATCAAAAGTAACAGTCAGTATCTGGTGTGGCCACCAGCTGCATTAAGTACTGCAGTGCATCTCCTCCTCATGGACTGCAGATTTGCCAGTTCTTGCTGTGAGATGTTACCCCACTCTTCCACCAAGGCACATACAAGTTCCCGGACATTTCTGGGGGGAATTGCCCTAGCCCTCACCCTCCGATCCAACAGGTCCCAGACGTGCTCAATGGGATTGAGATCCGGGTTCTTCACTGGCCATGACAGAACACTGACATTCCTGTCTTGCAGGAAATCACGCACAGAATGAGCAGTATGGGCTGGTGGCATTGTCATGTCAGGATGAGCCTGCAGGAAGGGTACCACATGAGGGAGGATGCCTCCTTGCAGCATGCATAAGGCACGTTCACGGCAGATGAGCAGGGATCCTGGGCATATTTCTTTTGGTGTTTTCCAGAGTCAATAGAAAGGCCTCTTTTGTGTCCTAAGTTTTCATAACTGTGACCTTAATTGCCTACCATCTGTAAGTCTTAACGACCGTTCCACAGGTGCATGTTCATGTTAATTATTTATGGTTCATTGAACAAGCATGGGAAACAGTGTTTAAACCCTTTACAATGAAGATCTGTGAAGTTATTTTGGATTTTTACAAATTATCTTTGAAAGACAGGGTCCTGAAAAAGGGACGTTTCTTTTTTTTTTTGCTGAGTTTATATTGGACATCAGGCATAGTCTTCTTTTCAATGTCTTTTCAATGACATTTTGCTACGTGGGAAACCTCAATGTCAAAACACAGTTTTAACATGTCCAAATCAATAACCAATATGCAAAAACAGTTTGTGATATATTGAAAACCGAAACCTAAACTGTACTATCTACACAAATGTGCCACAATAATCATATTAAAACAAGCACCTTATAAAAACTGCACAAGCACCAACAATAAGTCACTGATATCGATTATGGGGGAGATCAGGTTGTACCTGCTGTTGAAACTAACACAACTAAAAAAACACATGGAAATGGGAGATAACTTTTACCTCACTGGTTAGAGGACAACCTGCAGAAGACAGTCAGCTACATTTTGGAGGGATGCATTTACATTTATGGGTCGCTAAACAAAGGAACGCAACACTTATTTCATCGATATCATGTTGAAATCAATTGCGCAAGAGGGGGGAGATGAGGTTGCACGTCCTGTTAAAACGAATAGCTCAAACACCACATGGAATCTGGGAATAATGTGTACATCACTGGTCAGAGGACAATTTGTAGAAAACAGCTAGCTACATTTTGAAGTGTTGCATTTTGATTCGTGGGTTGCACAACTTAAGTTTTTTTTTTTTTTTCACTTTTTGTTAAATCACATAAATACTCTTTCAATTCAGAGCCTGGATTTTTCCCAGAGGCTAATATCCATATCACGCTGAAATAAATTGAACAGGGGGAAATGTTTAGGGTTCTACATTGTGACATTATTAATTAAAGTACTCCTACTACAATGTTTTTAAATATTCTACATTGTGACATTATTTCATTGATATCATGAAACAACTCCTTCATGTATGTATTTTCTGATGTTTGATCAGAGATCTTTTATCAAAGTATCTCTTGTCACATGATCACAGCTTTATTATTTATCTCCTGCTATAGAGTTTCTCTCCTGTGTGTGTTCTCTGGTGTCTCGTCAGATGGCTAGATCTAACAAAACTCTTCCCACATTGAGTACAGCTATAAGGTTTCTCTCCTGTGTGTGTTCTCTGGTGTCTCGTCAGAAGGCAAGATGCAACAAAACTCTTCCCACATTGAGTACAGCTATAAGTTTTTCTCTGTGTGTGTTCTCTGGTGCATATCAGGGAGCTTGACTGAGTAAAACTCTTCTCACATTGATCACAGCTATAAGGTTTCTCTCCTGTGTGTGTTCTCTGGTGTGCTATCAGGGAGCTTGACTGAGACTGAGAAAACTCTCTTCCCACATTGATCACAGCTATAAAGTTTCTCTCCTGTGTGTGTTCTCTGTGTGTACTATCAGATAGCAGATGAGCAAAAACTCTTCCCACATTGAGTACAGCTATAAGGTTTCTCTCCTGTGTGTGTTCTCTGGTGTACTATCAGGGAGCTTGACTGAGTAAAACTCTTCCCACATTGATCACAGCTATAAGGTTTCTCTCCTGTGTGTGTTCTCTGGTGTATCATCAGATAGCAAGATGCAACAAAACTCTTCCCACATTGAGTACAGCTATAAGGTTTTTCTCCTGTGTGTGTTCTCTGGTGCACTATCAGGGTGCTTGACCGAGTAAAACTCTTCCCACATTGATCACAGCTATATAAAGTTTTCTCCTGTGTGTGTTCTCTGGTGTATCGTCAGATCGCTTAAAACAAAACTCTTCCCACATTGAGTACAGCTATAAGGTTTTTCTCCTGTGTGTGTTCTCTGGTGCACTATCAGGGAGCTTGACTGAGTAAAACTCTTCCCACATTGAGTACAGCTATAAGGTTTTCTCTCCTGTGTGTGTTCTCTGGTGCACTATCAGGGAGCTTGACCGAGTAAAACTCTTCCCACATTGAGTACAGCTATATGGTGATTTCTCTCCTGTGTGTGTTCTCTGGTGTGATTTTAAATCTCTTAAACTAACAAAAGTCTTTCCACAGTCAGAGCAGTTGTAAGGTTTCTCTCCTGTGTGTGTTCTCTGGTGCACTATCAGGGAGCTTGACCGAGTAAAACTCTTCCCACATTGAGTACAGCTATAAGGTTTCTCTCCTGTGTGTGTTCTCTGGTGCACTATCAGGGAGCTTGACCGAGTAAAACTCTTCCCACATTGAGTACAACTAGCTATGGTGATTTCTCTCTCTGTGTGTGTTCTCTGGTGTGTGATTTTAAAGCTATTAAATTAACAAAAGTCTTTCCGCAGTCAGAGCAGTCGTAAGGTTTCTCTCCTGTGTGTGTTCTCAGATGTACTATCAGGGTAGCTTGACCGAGTAAAACTCTTCCCACATTGATCACAGCTATAAGGTTTCTCTCCTGTGTGTACTCGCTGGTGTATTTTAAGTTCTGATGAAAACTTGCAACGTTTCCCACAGTCAGAGCAGCAGTGAGATTTCTTCCCAGTGGGTCTCAGATGGTTTTTCTTAAGGTGTTCTGATCTGGAGAGAGACCTTTCTGCCTCGTCAGCATCATGTTGTTGAGGCTCCCCAGAGGATCCACGATAGCCACGTCTCTCTCCTGTGTGAACGACAAAGTCAGACAGATGGTTAAAGAACCACAACAGCAGAAATACACTGTTTATTTGAGGTAAAAGGTGATACCCAGAGCGTACCCATTAAATTGTACAACAATTGATGCCTTAAATTATTTGACAATTGTCTTTTATACAGTCAAGTGAGCAACAATAGTCATATTTTGTCTTGTTTTCACATTAGTAGTAACATCGATGATGTAGGCTAGAAATAAGTTAAAGTTTAAAGTTGTTGTTGAAATCCTAAGCAGAGTGCCAGACGACTTTTACTCTCCAATATAGGACCCTTTGTTTTTGCTGTTTGTTGCTATGCAACACAATTTGGCTGCAGAAACTCCTCCATGCTAAAACCAATGGATGTAGTATATCCTCTCCATGCTAATAACCTCTAGTTATGGATGTAGTATATCTGAACTCCTCCATGCTAATAACCATGCTATATCTGACTCCTCCAGGTATAACCTGAACTAATAAATAACTCTCCATGTTATGGATGTAGTATATCTGAACTCCTCCATGCTAATAACCTCTCCTGAACTCCTCCATAATAACCTCTAGTTTTGGATGTAGTATATCTCTCCTCCAGTTATAACCTCTAGTTATGGATGTAGTATATCTGAACTCCTCCATGCTAATAACCTCTAGTTATGGATGTAGTATATCTGAACTCCTCCATGCTAATAACCTCTAGTTATGGATGTAGTATATCTGAACTCCTCCATGCTAATAACCTCTAGTTATGGATGTAGTATATCTGAACTCCTCCATGCTAATAACCTCTAGTTATGGATGTAGTATATCTGAACTCCTCCCTCCATGCTGCTATAACCTCTAGTTATGGATGTAGTATATCTGAACTCCTCCATGCTAATAACCTCTAGTTATGGATGTAGTATATCTGAACTCCTCCATGCTAATAATAACCTCTAGTTATGGATGTAGTATATCTGAACTCCTCCATGCTAATAACCTCTAGTTATGGATGTAGTATATCTGAACTCCTCCATGCTAATAACCTCTAGTTATGGATGTAGTATATCTGCATGGAGGAACAATGGTGAGCGAAGATTTCACAATGTATTCTGAATATTACCACACATTATCAGAGCAAGATCGGGAGTGTTACTCAAGGAAACTCACATTAAGCTCTGTGTCGCTATTCACTAATTCACCACTAATTCAGTAAAATGCTCTTTGGCTACCTTTACACACTAAGTGTATGCCAAATTGGCCCATAACTTCATCTAACAATAACATACAGTACCAGTCAAAAGTTTGGACACAACTACTCATTCAAGGGTTGTTCTTTATTTTTACTATTTTCTACATTGTAGAAATAGTGAAGACATCAAAATAGTGAAGACATGAAAACTATGAAATAACACATATGGAATCATGTAGTAACCAAAATAGTGTTAAACTAATCAAAATATTTTAGATTTTAGATTCTTCAAAGTAGCCACCGTTTGCCTTGAAGACAACTTTGCACACTTGGCATTCTCTCAAGCAGCTTCATCTGGAATGCTTTTCCAACAGTCTTGAAGGAGTTCCCACATATGCTGAGCACTTGTTGGCTGCTTTTCCTTCACTCTGCGGTTCAACTCATCCCAAACCATCTCAATTGGGTTGAGGTCGGGGGATTGTGGAGGCCAGGTCATCTGATGCAGCACTCCATCACTCTCCTTCTTGGTAAAATAGCCCTTACACAGCCTGGAGGTGTGTTGGGTCATTGTCCTGTTGAAAAGCAAAATGATAGTCCCACTAAGCCCAAACCAGATGGGATGGCGTATCACTGCAGAATGCTGTGGTAGCCATGCTGGTTAAGTGTGCCTTGAATTCTAAATAAATCACAGACAGTGTCACCATCAAAGCACCCCACATCACCACACCTCCTCCTCCATGCTTCACGGTGGGAACTACACACGCGGAGATCATCCGTTCACCCACATCGCGTCGCACAAAGACACGGCGGTTGGAACCAAAAATCTCAATTTCCACCGGTCTAATGTCCATTGCTCGTGTTTCTTGGCCCTAGCAGATCTCTTCTTCTTATTGGTGTCCTTCAGTAGTGGTTTCTTTGTAGCAATTCAACCATGAAGGCCTGATTTACCCAGTCCCCTCTGAACAGTTGATGTTGAGATACGTCTGTGACTTGAAATCTGTGAAGTCTTTATTTGGGCTGCAATTTCTGAGGCTGGTAACTCTAATGAACTTATCCTCTGCAGCAGAGCTAACTCTGGGTCTTCCATTCCTGTGGCGGTCCTCATGAGAGCCAGTTTCATCATAGCACTTGATGGTTTTTGCGACTGCACTTGAAGAAACTTTCAAAGTTCTTGAAATGTTCCGTATTGTCTGACCTTCATGTCTTAAAGTAATGATGGACTGTCGTTTCTCTTTGCTTATTTGAGCTGTTCTTGCCATAATATGGACTTGGTCTTTCACCAAATAGGGCTATCTTCTGTATACCAACCCTACCTTGTCACAACACAACTGATTGGCTCAAATGCATTAAGAAGGAAATAAATTCCACAAATTAACTTAAGGCACACCTGTTAATTGAAATGCATTCCAGGTGACTACCTCATGAAGCTGGTTGAGAGAATGCCAAGAGTGCAAAGCTGCCATCAAGGCAAAGGGTGGCTACTTTACAGAATCTCTTTGTTTAACACTTTTTTTGGTTACTACATGATTTCATATGTGTTATTTCATAGTTTTGATGTCTTCACTATTATTCTACAATGTAGAAAATAGTAAAAAATAAAGAAAAACCCTTGAATGAGTAGGTGTGTCCAAACTTTTGACTGGTAGTGTACATAGTGTACACTAACTGTAAGTTGCTCTGGATAAGAGCGTCTGCTAAATGACTCAAATGTAAATGTAAAATATATATATATATATATATATATCTTTTAAAAATATATTTTCCTTTATTATGGCGGCAGGTAGCTTAGTGGTTAAGAGCGGTGTGCCAGTAACCGAAAGGTCGCTGGTTCTAATCCCCGAGCCGACTAGGTGAAAAATCTGTCGATGTGCCCTTGAGCAAGGCACTTAACCCTAATTGCTCCTGTAAGTCGCTCTGGATAAGAGCGTCTGCTAAATGACTTAAATGTAAATGTATTATTTTCCACTAACCCTACCACCTCTCCCCTAATTGCAGCAAACTAATGAACAACAACACTTAGGCTTCTACTTCCAACTTATACATTCTATATACATTTTACGGACACAATCTATTTTACAATAGTTATATTTTTTTTTTTTTTTTTCACACTGGGGTCAAGCTTCCTGCCATCCAGGACCTAGATACTAGGCATGTCAGAGGAAAATCGTCAAAGACTCCAGTCACCAAGTCATAGACTGTTCTCTCTGCTACCGCACAGCAAGCGGTACCGGAGCGCCAAGTCTAGGACCAAAAGGCTCCTTAACAGCTTCTACCCCCCCAAGCCATAAGACTGCTGAACAATTAATCCCCTCCCTCCTTTGTTTTTACACTGCTGCTGCTACTCGCTGTTTATTATCTAAGCACAGTCACTTTTATATACCGACATGTACAAATTACCTGAACTAACCTGTACCCCAGCCCATTACCTCGGTACCGGTACCCCCCTGTATAGCCTCATTATTACCTGGACTAACCTGTACCCCAGCCATACCTACCTCGGTACCCCCTGTATATAGCCTACCCCCCTGGACTAACCTGTATATATTACCTCGGTACCATTATATAGCCTCATTACCTGGACTAACCTGTACCCCAGCAAATTACCTCGGTAGTACCCCCTGTATATAGCCTCATTATACCTGGACTAACCTGTACCCAGCCCATTACCTCGGTACTGGTACCCCCTGTATATAGCCTCATTATTACTTGGACTAACCTGTACCCCAGCCCATTACCTCAGTACCGGTACCCCCCTGTATATAGCCTCATTATTACCTGGACTAACCTGTACCCCATAGCACATTACCTCGTACTCGGTACCGGTACCCCCTGTATATAGCCTCATTATTACCTTATTACTAACCTGTACCCCAGCCCATTACCTGTACCGGTACCCCCTTGTATAGCCTCATTATTACCTGGACTAACCTGTACCCCCCATTACTACCGGTACCCCCTGTATATAGCCTCATTATTACCTGGACTAACCTGTACCCCAGCCCCATTACCTCTGTACTACCCTGGTACCCCTGTATATACCCCTCATTATTACCTGGACTAACCTGTACCCCAGCCCATTACCTCGGTACCGGTACCCCCTGTATATAGCCTCATTATTACCTGGACTAACCTGTACCCCAGCCCATTACTCGGTACCGGTACCCCCCTGTATATAGCCTCATTATTACCTGGACTAACCTGTACCCCAGCCACATTACCTCGGTACCGGTACCCCCTGTATATAGCCTCATTATTACCTGGACTAACCTGTACCCCGGCACATTTACCTCGGTACCGGTACCCCCTGTATATAGCCTCATTATTACCTGGACTAACCTGTACCCCAGCACATTACCTCGGTACCGGTACCCCCTGTATATAGCCCCCAGCCCATTACCTCGGTACCTCGGTACCGGTACCCCCTGTATTTAGCCTCGAAGTCGCGAGAGTGTGACTCCCATAGTAGTGTTGTTACCAAAGTTGACTGACCCTTAAGGGAACCACACTGCCATAAATGCAAGGAAATCCTCACTGGCAGTTATAGAAAGACCCATATACTGTATAGCCATTGATTCTTGAAGAATATAACTTATAAATGCCTCAAATGTATTTCCCCATCAAAAACCAAAACATAAGCTTGTACAGTGGGGTAAAAAAAGTATTTAGTCAGCCACCAATTGTGCAAGTTCTCCCACTTAAAAAGATGAGAGAGGCCTGTACTTTTCATCATAGGTACACGTCAACTATGACAGACTAATTGAGGAAAAAAAATCCAGAAAATCCCATTGTAGGATTTTTAATGAATTTATTTGCAAATTATGGTGGAAAATAAGTATTTGGTCACCTACAAACAAGCAAGATTTCTGGCTCTCACAGACCTGTAACTTCTTCTTTAAGAGGCTCCTCTGTCCTCCACTCGTTACCTGTATTAATGGCACCTGTTTGAACTTGTTATCAGTATAAAAGACACCTGTCCACAACCTCAAACAGTCACACTCCAAACTCCACTATGGCCAAGACCAAAGAGCTGTCAAAGGACACCAGAAACAAAATTGTAGACCTGCACCAGGCTGGGAAGACTGAATCTGCAATAGGTAAGCAGCTTGGTTTGAAGAAATCAACTGTGGGAGCAATTATTAGGAAATGGAAGACATACAAGACCACTGATAATCTCCCTCGATCTGGGGCTCCACGCAAGATCTCACCCCGTGGGGTCAAAATGATCACAAGAACGGTGAGCAAAAATCCCAGAACCACACGGGGGGGGACCTAGTGAATGACCTGCAGAGAGCTGGGACCAAAGTAACAAAGCCTACCATCAGTAACACACTACGCCGCCAGGGACTCAAATCCTGCAGTGCCAGATGTGTCCCCCTGCTTAAGCCAGTACATGTCCAGGCCCGTCTGAAGTTTGCTAGAGTGCATTTGGATGATCCAGAAGAGGATTGGGAGAATGTCATATGGTCAGATGAAACCAAAATATAACTTTTTGGTAAAAAACTCAACTCGTCGTGTTTGGAGGACAAAGAATGCTGAGTTGCATCCAAAGAACACCATACCTACTGTGAAGCATGGGGGTGGAAACATCATGCTTTGGGGCTGTTTGTCTGCAAAGGGACCAGGACGACTGATCCGTGTAAAGGAAAGAATGAATGGGGCCATGTATCGTGAGATTTTGAGTGAAAACCTCCTTCCATCAGCAAGGGCATTGAAGATGAAACGTGGCTGGGTCTTTCAGCATGACAATGATCCCAAACACACCGCCCCCTCCAACGAAGGAGTGGCTTCGTAAGAAGCATTTCAAGGTCCTGGAGTGGCCTAGCCAGTCTCCAGATCTCAATCCCATAGAAAATCTTTGGAGGGAGTTGAAAGTCTGTGTTGCCCAGCGACAGCCCCCAAAACATCACTGCTCTAGAGGAGATCTGCATGGAGGAATGGGCCAAAATACCAGCAACAACAGTGTGTGAAAACCTTGTGAAGACTTACAGAAAACGTTTGACCTGTGTCATTGCCAACAAAGGGTATATAACAAAGTATTGAGAAACTTTTGTTATTGACCAAATACTTATTTTCCACCATAATTTGCAAATAAATTCATAAAAAATCCTACAATGTGATTTTCTGGATTTTTTTTCTCTCATTTTGTCTGTCATAGTTGACGTGTACCTATGATGAAAATTACAGGCCTCTCTCATCTTTTTAAGTGGGAGAACTTGCACAATTGGTGGCTGACTAAATACTTTTTTCCCCATCAAAAACCACTTATTATTTATTGTATATGCCATGGTTGTAAACAAACACTGTATATCTTCAAAAACAGGTTAAAACTGTGATTTTGACCTTATGGATGGCCAGTCCTTGTATTCATAGTGTAGTGAATTCCAGGGGGTAGCCCTGAGCTGGACTCAAACCTGGGTCCAGAGACTGTCAAGCCAACACCTTATAACTGTTATACCAAGATGTCTGAACTTCTTGATGAGGTCGCTAGGTTTTGGGTTAAGGTTGCTACAATAACTTTCTCTATGAATTTGAGAGTGGTTACATTTCTCCAGCCCCCAATTTTGCTGCTGTTTAAAACCTAGGTTGCCCCTTTAAAAAAAGCCACACATCAATCAATCAACCAATCTGCAGTTCAAACAATAACAAAGCTGTCATTCCACCACTGTTTTGGTAATAAGATGAGGATGGGACTGGAGAAATGTAACTACTCTCAAAATCATAGACAGACCTATGGATGCAAGGACTGACCATCCATGATATCACCATTATAGTTTTAACCATGTTGAGGCGATACAGTGTTGGTTTACATTTACATTGTTTCTAAACATTGGAGTAGAAAAAGCTTATTTTGGGATCTGATGGGGTACGACAGTTGAACTAAGCTCATGAGGCATGTGTTATATTCTTCAAGAATCAATGGATATATATAAATAATTTAAAAGTCCAAATATGGATGTAGCAACTGCAGATTTCCCCTTTAACACCACACATCAGTTCAACAACTGCAGAGTTTGTGCCTCTGTTTTTAAGACAGTACTTACTAGTGTTAATCAGGGCCCGGTTTCTCAAAAGCATCTTACTGCTAAGTTCATCATTAGAATCATTGGATGCCTTAAGATGCCTTTGGGAAACCGGAACCAGATATCCAGTTCATCCTCCTCTTCTTCTCCTCCTTTTTCGAAACACGGGAGTGACAGTCATCTCCTCTTTCTCCTCCTCTTTCACTCCAAACACGGGAGCCTCCTCTTCTTTCACTGTAACATCCTCCTCCTCTTTCACTCTGAACGCGTCTTCCTCTTCTTTCACTGTAACATCCTCCTCCTCTTTCTCTCTCTCTTCTCTTCTTTCACGGTAACATCTTCACTCTGAACGCGTCTTCCTCTTCTTTCACTGTAACGTCTTTCTCTTCTTCTTTCACGGTAACAGCTTCACCCTCTACTTGTTTTTTTTGTATTGTAACATCCTCTTCCTCCTCCTCTTCACTAGAGCTTCTTTCTCCGTCCAGCAGACCTCCTCTTTTTTAGCAGGAGGAGAGTAGCTTAGTGAGCTCATGGTCGGGGATGTTAGCTAGCTAGGCTAGTGCTAACTTAACCAGCCAGCTAGCTGACCAATAACAACAACACCGTAAATATGAAATTAAATGGGATAACTAACTAGACGACAGAAGTGGGTTTAAAACACAGTGGCTAATATACACGAAAGCGTCTAAAGAGCTTTATTGGTTGGGCTATTTTGTCTAGCAAGCTACCGAGGTGTCTGACTAACTGTTGCTGCTGTTGAAAGAAGCGTCCCGTCCACTAGATTATACGTCACACTAGCAGCATAGCCTTAAAGTCCCACATCGCCATCTGCTGACTGGAGTGGGTAACGAAGTTGAGTAAAATGTAGATTTTATTTTCAGACAAAAGGTTAAAGGGTAGGAAGCATGAGTTTTTACTCACCAATGTAACAACACAGTGTGGTTAAAGACTTAGGAACTTAGTTGTAGTCACGATCTGGTTACCTATTAAGTTCAAACAGTTATGTTTTTGCTTTATTACATATTTATTAACTTATTTCGGGATATCTTCTAAACTACCCACAATGCACTATTTCTCAACGTCATATGGGGGATCTACTCTGTGCTACCGAGTTTGTATACTAGCTCGGAAGCTAGCTCAAGCTGGCTAACGTTAGCCACGCCTCATGTTTTTCATGCACTGTGTGGTTGTGTTATCTAGTGGGAACCCGTTAACACGGTTCGGCTCTGGTACCTTCTTGCGGTGGGCTCAAAAGAAAAGAGAAAATCAGACCTGCTTGTTCCTTTTTGTTTTGTTAACTTTTCAGTAGGGATGTTAGGTTTGATACCGGAGCTACAAGGAATGCGTTGAAATCCCTAAGCAGTATACTTCAAAGCAGTGTGCCGATTCCTGTATCACTTTATCAGCAGCACGTGATCAATGACGTCTGAAGCTTCATTTCGTCAAACAACCACCTGATTGGTTTAGTAATAGGCTTGTTCGACAATGCAGCCGACAAAATGCAGGCGACTGCCGATTGACTGATCTACAAATCACCTTGCATCATAAATAACTACTCATTATATTATTTATAAATCAGTCAACATTTACCCACAATGCAGCATGGATTTGATGCTCTCCAACACGGCCAGTGGTTTAGTAGAAGACATAAAGGCTACGCTGCACAGTCAGTAGGGCGTGTGGGATGTCATCTATAAAAATGTGGCTGTTCTAAATTCTGTGTTGCTCAAAGCCTTGAGTAATGAACCTATTTTTGACACATTTGGCTGGAAAGCGTCGATGCTACAGGAAGCTTCGTTTCCCCCTCATCACTACTTCTCAGCATGTTCTCTGGGAAGTAGACTACGGGAGTTTTTGTAACTTTTTCCACTTTTGGCTTTACTGCTAGCGCGCTAGCTGACTGACATCTGGAATCTATCTATTTTGGATGTTGGGGATTTTCCCCTGCCATCATTCTGTATGTCTCTGCTCTTTTGATCTGCAGTTATGTTTCAGTTGGGTTTTGTAGTTGGGTTCTATCTGGGTCTCCGGAAGTTGGTATCCAGCTCGTAGACCATAGCTAGTTGGCTAAATAGCTAACGTTAGCTGGCTGGCTAAGATAACTGCATATAGATAACATGATTTGATATGGACCATAGCTAGTTGGCTAAATAGCTAACGTTAGCTGGCTGGCTAAGATAACTGCATATAGATAACATGATTTGATATAGACCACTTCACAAGGTTTTCACACACTGTTGCTGGTATTTTGGCCCATTCCTCCATGCAGATCTCCTCTAGAGCAGTGATGTTTTGGGGCTGTCGCTGGGCAACACAGACTTTCAACTCCCTCCAAAGATTTTCTATGGGGTTGAGATCTGGAGACTGGCTAGGCCACTCCAGGACCTTGAAATGCTTCTTACGAAGCCACTCCTTCGTTGCCCGGGCGGTGTGTTTGGGATCATTGTCATGCTGAAAGACCCAGCCACGTTTCATCTTCAATGCCCTTGCTGATGGAAGGAGGGTTTCACTCAAAATCTCACGATACATGGCCCCATTCATTCTTTCGTTTACATGGATCAGTCGTCCTGGTCCCTTTGCAGAAAAACAGCCCCAAAGCATGATGTTTTTAAACCTATGCTTCACAGTAGGTATGGTGTTCTTTGGATGCAACTCAGCATTCTTTGTCCTCCAAACATGACGAGTTGAGTTTTTACCAAAAAGTTATATTTTGGTTTCATCTGACCATATGACATTCTCCCAATCCTCTTCTAGATCATCCAAATGCACTTCAGACGGGCCTGGACATGTACTGGCTTAAGCAGGGGGACACGTCTCGCACTGCAGGATTTGAGTCCCTGGCGGCGTAGTGTGTTACTGACGGTTGGCTTTGTTACTTTGGTCACATCTCTCTGCAGGTCATTCACT
>CM072244.1:43927738-44053731 GCA_036851935.1 Coregonus suidteri | reverse complement strand
GGCCTCTCCTCCCCAAACAGGAATGGTTTCCTCCTTAGACAAGCTGGTTGGCCTCTTCCTCCCCAAAACAGGACAATGGTTTCCTCCTTAAACAAGCTGGTTGGCCTCTCCTCCTCCCCAAACAGGAATGGTTTCCTCCTTAGACAAGCTGGTTGGCCTCTCCTCCCCAAACAGGAATGGTTTCCTCCTTAGACAAGCTGGTTGGCCTCTCCTCCCCAAACAGGAATGGTTTCCTCCTTAGACAACTGGTTGCCTCTCCTCCCCAAACAGGAAAGACAGTGGTTTCCTCCTTAGACAAGCTGGTGGCCTCTCCTCTCCAAACAGACAAGGTTTCCTCCTTAGACAAGCTGGGTGGCCTCTCCTCCCCAAACAGGAACGGTTTCCTCCTTAGACAAGCTGGTTGGCCTCTCCTCCCCAAACAGGAACGGTTTCCTCCTTAGACAAGCTGGTTGGCCTCTCCTCCCCAAACAGGAACGGTTTCCTCCTTAGACAAGCTGGTTGGCCCTCTCCTCCCCCAAACAGGAACGGTTTCCTCCTTAGACAAGCTGGTTGGCCTCTCCTCCCCAAACAGGAATGGTTTCCTCCTTAGACAAGCTGGTTGGGCCTCTCCTCTCCAAACAGGAACGGTTTCCTCCTTAGACAAGCTGGTTGGCCTCTCCTCCCCAAACAGCAATGGTTTCCTCCTTAGACAAGCTGGTTGACCTCTCCTCCCCAAACAGGAATGGTTTCCTCCTTAGACAAGCTGGTTGGCCTCTCCTCCCCAAACAGCAATGGTTTCCTCCTTAGACAAGCTGGTTGACCTCTCCTCCCCAAACAGGAATGGTTTCCTCCTTAGGACAAGCTGGTTGGCCTCTCCTCCCCAAACAGGAATGGTTTCCTCCTTAGACAAGCTGTTGGCCTCTCCTCCCCAAACAGGAAGGTTTCCTCCTTAGACAAGCTGGTTGGCCTCTCCTCCCCAAACAGGAATGGTTTCCTCCTTAGACAAGCTGGTTGGCCTCTCCTCTCCAAACAGGAACGGTTTCCTTCTTCGACAAGCTGGTTGGCCTCTCCTCCCCAAACAGGAATGGTTTCCTCCTTAGACAAGCTGGTTGACCTCTCCTCCCCAAACAGGAATGGTTTCCTCCTTAGACAAGCTGGTTGGCCTCTCCTCCCAAAACAGGAATGGTTTCCTCCTTAGACAAGCTGGTTGGCCTCTCCTCCCCAAACAGGAATGGTTTCCTCCTTAGACAAGCTGTTGGCCTCTCCCCCAAACAGGAATGGTTTCCTCCTTAGACAAGCTGGTTGGCCTCTCCTCCCCAAACAGGAATGGTTTTCCTCCTTAGACAAGCTGGTTGGCCTCTCCTCCCCAAACAGGAAATGGTTTCCTCCTCCTTAGACAAGCTGGTTGGCCTCTCCTCTCCAAACAGGAACGGTTTCCTCCTTAGACAAGCTGGTTGGCCTCTCCTCTCCTAACAGGAATGGTTTCCTCCTTAGACAAGCTGGTTGACCTCTCCTCCCCAAACAGCAACGATTTCCCTCTAATACAGTGCCTTCGGGAAAGTATTCAGACCCCTTGACTTTTCCACATTTTGTTACGTTACAGCCTTATTCTAAAATTGATTTAAAAAGATTATTCCTCATCAGTCTACACACAATACCCAATAATGACAAAGCAAAAGCTGTTGTTGTTTTTTACGGAAATATCACATTTACATACGTATTCAGACCCTTTACTCAGTACTTATTTTAAGCACATTTGACAGCGATTACAGCATCGAGTCTTCTTGGGTATGATGCTACAAGCTTGGCACACCTGTATTTGGGGAGTTTCTCCTATTCTTCTCTGCAGATCCTCTCAAGCTCTGTCAGGTTGGATGGGGAGCGTCGCTGCACAGCTATTTTCAGGTCTCTCCAGAGATGTTCAATCGGGTTCAAGTCCGGGCTCTGGCTGGGTCACTAAAGGACAGTCAGAGACTTGTCCTGAAGCCACTCCTGCGTTGTTTTGGATGTGTGCTTAGGGTCGTTGTCCTGTTGGAAGGTTAACCTTCGCCCCAGTCTGAGGTCCTGTGCACTCTGGAGCAGGTTTTCATCAAGGACCTCTATGTACTTTGCTCCGTTAATCTTTCCCTCGATCCTGACTAGTTTCCCAGTCCCTGACGCTAAAAAACATCCCCACAGCATGATGCTGCCACCACCATGCTTCACCGTAAGGATGGTGCCAGGTTTCCTCCAAACGTGACGCTTGGCATTCAGGTCAAAGAGTCTTGGTTTCATCAGACCAGAGAATCTTGTTTCTCATGGTCTGAGAGTCCTTTAGGTGCCTTTTGGCAAACTCCAAGCGGGCTGTCATGTGCCTTTTACTGAGGAGTGGCTTCCGTCTGGCCCCTCTACCATAAAGGCCTGATTGGTGGAGTGCTGCAGAGATGGTTGTCTTTCTGGAAGGTTCTCCCAACACCACAGAGGAACTCTGGAGCTCTGTCAGAGTCACCATCGGGTTCTTGGTCACCTCCCTGACCAAGGCCCTTCTCCCCCGATTGCTCAGTTTGGCCGGGCGGCCAGCTCTAGGAAGAGTCTTGGTGGTTCCAAACCTCTTCCATTTAAGAATGATGGAGGCCACTGTGTTGTTGGGGACATCAATGCTGTAGAAATGTTTTGGTACCCTTCCCAGATCTGTGTCTCTACACAATCCTGTCTCAGAGCTCTATGGACAATTCCTTCATCCTCATGGCTTGGTTTTTGCTCTGACATGCACTGTCAAAACTGTGGGACCTTATATAGACAGGTGTGTGCCTTTCCAAATCATGTCCAATCAATTGAATTTACCACAGGTGGACTCCAATCAAGTTGTAGAAACATCTCAAGGATGGTCAATGGAAACAGAATGCACCTGAGCTCAATTTCGAGTCTCATAAAGGGTCTGAATACTTAGGTAGATAAAGGTATTTCTGTTTTTATTTTTAATAAATGTGAAAATAATTCTAAAAACCTGTTTTCGCTTTGTCATTATGGGGTACTGTGTGTAATTTAATCCATTTTAGAATAAGGCTGTAACGAAACAAAATGTGGAAAAAGTCAAGGGGTCGAAACTACTTTCCGAATGCACTTTATATGGAAACTGCTTAGTGAATTTTGTTTTGTTTTTATATCTCTCAGATATAGGACAGACATTTAAGAACAATCGTCCTTTAGATTTTTTGGGGGGGACTATCTGTTGTTCCATGTAGTGAATATGTTATTCAATGTGTTTGTATGGGCTAATAGCAGTATCGGCAAATAACCTTTCGACATGAAATAACTTTTGATTATTTTTTTGTTGATACTTCAAGGGGTCTTACAATTCAAAATCAAATAGCAAAATGATCCTTGGTATAACCTTCCTAAAACCATTCCATATAGCTAAGTAGACCCCCCCTCTCCTATCCTTAGACAGGGCTTAGACTGTAATGGGTTTAAACTATCATTCCGATCTCATGGATGGTCAGTCCTTGCATTCATAGATTTGTCTCAAAAACCAAATCAATGTTTGTCGTGCACAGGACACAGCAGGTGTAAACAGTACAGTGAAAACGTAAAGGTACGTCCGTTAGGGGAAACAGAGACCCATTTTCACTCCAGAGAACACGTTTCCACTGTCCAATGGCAGCGAGCTTTACACCACTCCAGCCGATACTTGGCATTGCTCATGGTGATCTTAGGCTTGTGTGCGGCTGCTCGGCCAAGGAAACCCATTTCATTAAGCTCCCGACAAACAGTTATTGTGCTGATGTTGCTTCCAGAGGCAGTTTGGAACTCGGTAGTGAGTGTTGCAACCGAGGACAGACGATTTTCACGCGCTTCAGCACTCGGCGGTCCCGTTCTGTGAGCTTGTGTGGTCTACCATTTTGCGGCTAAGCCGTTGTTGCTTCTAGACGTTTCCACTTCACAATAACAGCACTTACAGTTGACCGGGGCAGCACCAGCAGGGCAGAAATGTGACTTGTTGGAAAGGTGGCATCCAATGACAGGGCCACATTGAAAGTCACTGAGCTCTTCAGTAAGGCCATTCTACTGCCAATGTTTTTCTATGAAGATTGCTCGATTTCATACACCTGTCATACACCACATTTTTTCCATCTCATTTATACATGAAAACATTTTTTTTTTTTAAGTAAACCGATTTTTTAAAATTATTTCATTAAACAACATGGTTTTATGTGGCATCAACAACAACACAAATTCTCAGTCAAAAACATAAGTCAGAACACAGTCTCTCTATTCTCTCATGTGATTTCAGGTCCTCTGACTGGGAAAATGTCTTTCCACAATGAGAGCAGTGGTATGTCTTCTCCTCCTGTGTATGTATTCTTTCATGCTTATTCAGATGTCTTAACCGGTTGAATGTCTTTCCACACAGGGAGCAGTGGTAGGTCTTATCCCTCCTGTGTGTCCTCTCATGCCTAGTCAGGCCCCCTAACTTGGTAAAACTCTTTCCACACAGGGAGCATTGGTAGGGCTTTTCTTGTGGGTGTGTCCTCTCATGCTGTTTCAGGTTTACTAAACCCCTGAAAGTCTTTCCACACTCGGAACATTGATAAGGCTTCTCTCCTGTGTGTATTCTCTCATGAGTTTTCATGTTTATTAACCAGGTAAAAGTCATTCCACAATGGGAGCAGTGGTAAGGCTTCTCTTCCTGTATGTATCCTCCCGTGTAATTTCATGGACTTTAACTGGGTAAACCTCTTTCCCACATGGGTGCATTGCTAAGGCTTTTCTCCTGTATGTGTTCCTCTCATGCTTTTCAAGGTCCCTAACCATCTAAACTCTTTCCACACTGGGGACAGTGATAAGGCTTCTCTCCTGTGTGTATTCTCTTATGCTGTTTCAGGCTCACTAAACCCCTAAAACTCTTTTCACACTGAGAGCATTGGTAAGGCTTCTCTCCTGTGTGTGTCCCCTTGTGCCTATTCAGGTTCCCTAACTGGCTAAAACTCTTTCCACAGTGGGAACATTGGAAAGGATTTTCTCCAGTGTGTATTCTCTCATGCGTTTTCAGGCTCCCTAACCAGGTAAAAGTCATTCCACATTTGGAGCAGTGGTAAGGCTTCTCTCCCGAGTGTATTCTCTTGTGTATTAACAGGTACCCTAATTCGTTAAAACTCTTTCCACACTCTGAACATTGGAAAGGTTTTCTCCTGTGTGTGTCCTCTCATGCCTTTTAAGGTGATATAACCAAAGAAAACCTTTCCCACACTCGGAACATTGGAAAGTATTTTTCCATGTGTGTGTCCTCTCATGTTTCTTCAGGCTCCCTAACTTAGTAAAATTCCTTCCACAGTGGGAGCAGTGATGTTGTCCTGCTGGTTTGGGAGCCTCTGATTGGTCTGATTGCCCTGAAGGACCCTGGTCTGGGTCCCCTGAAGGACTCTTCCCGCTGTCAGAGGGAGAGTCTGGTCTCTCTCCTGCCAAAGACAAACAGAGTATCCAGTTACTGTGTGTCCAAACTTGTGAAACAGACGTCTATGATTGGTTCAGATTTGGTCTTGTTTGGGGGTGGAGTTCATTAAAGTAATAGCCAGTGTGAAGAACAGTGGTCACCAAGGCAACCTAGACAATCATCAAACATTTCGGTCGCAGTGTGTTTTCTGTTTGCTCCCGCAGCAGTATTCTTAAGTTAATGTGAATTTAGCAGTAAAACCGTATTCTTTTCAAATATTATTTTGGTGATCCCTTTCTGGAGTACGCAAGAAGACTACTTTGCTTTCAAAATGTCACGAAACATAAAGACAAAAAACAGGACTGAGGAAAACCCGGCCTACAAGACCCAGTTTCATCACTGTCCTCTCCTGAGCCTGAAAGCCCAGAGACTCGCACTTTGCCCAGAGGTGTGGTTTTGTCTGGGGGCGCTAAAATGAAAATTCGAGGCCATCAAGCTTCTTCTACGCTTCTTCTTCTACGCTCTGAGAAAGTTAAGATGAAAATGTATGTAGTTGAATCCAAGCATCATATTCCCTATATAGTGCACTACTTTAGACCACTGTGGGCAAGAGGTTTCTGGTACTTTTCAAAGCAGATTCAACTAATCCGCGAAACGAGACTTCCTGTTATTGCATCACTCAAAACAACAACAGAGTTCCACACCATGATGATTACAGCCCTTTACACCTGACTCCGACCTGACTACCTGAAAAAGGTACAGGAGACCTGACTACCTCTCTGGAGGCTGACATGAAAGGCCTGGCTGGGAGAGCTGACTACCTCTCTGGAGGCTGACGTGAAACGCCTGGCTGGCGGATCTGAAAAAGGTGCAGGAGAGCTGACTACCTCTCTGGAGGCTGACGTGAAACGCCTGGCTGGGAGCGCTGACTACCTCTCTGGAGGCTGACGTGAAACGCCTGGCTGGGAGAGCTGACTACCTCTCTGGAGGCTGACGTGAAACGCCTGGCTGGGAGACCTGACTACCTCTCTGGAGGCTGACGTGAAACGCCTGGCTGGGAGACCTGACTACCTCTCTGGAGGCTGACGTGAAACGCCTGGCTGGGAGACATGACTACCTCTCTGGAGGCTGACATAAAACGCCTGGCTGGCTGATCTGAAAAAGGTGCAGGAGAGCTGTGTGAGCTTAGAGGGATTTTCTTGCCCCAATAACCTGAGACTGGTATCGGTCCCAGAGTCAGTGGAAATGCCTCGCGCAAACAGATTTTGTTTCCGGGCTGCTGAAGGATGTTCTCATTTACGTTACATTTACGTCATTTAGCAGACGCTCTTATCCAGAGCGACTTACAAATTGGTGCATTCACCTTATAGCCAGTGGGTTAACCACTTTACAATTATTATTATATTATTACTTTATTTTTTTTGGGGGGGGGGGGGGGGGTAAGGGATTACATTATCTTCCACATTTCTGTTACGTTACAGCCTTATTCTAAAATTGATGATATAAAAATGTTCCTCGTCAATCTACACACAATACCCCATAATGCCAAAGCAAAAACATGTTTTTAGATTTATTTGCTAATAATCCCCAGGAATAATTCTCAGAGTAATAATGTTACTATATAATGTTATAATGTATAATATAATAATATGATGTAATATAATATAAAGATACTTGGAAAAAGAAGCTGAATAGAATGACAGAATGACAACATTAGAACTAAACAATTCAACCTCCTTCCTCCACCCCCCCCCCCCCCCCCCCCCCCCCCCCCCCCCCCCCCCCCCCCCCCCCCCCCCCCCCCCCCCCCCCCCACCCCACCCCAGACAATACCTCCCCAAACGAGGTACAAGCCTAAATAGAACACGTTTTCTCTCCCAGTCAGTCAGAGAGTTTGGTCTTAAACCCAAACCCAGTTCTTTTTAAAGTAGCGTTCTGTGTTCGTGAATCAGGCAGCAAAAAAAAAGAGAAAGAATTCAAAGTGAATCCCAAGACCAAACGAAATTAGAAAAGCACCACTTATAGATGTATAAAATGGTATCCCAAGTCTTATAACAGGGAGAGAAAATAAATACCATGTATCAAGGCTCTTAGCCCAAAACCTCTCATTTTAAAGTAAGCAACTCGTAGTAAAACGACAAAACTATAAATCTAGTTGGACGATGTGACAACGTACCGCCAAGACCACAAAACTACGTCTGTGCAACGTTGAAAGTTTACTGGGTAAAAATTACATTAAAAAGCTACAACATTGAAGTGATGAACACTCCACCCCCCCCCCCCCCCCCCCCAACCCCAAAACGTTTCAATAAAATCAAAACGTGTAGCTTCGGCACATTTACTGTTTACTGAGTCGAGACAACGGATGCTGTAAACAAATAACCAAACATGGTAAATAAACACATAAACAAAGGAATTACGTAAACCCTAATAACATTCAATAAAAGGGACTGAACGCTTAGAACTAAACATAGTTCTGCTACGGCTTCTTACTGTTACTATTAACAAGCCACTGTTTCTGATCTATGAGTTCAAGACTTCTTGATGTGAGCCATAGCCTCCCCTGTGGAGAGTCAAAAGTGTAGTCTTTTGCATCATGAGAAAGCCACAGGTGGGCCGGGAATCGCAGTCCGTACTTCACACCTGGATGGTCGCGTAGCTGTCGTTTGGCCTGCCCGAAAGCTGAGCGCTGCCTGGACACAGTGGGGGGAGTAGTCCTGGTAGATAGAGAAGCTCTGTCCTTGAAAGCTCAGAGTGGTATTGCGGGCTCAGAGAATCGACATCTTCTCATGGAAAAAGTGCTGAATGATGTCACGGGGGCCTCTCACTGTCCTGTGGCCTTGGGCGCAGTGACCGGTGGGCACGATCAATCAGGGGCTTCTCATCCATGGCGAGAACTGGACAACACCCTGGACAACACCCTGTCGTTCTCCGCTAACATCAAGGCGGTGACCCGATCCTGTAGGTTCATGCTCTACAACATTCGGAGAGTACGACCCTGCCTTACACAGGAAGCGGCACAGGTCCTAATCCAGGCACTTGTCATCTCCCGTCTGGATTACTGCAACTCGCTGTTGGCTGGGCTCCCTGCCTGTGCCATTAAGCCCCTACAACTCATCCAGAATGCCGCAGCCCGTCTGGTGTTCAACCTTCCCAAGTTCTCTCACCGTCACCCCGCTCCTCCGCACACTCCACTGGCTTCCAGTTGAAGCTCGCATCTGCTACAAGACCATGGTGCTTGCCTACGGAGCTGTGAGGGGAACGGCACCTCCGTACCTTCAGGTTCTGATCAGTCCCTACACCCAAACGAGGGCATTGCGTTCATCCACCTCTGGCCTGCTGGCTCCCCTACCTCTGCTGAAGCACAGTTCCCGCTCAGCCCAGTCAAAACTGTTCACTGCTCTGGCACCCCAATGGTGGAACAAGCTCCCTCACGACGCCAGGACAGCAGAGTCACTCACCACCTTCCGGAGACATTTGAAACCCCACCTCTTTAAGGAATACCTGGGATAGGATAATATAAATCCCTTACCCCCCCCCCCCCCCCAACATTTTTTTAAAATAATAATAATAATAATTGTAAAGTGGTTAACCCACTGGCTATAAGGTGAATGCACCAATTTGTAAATCGATCTGGATAAGAGCGTCTGCTAAATGACGTAAATGTAACGTAAATGAGAACATCCTTCAGCAGCCCGGAAACGTTTCACGTCAGCCTCCAGAGAGGTAGTCCGCTCTCCCAGCCAGGCGTTTCACGTCAGCCTCCAGAGAGGTAGTCAGCTCTCCCAGCCAGGCGTTTCATGTCAGCCTCCAGAGAGGTAGTCAGCTCTCCCAGCCAGGCGTTTCACGTCAGCCTCCAGAGAGGTAGTCAGCTCTCCCAGCCAGGCGTTTCACGTCAGCCTCCAGAGAGGTAGTCAGGTCTCCCAGCCAGGCGTTTCACGTCAGCCTCCAGAGAGGTAGTCAGGTCGGAGTCCAGAGAGGGTGTAAAGGGCTGTAATCATCAATAACATGGGCAGAACTCTTCTCGTTTCGCAGATTCGTTTTGAATCTGCTTTGAAAAGTACCAGAAACCTCTTGCCCACAGTGGTCTAAAGTAGTGCACTATATAGGGAATATGATGCTTGTATTCAACTACATACATTTTCATCTTAACTTTCTCAGAGCGTAGAAGAAGCTTGATGGCCTCGAATGTTCATTTTAGCGCCCCCAGACAAAACCACACCTCTGGGCAAAGTGCGAGTCTCTGGGCTTTCAGGCTCAGGAGAGGACAGTGATGAAACTGGGTCTTGTAGGCCGGGTTTTTCCTCAGTCCTGTTTTTGTCTTTATGTTTCGTGACATTTTGAAAGCAAAGTAGTCTTGCGTACTCCAGAAAGGGATCACCAAAATAATATTTGAAAATAAATACGGTTTTACTGCTAAATTCACATTAACTTTAAGAATACTGCGGGAGCAAACGGAAAACACACTGCGACCGAAATGTTTGATGATTGTCTAGGTTGCCTTGGTGACCACTGTTCTTCACACTGGCTATTACTTTCATGAACTCCACCCCCAAACAAGACCAAATCTGAACCAATCATAGACGTCTGTTTCACAAGTTTGGACACACAGTAACTGGATACTCTGTTTGTCTTTGGCAGGAGAGAGACCAGACTCTCCCTCTGACAGCGGGAAGAGTCCTTCAGGGGACCCAGACCAGGGTCCTTCAGGGCAATCAGACCAATCAGAGGCTCCCAAACCAGCAGGACAACATCACTGCTCCCACTGTGGAAGGAATTTTACTAAGTTAGGGAGCCTGAAGAAACATGAGAGGACACACACAGGGAAAAATACTTTCCAATGTTCCGAGTGTGGGAAAGGTTTTCTTTGGTTATATCACCTTAAAAGGCATGAGAGGACACACACAGGAGAAAAACCTTTCCGGTGTTCAGAGTGTGGAAAGAGTTTTAACGAATTAGGGTACCTGTTAATACACAAGAGAATACACTCGGGAGAGAAGCCTTACCACTGCTCCAAATGTGGAATGACTTTCACCTGGTTAGGGAGCCTGAAAACGCATGAGAGAATACACACTGGAGAAAATCCTTTCCAATGTTCCCACTGTGGAAAGAGTTTTAGCCAGTTAGGGAACCTAAATAGACACAAGGGGACACACACAGGAGAGAAGCCTTACCAATGCTCTCAGTGTGGAAAGAGTTTTAGGGGTTTAGTGAGCTTGAAACAGCATAAGAGAATACACACAGGAGAGAAGCCTTACCACTGTCCCCAGTGTGGAAAGAGTTTTAGATGGTTAGGCACCTTGAAAATGCACGAGAGGACACATACAGGAGAAAAGCCTTACCAATGCACCATGTGTGGAAAGAGGTTTACCCAGTTAAAGTCCATGAAATTACACGGGAGGATACATACAGGAGAGAAGCCTTACCACTGCTCCCACTGTGGAATGACTTTTACCTGGTTAATAAACATGAAAACTCATGAGAGAATACACACAGGAGAGAAGCCTTATCAATGTTCCGAGTGTGGAAAGACTTTCAGGGGTTTAGTAAACCTGAAACAGCATGAGAGGACACACCCACAAGAAAAGCCCTACCAATGCTCCCTGTGTGGGAAAGAGTTTTACCAAGTTAGGGGGCTGACTAGGCATGAGAGGACACACACAGGAGGGGATAAGACCTACCACTGCTCCCTGTGTGGAAAGACATTTAACCGGTTAAGACATCTGAATAAGCATGAAAGAATACATACACAGGAGGAGAAGACATACCACTGCTCTCACTGTGGAAAGACATTTTCCCAGTCAGAGGACCTGAAATCACATGAGAGAATAGAGAGACTGTGTTCTGACTTATGTTTTTGACTGAGAATTTGTGTTGTTGTTGATGCCACATAAAATCATGTTGTTTAATGAAATCATTTAAAAAATCGGTTGACTAAAAAAAAAAAAAAAAAATTGTATCATGTATAAATGAGATGTAAAAAAATTAGGTGTGTATGACAGGTGTATGAAATCGAGCAATCTTCATAGAAAAACATTGGCAGTAGAATGGCCTTACTGAAGAGCTCAGTGACTTTCAATGTGGCACCGTCATTGGATGCCACCTTTCCAACAAGTCAAATTTCTGCCCTGCTGGTGCTGCCCCGGTCAACTGTAAGTGCTGTTATTGTGAAGTGGAAACGTCTAGAAGCAACAACGGCTTAGCCGCAAAATGGTAGACCACACAAGCTCACAGAACGGGACCGCCGAATGCTGAAGCGCGTGAAAATCGTCTGTCCTCGGTTGCAACACTCACTACCGAGTTCCAAACTGCCTCTGGAAGCAACATCAGCACAAGAACTGTTCGTCGGGAGCTTCATGAAATGGGTTTCCTTGGCCGAGCAGCCGCACACAAGCCTAAGATCACCATGAGCAATGCCAAGTATCGGCTGGAGTGGTGTAAAGCTCGCTGCCATTGGACAGTGGAAACGTGTTCTCTGGAGTGAAAATGGGTCTCTGTTTCCCCCAACGGACGTACCTTTACGTTTTCACTGTACTGTTTACACCTGCTGTGTCCTGTGCACATGACAAACTTTGATTTGGTTTTTATTTGAGACAAAGCTATGAATGCAAGGACTGACCATCCATAAGATGGAAATGATAGTTTAAACCCATTACAGTCTAAGCCCTGTCTAAGGATCGGGGGAGAGGAGGGGTCTACTGAGCTATATGGAATGGTTTTAGGAATACCAAGGATCATTTTGGGGGGGGTCTACTGAGCTATATGGAATGGTTTTAGGAAGGTTATACCAAGGATCTGGGGGGGGTCTACTGAGCTATATGGAATGGTTTTAGGAAGGTTATACCAAGGATCATTTGGGGGGGGTCTACTGAGCTATATGGAATGGTTTTAGGAAGGTTATACCAAGGATCATTTGGGGGGGGGGGGGTCTACTGAGCTATATGGAATGGTTTTAGGAAGGTTATACCAAGGAGTCTACTGAGCTATATGGAATGGTTTTAGGAAGGTTATACAAAATCTAACTGGATGGAATGTTTTTAGGAAGGTTATACCAAGGATCATTTGGGGGGGGGGGTCTACTGAGCTATATGGAATGGTTTTAGGAAGGTTATACCAAGGATCATTTTGGGGGGGTCTACTGAGCTATATGGAATGGTTTTAGGAAGGTTATACCAAGGATCATTTTGCTATTTGATTTTGAATTGTAAGACCCCTTGAAGTATCAACAAAAAAATAATCAAAAGTTATTTCATGTCGAAAGATTATTTGCCGATACTGCTATTAGCCCATACAAACACATTGAATAACATATTCACTACATGGAACAACAGATAGTGTCCCCCCAAAAAAATCTAAAGGACGATTGTTCTTAAATGTCTGTCCTATATCTGAGAGATATAAAAACACATTTTTTTTGTCACTAAGCAGTTTCCATATCAAGTGCATTCGGAAAGTAGTTTCGACCCCTTGACTTTTTCCACATTTTGTTTCGTTACAGCCTTATTCTAAAATGGATTAAATTACACACAGTACCCCATAATGACAAAGCGAAAACAGGTTTTTAGAATTATTTTCACATTTATTAAAAATAAAAACAGAAATACCTTTATTTACCTAAGTATTCAGACCCTTTATGAGACTCGAAATTGAGCTCAGGTGCATCCTGTTTCCATTGACCATCCTTGAGATGTTTCTACAACTTGATTGGAGTCCACCTGTGGTAAATTCAATTGATTGGACATGATTTGGAAAGGCACACACCTGTCTATATAAGGTCCCACAGTTGACAGTGCATGTCAGAGCAAAAACCAAGCCATGAGGATGAAGGAATTGTCCATAGAGCTCTGAGACAGGATTGTGTAGAGACACAGATCTGGGGAAGGGTACCAAAACATTTCTACAGCATTGATGTCCCCAACAACACAGTGGCCTCCATCATTCTTAAATGGAAGAGGTTTGGAACCACCAAGACTCTTCCTAGAGCTGGCCGCCCGGCCAAACTGAGCAATCGGGGGAGAAGGGCCTTGGTCAGGGAGGTGACCAAGAACCCGATGGTGACTCTGACAGAGCTCCAGAGTTCCTCTGTGGTGTTGGGAGAACCTTCCAGAAAGACAACCATCTCTGCAGCACTCCACCAATCGGCCTTTATGGTAGAGTGGCCAGACGGAAGCCACTCCTCAGTAAAAGGCACATGACAGCCCGCTTGGAGTTTGCCAAAAGGCACCTAAAGACTCTCAGACCATGAGAAACAAGATTCTCTGGTCTGATGAAACCAAGACACTTTGACCTGAATGCCAAGCGTCACGTCTGGAGGAAACCTGGCACCATCCTTACGGTGAAGCATGGTGGTGGCAGCATCATGCTGTGGGGATGTTTTTTAGCGTCAGGGACTGGGAAACTAGTCAGGATCGAGGGAAAGATTAACGGAGCAAAGTACATAGAGGTCCTTGATGAAAACCTGCTCCAGAGTGCTCAGGACCTCAGACTGGGGCGAAGGTTCACCTTCCAACAGGACAACGACCCTAAGCACACATCCAAAACAACACAGGAGTGGCTTCAGGACAAGTCTCTGACTGTCCTTTAGTGACCCAGCCAGAGCCCGGACTTGAACCCGATCTAACATCTCTGGAGAGACCTGAAAATAGCTGTGCAGCGACGCTCCCCATCCAACCTGACAGAGCTTGAGACGATCTGCAGAGAAGAATAGGAGAAACTCCCCAAATACAGGTGTGCCAAGCTTGTAGCATCATACCCAAGAAGACTCGATGCTGTAATCGCTGCCAAAGGTGCTTCAACAAAGTACTGAGTAAAGGGTCTGAATACGTATGTAAATGTGATATTTCCGTAAAAAACAACAACAGCTTTTGCTTTGTCATTATTGGGTATTGTGTGTAGACTGATGAGGAATAATATTTTTAAATCAATTTTAGAATAAGGCTGTAACGTAACAAAATGTGGAAAAAGTCAAGGGGTCTGAATACTTTCCGAAGGCTCTGTATTAGAGGGAAACCGTTCCTGTTTGGGGAGGAGAGGCCAACCAGCTAAGGAGGAAACCATTCCTGTTTGGGGAGGAGAGGCCAACCAGCTTGTCTAAGGAGGAAACCATTGCTGTTTGGGGAGGAGAGGCCAACCAGCTTGTCTAAGGAGGAAACCATTCCTGTTTGGGGAGGAGAGGCCAACCAGCTTGTCTAAGGAGGAAACCATTCCTAATTGGGGAGGAGAGGCCAACCAGCATGTCTAAGGAGGAAACCATTCCTGTTTGGGGAGGAGAGGCCAACCAGCTTGTATAAGGAGGAAACCATTCCTTTCCCAATAGCAGCATCCCTCAGTTTGTAGTCCATCACTTTTAGATGCCGCATCAATAGTCTTTGAGGAAAAACAGTTTAAATGATTTGAGCTGGAGAATAAGACCATTTTCCCTTTTACAACATGGTACCCATTCACTTTAACAGAGAGTCAAAATATATTGAGATCTCTTTTCCACATGTATATACAACATCAATATACACATTATACCCAAACATATACTCATTAAAATACAAAAACACAGTCATGTGAAATATATTGAGACCTAGATCTCTTTTTTCCACATGAATATACAACATCAATATACACATTATACCCAAACATATACTAATTAAAATACAAAATCACAGTCATGGGAAAATATATTGAGACCTAGATCTCTTTTCCACATGAATACAACAACATCAATATAGACACATTATACACCAAACATATACTCATTAAAATACAAAAACACAGTCATGTGAAAATATATTGAGACCTAGATCTCTTTTCCACATGAATATACAACATCAATATACACATTATACCCAAACATATACTCATTAAAATACAAAAACACAGTCATGGGAAAATATATTGAGACCTAGATCTCTTTTCCACATGTATATACAACATCAATATACACATTATACCCAAACATATACTCATTAAAATACAAAAACACAGTCATGGGAAAATATATTGAGACCTAGATCTCTTTTCCACATGAATATACAACATCAATATACACATTATACCCAAACATATACTCATTAAAATACAAAAACACAGTCATGGGAAAATATATTGAGACCTAGGTGTCTTTTACACATGTATATACAACATCAATATGCACATTATACCCAAACCATATAAAAATAAACTAAAATCAAGAAACATAATGAATGACCCAGAAAAATAGCTTACATTCCTGCCACAGATAAATCACAATCATAATATATACTTTATCTTAAAAAAGCCAACTTTAAATCTTAGCTTCTTAACCAGCTTATCTAAACTCAGCTAAAAAAGATAATCAAAGATAATTCGTAAAAATCAAAATAACTTCACAGATCTTCATTGTAAAGGGTTTAAACACTGTTTCCCATGCTGGTTCAATGAACCATAAACAATTAATGAACATGCACCTGTGGAACGGTCGTTAAGACACTAACAGTTTACAGACGGTAGGGAATTAAGGTCACAGTTATGAAAACTTAGGACACTAAAGTCCTTTCTACTGACTCTGAAAAACACCAAAAGAAAGATGCCCAGGGTCCCTGCTCATCTGCGTGAACGTGCCTTAGGCATGCTGCAAGGAGGCATGAGGACTGCAGATGTGGCCAGGAATGTTGTATCTTAGACCCATACAGTATGTTGTATCTTAGACCCATACAGTAGTATGTTGTTAGACCCATACAGTATGTTAGACCCATACAGTATGTTGTATCTTAGACCCATACAGTATGTTGTATCTTAGACCCATACAGTATGTTAGACCCATACAGTATGTTGTATCTTAGACCCATACAGTATGTTGTATCTTAGACCCATACAGTATGTTGTATCTTAGACCCATACAGTATGTTGTATCTTAGACCCATACAGTATGTTGTATATCTTAGACCCATACAGTATGTTCTTAGACCCATACAGTATGTTGTATCTTAGACCCATACAGTATGTCTTAGACCCATACAGTATGTTGTATCTTAGACCCATACAGTATGTTGTTAGACCCATACAGTATGTTGTATCTTAGACCCATACAGTATGTTGTATCTTAGACCCATACAGTATGTTGTATCTTAGACCCATACAGTATGTTGTATCTTAGACCCATACAGTATGTTGTATCTTAGACCCATACAGTATGTTGTATCTTAGACCCATACAGTATGTTGTATTTAGACCCATACAGACCCATACAGACCCATACAGTATGTTGTATCTTAGACCCATACAGTATGTTTTTAGACCCATACAGTATGTTGTTAGACCCATACAGTATGTTGTATCTTAGACCCATACAGTATGTTGTATCTTAGACCCATACAGTATGTTGTATCTTAGACCCATACAGTATGTTGTATCTTAGACCCATACAGTATGTATGTTGACCCATACAGTATGTTGTATCTTAGACCCATACAGTATGTTGTATCTTAGACCCATACAGTATGTTGTATCTTAGACCCATACAGTATGTTGTATCTTAGACCCATACAGTATGTTGTATCTTAGACCCATACAGTATGTTGTATCTTAGACCCATACAGTATGTTGTATCTTAGACCCATACAGTATGTTGTATCTTATGTTGTATCTTAGACCCATACAGTATGTTGTATCTTAGACCCATACAGTATGTATCTTAGTAGACCCATACAGTATGTTGTCTTAGACCCATACAGTATGTTGTATCTTAGACCCATACAGTGTATCTTAGACCCATACAGTATGTTGTATCTTAGACCCATACAGTATGTTGTATATGTTGTTAGACCCATACAGTATGTTGTATCTTAGACCCATACAGTATGTTGTTGTATGTTTAGACCCATACAGTATGTTGTATCTTAGACCCATACAGTATGTTGTATCTTAGACCCATACAGTATGTTGTATCTTAGACCCATGTATGTTGTATCTTAGACCCATACAGTATGTTGTATCTTAGACCCATACAGTATGTTGTATCTACAGTAGACCCATACAGTATGTTGTATCTTAGACCCATACAGTATGTTGTATCTTAGACCCATACAGTATGTTGTATCTTAGACCCATACAGTATGTTGTTGTATTAGACCCATACAGTATGTTGTATCTTAGACCCATACAGTATGTTGTATCTTAGACCCATACAGTATGTTGTATCTTAGACCCATACAGTATGTTGTATCTTAGACCCATACAGTATGTTGTATTAGACCCATACAGTATGTTGTATTAGACCCATACAGTATGTTGTATCTTAGACCCATACAGTATGTTGTATCTTAGACCCATACAGTATGTTGTATCTTAGACCCATACAGTATGTTGTATCTTAGACCCATACAGTATGTTGTATCTTAGACCCATACAGTATGTTGTATCTTAGACCCATACAGTATGTTGTATCTTAGACCCATACAGTATGTTGTATCTTAGACCCATACAGTATGTTGTATCTTAGACCCATACAGTATGTTGTATCTTAGACCCATACAGTATGTTGTATCTTAGACCCATACAGTATGTTGTATCTTAGACCCATACAGTATGTTGTATCTTAGACCCACCCATACAGTATGTTGTATCTTAGACCCATACAGTATGTATCTTAGACCCATACAGTATGTTGTATCTTAGACCCATACAGTATGTTGTATCTTAGACCCATACAGTATGTTGTATCTTAGACCCATACAGTATGTTGTATCTTAGACCCATACAGTATGTTGTATCTTAGACCCATACAGTATGTTGTATCTTAGACCCATACAGTATGTTGTATTAGACCCATACAGTATGTTGTATCTTAGACCCATACAGTATGTTAGTATGTTGTATCTTAGACCCATACAGTATGTTGTATCTTAGACCCATACAGTATGTTGTTATCTTAGACCCATACAGTATGTTACTTAGTATGTTGTATCTTATACAGTATGTTGTACCTTAGACCCATACAGTATGTTGTATCTTAGACCCATACAGTATGTTGTATCTTAGACCCATACAGTATGTTGTTATACTTAGACCCATACTTAGACCCATACAGTGTTGTATCTTAGACCCATACAGTATGTTGTATCTTAGACCCATACAGTATGTTGTATCTTAGACCCATACAGTATGTGTATCTTAGACCCATACAGTATGTTGTATCTTAGACCCATACAGTATGTTGTATCTTAGACCCATACAGTATGTTGTATCTTAGACCCATACAGTATGTTGTAGACCCATACAGTATGTTGTATCTTAGACCCATACAGTATGTTGTATTAGACCCATACAGTATGTTGTACCTTACAGTATGTTGTATCTTTAGACCCATACAGTATGTTGTATAGTTAGACCCATACAGTATGTTGTATCTTAGACCCATACAGTATGTTGTATCTTAGACCCATACAGTATGTTGTATCTTAGACCCATACAGTATGTTGTATCTTAGACCCATACAGTATGTTGTATCTTAGACCCATAGTATGTTTATCTTAGACCCATACAGTATGTTGTTAGACCCATACAGTATGTTGTATCTTAGACCCATACAGTATGTTGTATCTTAGACCCATACAGTATGTTGTATCTTAGACCCATACAGTATGTTGTATCTTACCCATACAGTATGTTGTATCTTACAGTATGTTGTATCTTAGACCCATACAGTATGTTGTATCTTAGACCCATACAGTATGTTGTATCTTAGACCCATACAGTATGATCTTTAGACCCATACAGTATGTTGTATCTTAGACCCATACAGTATGTTGTATCTTAGACCCATACAGTATGTTGTTAGACCCATACAGTATGTTGTTAGACCCATACAGTATGTTGTATCTTAGACCCATACAGTATGTTGTATCTTAGACCCATACAGTATGTTGTATCTTAGACCCATACAGTATGTTGTATCTTAGACCCATACAGTATGTTGTATCTTAGACCCATACAGTATGTTGTATCTTAGACCCATACAGTATGTTGTATCTTAGACCCATACAGTATGTTGTATCTTAGACCCATACAGTAAGTTAAGGCTTAGATCCTATTTTACAGGGTGGTGTCGTGGCTGAAACATTTACTAAAAGTTGAAATGTAAATGTTATTCACCTTTCAAATGGAACCACAAAGATTGTTGGAGGTCCACACAGAGATGTTGACTTGAAAAATATGTGTTGTTTTGAATCCAGGACGAGCAGCTCCAGTCCTCGGGGACGGAGTGGTGTCACACTTTTCCCCCATCCCTAGCAAACACAGCTGATTAAACTAAATGCATTCTAAACTGAACATCATGATTAGTTGATTATTGGGGTCAGGTTTATTAGCTGGGATTGGGGCAAAAGTGACACCAATCAGGCCTTTATTAAAACACTTTTTTTTCAAGAAATAATCAAATAGTTTGACCACCCTGTTTGGAAGCTTTTAAATGATCTCAAACTCAACCGTTAATATTTTCCAGTGATGAAGACGATGGATGATTCATTGCATGGTGGGGTTTGCAAAAAGAGTCAACTTCGAGCACCTTTATCTCATGAATGTTTTGGCTTTCAGTTACAAAAAGTCACTTTCTTACCACTTCTTCCAAAGGCAAACATGTAAGGAAAGTACTCTTTTTTTAAATCAAAAGGGATGCTGTCAAAAATGTATTGAATTCAAATGGATTTACCCAGTGTACAAAGCACTACAGCCACTCTGTGATGACAAGCTCTGCTCTTTTATTTAGGGATCTAGTCTAGGTTAAACATCATAGGAAGACAGTTTTATCATGTGGAGGTTTCATTCAAGTCTCTGTTTAACTAAATACTCTGTTTGTCTTTGGCAGGAGAGAGACCAGACTCTCACTCTGACAGCGGGAAGAGTCCTACAGCGGAACCAGACCCAGAGACGCCCAAACCAGCGAGACAACACCACTGCTTCCAATGTGAAAAGAGATTTTCCCGATCAGGGGACCTCAAAGCTCATGAGAGGACACACACAGGAGAAAAGCCTTTCCAATGTTCCCAGTGTGGAAAGAGTTTTACCATGTTAAATAACCTGAAAAGGCATGAGAGAATACACACAGGAGAAAAGCCATTCCAATGTTCCCATTGTGGAAAGAGTTTTACTCAGATAGGGCACCTAAAAGAGCATGAGCGAAACACACACAGAGAAAAGCCTAGACCACTGCTCCCAGTGTAAAAAGAGATTTTCCCGATCAGGGGACCTAAAAGCTCATGAGAGGACATACACACAGGAGAAAAGCCCTTTCCAATGTTCCCAGTGTGGAAAGATTTTTACCAGTATGTTTAGCTAACCTGAAAAGGCATGAGAGAATACACACAGGAGAAAAACCTTATGTGTGCTTCCAATGTGAAAAGCGATTTTCCCGATCAGGTGACCTAAAAGCTCATGAGTGGACACACACAGGAGAAAAGCCTTTCCAATGTGTTCCCAGTGTAGAAAGAGTTTTACCGTGTTAGCTAACCTGAAAAGGCATGAGAGAATACACACAGGAGAAAAGCCTTATCAATGTTCCCAATGTGGAATGAGTTTTATTCAGTTAGGGAGCCTGAAGGAGCATGAGTGGACACACACACAGGAGAAAAGCCTTTCCAATGTTCCCAGTGTGGAAAGAGTTTTATCGTGTTAACTAACCTGAAAAGGCATGAGAGAATACACACAGGAGAAAAGCCATTCCAATGTTCCCAGTGTGGAAACAGTTTTACTCAGTTAGGGCACCTAAAAAATGAGAATACACACAGGAGAAGCCTTACACACAGGAGTAGGGGACCTAAAAGCCATGAGAGGACACCACATGTTCCCATGTTCCCAGTGTAGAAAGAGTTTTACCGTGTTAGCTACCCTGAAAAGGCATGAGAGAATACACACAGGAGAAAAGCCTTACCACTGCTCCCAGTGTGGAAAGAGTTTTACCTGGTTAAGGAGCCTGAAGGAGCATAAGAGAACACACACGAAAAAAGCCCCACCACTGCTCTCTCTCTGTGTGGAAGGACAATTTCCCAGTCAGAGAACCTGAAATCACATGAGAGAATAGAGAGGCTGTGTTCTGACTTATTTTTAACTGACAATTTGTGTTTTTGTTTATGCCACATGAAATCATTTTGTTTATATGAATTCTTACTCAAAAATAGGCATATTTTTGTTTTTTCACCTCGAGGCCTGATCATATCTAAAATCAGATTAAATACTATAAAATGTGTATTTTGTTTTGGTTATGAACTTTAATGCATTGGTTACAGGTATAAACCCTCAGTTGTTCATTATATTATTTGGATATTGCTAAATGTAAATTATTATATAGATGAATGGAACTTTGCATTTCTTGATTCTAACCTTGAAACCTATAGACTTTGATTTGATATATAAGATTAGGCTTTTGCTAAATGAATTTGATTGAAATTGATTGGATATATGATTTGGATATTGCAAAATGAATTTGATTACATGATTTGGATATTGCAAAATGTAAATGATGAACTAGATTCATAGCATGTGCATTTCTTGATTCTAACATTGAAACCTTTTGAATTTACTTGTGTTTCATTTAGTTAATTTGTATAGTAAAGTCCTCAAGCTAAAGGTGTATGAAAATGTGATGTTCTGGTAACATTGATAAGTTGTTGACATGAAAAACATTCACTACCTCATGACTGTTCCCATCAGTATTATTCCACCATGTCAGAGAGAACTGGTGCTGATTGTAAAAATGATTTTATTAATGCAGCGTAATTTTATCTGAATAGAAATAAAATCACATGAGAGAATAGTGAGGCTGTGTTCTGACTTTTGTTTTTGACTGAGAATTAATGTTTTTGTTCATGGCACATGAAATCATATTGTTTACGATTATACCTGTCTATATAAGGTCCCACAGTTGACAATGCATGTCAGAGCAAAAACCAAGCCATGAGGTCGAAGGAATTGTCCGTAGCGCTCCGAGACAGGATTGTGTCTGGGGAAGGGTACCAAAAAATGTCTGCAATATTGAAGGTTCCCAAGAACACAGTGGCCTCCATCATTCTTAAATGGAAGAAGTTTGGAACCACCTAGACTCTTCCTAGAGCTGGCCGCCCAGCCAAACTGAGCAATCGGGGGAGAAGGGCCTTGGTCAGGGAGGTGACCAAGAACCCGATGGCCACTGACAGAGTTCCAGAGTTCCTCTGTTGGGATGGGAGAACCTTCCAGAAGGACAACAATCTCTGTAGCACTCTACAAATCAGGCCTTTACGGTAGAGTGGCCAGACGGAAGCCACTCCTCAGTAAAAGGCACATGACAGCCCGCTTGGAGTTTGCCAAAAGGTACCTAAAGGACTCTCAGACCATGAGAAAGAAGATTCTCTGGTCTGATGAAACCAAGATTGAACTCTTTGGCCTGAACGCCAAGCGTCACGGGTGGCGTAAACCTGGCATCCTCCCTACGGTGAAGCATGGTGGTGGCAGCATCATGCTGTGGGGATGTTTTTCAGTGGTAGAGACTTGTCAGGATCGAGGGAAAGATGAATGGAGAAAAGTACAGATGAAAACCTTCTCAGGACCTCAGACTGGGTTGAAGGTTCACCTTCCAATAGGACAACGACCCTAAGCACACAACCAAGACAACGCAGGAGTGGCTTCGGGACAAGTCTCTGAATAACCTTGAGTGGACCAGCCAGAGCCCGACTTGAACCCGATCTAACATCTCTGTAGAGACCTGAAAATAGCTGTGAAGCGACGCTCCCCATCCAACCTGACAGAGCTTGAGAGGATCTGCAGAGAAGCTTGTCTCCTGAGTGGCGCAGTGGTCTAAGGCACTGTATTGCAGTGCTAACTGTGCCACTATAGATCCTGGTTCGAATCCAGGCTCTGTCGCAGCCGGCCGCGACCGGGAGACTCATGGGCGGCGCACAATTGGCCCAGCGTCGTCCAGGGTAGGGGAGGGAATGGCCGGCAGGGATGTAGCTCAGTTGATAGAGCATGGCGTTTGCAACGCCAGGGTTGTTGGTTCGATTCCCACGGGGGGCCGGTATAAAAATATATATATATGTTTTCACTAACTGTAAGTCGCTATGTATAGAGCATCTGCTCTGACTTTCAAATGTAAATGTAAATGTAAGAATGTATTGTTACTACCCAAATACAGGTGTGCCAAGCTTGTAGCATCACACCCAATAGACTCGATGCTGTAATCGATTTGCCAAAGGTTGCTTCAACAAAGTACGTAGAGTAAAGGGTCTGAATACATATGTAAATGATATATTAACGTTTTATTATTAATTACATTAATTAATGTTAATATTATATGTATGTAAATGTGATACTTCATTATTTCTTTATTTATATAAATTAGCAACAAAAAATGATGTATGTTTACACCATTGTTCCAATATAAAAAATGTGTTTTTTGCTTCGTCATTATGTAATTATGTATTGATGTTGATTTTTATTTTATTTTAGTCGATTTTAGAATGAGGCTGTAACGTAACAAAATGTGGGAAAAAAGCCATGGGTCTGTCTACATCTACATGTATTGTTACACCATGTAGGAGCAGTATAGACCTGTCTGTTGTATATACATCTATGTATGTATTGTTACACCATGTAGGAGCAGTATAGACCTAGTCTGTTCATTATATACATCTATATGATGTATTGTTACACCATGTAGGAGCAGTATAGACCTAGTCTGTTCATTATATACATCTATATGATGTATTGTTACACCATGTAGGAGCAGTATAGACCTAGTCTGTTCATTATATACATCTATATGATGTATTGTTACACCATGTAGGAGCAGTATAGACCTAGTCTGTTCATTATATACATCTATATGATGTATTGTTACACCATGTAGGAGCAGTATAGACCTAGTCTGTTCATTATATACATCTATATGATGTATTGTTACACCATGTAGGAGCAGTATAGATCTAGTCTGTTCATTATATACATCTATATGATGTATTGTTACACCATGTTGGAGCAACATGTTAGATAGTTACTTATTTAGATTTTGTTTGACTTAATGAAACTGCCTTAAATGCAGATGTGCTGTAGTATAATTTTTTTTATTTTTACTCGTTAAAAATCTGCACTAATCAATCAACATCCCTGTCTTTGTACGTCTCAATATAATAGTATTATTTAATTATATACATTTAAAATAAACTTTGAAAATAAAATATTTTCCTCAACCGCGATACCCACTCCAGTCAGCAGATGGCGATGTGCGTCTTTCAGGCGATGCTGAAAGCGTGACGTATAATCTAGTGGACGGGAGGCAACAGTCAACCACCTCCGTAGCTGGTTAGCCAACAGCCGAAAGATTCAAGCTCTAGACGCTTTCGGTGTATATTAGCTACTGTGTTTTAAACACACTTCGGTCGTATCTACTTGTTAACCTATTTAATTTAATATTAAGTTGTTATTAGTCAGCTAGCCAGCTGGCTGGTTAAGTTAGCACTAGCCTAGCTAGCTAACATCCCCGACCATGAGCTCACTAAGCTACTCTCCTCCTGCTAAAGAAGAGGAGGTCTGCTGGACGGAGAAAGAAGCTCTAGTGAAAGAGGAGGAGGAAGAGGAGGATGTTACAATACAAAAACAAGTAGAGGGTGAAGCTGTTACCGTGAAAGAAGAGAGAAAGTGAAGCTGTTACCGTGAGAAGAAGAGGAAGAGAGAAGAGGAAGACGCGTTCAGAGGAAAGGAGGATGTTACAGTGAAAGAAGAGGAAGACGCGTTCAGAGTGAAAGAGGAGAGGAAGAGGATGTTACAGAGTGAAAGAGAGAGACAGCGTTCAGAGAAGACGCGTTCAGAGTGAAAGAGGAGGAGGATGTTACAGTGAAAGAAAGAGACGCGTTCAGAGTGGAAGAGGAGGAGGATGTTACAGTGAAAGAAGAGTGAAACGCGTTCAGAGTGAAAGAGGAGGAGGATGTTACAGTGAAAGAAGAGGAAGACGCGTTCAGAGTGAAAGAGGAGGAGGATGTTACAGTGAAAGAAGAGGAAGACGCGTTCAGAGTGAAAGAGGAGGAGGATGTTACAGTGAAAGAAGAGGAGGAGTTCAACTGTCGTACCCCATCAGATCCCAAAATAAGCTTTTTTTACTCCAATGTTTTAGAAACAATGTAAATGTAAACCAACACTGTATCGCCTCAACATGGTTAAAACTATAATATTGATGTCATGGATGGTCAGTCCTTGCATCCATAGGTCTGTCTATGATTTTGAGAGTAGTAGTTACATTTCTCCAGTCCCATCCATCATCTTATTACCAAAACAGTGGCGGAATGACAGCTTTGTTATTGTTTGAATTGCAGATTGGTTGATTGATTGATGTGTGGCTTTTTTAAAGGGACAACCTTGGATTTAAACATAAACAAAATGGCTGCCCTTATACTTGGTTTGGTAAACAGCTGAGGGATGGGGGCTGGAGAAATGTAACCACTCTCAAATTCATAGAGAAAGCTATTGTAGCAACCTTAACCCAAAACCTAGCGACCTCATCAAGAAGTTCAGACATCTTGGTATAACAGTTATAAGGTGTTGGCTTGACAGTCTCTGGACCCAGATGACCTCAACCCCATCGAACACCTTTGGGATGAATTGGAAGGCCGACTGCGAGTCAGGCCTAATCGCCCAACGTCAGTGCCCGACCTCACTAAAGCTCTTGTGGCTGAATGGAAGCAAGTCCCCGCAGCAATGTTCCAACATCTAGTGGAAAGCCTTCCTAGAAGAGTGGAGGCTGTTATAGCAGCAAAGGGGGGACCAACTCCATATTAATGCCTCTGCTTGAAACATGTAGGTATTACAGACGCGGTCAAGGGAGATGTTTTAAAATGTCAGTGAAGACTCTTGCCAGCTGGTCAGTGCATGCTCTGAGTACGCGTCCTGGTAATCTGTCTGTGAAGATTAACCTGTTTAACCCCTTGGAGTCAATTGACGCAAATTTGCTTCAATCTAAGTAATTTAAGTAATCCATAGTACGACCATCTTAAAACAATTCCATATGTCAGTTTAGCCCCCCTCCCCCAACGGCTTAGATTTACAGGGGTTAAAGGTCTTACTCACATCGGCTAAGGAGAGAGTGATCATACAGTCGTCCGGAACAGCTGGTGCACAAGACTTTGTGGAGGCCACGGAGATGGCACAGTCCATCGCTCTAAGACATGTGATACATAAATTGTATATGGTTATATTATGTACAAAAAAATGATGCAACACTAATAAATCTAATATTATTTTATAACAAATGTACTTTCTCCCGCTTTGGATACTGTCGCTGTCCGCGGTTCTGAATGTAATTATATGCACAAGCACAAAACACCACATCTGTAATTTTAGTCCCGTCTGAATCTGCCATGGCAGTCATTTTTACATGGCAGGAGAGGAACAATTCAAGCCAGAATAACCTACTGTTTTTTGGCGAACTCCAAGGTCCTCTGGTAATACTAGTCCCGTGGGAATCGACATCCCCTGTGTTTTGAGAGAAATGAGTTTGACAGGTGTTGCTCACGGTTTGATCAAGAAAACAATAACTGATTTGATCAATTTAACGAAGTGCTGCTCATAGCCTACATATGAAGGGCCTGCAAGTATCAACTTTCACAGTGGATGATTTTGTTCATATGTTTTGTGTGTATTAATATTTCTAGCCTACAATCATCGATGTTACTACTAATGTGAAAACAAGACAAGATATTACTATTATTGCTCACTTGACTGTCTTAAGACAATTGTCAAATAATTTAACAGATGTCAATTGTTGTACAGCTTCATGGGTACGCTCTGGGCATCACCTTTTACCTCAAATAAACAGTATTTCTGCTGTTGTGGGCCTTTAACCATCTGTCTGACTTTGTCGTTCACACAGAAGAGAGACGTGACTATCGTGGATCCTCTGGGGAGCCTCAACAACATCATGAAGCTGAGGAGGCAGAGAAGAGTCCCTCCAGATCAGAACACCTCAAGAAACACCAGCGGAAACCCACAGGGAAGAAATCTCACTGCTGCTCTGACTGTGGGAAGATATTCAACTCTTCAGCAGACCTTAAAAGACATATGAGAATCCATACAGGAGAGAAACCTTATAGCTGTAATCAATGTGGGAAGAGTTTTACTCGCTCAAGCTGCCTGAAGGTACATTTGAGAACACACACAGGAGAGAGAAACCTTATAGCTGCGATCAATGCGGGAAGAGTTTTACTCAATCAAGCTGCCTGATAGTACATCAGAGAACACACACTAGAGAGAAACCTTATAGCTGTGATCAATGTGGGAAGAGTTTTACTACATCAAGCAACCTGACTGGTACATTTGAGAACACACACAGGAGAGAAACCTTATAGCTGTGATCAATGTGGGAAGAGTTTTAGTGATCAAGCTGATGGCACATTTGAGAACGCACACAGGAGAGAAGCCTTATAGCTGTGATCAATGTGGGAAGAGTTTTAGTACATTCAAGCAACCTGATGATACATTTGAGAACGCACACTGCAGAGAAACCTTATAGCTGTGATCAATGTGGGACGAGTTTTTAGTGATTCAAGCAACCTGATGGTACATTTGAGAGACACACACTGGAGAGAAACCTTATAGCTGTGATCAATGTGGGAAGAGTTTTAGTGCATCAAGCAACCTGATGGTACATTTGAGAACACACACTAGAGAGAAACCTTATAGCTGTGATCAATGTGGGAAGAGTTTTAGTCGATCAAGCAACCTGATGGTACATTTGAGAACACACACTGGAGAGAAACCTTATAGCTGTGATCAATGTGGGAAGAGTTTTAGTCGATCAAGCAACCTGATGGTACATTTGAGAACGCACACTGGAGAGAAACCTTATAGCTGTGATCAATGTGGCAAGAGATACGCTGGCTAAAAGAACTCTGATTAAACATCAGAAAGTACATACATGAAGGAGTTGTTTCATGATATCAATTAAATAATGTCACAATGTTTTAACATTGTTGTATGAGTATTTTAATGAATTTCACAATGTAGAACCATTTACATTTTACATTTTTTTGTCATTTAGCAGACGCTCTTATCCAGAGCAAGTTAGTAAGTGCATACATTATTTTTGTATTTTTCATACTGGCCCCCCGTGGGAATCGAACCCACAACCCTGGCGTTGCAAACGCCATGCTCTACCAACTGAGCTACATCCCTGCTGGCCATTCCCTCCCCTACCCTGGACGACGCTGGGCCAATTGTGCGCCGCCCCAACCGTTTTCCCCCTGTTCTATTGATTTCAGCGTGATATGGATATTAGCCTCATCAGGGGGAAAATCCAGGCTCTGAAATGAGTGTGTTTACACTTACCACGTTGGCGACCCACTTGAATCAAAATGCAACACTTCTAAATGTAGCTAGCTGTTTTCTACAAATTGTCCTCTGACCAGTGATGTACACATTATTCCCAGATTCCGTGTGGTTTTGTAGCTGTTAGTTTTAACAGGATGTGCAACCTCATCTCCCCCCTCTCCTGCAATTGATTTCAACATGATATCGATATGAGTGATGACAAATAAGTGTTGCGTTTCTCTTCGTTTTGGGGACCGCTAAATTTATATGCATCACTCCAAAATGTAGCTGACTGTCTTCTGCAGGTTGTCCTCTAACCAGTGAGGTAAAAGTTATCTCCCATTTCCATGTGTTTTTTTTGTTGTGTTAGTTTCAACAGCACGTACAACCTGATTTCCCCCCCTAATCAATATTAGTGATTTACATAACCTTGGGTTCAGACTATTGAGATGCACCCATAACCTTGTGTTCAGACTATTGAGATGCATCCATAACCTTGGGTTCAGACTATTGAGATGCATCCATAACCTTGGGTTCAGACTATTGAGATGCACCCATAACCTTGGGTTCAGACTATTGAGATGAATCCATAACCTTGGGTTCAGACTATTGAGATGCATCCATAACCTTGGGTTCAGACTATTGAGATGCATCCATAACCTTGGGTTCAGACTATTGAGATGCACCCATAACCTTGGGTTCAGACTATTGAGATGCATCCATATCCTTGTGTTCAGACTATTGAGATGCACCCATAACCTTGGGTTCAGACTATTGAGATGCATCCATAACCTTGGGTTCAGACTATTGAGATGCACCCATGGGCTCCTTGATGCAGTATCCTTGGGTTCAGACTATTGAGATGCATCCATAACCTTGGGTTCAGACTATTGAGATGCACCCATAACCTTGGGTTCAGACTATTGAGATGCACCCATAACCTTGGGTTCAGACTATTGAGATGCACCCATATCCTTGGGTTCAGACTATTGAGATGGATCCATAACCTTGGGTTCAGACTATTGAGATGCACCCATAACCTTGGGTTCAGACTATTGAGATGCACCCATAACCTTGGGTTCAGACTATTGAGATGCACCCATAACCTTGGGTTCAGACTATTGAGATGCACCCAGCCCATATCCTTGGGTTCAGACTATTGAGATGGATCCATAACCTTGGGTTCAGACTATTGAGATGCACCCATAACCTTGGGTTCAGACTATTGAGATGCACCCATAACCTTGGGTTCAGGACTGAATTGAGATGCACCCATAACCTTGGGTTCAGACTATTGAGATGCACCCAGCTGGCTTGGGTTCAGACTAGTGAGATGCATCCATATCCTTGGGTTCAGACTATTGAGATGCATCCATAACCTTGGGTTCAGATTATTGAGATCCATCCATATCCTTGTGTAATCTTCTGTACTGTACCTTGAATTTGAGCTTGGCTCTGTTGATGTCATTCAGAAACTGCAATGTGTCTATCATCATTAATTTAATTTAGACTTACAAATGACCAAAGTAAAGTCTCAGGCTTGGATAACTCTGGAGGCCCCTTGGGTTTCCACAGAGTTAGGTAAGAGCTCTCTGATATTATATATTTTTCTCCCCTTGGCATCTAAAGACCCTTGATGCAGCTGGCCAGTTGATAGTAAAGTAGGATGAATGATACAGCTGGCCAGTTGATAGTAAAGTAGGATGAATGATGCAGCTGGCCAGTTGATAGTAAAGTAGGATGAATGATGATGCAGCTGGCCAGTTGATAGCTAAGTAGGATATGATAGATGCAGCTGGCCAGTTGATAGCGAAGTAGGATGAATGATAGATGCAGCTGGCCAGTTGATAGTAAAGTAGGATGAATGATAGATACAGCTAGCCAGTTGATAGTAAAGTAGGATGAATGATGCAGATGGCCAGTTGATAGTAAAGTAGGATGAATGATGCAGCTGGCCTTATCCATAGCGACTTACAGTTAGTGAATGATAGATGCAGCTGAGCCTGGCCCCCGTAGTAAAAGGATGAATGATAGATGCAGCGTTGCCAGTTGATGCTCTATCATGAATGATAGATACAGCTGGCCAGTTTGATCCCCTACCCTGGATGACGCTAGGGCCAATTTGATGTAGGTTGAAGTAGGATATGAGTCTCAGCCGGCCAGTTGAATGAAGTAGACAGAGCCTGGAGCTAGCCAGTTGATAGTCTAGTAGGATGTTAACACTGCGATGCGGCGCCAGCTGGCCACTTGATAGGATAGTAAAGTAGGATGAATGATGCAGCTGGCCAGTTGATAGTAAAGTAGGATGAATGATGCAGCTGGCCAGTTGATAGTAAAGTAGGATGAATGATAGATACAGCTGGCCATTTGACAGTAAAGTAGGATGAATAATAGATAGAGCTAGCCAGTTGATAGTAAAGTAGGATGAATGATAGATACAGCTAGCCAGTTGATAGTAAAGTAGGATGAATGATAGATACAGCTAGCCAGTTGATAGTAAAGTAGGATGAATAATAGATACAGCTAGCCAGTTGATAGTAAAGTAGGATGAATGATAGATACAGCTAGCCAGTTGATAGTAAAGTAGGATGAATGATAGATGCAGCTGGCCAGTTGATAGTAAAGTAGGATGAATGATAGATGCAGCTAGCCAGTTGATAGTAAAGTAGGATGAATGATAGATACAGCTGGCCAGTTGATAGTAAAGTAGGATGAATGATAGATGCAGCTGGCCAGTTGATAGTAAAGTAGGATGAATGATGCAGCTGGCCAGTTGATAGTAAAGTAGAATGAATGATGCAGCTGGCCAGTTGATAGTAAAGTAGGATGAATGATAGATACAGCTGGCCAGTTGATAGTAAAGTAGGATGAATGATGCAGCTGGCCAGTTGATAGTAAAGTAGGATGAATGATGCAGCTGGCCAGTTGATAGTAAAGTAGAATGAATGATGCAGCTGGCCAGTTGATAGTAAAGTAGGATGAATGATGCAGCTGGCCAGTTGATAGTAAAGTAGGATAAATGATAGATACAGCTGGCCAGTTGATAGTAAAGTAGGATGAATGATGCAGCTGGCCAGTTGATAGTAAAGTAGGATGAATTATAGATACAGCTAGCCAGTTGATAGTAAAGTAGGATGAATGATAGATACAGCTAGCCAGTTGATAGTAAAGTAGGATGAATGATAGATACAGCTGGCCAGTTGATAGTAAAGTAGGATGAATGATAGATGCAGCTAGCCAGTTGATAGTAAAGTAGGATGAATGATGCAGCTAGCCAGTTGATAGTAAAGTAGGATGAATGATGCAGCTGGCCAGTTGATAGTAAAGTAGGATGAATGATACAGCTAGCCAGTTGATAGTAAAGTAGAATGAATGATACAGCTGGCCAGTTGATAGTAAAGTAGGATGAATGATGCAGCTAGCCAGTTGATAGTAAAGTAGGATGAATGATGCAGCTGGCCAGTTGATAGTAAAGTAGGATGAATGATACAGCTGGCCAGTTGATAGTAAAGTAGGATGAATGATGCAGCTGGCCAGTTGATAGTAAAGTAGGATGAATGATACAGCTGGCCAGTTGATAGTAAAAGTAGGATGAATGATGCAGCTAGCTAGCGGCAATAGCTAGCCAGGAGTTCCTGAAATAGTAGACTGAAATATAGACTAACCTAGTGAACAACAGTGTGCACTTCGCTAGCCAGTTGATAGCCAGTGAAACCGCTCGCTGAAAAGGTTGCTTTGATAACTTTTCTACATACATCGAATTCATATGCAGTCCAGAGGAGTTTGTTGTTATGGGAGAGGTACTCGGTCCATGATGGGTTCTGGGAGAGGTACGGTCCAGAGGATGCCTATGGGTTTCTAGGAGAAGTACGGTGCAGAATGAGCCTACATCTGGCCTGGGAGAGGTACGGTAGGATGAGAGATGAGCTGGCCATGGGTTCTGGGAGAGGTATGGTCCAGAGGAGCCTATGGGTTGCAGGAGAGGTAGCGGTCCAGAGGTGCCTATGGGTTCTGGGAGAGGTACGGTCCAGAGGAGCCTATGGGTTCTGGGAGAGGTACGGTCCAGAGGACACTTCTATGAGTGTTCTGGGAGAGGTACTGGGTCCCAGAGGAGCCTATGGGATTCTGGGAGAGGTAAGGTCCAGAGGAGCCTATTTCTGGGAGAGGTACGGTCCAGAGGAGCCTATGGGTTCTGGGAGAGGTACGGTCAGAGAAAGCCTATGGGTTCTGGGAGAGGTACGGTCATGGGAGCCTATGGGTTCTGGGAGAGGTACGGTCCAGAGAGCCTATGGGTTCTCTGAGAGGTTCGTTGTGCGGTCCAGAGGAGCCTATGGGGTTCTGGGAGAGGTACGGTCCAGAGGAGCCTATGGGTTCTGGGAGAGGTACGGTCCAGAGGAGCCTATGGGTTCTGGGAGAGGTACGGTCCAGAGGAGCCTATGGGTTCTGGGAGAGGTACGGTCCAGAGGAGCCTATGGGTTCTGGGAGGGGGTACGGTCCAGAGGAGCCTATGGGTTCTGGGAGAGGTACGGTCCAGAGGAGCCTATGGGTTCTGGGAGAGGTACGGTCCAGAGGAGCCTATGGGTTCTGGGAGGGGTACGGTCCAGAGGAGCCTATGGGTTCTGGGAGGGTTTACGGTCCAGAGGAGCCTATGGGTTCTGGGAGAGGTATGGTCCAGAGGAGCCTATTGGGTTCTGGGAGAGGTACGGTCCAGAGGAGCCTATGGGTTCTGGGAGAGGTACGGTCCAGAGGAGCCTATGGGTTCTGGGAGAGGTACGGTCCAGAGGAGCCTATGGGTTCTGGGAGAGGTACGGTCCAGAGGAGCCTATGGGTTCTGGGAGAGGTACGGTCCAGAGGAGCCTATGGGTTCTGGGAGAGGTACGGTCCAGAGGAGCCTATGGGTTCTGGGAGAGGTACGGTCCAGAGGAGCCTATGGGTTCTGGGAGAGGTACGGTCCAGAGGAGCCTATGGGTTCTGGGAGAGGTACGGTCCAGAGGAGCCTATGGGTTCTGGGAGAGGTACGGTCCAGAGGAGCCTATGGGGTTCTGGGAGAGGTACGGTCCAGAGGAGCCTATGGGGTTCTTGGCACCCAAATGCTCCTAGAGAGAAGGGAGAATACTGAAGCATGTTGATGACAGTTCTACAATCTCCATCAGAGGCCCAGGCTTTTGGCAGAGATGGTAAAGCTCTCTTTTCTGGACTGCAACATTGTAATATTGTGCCCTCCATGGCACTTCATATACAGTGCAGTCGGAAAGTATTCAGACCCCTTCACTTTTCCACATTGTTACGTTACAGCCTTGTTCTAAAATGGATTAAATTGTTTTTTATCCCTCATCATATACACACACACACACACACACAATACCCCATAACGACAAAGCAAAAACTGGTTTTTAGAATTTTTGGCAAATGTATAAAAAATAAAAACTGAAATATGAAATGTACATAAGCATTCAGACCCTTTACTCAGTACTTTGTTGAAGCACCTTTGGCAGCGATTACAGCCTCAAGTCTTCTTGGGTATGACGCTACATGCTTGGCACACCTGTATTTGGGGAGTTTCTCCCATTCTTCTCTGCAGATCCTCTCAAGCTCTGTTAGGTTGGATGGGGAGCGTCGCTGCACAGCTATTTTCAGGTCTCTCCAGAGATGTTTGATCGGATTCAAGTCCGGACTCTGGCTGGGCTACTCAAGGACATTCAGAGACTTGTCCCGAAGCCGCTCCTGCGTTGTCTTGGCTGTGTGCTTAGGGTTGTTGTCCTGTTGGAAGGTGAACCTTCGCCCCAGTCTGAGGTCCTGAGTGCTCTGGAGCAGGTTTTCATCAAGGATCTCTCTGTACTTTGCTCCGTTCATCTTTCCTTCGATCCTGACTAGTCTCCCGGTCCCTGTCGCTGAAAAATATCCCCACAGCATGATGCTGCCACCACCATGCATCACTGTAGGGATGGTGCCTGGTTTCCCCCAGACGTGACATTTCGCATTCAGGCCAAAGAGTTCAATCTTGGTTTCATCAGACCAGATAATCTTGTTTCTCATGGTCTGAGAGTCCTTTAGGTGCCATTTGGCAAACTCCAAGTGGGCTGTCATGTGCATTTTACTGAGGATTGGCTTCCGTCTGGCCACTCTACCATAAAGGCCTGATTGGTGGAGTACTGCAGAGATGGTTGTCCTTCTGGAAGGTTCTCCCATCTCCACAGAGGAACTCTGGAGCTCTGTCAGAGTGACCATTGTTTTCTTGGTCACCTCCCTGACCAAGGCCCTTCTCCCCCGACTTCGTTTAACACTTTTTGGTTACTACATGATTCCATATGTGTTATTTCATAGTTTTGACATCTTCACTATTATTCTACAATGTAAATAAAATAGTAAAAATAAAGGAAAACCCTTGAATGAATAGGTGTCCAAACTTTAGACTGGTACTGTACATTATGGAAAACATGTCTCACACTCAGTCATAGTTAGTAGAATAATGAATGCATTGGCAAGATTTTGGCACCGTCAACTTTTAGAAGGTTAGCAGGAAAGTTAATGATTTAAACCACCTAAATATACTCACATTCACTGTATCACGTTTCAGGAGAAGACCCAGATGTTGACATTGTCGAAGTAACAAAAGGTTATTACAAAATCAGGGGGCAGGTAAACAACAGGTCAAGGGCAGGCAGAGATCAGTAATCCAGATCAGAGTCCAAAAAGTACAGAACGGCAGGCTGTCTCAGGGCAGGCAGAGGTCAATAATCCAGATCAGAGTCCAAAAAGTACAGAACGGCAGGCAATTCGCCCTTTATTTTTTTTACAGTGGCAAAGGGTAAAGTCTACAAAACCTAGACCACTGTGTTTATTATAGATTCAAGTTTTGGAAACATAAAAACTGTATTGAGATTAAATGTTTCATCAAGGAGAAAATGTGCAGAATGTCTCACTCGATCTCCATCTTCTCCCGCCACTGGGCTTCCTCTCATCACCATATTTGGTAGTGAGTGGAAACGTCAACCGGATGCTTAACATTTATACATCAGGTGAAATATCTGGCTCATTGTTCTATCTGTGGTGTGGTTGTGTTATTAAATGGTGGGCAGAAGCTGAAAAGAGTGAAGTTAATCGAGGAGGAGCAGATTTGTTTGTATTATGACAGCAAAATACTCTTATGATGACTATAACATTTGTTGGCACCTTCAATTCTTGCACATTTTCTCATAAAAAGTATACTGAACAAAAATATAAATGCAACATGCAACAATTTCAAAGATTTTACTGAGTTACAGTTAATATATATATAAGGAAATCAGTCAATGTAAATAAATGAATAAGGCCCTAATCTATGGATTTCACATGACTGGGGAGGGGTGCAGCTATGGGTGGGCCTGGGAGGGCATAGGTCCACCCACTGGGGAGGGGTGCAGCTATGGGTGGGCCTGGGAGGGCATAGGTCCACCCTGGGGAGGGGTGCAGCTATGGGTGGGCCTGGGAGGGCATAGGTCCACCCACTGGGGAGGGGTGCAGCTATGGGTGGGCCTGGGAGGGCATAGGTCCACCCACTGGGGAGGGGTGCAGCTATGGGTGGGCCTGGGAGGGCATAGGTCCACCCACTGGGGAGGGGTGCAGCTATGGGTGGGCCTGGCATAGGGAGGGCATAGGTCCACCCACTGGGGAGGGTGCAGCTATGGGTGGGCCTGGGAGGGCATAGGTCCACCCACTGGGGAGGGGTGCAGCTATGGGTGGGCCTGGGAGGGCATAGGTCCACCCACTGGGGAGGGGTGCAGCTATGGGTGGGCCTGGGAGGGCATAGGTCCACCCACTGGGGAGGGGTGCAGCTATGGGTGGGCCTGGGAGGGCATAGGTCCACCCACTGGGGAGGGGTGCAGCTATGGGTGGGCCTGGGAGGGCATAGGTCCACCCACTGGGGAGGGGTGCAGCTATGGGTGGGCCTGGGAGGGCATAGGTCCACCCACTGGGGAGGGGTGCAGCTATGGGTGGGCCTGGGAGGGCATAGGTCCACCCACTGGGGAGGGGTGCAGCTATGGGTGGGCCTGGGAGGGCATAGGTCCACCCACTGGGGAGGGGTGCAGCTATGGGTGGGCCTGGGAGGGCATAGGTCCACCCACTGGGGAGGGGGGTGCAGCTATGGGTGGCCTGGGAGGGCATAGGTCCACCCACTGGGGAGGGGTGCAGCTATGGGTGGGGCCTGGGAGGGCATAGGTCCACCCACTGGGGAGGGGTGCAGCTATGGGTGGGCCTGGGAGGGCATAGGTCCACCCACTGGGGAGGGGTGCAGCTATGGGTGGGCCTGGGAGGGCATAGGTCCACCCACTGGGGAGGGGTGCAGCTATGGGTGGGCCTGGGAGGGCATAGGTCCACCCACTGGGGAGGGGCATGCAGCTATGGGTGGGCCTGGGGAGGGCATAGGTCCACCCACTGGGGAGGGGTGCAGCTATGGGTGGGCCTGGGAGGGCATAGGTCCACCCACTGGGGAGGGGTGCAGCTATGGGTGGGCCTGGGAGGGCATAGGTCCACCCACTGGGGAGTCAGGCCCAGCCAATCAGAATGAGTTTTTTCCACACAAAAGGACTTTATTACAGACAGAAATACTCCTCAGTTTCATCAGCTGTTCGGGCGGCTGATCTCAGACGATCCCTTAAGTGAACAAGCCGGATGTGGATGTCCTGGGCTGGTGGGGTTACACGTGGTCTGTGGGATCGGCTTATGGTAGAGAAATTGACATTAAATTCTCTGGCAACAGCTCTGGTGGACATTCCTGCAGTCAGCATGCCAATAGCACACTCCCTCAAGTAAGTACTGTTTCCTTCTCCTCTTCCAACATGACAGTTATCTCTCCCTCCTCCTTCACTCCAAGAACGGCATCCTCCTCTCTCTCTTCTTCTTCTTCTTTCACTGTAACTTCCTCATCTTCTTTCTTTACTGTGACATCCTCCTCTTCCTTCTCCTCTTTCACAACAATGTTCAGCCACAGACCCTCTTTCTCCATCCAGCAGACCTCCTCTTCTTTAGCAGGAGGGGAGTAGCTTAGTGAGCTCATGGTCGGGGATGTTAGCTAGCTAGTTAGCATTAGCCTAGTGTTACTTAGCCAGATAGGAGGATGTTCGCTAGCTAGTTAGCATTAGCCTAGTGTTACTTAGCCAGATAGGAGGATGTTAGCTAGCTTGTTAGCATTAGCCTAGTGTTACTTAGCCAGATAGGAGGATGTTAGCTAGCTGTTAGCATTAGCCTAGTGTTACTTAGCCAGATAGGAGGATGTTAGCTAGCTAGCATTAGCTAGTGTTACTTAGCCAGATAGAGAGGATGTTAGCTAGCTAGTTAGCATTAGCCTAGTGTTACTTAGCCAGATAGGAGGATGTTAGCTAGCTTGTTAGCATTAGCCTAGTGTTACTTAGCCAGATAGGAGGATGTTAGCTAGCTAGTTAGCATTAGCCTAGTGTTACTTAGCCAGATAGGAGGATGTTAGCTAGCTGTTAGCATTAGCCTAGTGTTACTTAGCCAGATAGATGAGGATGTTAGCATTAGCTAGGAGTGTTAGCTATCTTAGTGTTAGCCTAGTGTTACTTAGCCAGATAGGAGATGTTGTAGCTAGTTTAGCATTAGCCTAGCCTTAGCCTAGTGTTGTTACTTAGCCAGATAGGAGGATGTTAGCTAGCTTGTTAGCATTAGCCTAGTGTTACTTAGCCAGATAGGAGGATGTTTAGCTAGCTTGTTAGCATTAGCCTAGTGTTACTTAGCCAGATAGGAGGATGTTAGCTAGCTTGTTAGCATTAGCCTAGTGTTTACTTAGCCAGATAGGAGGATGTTAGCTAGCTTGTTAGCATTAGCCTAGTGTTACTTAGCCAGATAGGAGGATGTTAGCTAGCTTGTTAGCATTAGCCTAGTGTTACTTAGCCAGATAGGAGGATGTTAGCTAGCTAGTTAGCATTAGCCTAGTGTAACTTAGCCAGATAGGAGGATGTTAGCTAGCTTGTTAGCATTAGCCTAGTGTTACTTAGCCAGATAGGAGGATGTTAGCTAGCTTGTTAGCATTAGCCTAGTGTACTTAGCCAGATAGGAGGATGTTAGCTAGCTTGTTAGCATTAGCCTAGTGTTACTTAGCCAGATAGGAGGATGTTAGCTAGCTTGTTAGCATTAGCCTAGTGTTACTTAGCCAGATAGGAGGATGTTAGCTAGCTTGTTAGCATTAGCCTAGTGTTACTTAGCCAGATAGGAGGATGTTAGCTAGCTTGTTAGCATTAGCCTAGTGTTACTTAGCCAGATAGGAGGATGTGTTAGCTAGCTTGTTAGCATTAAGCCTAGTGTTTAGCCTTAGCCATGTTAGGTTTAGCCAGATAGGAGGATGTTAGCTAGCTTGTTAGCATTAGCCTAGTGTTACTTAGCCAGATAGGAGGATGTTAGCTAGCTTGTTAGCATTAGCCTAGTGTGTTACTTAGCCAGATAGGAGGATGTTAGCTAGCTAGTTAGCATTAGCCTAGTGTTACTTTAGCCAGATAGGAGGATGTTAGCTAGCTTGTTAGCATTAGCCTAGTGTTACTTAGCCAGATAGGAGGATGTTAGCTAGCTTGTTAGCATTAGCCTAGTGTTACTTAGCCAGATAGGAGGATGTTAGCTAGCTTGTTAGCATTAGCCTAGTGTTACTTAGCCAGATAGGAGGATGTTAGCTAGCTTGTTAGCATTAGCCTAGTGTTACTTAGCCAGATAGGAGGATGTTAGCTAGCTAGTTAGCATTAGCCTAGTGTTACTTAGCCAGATAGGAGGATGTTAGCTAGCTTGTTAGCATTAGCCTAGTGTTACTTAGCCAGATAGGAGGATGTTAGCTAGCTTGTTTAGCATTAGCCTAGTGTTACTTAGCCAGATAGGAGGATGTTAGCTAGCTTGTTAGCATTAGCCTAGTGTTACTTAGCCAGATAGGAGGATGTTAGCTAGCTAGTTAGCATTAGCCTAGTGTTACTTAGCCAGATAGGAGGATGTTAGCTAGCTTGTTAGCATTAGCCTAGTGTTACTTAGCCAGATAGGAGGATGTTAGCTAGCTTGTTAGCATTAGCCTAGTGTTACTTAGCCAGATAGGAGGATGTTAGCTAGCTTGTTAGCATTAGCCTAGTGTTACTTAGCCAGATAGGAGGATGTTAGCTAGCTTGTTAGCATTAGCCTAGTGTTACTTAGCCAGATAGGAGGATGTTAGCTAGCTAGTTAGCATTAGCCTAGTGTTACTTAGCCAGATAGGAGGATGTTTAGCTAGACTTGTTAGCATTAGCTAGTGTTACTTAGCCAGATAGGAGGATGTTAGCTAGCTTGTTAGCATTAGCCTAGTGTTCCTTAGCCAGATAGGAGGATGTTAGCTAGCTTGTTAGCATTAGCCTAGTGTTACTTAGCCAGATAGGAGGATGTTAAGCTAGCTTGTTAGCATTAGCCTAGTGTTACTTAGCCAGATAGGAGGATGTTAGCTAGCTTGTTAGCATTAGCCTAGTGTTACTTAGCCAGATAGGAGGATGTTAGCTAGCTTGTTAGCATTAGCCTAGTGTTACTTAGCCAGATAGGAGGATGTTAGCTAGCTTAGCTTGTTAGCATTAGGGTGAACCTAGTGTTACTTAGCTATGATAGATAGGAGGATGTTAGCTAGCTAGTTAGCATTAGCCTAGTGTTACTTAGCCAGATAGGAGGATGTTAGCTAGCTTGTTAGCATTAGCCTAGTGTTACTTAGCCAGATACTGGGAGGATGTTAGCTAGCTTGTTAGCATTAAGCCTAGTGTTACTTAGCCAGATAGGAGGATGTTAGCTAGCTAGTTAGCATTAGCCTAGTGTTACTTAGCCAGATAGCTTGAGGATGTTAGGCTAGTTAGCTTGTTAGCATTAGCCTAGTGTACTTAGCCAGATAGGAGGATGTTAGCTAGCTTGTTAGCATTAGCCTAGTGTTCCTTAAGCCAGATAGGAGGATGTTAGCTAGGGAGCGGTTAGCATTAGCCTAGTGTTACTTAGCCAGATAGGAGGATGTTAGCTAGCTTGTTCAGCATTTAGCCTAGTCGTTACTCTAGCCAGATAGGAGGATGTTAGCTAGCTCTTAGTTAGCATGAGCCTAGTGTTACTTAGCCAGATAGGAGGATGTTAGCTAGCTTGTTAGCATTAGCCCTAGTGATTACTTAGCCAGATAGGAGGATGTTTTAGCTAGCTAGTTAGCCATTAGCATGGGTAGCCCTAGTGTTACTTAGTGCCAGATAGGAGGATGTTAGCTAGCTTTTTAGCATTAGCCTAGTGTCAGAGTGAGACTTAGCCTGCAGATAGGAGGGATGTTAGCTAGCTTGTTATCCAACATTAGCCTTAGTGTTACTTAGCCAGATAGGAGGATGTTAGCTAGCAGATTAGTTAGCATCTAGCCCTAGTTGTTACTTAGCCAGATAGGAGGGATGTTAGCTATGTTTGTTAGCATTAGCTAGTGTTACTTAGCCAGATAGGAGGATGTTGCTAGCTTTATAGCATTAGCCAGTGTGCTATAGGCCACTTATAGGAGGATGTTAGCTAGCTGTGTTAGCATTAGCCTAGTGTTCCTTAGCCAGATAGGAGGATGTTAGAAATGTATTTAAACCATGTAAGCTACTAGCCTAGTGGTAGGCTGTCAGTTTCATCATAGCTATTCACTATGACCAGCTGATTAGTCAGAAAAACTGTGGTTATGAAATTTAAATGGGGTATTTGTCAATAACAAAAGTTATCTATAACAAACCTTTGTTGTCAATTTCAACGTTCACATGTTTGCTGGTAAGTCGTCCCAAATTCACACCTGTTGCTAATCTCATAGAGCTAGAAATGATTTTTTGGGGCTCGCTGGGCAACACAGACATTTCAACTCTCCTTCCAAAGCTTTTCTATGGGGTGGGATCCTGGAGACTGGCTAGGCCACTCCAGGAGCTTGAAATCTTCCTAATACGAAGCCACGCCTTCGTTTGCCCGGCGCCGGTGTTTTTGGGATCATTGTCATGCTGGAAAGACCCCAGCCACGTTTAAAACTTCAATGCCCTTTGCTGATTGGAAGGAGGTTTTATCACTGAAAAATCTCACGTACATGGCCCCATTTCATTCTTTTCCTTTTACACGGATCAGTCGTTCTGGTCCCTTTTGCAGAAATTCGCCCCAAGCATGATGTTTCCCACCCCATGCTTTCACAGTAGGTATGGTGTTCTTTGGATGCAACTCAGCATCCTTTGTCCTCCAAAACACGACAAGTTGAGTATTTTACCAAAAAGTTCTTATTTGGTTTCATCTGACCATATGAACATTCTTCCAATCCCTCTTCTGATCAAACAAATTGCCTCTAGCAAACTTCAGTTCAGACGGGCCTCGACATGTACCTGGCTTAAGCAGGGGGACAAACGTCTGGCACTTCATGATGTGATTCGCCTGGAGGCGTAGTGTGTTACTGATGGTAGGCGTTGAGTTACTTTGGTCCCCAGCTCTCTGCAGGTCTTAACTAGGCTTCCCCCTGTGTTTGGTCATGGGATTTTTGCTCACTCGTTCGTGTGATCTCTTTGAACCCACGGGTAGATAATGCGTGGATCAACCAGATCAAGTGAAATTTATCAGTGGTCTGTGATGTCTTCCATCCTTCCCTAAATAATTGCTCCCACAGTTTGATTTCTTCAAACCATAGCTGCTTACCTATTGCAGATTCATCTTCTTCCCAGACTGGTGCAAGTCTACAATTTTGTTTCTGGTGTCCTTTGACAGCTCTTTGGTCTTGGCCATAGTGGAGTTTGGTGAGTGTGACTGTTTGAGGTTGTGGACAGGTGTCTTTTATACTGATAACAAGTTCAAAAGGTGCCCATTAATACAGGTAACGAGTGGAGGATCAGAGGAGCCATCTTAAAGAGAAGTTACATGGTCTGGGGTGGAGAGCCAGAAATCTTGCTTGTTTGTAGGTGACCAAATACTTATATTTCCACCATAATTTGCTAATAAATTCATACAAAATCCTATCAATGTGATTTTCTGGAATTTTTTTTTCCTCATTTTGTCTGTCATAGTTTGACGTGTACTATAATGATGAAAATTACAGGCCTCTCTGCCATCTTTTTTAAGTTGGGAGAACTTGCACAATTGGTTCGGCTGACTATATACTTTTTTTTTCCCCACTGTATAATGTCCATGTTTATAGGCTGAGCAGAGGAGCTCTTTACATATAGATAGTGTCATGTTTATAGGCTGAGCAGAGCTCCTATGATAATAGATAATGTCATGTTTTATAGGCTCCCGATCAGAGCTCTATAATAATAGATAATGTCATGTTTATAGGCTGATCAGAGCTCTATAATAATAGATAATGTCATGTTTATAGGGCTGAGCAGAGCTCTTTAATAATAGATAATGTCATGTGTATAGGCTGAGCAGAGCTCTATAATAACAGATAATGTCATTTTATAGCTGAGCCCAAGCTCTATAATAATAGATAATGTGTCATGTTTATATAGGCTGACATCAGAGCTCTATAATAATAGATCATGTTTATAGGCTGATCAGAGCTCCTATAATAATAGATAATGTCATGTTTATTAGGCTGATCAGAGCTCTATAATAATAGATCATGTTTATAGGCTGATCAGAGCTCTATAATAATAGGATATGGTCATGTTATAGGCTGATAATAAATACAGTGCATTCGTGGAAAGTATTCAGACTCCTTGACTTTTCCACATTTTGTTACAGCCTTATTTAAAATGCATTTTTTGATTTGTTTATTCTGATAAATCTAAACACAAATATCCCATAATGACAAAGCAAAAACAGGTTGTTAGAAGGTTTTGCCAAAACTTTATAAAAAAACAAAAAAACAGAGATACCTTATTTTACATAAGTATTCAGACCTTTTCTATGAGACTCGAAATTGAGCTCAGGTGCATCCTGCTTCCATTGAATCATGCCCTTGAGATGTTTTCTACAACTGGATTGGAGTCCACCTGTGGTAAATTCCATTGATTTGACATGATTTGGAAGGCACATCAATCCTGTCTATATAAGATCCCACAGGTTGACAGTGCATGTCAGAGCAAAAACCAAGCATGAGGTCGAAGGAATTGTCCGTAGAGAGCTCCGAGACGGATAATGTCAAGGCACAGATCTGGGGAAGGTTACCAAAAAATGTCCTGCAGCATTTGGAGGTCCCCCAAGAACAGAGTGGCCTCCATCATTCTTAAATGGAAAGAAGTTTGGAACCACCAAGATTCTTCTTATGAGCTGGCCGCCTGGCCAAACTGAGCAATCGGGGGAGAAGGGCCTGGGTTCAGGGAGGTGACCAAGAACCCGATGGTCACTCTGACTGAGCTCCTCTGTGGGAGATGGAAGAACCTTCCAGAAGGACAACCATCTCTGCAGCATTCCACCAATCAGGCCTTTGCGGTAGAGAGTGGCCAGACAGAAGCCCACTCCTCAGTCAAAGGCACATGACAGCCCCGCTTGGAGTTTGCCAAAAGGCACCTTAAGGACTCTCCAGACCATGAGAAACAAGATTGAACTCTTTGGCCTGAATGCCAAGCGTCATGTCTGGAGGAAACCTGGACCATTCCTACGGCGAAACTTGGTGGTGGCAGTATCATGCTGTGGGGATGTTTTTCAGCGGCAGGGACTGCTGAGGAGACTATCAGGATCGAGGGAAAAGATGAACAGAGCAAATACAGGAGAGATCCTTGATGAAACCTCTTCTAGAGCGCTCAGGACCTCAGACTGGGGCAAAGGTTCACCTTCCAGCAGGACAACGACCCTAAGCACACAGCCAAGACAAGCGCAGTGAGTGGCTTTTGGGACAAGTCTCTGAATGTCCTTGAGTGGCCCCAGCCAGAGCCCGGGACTTGAACCCGATCTAAATATCTCTGGAGAGACCTGAAAATAGCTGTGCCAGCGACACTCCCCATCCACCTGATACAGAGCTTGAGAGGATCTGCAGAGAAGAATGGAGAAACTAACTCACCCCCAAATACAGGTTTGTGCCAAGCATGTAGCGTCATAACCAAGAAGACTCGATGCTGTAATCGCTGCCAAAGGTGCTTCAACAAGTAGTACTGAGTCAAAGTGATCCACCAGGCTTTCACCTCATCAGCCCTGGAAGCAGAGGCTACATACAGGGAAGGATCTCAATTGTAAGCCTCCTGGGTGGAGAAGAGGTGGATTTGGGGGCTCAAAAACAACACTTATTTTCCGAGACAAGGTATTTAAGGGTATTATTTTGGTTGCTTATGTAACAGGTGTGAAATGGCTATCTATTAGGTTAGCGGTGCGCGCTCGAACGCATTTCAATCGGTTGACGTCACTCGCTCTGAGACCTTGAAGTCTTGTTTGTTTCTCTGTGAAGGGCAGCGCCTTTTGTGGAGCGACGGGTAACGGTGTTTCGAGGGTGACTGTTGTCGATGGTGTGCAGAGGGTCCCTGGTTCGGCCCAGGTAGGGGGCGAGGAGAGGGACGGAAGCAACACTGTTACACTTGTAACTTTTTTATTTAAACCTTTTTTGGAGTACATACCAGTGGGACAGCAGTACTGATCATAGTTTGCTCAGCGAAACTCCTTCTTTCCACCCCTTTGCTTAGTCCAGAACGTATTTTGACATTATTAAGCTTGAAAAAAGGAGGATCTCCATATTCAACGTCTCCTGGTAAGCCCAATTCTGGTTCAAAAACGGCTCCTTTATCCATTATTGGCTACTTAATATAGTTTTTACAAGTTCTACATTAAAAAAACATAATCACATGTATCACTTCGTTGAATGCCGTTTTTAAAAACCACGTCCTCAGTTCAACAACAGTTTAGTGATACTATTTTTTAAGACAGGCACTTACTGGTGTTAATAGACCTTCAGTCTCTTCCTCCTCCTCCTTCACTGTGACAGTTATCTCTCCCCTCCCTCTTCGCTCCAAAAACGGCATCCTCTTCTTTTCAACGGTAATACATTCACTCTTAAACGCTTCTCTTTTCACTCTTAACGCTTTCTTCCTCTTCTTTCACTGTAACTTCTTTTCACTTCTTCTTTCACGTAACAAAGCCTCACCCTCTACTTCTTGTTTTACTGTGACATCCTCCTCTTCCTTCTCTTCCTCTTATCACGACAATGTTCGGCCAAGAACCCTTCTCCGTCCATCAGACCTCCTCTTGTTTAGGCAGGAGGATAGTAGCTTAGTGCATCATGGTCGGAGATGGTTAGCATTAGCTAGCTATATGCAACATAAATATTACATTCAAGGGTAACTAGCTAGCTATACGACATAAGGTGACAGGAGTTCTAGTGCTTTTAAAAAACACTGGATAATATACACGAAAGCGTCTAAGAGCTTGTGAGCTAACAAGCTACCGAGTTGTCTACTACTAGCTGTTGTTGAAGAAGCGTTCCGTCCACTAGATTATACGTCACACCTCTGACAGCATCGCACTGAAAGACGCACATCGCCATCTGCTGGCTGGAGTGGGGTAACGCAGTTGAGTTTATTTATTATTGTTTATGTCCAATACTTATGAATATATTATTCTCTCCCTTTTGGAACCAATGGAATGGTACCTTAAAAGGTAGCACTTTCAGCAGCAAAAACAAGTTCCCCGCCACTGTTTCGGTGAAAAGCTCAGGGACAACCCTGGAGAAATGTAACCACTCAAATTCCATAGACAGATCAAGGAATTGACCATCCATGATATCACAATTATTTGGTTTTAACCATGTTTTAAGGTTTTTTACAGTGTTTGTTTACATTTACTTTGTTTACAAACATTTGGTATAAAACAAGCTTATATTTTGGGTGCTGACGGGGTACGACAGTGATAACTAAGGCTCATGAGGCATTTATATAAATTATATTCTTCAAGAATTAAATAAATGGGTATATATCATTCATGTCTAGTAGTCCACAAATGGATGGTAGCAAACTGCAGATTGCCTCTTTTGGTATCATGCTACCTCAGATATTTCACCTGATGTATAAATGTGAAACATCCGGTTGCGTTTCAACTCACTACCAAATATGGTGTTTGAGAGGAAGCCCAGTGGCCGGCAGTGGGAAGATGGAGCGTAGATGGATTTTGGCCGATATTCTGCTATTTTTTTTTAAATCTGAAAACATTGATCTCAACACAGTGTTTTTCTGTTTCCATCACTAGAATCTGTACAAACAGAGTGGACTACGTTTTGTAGACATTGACCCTTTGCCAAAGTTGTAAAAAATTGCGTGTTTTAGAAGGAGTGTAAGGCGAATTGAGTTATTGCACATTGGCAATCTTCACCAAAGTAGGGCGTTCCCTAAAGGAAAATAGCAAATAGATTCTAGAACGCGCCATAGGGACCTCCTCTTGCTCCTGCTTGGCTCTGCCCACCTCCTTGCTTGTTCTGCCCACTATGATTAATTTGCTCCCATTGGAACCGACAGGCTCTGTCTATCATGGGTTAGTTATAAAGTCTTTGCCACACAGTCTGAGAAGAGCATGAGGTGTGGCTGTAGATTAGTCAGTTTGAGCTAGCATATGAACTCGGTAGCACAGAAGTAGATCCCCATAATGACGTTGAGAAATAGTGTCATTATGGGTAGTTTAGAAGATATCCGGATAAATAAGTTAATAAATACGTAATAACCGCCAAAAACATAACTGTTTGTTCTTATAGGTACACCAGATCGTGACTACAACTAATTTACTAAGTCTTTAACCACACTGTGTTGTTACATGGTGGGTGGGTAAAAAAACTCATGCTTCCTACCCTTTAACTTTTTGTCTGAAAATTAAATCTCAATTTTACTCAACTTCGTTACCCACTCCGTCAGCAGATGGCGATGTGGGACTTTAAGGCTATGCTGCTAGTGTTGACGTATAATCTAGTGGACGGGACGCTTCTTTCAACAGCAGCAACAGTTTAGTTAGACACCTCGGTAGCTTGCTAGACCAAAATAGCCCAACTAATAAGCCTCTTTTAGACGCTTTCGTGTATATTAGCCACTGTGTTTTAAACCCAAATTCTCGTCGTCTAGTTAGTTATCACCATTTAATTTCATATTTACGGTGTGTATGTTGTTAGTGGTCAGCTAGCTGGCTGGTTAGTTTTAGCAACTAGCCTAGCTAGCCTAACATCCCCGACCATGAGCTCACTAAGCTACTCCTCTCTGCTAAAAGAAGAGGAGGTCTGCTGGATGGAAAAGAAGCTCTAGTGAAAGAGGAGGAGGAGAGGAGGATGTTACAATACAAAACCAAGTAGAGGGTGAAGCCTGTTACGTGAAAGAAGAAGAGAAAGAACGTTACAGTGAAAGAAGAGGAAGACGCGTTCAGAGTGAAAGAGGAAGAGGATGTTACAGTGAAAGAGGAGGAGGATGTTACACGTGAAAGAAGAGGAAGACGCGTGTCAGAGTGAAAGAGGAGGAGGATGTTACAGTGAAAGAAGAGGAAGACGCGTTCAGAGTGAAAGAGGAAGAGGATGTTACAGTGAAAGAAGAGGAAGACGGCGTTCTAGAGTGAAAGAGGAGGAGGGATGTTACAGTGAAAGAAGAGGAAGACGCGTTCAGAGTGAAAGAGGAAGAGGATGTTACAGTAAACGAAGAGGAGGATGCAGTTTTTGGGAGTGAAAGAGGAGGAGGATGTTACAGTGAAAGAAGAGGAAGACGCGTTCAGAGTGAAAGAGGAAGAGGATGTTCAGTAAAAGAAGAGGATTTTGGGATGCAGTTTTTGGAGTGAAAGAGGAGGAAGAGGAGATGACTGTCACATCGAAAAGGGAGAGGAAGAAGAGGAGGAAGCTGGATATCTGGTTCCGGTTTCCCAAGGCATCTTAAGGCATCCAATGGTTCTAATGATGAACTTAGCAGTAAGATGGTTTTTGAGAACCGAGCCCTGATTAACACTAGTAAGTACTGTCTTAAAAACAGAGGCACAACCTCTGCAGTTGTTGAACTGATGTGTGGTGTTAAAGGGGAAATATGCAGTTGCTACATCCATATTTTGGACTTTTTAAATTATTTATATATAGCCATTGATTCTTGAAGAATATAACCATGCCTCATGACCTTTAGTTCAACTTTTTTTAAAGGGACAACCTTGGGATTTAAAACAGCAACACATGGGCTGCCCTTATACTTGGTTTGGTAAACAGCTGAGGGATGGGGGCTGGAGAAATGTAACCACTCTCAAATTCATAGAGAAAAGCTATTGTAGCAACCTTAACCACAAAAACCTAGCGACCTCATCAAGAAGTTCAGACATCTTGGTATAACAGTTATAAGGTGTTGGCTTGACAGTCTCTGGACCCCAGGTTTGAGTCCAGCTCAGGGCTACCCCCTGGAATTCACTACACTATGATACAAGGACTGGCCATCCATAAGGTCAAAATCACAGTTTTAACCTGGTTTTTGAAGATATACAGTGTTTTGTTTTACAACCAGTGGCATTATACAAGCTTATGTTGTTGGTTTTTTGATGGGGAAATACATTTGAGGCTTTATAAGTTATATTCTTCAAGAATCAATGGTTATACAGTATATGGGTCTTTCTATAACTGCCAGTGAGGATTTCCTTGCATTTATGGCAGTGTAGTTCCCTTAAGGGTCAGTCAACTTTGGTAAAACATACTATGGTGAGTCGTGACTTTGGTTCAAGCATCTAAAATCAACCTGACAAGGCCAAGGCCAATGAAATCCGCGCCTCGCTGGAAGCCCCCCCGCCTTCCACAGTTGATGAGCGTTTAGGCTCGGATTCATTCCTTCAATTTTCCGCTCTTTACCTCGTTGTGAACAGGAACGATTCATGCTACAGGTGTAGACCTTACTTACAAGCTACCTGCCCGAATACATAGTGGCCAACTGTAAAGTTTGGTGGAGGAGGAAATAATGGTCTGGGGCTGTTTTCATGGTTCATGCTCCTTAGTTCCAGTGAAGGGAAAATCTTAATTGCTACAGCATACAAATTCAAATCTAATTGTATTTGTCACATGCGCCAAATAGACCTTACCGTGAAATGCTTACTTACAAGCCCTTAACCAACAGTGCAGTTAAATAAAGTCCAATAAAATATTACTAAAATTAAACTAAAAGTAAAAAGTAACACAATAAAATAACAATAACGAGGCTATATACAGGGGGTACCGGTACCAGAGGTAATGGGCTGGGGGTACAGGTTAGTCCAGGTTATAATGAGGCTATATACAGGGGGTACACGGTACCGAGGTAATGGGCTGGGGTACAGGTTTAGTCCAGGTAATAATGAGGCTATATACAGGGGGGTACCGGTACCGAGGTATGGCTGGGGTACAGGTTAGTTCCAGGTAATAATGAGGCTAATAAACAGGGGGTACCGGTAACCGAGGTAATGGGCTGGGGTACAGGTTAGTCCAGGTAATAATGAGGCTATATAGGGGTAGGGGGGGTACCTTTACCTAGGTAATGGGCTGGGGTACAGGTTAGTCCAGGTTATAATTGAGGCTATATACAGGGGGTACCGTACCCGAGGTAATGGGCTGGGGTACAGGTTAGTCCAAGGTAATAATGAGGCTATAAACAGGGGGTACCGGTACCGAGGTAATGGGCTGGATACAGGTTAGTCCAGGTAATAATGAGGCTATATACAAGGGGGTACCGGTACCGAGGTAATGGGCTGGGGTACAGGTTAGTCAGGTAATAATGAGGCTATATACAGGGGGTACCGGTACCGAGTAATGTGCTGGGGTACAGGTTAGTCCCAGGTAATAATGAGGCTATATACAGGGGACCGGTACCGGTACCGGGTAATGGGCTGGGATACAGGTTAGTCATGTAATAATGAGGCTATATACAGGGGGTACCGGTACCGAGGTAATGGGCTGGGGTACAGGTTAGTCCCACAGTAATAATGAAGCTATATACAGGGGGTACCGGTACCGAGGTAATGTGCTGGGGTACAGGTTAGTCCAGGTAATAATGAGGCTATATACAGGGGGTACCGGTACCGAGGTAATGGGCCTTGGGGTACAGGTTAGTCCCAGGTAATAATGAGGCTATATACAGGGGGTACCGGTAACCTAGGTAATGGGCTGGGGGTACAGGTTAGTCCAGGTAATAATGAGGCTATATAACAGGGGGTACCGGTACCGAGGTAATGTGCCGGGGTACAGGTTAGTCCAGGTAATAATGAGGCTATATACAGGGGGTACCGGTACCGAGGTAATGGGCTGGGGGCTATATACAGGGGGTACCGGTACCGAGGTAATGTGCTGGGGTACAGGTTAGTCCAGGTAATAATGAGGCTATATACAGGGGATACGGTACCGAGGTAATGGGCTGTGGGGCTATATACAGGGGGGTACCGGTACCGAGGTAATGGGCGCTGGGGGTACAGGTTAGTCCAGGTAATAATGAGGCTATATACAGGGGGTACCGGTACCGAGGTAATGGGCTGGGGGGCTATATACAGGGGGTACCGGTACCGAGGTAATGGGCTGGGGTACAGGTTAGTCCAGGTAATAATGAGGCTATATACAGGGGGTACCGGTACCGAGGTAATGTGTGGGGGTACAGGTTAGTCCAGGTAATAATGAGGCTATATACAGGGGGTACCGGTACCGAGGTAATGTGCTGGGGTACAGGTTAGTCCAGGTAATAATGAGGCTATATACAGGGGGTACCGGTACCGAAGTAATGGGCTGGGGTACAGGTTAGTCCAGGTTATAATGAGGCTATATACAGGGGGTACTGGTACCGAGGTAATGGGCTGGATACAGGGGGTACCAGTACCGAGGTAATGTGCCGGGGTACAGGTTAGTCCAGGTAATAATGAGGCTATATACAGGGGGTACTGGTACCGAGTCAATGGGCTGGGGTACAGGTTAGTCCAGGTAATAATGAGGCTATATACAGGGGGTACCGGTACCGAGGTAATGTGCTGGGGTACGGTTAGTCCAGGTAATAATGAGGCTATATACAGGGGGTACTGGTACCGAGGTAATGGGCTGGATACAGGGGGTACCAGTACTGAGGTAATGGACTGGGGTACAGGTTAGTCCAGGTTATAATGAGGCTATATACAGGGGGTACTGGTACCGAGGTAATGGGCTGGATACAGGGGGTACCAGTACCGAGGTAATGGACTGGGGTACAGGTTAGTCCAGGTTATAATGAGGCTATATACAGGGGGTACCGGTACCGAGGTAATGGGCTGGGGGTACAGGTTAGTCCCCAGTAATAATGAGGCTATATACAGGGGGTACCGGTACCGAAGAGGTAATTGGCTGGGATACAGGTTAGTCCAGGTAATAATGAGGCTATATACAGGGGGTACCGGTACCGAGGTAATGGGCTGGGGTACAGGTTAGTCCAGGTAATAATGAGGCTATATACAGGGGGTACCGGTACCGAGGTAATGGGCTGGGATACAGGTTAGTCCAGGTAATAATGAGGCTATATACAGGGGTTAACCGGTACCCGAGGTAATGGGGCTGGGGTACAAGGTTAGTCCAGGTAATAATGAGGCTATATACAGGGGGTACCCGGTACTGAGGTAATGGCTGGGGTACAGGTTTAGTCCCAGGTATAATGAGGCTATATACAGGGGGTACGGTACTGAGGTAATGGGCTGGGGATAACGAGGCTAGTTGAGGTAATTTGTACATGTACAGTAACCAGTCAAAAGTTTTGGACACACCTACTCATTCCAGGGTTTTTTCTTATTTTTTACTATTTTCTACATTGTAGAATAATAGTGAAGACATCAAACTATGAATAACACATATGGAGTCATGGTAGTAACCCAAAAAGTGTTAAACAAATCAAAATATACAGTGGTGTGAAAAAGTGTTTTTGCCCCCTTCCTAGATTTGTTTTATTTGTTTGCATGTTTGTCACACATAATGTTTCAGATCATCAACAAATTTAAATATTAGTCAAGATAACAACAAGTAAACACAAAATGCAGTTTTTGAAATGAAGGTTGTTATTATTAAGGGAAAACAAAATCCAAACCTACATGGCCCTGTGTGAAAAGTGTTTGCCCCCCCCCCCCCCCCGTTATAACACAACTCAACTGTGGTTTTATCACACCTGAGTTTTCAATTCCTCTAGCCCACACCCAGGCCTGATTACTGCCACAACCTGTTCTCAATCAAGGATCACTTAAATAGGACCTGCCTGACAAACGTGAAGTAAGACCAAAAGATCCATCATCTGAAAAGGGTTAAAGCCATTTTCTAAAGCTTTGGGACTCCAGCGAACCACAGTAAGAGCCCATTATCCACAAATGGCGAAACACATGGAACAGTGGTGAACCTTCCCAGGAGTGGCCGGCCGACCAAAATTACCCCAAGAGCGCAGCGACGACTCATCCAAGAGGTCACAAAAGACCTCACACACAACATCCAAAGAGCTGCAGGCCTCACTTGGCCTCAGTTAAGGTCAGTGTTCATGGACTCCACCACAAGAAAGAGACTGGGCAGAAATGGCCTGCATGCAGAGTTCCAAGACGAAAAAACCACTGCTGAGCGGCAAAAATAACATTAAGGCTCGTCTCACTTTTTGCCAGAAACCATCTTGATGATCCCCCAAGACCTTTGGGAAAAATACTCTGTGGACTGACGAGAACAAAGTTGAACTTTTTTGGAAGGTGTGTGTCCTATTACATCTGGCGTAAAAGTAACACTGCATTTTCAGATATGGCAATATAGAAGCAAACCGGATGGACATCATGAAAAATGATCGGAGAGGTTGAGAGTATTAAGAAGTTTCAGGAGCAAAAACAAAAAATATATAATATATATAATAGAATTATTGTAAAATTGACTGTGTCCATAAGGGGTAGATAGTAAGTATATAGGCTGGAAGTAGAGGCCCTGGGCATTGTTGTTCACTAATTTACCCCAAGTAGGGAAAGGATGGTGGGGTTGAAAAGTAATAAAGGGAGTATATAATAAAATAAAAAAATAAACATGGGGATTGGAAGTGATGCAGACAATTACATTGATAGAAGATAACAATCTATCTGCAATATTAAGCTGATTTCCCCCCCCCCCCCCAAAAAAAAAAAAAAAAACCTCTGCATTTCAGAAAATAACATCATACCAACAATAAAATATGGTGGTGGTAGTGTGATGGTCCGGGCCTGTTTTTCTGCTTCAGGACCTGGAAGACTTGCTGTGATAAATTTGGAACCGTGAATTCTGCTGTCTACCTCAAAAAAATCTGTGTCGTCCATGTGTTCGTGACCTCAAGCTGAAGCGAACTTGGGTTCTGCAGCAGGACAATGATCCAAAACACCCAGCAAGTCCACCTCTGAATGGCTGAAGAAAAACAAATGAAGACTTTGGAGTGGCCTAGTCAAAGTCCTGACCTGAATCCTATTGAGATGCTGTGGCATGACCTTTAAGAAGGCAGCAGTTCATGCTCGAAAACCCTCCAATGTGGCTGAATTACAACAATTCTGCAAAGATGATTGGGCCAAAATTCCTCCACAGCGCTGTAAAGACATCATTGCCAGTTTTCGCAAACGCTTGATTGCAGTTGTTGCTGCTAAGGGTGGCCCAACCAGTTATTAGGTTGTAGGGGGCAAACCCTTTTTTTTCCCACAGGACCATGTGGGTTTGGATTTTGTTTTCCCTTAATAATAACAACCTTTCATTTCAAAACTGCATTTTGTGTTTTTACTTGTGTTATCTTTGACTAATATTTAAATTCGTTTGATCTTAAACATTTAAGTGTGGCAAACAATAAGAAATCAGGAAGAGGCAACACTTTTTTCACACCACTGTATTTTATATTTGAGATTCTTCAAATAGCCACCCTTTGCCTTGATGACAGCTTTGCACACTCTCTGGCATTCTCTCCAACCAGCTTCATGAGGTAGTCCACCTGGAATTGCATTTTCAATTAACAGGTGTGCCTTCTTAAGTTATATGTGGATTTTTTTTCCTTCTTTATGCGTTTGAGCCATCAGTTGTGTTTGTGACATGGTAGGGTTTGGTATACAGAAGATAGCCCTATTTGGTAAAAGACCCAGTCCATGTTTATGGCAAGAACAGCTCAAATAAGCAAGAGAAACGACAGTCCATCATAACTTTAAGACATGAAGGTCAGACAATACGGAACATTTCAAGAACTTTGAAAGATTTTTTAAGTGCAGTCACAAAAACCGTCAAGCGCTATGATGAAACTGGCTCTCATGAGGACCGCCCAAGGATGGAAGACCCAGAGCTACCTCTGCTGCAGAGGATAAGTTCATTTAGAGTTACCAGCCTCAGAAATTGCAGCCAAATAAGACTTCACAGATTTCAAGTCACAGACGTATCTCAACATCAGCTGTTCAGAGGGGACTAGGGTAAATCAGGCCTTCATGGTTGAATTGCTACAAAGAAACCACTACTGAAGGACACCAATAAGAAGAAGAGATCTGCTTGTGCCAAGAAACACGAGCAATGGACATTAGACCGGTGGAAAATTGAGATTTTTTTGTTCAACCGCCGTGTCTTTGTGCGACGCGTGTGGGTGAACGGATGATCTCCGCGTGTGTAGTTCCCACCGTGAGCCATGGAGGAGGAGGTGTGGTGATGTGGGGAGTTGCTTTGATGGTGACACTGTCTGTGGATTCATTTAGAATTCAAGGCACACTTAACCAGCATGGCTACCAAAGCATTCTGCAGTGATACGCCATCCCATCTGGTTTGGGCTTAGTGGGACTATCATTTGTTTTTCAACAGGACAATGACCCAACACACCTCCAGGCTGTGTAAGGGCTATTTTACCAAGGAGAGTGATGGAGTGCTGCATCAGATGACCTGGCCTCCACAATCCCCCGACCTCAACCCAATTGAGATTGTTTTGGGGATGAGTTGAACCGCAGAGTGAAGGAAAGCAGCCAACGAGTGCTCAGCATATGTGGGAACCTCCTTCAAGACTGTTGGAAAAGCAATTTCAGAGGAAGCTGCTTGAGAGAATGCCAAGAGTGTGCAAAGCTGTCCATCATGGCAAGGGTGGCTATTTGATGAACTCAAATATAAAATATATTTGGATTAGTTTAACACTATTTTGGTTACTAACATGATTCCATATGTGTTATTTCATAGTTTTGATGTCTTCACTATTGTCCTACAATGTAGAAATATTAAAAATAAAAACAACCCTTTGATAAGTAGTTGTGTCCAAACTTTTGACTGGTACTGTATGTTATTGTTAGGTGAAGTTATGGGCCAATTTTGGCATACACTTAGTGTGTAAAGGTAGCCAAAGAGCATTTTTTTACGACACAGATCTTAATGTGAGTTTCCTTGAGCACTCCCGATCTTGCTCTGATAATGTGTGGGTAATATTCAGAATACATTTGTGAAAAACTAAAATCTTTGCTCACCATTTTTGCTCCATGCAGATGTACTACATCCATAACTAGCGATTTCTGCATTAGCATGGAGGAGTTTCTGCAGCCAAATTGTCTTGCATAGCAACAAACAGCAAAACCAGAAAGGGTCCTATATTGGAGAGTAAAAGTTCTTCTGGCACTCTGCTTAGGATTTCAACACTTTAATAACTTTTAATTTCGAGCCTAGAATCATCGATGTTACTACTAATCTGAAAACAAGACAAAATATGACTATTGTTGCTCACTTGAACTGTCTTAATACAATTGTCAACTAATTAAAGATGTCCAGTTGTTTGTACAATTTTCATGGGTATGCTCTAGGGTATCACCTTTTTATCTCAATAACAGTGTAGTTTTCTGCTGTTGTGGTTCTTTAACCATCTGTCTGACTTTGTCGTTCACACAGGAGACAGACGTGGCTATCGTGGATCCTCTGGGGAGCCTCAACAACATGATGCTGACGAGGCAGAAAGGTCTCTCTCCAGATCAGAACACCTTTAAAAAAAACATCTGAGACCCACTGGGAAGAAATCTCACTGCTGCTCTGACTGTGGGAACGTTGCAGGTCTACATCAAAACTTAAAATACACCAGCGAGTACACACAGAGAGAGAACCTTTATAGCTGTGATCAATGTGGGAGGAGTTTTACACGGTCAAGCCTACCTGATAGTGCACCAGAGAACACACCACAGGAGAGAACCCTTATAGCTGTGATCAAATGTGGGAAGAGTTTTTACTCAGTCAAGGGCGCTGATAGTACATCTGAGAAACAGACACAGGAGAAAAACCTTACGACTGCTCTGAACTGCGGAAAGACTTTTGTTAGTTTAAGAGCTTTAAAATCACACCAGAGAACACACACAGGAGAGAAATCACCATATAGCTGTACTCAATGTGGGAAGAGTTTTTACTCGGTCAACCTCCCTGATAGTGCACCAGAGAATACACACAGGAGAGAAAACCTAATAGCTGTGATCAATGTGGGAAGAGTTTTGTACATCTGTGTATCTGACGATACACCAGAGAACACACACGGAGAGAAACCGTATAGCTGTACTCATGTGGGAAGAGTTTTACTCAGTCAAGCGCGCTGATAGTACATCTGAGAACACACACAGGAGAGAAACCTTAAACGAGTACTGCTCTGACTGTGGAAAGACTTTTGTTATGGTTAAAGAGATTTAAAATCACACCAGTAGAACACACACACAACACAGGAGAGAAACTATATAGCAGGAGATAAATGATATAGGCTTGTACTCATGTGGGAAGAGTTTTTATGCAGTCAGTGGCCTTATAGTACATCTGAGAACTCACACAGGGGAAGAAGAACGTATAGCTGTGATCATGTGACAAGAGATACTCTGATAAAATATCTCTGATCAAACATCAGAATACATACATGAAGGAGTTGTTTCATGATATCATGAAATAATGTCACAATGTAGAATATTTAAACATTGTAGTAGGAGTATTTTAAAATTTAATATCACATGTAGAACCCTAAAACGTTTCCCCCCTGTTCAATTTATTTCAGCATGATATGGATATTAGCCTCTGGGAAAAATCCAGGCTCTGAATTGAAAGAGTATTTATGTGATTTACAAAAAGTGAAAGAAAAAAAAAATTGTGTTACACTTACCTTGTTGGCAACCCCACTTGAATCAAAATGCAACACTTCAAAAAATGTAGCTAGCTGTTTTCCTACAAATTGTCCTTCAACCAGTGATGTACACATTATTCACAGATTCCATGTGGTGTTTGAGCTGTTAGTTTTACAGGACGTGCACCCTCATCTCCCCCTTCTTGCGCAATTGATTTTCAACATGATATCGATGAAATAAGTGTTGCGTTCCTTTGTTTAGCGACCCATAAATGGAAATACATCACTCCAAAATGTAGCTTGACTGTCTTCTGCAGGTAGTTCCTCTAACCAGTGAGGTAAAAGATATCTCCCATTTCCATGTGTTTTTTTTTAGTTGTGTTAGTTTCAACAGCACGTACAACCTGATCTCCCCCATAATCGATATCAGTGACTTATTGTTTGGTGCTTGTGGCAGTTTATTAAAGTGCTTGTTTTAATATGATTATTGTGGCACATTTGTGTAGATAGTACAGTTTTCGGTCGGTTTCGGTTTTCAAATATAGCACAAACTGTTTTGCATATTGGTTATTGATTTGGACATGTTAAAACTGTGTTTTGACATTGAGGTTTCCCACGTAGCAAAATGTCATTGAAAAGTCATTGAAAAAGAACTATGCCTGATGTCCATATAAACTCAGCAAAAAAAGAAACGTCCCTTTTTCAGGACCCTGTCTTTCAAAGATTAATTTGTAAAATCCAAAATAACTTCACAGATCTTCATTGTAAAGGGGTTTACTACACCTGTTTCCCATGCTTGTTCAATGAACCATAAATAATTAATGAACATGCACCTGTGGAACGGTCGTTAAGACTTACAGATGGTAGGCAATTAAGGTCACAGTTAATGAAAACTTAGGACACAAAAGAGGCCTTTCTATTGACTCTGGAAAACACCAAAAGAATATGCCCAGGGTCCCTGCTCATCTGCGTGAACGTGCCTTATGCATGCTGCAAGGAGGCATCCTCCCTCATCGTGGTACCCTTCCTGCAGGCTCATCCTGACATGACAATGCCACCACCATACTGCTCATTCTGTGCGTGATTTCCTGCAAGACAGGAATGTCAGTGTTTCTGTCATGGCCAGTGAAGACCCGGATCTCAATCCCATTGAGCACGTCTGGGACCTGTTGGATCGGAGGGGTGAGGGCTAGGGCAATTCCCCCCAGAAATGTCCGGGAACTTGTATGTGCCTTGGTGGAAGAGTGGGGTAACATCTCACAGCAAGAACTGGCAAATCTGGTGCAGAGTAGGAGATGCACTGCAGTACTTAATGCAGCTGGTGGCCACACCAGATACTGACTGTTACTTTTGATTTTGACCCCCCCCCCAGGGACACATTATTTTTGTGTGGAACTTGTTCAGTTTATGTCTCAGTTTGTTGAATCTTGTTATGTTTCCATACAAATATTTACACATGTTAATTTGCTGAAAATAAACGCAGTTGACAGTGAGAGGAACTTTTTTTGTTGCTGAGTTACATTCGGTTTTAGTTGAAAATATGTATTTTCAGGTCGTTTTTTCAACGACTTGACAACAACTTAATTTTCACGTACTTGCAGCCTATAAACATGGACGCAGTATAATAAATTGGTCTATAATCAGTTTTTTATTAACAATCTTACATCACTCCAGTATTTTCTTTACAACAGTCAAGTGCTACTTGTCTTTATTCCACTACTGAAGAAGCATGACTCAAATAACCTACTCATATTTCAAACATCAGCCTGACAAAAATATACATTTTTAATTATTCAATGCCTCACCATTAAGTTTATTTCTTGCCAAAACATATTAACAAAAGGGGTGATCATTTGGTTTTTATATTTTATATTTACAATTCATGCACATTTAGTAATCATAAATTATGCAACGAACTGACCAGTTTTTGGGGTACAATTATATTGACATTGTTGCACTGCTTGTAGAATATCAGGGTTCATTCTCAGATGTGCCAACCCAAATGTACTAGAGTATGACATTGGGGACTCGGCCCCGATCCAACAACATGCCTATCGAGTGAACCCTGAAAAGAGAGAGAAGCTCCGCAGTGAGGTGGAAAAGTTACTACGGATATTGCAGGAGTTTCCTCTTGAAATCAGACATGTCCGTGGTAAGGACACTTGGTTTGCTGATTTGTCTCAAGGGTGGGCAGTCAAAAGGATTTTGTGTTTTGCATTTAGCCAGTGCGTTGTCATGGATCACGATTTATTTTGACTGCACGTTTTTTCTGTATTGGGAGATGAGTTTTGTTTGGGCTCGTTTTCCAAGGGGACGAGAGTTCTAGAAGCTAGTGAGTTTTAGGAAGACGAGAGTTTTTCTAGAAGCTAGTGACTGCTGTTAGTCGTATTTCAGTATAGATCTGTCACGATCGTCTGAAGGAGCGGACCAATGCGCAGCGTTGCGAGTGAACAATGACTTTTATTAAATAAAGTACTCACACGAGAAAACAACAAAAGACGATACGTGAAGATCTATACTGAAATACGACTAACAGCAACAAAGAAACAATAACCCACAAAACAAAGGAGAAAACACACAGAATATAGCCGACAGCTGACACTCGTTACCTCCGATTGGGAGTCATCGACCATCACCACATGACACAAACAAAATGAAACTCACCCATCCCCAACACCACCAAATGAAATACACCCAAACACAAGAAAATGAACAACCCTGGCTCAATATAAACGTCCATAGAGCCAGAGTGTTACAGTGTCCTAAGTTTTTCATAACTGTGACCTTAATTGCCTACCGTCTGTAAGTCTTAAGCGACCGTTCCACAGGTGCATGTTCATTATTATTTTATGGTTCATTGACAAGCATGGGAAACAGTGTTTAAACCCTTTACAATGAAGATCTGTGAAGTTATTTTGAATTTTTTAACAAATTATCTTTGAAAGACAGGGTCCCTGAAAAGGGAGGACGTTTCTTTTTTTGCTGAGTTTATATTGGACAACAGGCATAGTCTCTTCTTTTTCAATGTCTTTTCAATGACATTTTGGCTACGTGGGAAACCTCATGTCAAAACACAGTTTTAACATGTCCCAATCAATAACCAATATGCAAAAACAGTTTTGTGATATATTGAAACCGAACCGAAACCGAAACTGTACTATCTACTACAAAATTGTGTCAGCAATAATCATATTAAAACACAAGCACTTTATAAACTGCACAAGCACCAACAATAAGTCACTGATATCGATTATGGGGGGATATCAGGTTGTACCTGCTGTTGAAACTAACACAACTAAAACAACACATGGAAATGGGAGATATCTTTTACCTCACTGGTTAGAGGACAACCTGCAGAAGACAGTCATCTACATTTTGGAGTGATTTGCATTACATTTATGGGTCGCTAAAACAAAGGAACGCAACACTTATTTCATCGATATCATGTTGAAATCAATTGCGCAAGAGGGGGGAGATGTGGTTGCACGTCCTGTTTAAAACGAATAGCTCAAAAACCACACGGAATCTGGCAATATGTGTAACATCACTGGTCAGAGGACAATTGGTAGAAAACAGCTAGATACATTTTGATTAACGTGTAACACAACTTTTTTTTATTTTTTTTTTTTACTTTTTGTTTAAAATCACATAAATACTCTTTCAATTCAGAGCCTGGATTTTTCCCAGAGGCTAATATCCATATCACGCTGAAATAATTGAACAGGGGAAATGTTTAGGGTTCTACATTGTGACATTATTAATTAAAGTACTCCTCAATGTTAAAACATTCTACATTGTGACATTTTTCATTGATATCATGAAACAACTCATGTATGTATTTTCTGATGTTTGATCAGGATCTTTTATCAAAGTATCTCTTGTCACATGATCACAGCTTTATTATTTATCTCCTGCTATACTTAGTTTTCTCATTCCTGTGTGTGTTCTCTGGTGTCTCGTCAGAAGGCAAGATGCAACAAAACTCTTCCCACATTTAGTACAGCTATAAGGTTTTTCTCCTGTGTGTGTTCTCTGGTGCACTATCAGGAGCTTGACTGAGTAAAACTCTTCCCACATTGATCACAGCTATAAGATTTTCTCTCCTGTGTGTGTTTCTCTGGTGCACTATCAGGCTTTTTTGTGGCCAAGTAAAACTCTTCCCACATTGAGTACAACTATATGGTGATTTCTCTCCTGTGTGTGTTTCTCTGGTGTGATTTTAAATCTATTAAATTACAAAAGTCTTTCCGCAGTCAGAGCAGTCGTAAGGTTTCTCTCCTGTGTGTCTTCTCAGATGTACTATCAGGTAGCTTGACCGAGTAAACTCTTCCCACATTGATCACAGCTATAAGGTTTTCTCTCCTGTGTGTACTCGCTGGTGTATTTTTTTAAGTTCTGATGAAAACTTGCAGCAACGTTTCCACAGTCAGAGCAGCAGTGAGATTTCTTCCCAGTGTGTATCAGATGGTTTTTCTTAAGGTGTTCTGATCTGGAGAGAGACCTTTCTGCCTCGTCAGCATCATGTTGTTGAGGCTCCCCAGAGGATCCACGATAGCCACGTCTCTCTCCTGTGTGAACGACAGTCAGACAGATGGTTAAAGAACCACAACAGCAGAAATACACTGTTTATTTGAGGTAAAGGTGATACCAGAGCATACCCATGAAATTGTACACAATTGATGCCTTAAAATTATTTGACAATTGTCTTTTATACAGTCAAGTGAGCAACAATAGTCATCTTTTGTCTTGTTTTCACACATTAGTAAGTAACATCGATGAATCTAGGCTCGAAATAAGTTATTAAGTTGTTGAAATCCTAAGCAGAGTGCCAGACGACTTTTACTCTCCAATATAGGACCCTTTCTGTGTTTGCTGTTTGTTGCTATGCAACACAATTTGGCTGCAGAAACTCCTCCATGCTAATAACCTCTAGTTATGGATGTAGTATATCTGAACTCCTCCATGCTAATAACCTCTAGTTATGGATGTAGTATATCTGAACTCCTCCATGCTAATAACCTCTAGTTATGGATGTATATATCTGAACTCCTCCATGCTAATACCTCTATTTATGGATGTAGTATATCTGAACTCCTCCATTCTATAACCTCTAGTTATGGATGTAGTATATCTGAACTCCTCCATGCTAATAACCTCTAGTTATGGATGTAGTATATCTGAACTCCTCCATGCTAATAACCTCTAGTTTATGGATGTAGTATATCTGACTCCTCCATTCTAATAACCTCTAGTTATGGATGTAGTATATCTGAACTCCTCCATGCTAATAACCTCTAGTTATGGATGTAGTATATCTGAACTCCTCCATGCTAATAACCTCTAGTTTATGGATGTAGTATATCTGAACTCCTCCATGCTAATAACCTCTAGTTATGGATGTAGTATATCTGAACTCCTCCATGCTAATAACCTCTAGTTATGGATGTATTATATCTGAACTCCTCCATGCTAATAACCTCTAATTATGGATGTAGTATATCTGAACTCCTCCATGCTAATAACCTCTAGTTATGGATGTAGTATATCTGAACTCCTCCATGCTAATGACCTCTAGTTATGGATGTAGTCTATCTGAACTCCTCCTGCTAATAACCTCTAATTATGGATGTAGTATATCTGAACTCCTCCCTGCTAATAACCTCTAGTTATGGATGTAGATATCTGAACTCCTCCATGCTAATAACCTCTAGTTATGGATGTAGTATATCTGAACTCCTCCATGCTAATAACCTCTAGTTATGGATGTAGTATATCTGAACTCCTCCATGCTAATAACCTCTAGTTATGGATGTGTATATTCTGAACTCCTCCATGCTATAACCTCTAGTTATGGATGTTAGTATATCTGCACTCCTCCATGCTAATAACCTCTAGTTATGGATGTAGTATATCTGCATGGAGCAACAATGGTGAGCGAAGATTTTAGTTTTTCACAACGTATTCTGAATATTACAGCGCACTATCAGCGGAAGATCAGGAGTGCTACTCAAGGAAACTCACATTAAGCTCTGTGTCGCTATTCACTAATTCACCACCGTGGGGGGAAACTCAGGGGAGGTCAAGCAAAAATAGCCTCCATTTACAGGTTGCTTATGAGTGCATTTCCCACTACTTTAGGATTATAATTGTAAGGCTCGTTTGAATGTCCTGCTTAATATAATGATTGTGTCATCATCTCAAATCAACTGCTTTATACTTAAAAAACACTTCAACTTCAACCAATAAAATGCTCTTTGGCTATCTTTGACTTCACCTAACAACATAGACCTACTGTAGGACCCATAACTTCACCTAACAATAACACAGACCTACTGTAGGACCCATAACTTCACCTAACAATAACACAGACCTACTGTAGGACCCATAACTTAACCTAACAATAACATAGACCTACTGTAGGACCCATAACTTCACCTAACAACATAGACCTACTGTAGGACCCATAACTTCACCTAACAGTAACACAGACCTACTGTAGGACCCATAACTTCACCTAACAATACCATAGACCTACTGTAGGACCCATAACTTAACCTAACAATAACATAGACCTACTGTAGGACCCATAACTTCACCTAACAACAACATAGACCTACTGTAGGACCCATAACTTCACCTAACAATAACATAGACCTACTGTAGGACCCATAACTTCACCTAACAACATAGACCTACTGTAGGACCCATAACTTCACCTAACAATAACATAGACCTACTGTAGGACCATAACTTCACCTAACAACATATACCTACTGTAGGACCCATAACTTCACCTAACAACAACATAGACCTACTGTAGGACCCATAACTTCACCTAACAACATATACCTACTGTAGGACCCATAACTTCACCTAACAATAACATAGACCTACTGTAGGACCCATAACTTCACCTAACAACAGACCTACTGTAGGACCCATAACTTCACCTAACAATAACATAGACCTACTGTAGGACACCCATAACTTCACCTAACAACAACATAGACCTACTGTAGGACCCATAACTTCACCTAACAATAACATAGACCTACTGTAGGACCCATAACTTCACCTAACAACATAGACCTACTGTAGGACCCATAACTTCACCTAACAACATAGACCTACTGTAGGACCCATAACTTCACCTAACAACATATACCTACTGTAGGACCAATAACTTCACCTAACAATAACATAGACCTACTATAGGACCCATAACTTCACCTAACAACAACACAGACCTACTGTAGGACCCATAACTTCACCTAACAATAACATAGACCTACTGTAAGACCCATAACTTCACATACCAATATAGACCTACTGTAAGACCCATAACTTCACATAACAATAACATAGACCTACTGTAGGACCCATAACTTCACCTAACATCAACATAGACCTACTGTAAGACCCATAACTTCACCTAACAATAACACAGACCTACTGTAGGACCCATAACTTCACATAACAATAACATAGACCTACTGTAGGACCAATAACTTCACCTAATAACAACATAGACCTACTGTAGGACCCAAGAATACTTTGTGAATAATCCCACTAGGCTACTCTGTAAAGTGTTGTCATTCTAAATGCCCTGAATAAAGGAAAATAGCTCTGTGTGTTGTGCCAAAGCCTCTCCATCAAGGAACAGTCCTCTACACATTATGGGGAAAGTATCCCTGTGTCCAAACTGACACACAGAAACATATAAAACATTACCACATTAACTTGATGCTTTCTGTTACATTTTACATTTACATTTTAGTCATTTAGCAGACGCTCTTATCCAGAGCGACTTACAGGAGCAATTAGGGTTAAGTGCCTTGCTCAAGGGCATATTAACGTCATTTAGCAGACGCTCTTAGCCAGAGCGACTCACAAATTGGTGCGTTCACCCTATAGCCAGTGGGAATAACCACTTTACAATTGGGGGGGGGGGGGGGGGGGGGGTAGAAGGATTCCTTTATCCTATCCCAGGTATTCCTTAAAGAGGTGGGGTTTCAAATGTCTCCGGAAGGTGGTGAGTGACTCCGCTGTCCTGGCGTCGTGAGGGAGCTTGTTCCACCATTGGGGTGCCAGAGCAGCGAACAGTTTTGACTGGGCTGAGCGGGAACTATGCTTCCGCAGAGGAAGGGGAGCCAGCAGGCTAGAGGTGGATGAGCGCAATGCCCTCGTTTGGGTGTAGGGACTGATCAGAGCCTGAAGGTACAGAGGTGCCGTTCCCCTCACTGCTCCATAGGCAAGCACCATGGTCTTGTAGCGGATGCGAGCTTCAACTGGAAGCCAGTGGAGTGTGCGGAGGAGGGGGGTGACGTGAGAGAACTTGGGAAGGTTGAACACCAGACGGGCTGCGGCATTCTGGATGAGTTGTAGGGGTTTAATGGTTTAATGTTAGATCTAACGAGACCCTACTGTAAATCAATCAGACCCTACTGTAAACCAATCAGACCCTACTGTAAACCAATCACACCCTACTGTAAATCAATCAGACCCTACTGTAAATCAATCAGACCCTACTGTAAATCAATCAGACCCTACTGTAAACCAATCAGACCCTACTGTAAACCAATCACACCCTACTGTAAATCAATCAGACCCTACTGTAAACCAATCAGACCCTACTGTAAATCAATCAGACCCTACTGTAAATCAATCAGACCCTACTGTAAATCAATCAGACAATAACACATTATAAACATCCATTTGTTAGGGATATTGGATCCAACGTGGAGAACGGCATTAACTGTCTTTCCTGGCATAACGAATGAGATGCCAAGATATTCTCGACATTCCTTCTGAACGACGTTTTCACCGCACTTTGGCTGTTGCATCGCGTACCGTTTGTCACCTTCAATCAAGTTAAGGCGACTCTCAGAAGCATTGGATTTTGCGAACCGTGAAATGTAGGATTTATGTGCCCATGAAAACTGTTTTTTCCAAGCGTAACATAAGGAGACACTAAATGTTACGTAGGTAGAGCGCATTTCAGAGATCTGAATACAAACACTGTCCGACAGCAAGATCCAGTATTTTTAAGATGGAGTTCATCATATGACAAGCTTAACGTTATGACTATAACTACTGTTCCCTGAAGGAGGGAAACTAGGTACAACATACTATTAAATCTGCGACTCGCCTTCCACAGGTGACGAGCCTGAGGATCGGATTAATTCCTTCAATTTAATACCGCTCTTCACCGAACCCAGGAACGGGCGGTGCAGGGCCAAACAGGTGTTGTTCCTTGTTAAGTTAAAAGTCATAACATTACGTTCCGTTTCAGTCGGTCAACTTCGGTACAACATACTATGGGGAATAGAATCCCGCCCCAGACCACCCCAACGGATACTAAATGAAAAGGCTCATTGCAGACCACCCAGACCTGACCCAGCAAGATGCGGCAGTCTGGGTATTTCACACATGGAGCGCTGCCTAGTGACTTCCCCCAGCTGTTAGCACACTGGGAGCAGTGACGTCCAAGTCTCCCCCAGCTGTTAGCACACTGGGAGCAGTGACGTCCAAGTCTCCCCCAGCTGTTAGCACACTGGGAGCAGTGACGTCCAAGTCCAAAGGTCTAAAGCACTGCGTCGCAGTGTTGCGGCGTCACTACAGCCTGGGGTTCAATCCCAGGGTGTGTGATTACCGGCTGTGACCGGGAGTCCCATAGTGCGGCGCACAATTGGCCCAGCATCGTCCGGGTTAGGGGAGGGTTTGGCCCGGGGGCATTACTTGGCTCATCGCGATCTAGTGACTCCTTGTGGCGGGCCGGGCGCCTGCAGGCTGACTTCGGCCGTCAGTTGAATGGTGTTTCCCCCGACACATTGGTGCAGCTGGCTTCCGGGTTTAAGCGGCGGGTGTTAAGAAGCGTGGCTTGGCGGGTCATGTTTCGGAGGACGCATGGCTTGACCTTCGCCTCTCCCGAGCCCGTTGGGGAGTTGCAGCAATGAGACAAGATCGGAATCACGCAATTAGGGAGAAAAAAGGGGGTAAAAAACTAATATAATTTAGAAGAAAAGGAAAATGTGTCACGGGCCGGATTGGGCCGTGGGCCCTTGTGTTTTGACAGTTAGATAGTCTGTTTTCCCCCAGTCACCTGTAAAAATTATACACCTCTTTCTGAGAAAACTGCACTGTTCTTAAGGTCTCTTGAACCTCTCTGTTCAGATCGTCTCTTTTTATGTTAGTTGAGTCCACCAGTATTTGGACAAGGCTCTTAAAGCTATTTTCCTGTTGCTGTAACAATTGCTTGTAGACATATTGTTGTTGATTTAAAAGATCACGCACCTGTGATAGCGAAACACTGTCCTCTCCATTACTCCAGCCTTCTTTAACTTTGGGCGGCATGATGGTGTATATTTGCGACCGTTTGACTAAAACAATATTGGTCGACCAACAGCCTATCGACCAAACAATCAACCAGTGGACTAAATGGGGTCAGCCCTAATTGCCATTGATTCTTGAGGAATCAACCTTATAAATGCCTCATATGTTTCAACTGTATTCCCCCATCACAAACCAAAATATAAGCTTGTATAACGCCACTGTTTGTAAACAAACACTGTATATCTTCAAAATCAGGTTAAAACTATGATTTTGACCTTATGGATGGCCAATCCTTGTATTCATAGTGTAGTGAATTCCAGGGGGTAGCCCTGAGCTGGACTCAAACCTGGGTCCAGAGACTGTCAAGCCCACACCTTATAACTGTTATACCAAGATGTCTGAACTTGTTGATGAGGTTGCTAGGTTTTGGGTTAAGGTTGCAACAATCGCTTTCTCTATGAATTTGAGAGTGGTTACATTTCTCCAACCTCCATCCCTCAGCTATTTACCAAACCAAGTCTCTGGGTCATTTAGTTGCTGTTTAAATCCTAGGATGTCCCTTAAAAAAGCCACACATCAATAATAATATAATAATAATAATAATAATAATAATATGCCATTTAGCAGACGTTTTTATCCAAAGCAACTTACAGTCATGCTTGCATAAATTTTTGTGAATGGGTGGTCCCGGGGATCGAACCCACTACCCTGGCGTTACAAGCGCCGTGCTCTACCAGCTGAGCTACAGAGGACCAATCTGCAGTTCAAACAATAACAAAGCTGTCATTCCACCACTGTTTTGGTAATAAGATGATGGATGGGACTGGAGAAATGTAACTACTCTCACATTCATAGACAGACCTATGGATGCAAGGACTGACCATCCATGACATCAATATTATAGTTTTAACCATGTTGAGGCGATACAGTGTTGGTTTACATTTACATTGTTTCTAAACATTGGAGTAGAAAAAGCTTATTTTGGGATCTGATGGGGTACGACAGTTGAACTAAGCTCATGAGGCATGTGTTATATTCTTCAAGAATCAATGGCTATATATAAATAATATAAAAGTCCAAATATGGATGTAGCAACTACAGATTTCACCTTTAACACCACACATCAGTTCAACAACTGCAGAGTTTGTGCCTCTGTTTTTAAGACAGTACTTACTAGTGTTAATCAGGGCCCGGTTTCTCAAAACCATCTTACTGCTAAGTTCATCATTAGAACCATTGGATGCCTTAAGGTGCCTTTGGGAAACCGGAACCAGATATCCAGTTTCCTCCTCTTCTTCCTCCTCCTCCTTTTTCGATGTGACAGTCATCTCCTCCTCCTCCTCTTTCACTCCAAACACGGGAGCCTCCTCTTCTTTCACTGTAACATCCTCCTCCTCTTTCACTCTGAACACGTCTTCCTCTTCTTTCACTGTAACATCCTCCTCCTCTTTCACTCTGAACGCATCTTCCTCTTCTTTCACTGTAACGTCTTTCTCTTCTTCTTTCACGGTAACAGCTTCACCCTCTACTTGTTTTTGTATTGTAACATCCTCCTCTTCCTCCTCCTCTTTCACTAGAGCTTCTTTCTCCGTCCAGCAGACCTCCTCTTCTTTAGCAGGAGGAGAGTAGCTTAGTGACCTCATGGTCGGGGATGTTAGCTATCTAGGCCTAGTGCTAACTTAACCAGCCAGCTAGCTGACCAATAACAACAACACCGTAAATATGAAATTAAATGGGATAACTAACTAGACGACCGAAGTGGGTTTTAAAACACAGTGGCTAATATACACGAAAGCGTCCTAAAGAGCTTTATTGGTTGGGCTATTTTGTCTAGCAAGCTACCGAGGTGTCTGACTAACTGTTGCTGCTGTTGAAAGAAGCGTCCCGTCCACTAGATTATACGTCACACTAGCAGCATAGCCTTAAAGTCCCACATCTCCTTTTGCTGCTGCTGCTACTTCTTCTTCTTCTTCTTCTTCGGTGGGTTTTATGGCGATTACAACCCCAAAAGGTGGATTGCCGCCACCAACAGGACGGGTTGAAACCAAAACAAGGTTAACATTATTTTTTATTTTTTACAAATCCAGATTTAATAGGGAAACTAACTTAATCCACCCAAATAAAAATAGTACATTGACAAAAACTAACAAAAACTCCCCTTCTTCCAAATTCTCCATATCTCCCTTTTAATTCCTGTAGCTTTTTCAGGCCCTGGTGAAAGGCAACCCCTGCAGCCTGCAGTGAAGGCCTATCCACCACCATGGACTCTTCAGAGGCACCATTCAAACCCTCAACCCTTTTAACAGCTTCTGCATATGAAATGCTCTGGACAGCCCTGACTTTGGCCACCTAATTCCCTTCACCACCATGGACTCTTCAGGAGCACCATTCAAACCTCAACCCTTTTAACAGCTGCTGCATATGAAATGCTCTGGACAGCCCTGACTTTGGCCACCTCATTCCCTTCCACCACCATGGACTCTTCAGGAGCACCATTCAAACCCTCAACCCTTTTAACAGCTGCTGCATATGAAATGCTCTGGACAGCCCTGACTTTGGCCTCATTCTCTTTCACCATTGTGGGGCGTTCCAAAGACGTGGCTTCATGGTTCCCACCACAATTGCAACATGTCACATTTTTCATCACTTTTATAACACATGATATTGTCTCGGCTTCTCCCTTCTGCAAACACTTGAAACATGACCAAAAGCTTTACAATGATCACACTGCATTTGTCTTGGGATAAATGCTCTGACTCTGTAGTTAATATACCTCAACTGCACTTGAGTAGTGGTCCTCTGTAGCTCAACTGGTAGAGCACGGCGCTTGTAATGCCGAAGTAGTGGGTTCGATCCCCGGGACCACCCATACACAAAAAATGTATGCACGCATGACTGTAAGTCCCTTTGGATAAAAAAAAGTGTCTGCTAAATGGCATATATTATATTATGAGTAGGGAGAGACTCCAAAAGAACAGATAGACTTTTCACTTTTTCACGATTCATCCGACGTGCATCCAATCACTCCAGGAATATTTTTCATCTCTTGAACATCTACTTCCAACTAGACTCCAGATATAACACCCTTGAGAGGTGCCCTGTTCCGAAGAGACACACACGACACTTCAAACTTACGGAATCGGTTAATACCCAACACACGTTCCTTTCCTGATCTGCAGAAGCAAAAAAACCAGCCCGCCTCTCGTGATCCTCACAGCCTTCACTCTACCCAGCACTTTCTCCACCAGATTGGATATCTCAAAATGGTTTCTTCCAGATTGGTAATTCATCAGCTGCTCCTCATTAACAAACCGTATTTTCTTACTACAAGACACGAAGTGACATTCTCATCCTATTGTTTTCAATGGGAGCAAACTCTTCGGAGTCTGGAGCTTTTTTTTGGCCGTTTTTTGGGTACCTTCAATTTTGCCCTGATATACTACATAAAGAAATGTTTACCAGACCAATGTTGGGTATCTTTTTTTTCAGCACAACCTCACCTATATGATCTGTTAGTAAGTTTTTCACTTTGACATTCTATTTCAACACACTGGACCCAAACACACACAGAAAACACAAAGTCCGTTTAGAAAAAAGATGGTTTTTTTTTATTGTAAAACCCTCAAACATGGTGAACCAAGCATTTAAAAAGCTTCAAATTGAACCACAAGGTGCAAATATGAACATATAAAAGTATTTTGGTGATATATACAAGCAATAAATAACTATTTACAATAAAAAGTAGGTATAACCACTGGCGTTTTTCTTCTATTCTAACCCTAAACCTTTTTGTGCCACTCCTCAAAACAGTTTTTCTGTCCAAAATGAAAAAAAAGCTTCAAATTGAACCACAAAGTGCAAATATGAACATATAAAAGTATTCTTGAGATATATACAAGCAATACACAACTATTTACAAAAAAAGTAGGTATAGCCACTGGCCTTTACCCTATTTGTGCCACTCTTCAAAACAGTTCCTGTCCAGTTCCTGTCTCGTGTGCATCGTGAAGAACCGGGTTAGCACAAGCACACGTTTTTTTTTCCGTTCCGTTTTTTATCACAAAAGACGACAAAGTTATTATAATAAATGCAAAGCGCTCATAAAAGAGCGCATATTTTGACGCACTTTTTTCATGGAATTGAAATTATCATAACTTTGGTTTTAGTTGGTGTATTTACATGAAACAAACACTCAAAACGTAGCTTCGGGTCTCCATTTCTGCATGAAATCGACGGCAGCCCTCTGTGTCACTTGGTTTGGATGCTGCGCGGTCCTAAAGCCGGCCCGCGATTTGAACGCGCCGAAGCGTTCGCCGACTCGGAAGAGTTTTAATCATAGTGGGCAGAACAAGCAAGGAAGTGGGCAGAGCCAAGCAGGAGCAAGAGAGGTCCTATTGGCGCGTTCTAGAATCTATTTGCATATTTCCTTTAGGGAACGCCTACTTTGTGAAGATTGCCCCATGTGCAATAACTCAATTCGCCCTTGCACTCCTTCTAAACAACGCAATTTTTAGAAACTTTGGCAAAGGGTAAAGTCTATTAAACGTAGTCCATTCTGTTTGTTACAGATTCTCCCACTGGGAAAGAGAGAGCATTTATTTTTCATACATCCAATATGGAACGCCTACTCTGTTATTACGTATGTATTAACTTATTTCCGGATATCTTCTAAACTACCCACAATGCACAAAAAACTGAAAGCATTGTATTTTTATTTTGTAAATTTTATTTCACCTTCATTTAACCAGGTAAGCCAGTTGAGAACAAGTTCTCATTTACAACTGCGACCTGGCCAAGATAAAGCAAAGTAGTGCGATAAAAACAACAACACAGAGTTACATATGGGGTAAAAAAAAACAAAGTCAGAAAATACAACAGAAAATATATATACAGTGTGTGCAAATGTAGCAAGTTATGGAGGTAAGGCAATAAATTGGCTATAGTGCAAAATAATTACAATTAGTATTAACACTGGAATGCTAGATGTGCAAGAGATTATGTGCAAATAGAGATACTGGGGTGCAAAAGAGCAAAATAAATAACAATATGGGGATGAGGTAGTTGGGTGGGCTAATTTCAGAATGGCTGTGTACAGGTGCAGTGATCGTAAGGTGCTCTGACAACTGACGCTTAAAGTTAGTGAGGGAGATAAGAGTCTCCAGCTTCAGAGATTTTTGCAGTTTGTTCCAGTCATTGGCAGCAGAGAACTGGAAGGAATGGCGGCCAAAGGAGGTGTTGGCTTTGGGGATGACCAGTGAGATATACCTGCTGGAGCGCATACTACAGGTGGGTGTTGCTATGGTGACCAGTGAGCTAAGGTAAGACAGGGATTTGCCTAGCAGTGATTTATAGATGACCTGGAGCCAGTGGGTTTGGCGACGAATATGTAGTGAGGGCCAGCCAACAAGAGCGTACAGGTCACAATGGTGGGTAGTATATGGGGCTTTGGAGACAAAACGGATGGCACTGTGATAGACTACATCCAATTTGCTCTGAGTAGAGTGTTGGAGGCTATTTTGTAAATTACATCGCCGAAGTCAAGGATCGGTAGGATAGTCAGTTTTACGAGGGCATGTGTGGCAGCATGAGTGAAGGAGGCTTTGTTGTTGCGAAATAGGAAGCCGATTCTAGATTTAACTTTGGATTAGAGATTCTTAATGTGAGTCTGGAAGGAGAGTTTACAGTCTAACCAGACACCTAGGTATTTGTAGTTGTCCACATACTCTAGGTCAGACCCGCCGAGAGTAGTGATTCTAGTCGGGTGGGTGGGTGCAAGCAGCGTTCGGTTGAAGAGCATGCATTTAGTTTTACTAGTGTTTAAGAGCAGTTGGAGGCTACGGAAGGAGTGAGTTATGGCATTGAAGCTCGTCTGTTTGGGCACAGACCTGGATAGTATGATAGAGCTCTGCAGGCTATCTCTACAGTAGATTGCAACCCCACCCCCTTTGGCAGTTCTATCGAGACGGAAAATGTTGTAGTTGAGGATGGACATTTCTGAATTTTTGGTGGCCTTCCTAAGCCAGGATTCAGACACTGCTAGAACATCAGGGTTGGCGGAGTGTGCTAACGCAGTGAATAACTGAAACTTAGGGAGGAGGCTTCGGATGTTAACGTGCAAGAAACCAAGGCTTTTACGGTTACAGAAGTCAACAAATGATAACGCCTGGGGAGTAGGAGTGATACTGGGGGCTACAGGGCCTGGGTTAACCTCTACATCACCAGAGGAACAGAGGAGGAGTAGAATAAGGATACGGCTAAAGGCTTTAAGTACTGGTCTTCTAGTGCGTTGGGTACAGAGAAAAAAAGGGGCAGATTTCCGGGCATGTAGAATAGATTCAGGGCATTATGTACAGACAAGGATATGGAAGGATATGAGTACAGTGGAGGTAAACCTAAGCATTGGGTAACGACGAAAGAGATAGCATCACTGGAGGCACTGATTGAGTCGGTCTCAGCGTGTATGGGGGGTGGAACAAAGGAGCTATCTAAGGCAGGTTGAGCTGGGCTGGGGGATCTACAGTGAAATAGTACAATAAGAAATAACCGAAACAGCAATAAGCAAGGCATATTGACATGGGAGAGAGGCATAAAGCAATCACAGGTGTTATTCGAGAGAGCTAAGACAACAGCTGGTAATGGCGACAAAGTTTGGGCTGAGGCTAAACATAAACAGGATGCGGTACCGTATAAAGGAACAGTCCAGCAGGCATCAGCTGTATAGCTGAGTTATCATAAGGTCCGGTGAACAGCAATAGGAGAGTTCGGAGGTAGTTCGGGGGCTGCTACAGCACTGGCTAGCAAGAGGCCACAGCTTGCGTGTGCTAGCGGGCCAGGGCTAGCAGATGGATCTTCGTGGTCGACATCGTAATGGGAAGCCTGTTGAAACCACATCAGACGATTTCGTCGGCAGACCAGTCGTGTTGGATCGGCGAGGCTCTGTGTCAACACTAGGAGGTCCCGTCCGATTGACAGAGAGGAAGATAGCTGGGAGATGGGCCTGGCTCGAGGCTAGCTCAAGGCTGATTAGCCAACAACAACGTCCGGTTGCGGCTAGCTAGTTGCGATGATCCAGTGTTAAAGGTCCAGTGATACAGTGATTCCGGCAGAAAAACTGATGTTCTGGGTGAAAACAGCTGTGCAACGGTGGCTAATAGCAAGTAGCTAGTTAGCTGGCTAGCTAGTTTCAACTGGAGATTCTAGATAAAAGGTAAGTCAATAATAGAATCCGTTCCACATTGAGTGAGGCGGGTTGCAGGAAAGTAGATTTTGCATACTGCCCCTCGATATTTTGTAGGATGAAACTGGTGTGATAGGGAAATGGTGATTACGAAAAATACAAAAAAAACGGGCTATTTACAGCGGACACACAACAAAGAACACGACCGCACTGCTCCGCCATCTGATGTTCTGAATGCCAAGCTAAGTGTGGAAAGCACAAAGTTAGTGGCTACTTTAAAGAGATCTAAGATATAAATTATATTTTGATTTGTTTAACACTTTTTTTGGTTACTACATGATTCCATAGGTGTAAGGATGAAAAGTGTGATAGGGAAATATGTACGAAAAATACAAAAAAACTGGCTATTTAACGGACACATACAAAGAATAAAGAAAAACCCTGAATGAGTAAGTGTGTCCCAAAGTGTTTAAGGCTGGTAGTGCTACTATACACATATAAATACACATACACAGACATTTTATATATATATATATGATATATATTGTTAAAAATATATTTTCTTCATTATTATTCCACTGTAACCCTACCAACTCTCCCCTAATTAGAGAATGACTATGAACAACAAACACTTACTGGGCCTATATATGTATATATGTGCAAGCTACCGGTCATAACGTATGTATGTAACACCTACTCATTCACCTACTCATACTTTTATTTGGGTTTCTGTGCAAAGTATATGATTTGAATGTTTCTTTAATCCTGCAGCTAGTTACTTGAAATGAGACATATAATCATGCCAAAACATGATAAAAAAATGCAATTCATTGACAGAGAGATAGCTAGATAATGAAACACACATTGACATTTACAGTAGCTGGCTAGGCCATTCAAGCTGTAGGCTACATTGACATTGACTAGCTTTCAATACATTTGATAAAATGTCCGTGGAGTTACCTCTTCATACTATCAAAACAATTCTTATTGCATGCTGAATATTTCAAGTGCACTCGAAACATTATATTTATCTTATTTCAGTCTTCGGGAGCTAGATATATCTGTTTCTCTTCATCAGACAGCAGTTTTCACAAGAGGCTGTAGTTACATAGACAGAAGCAGGCCATTGGCTGCCTTGATCACGAGGTTTATGTACGGGACCTCTGATTGGTTCCGAGTTTAGGAGTTGCGGCAATGTTGCAGTTGAAATATATTTTTTGAAATGATACTTTTTATGAGAAAATGTGCAAGAATTGAAGGTTGAAGGGGCCAACAAATGTTATAGTCATCATAACAATATTTTACTGTCATATATAAAAATCAGGTCCCTCTCTCGACTGGGATCGATTTAACTTCACTCTTTTCAGCTTCTGCCTCCAGCTAATAACACAACCACACCACAGATAGAACAATGAGCCAGATATTTCACCTGATGTATAAATGTGAAGCATCCTGTTGTTTCCACTCACTACCAAATATGGTGTTGAGAGGAAGCCCAATGGGAGAACAAGTAGCCAGACGGATTTTGAAGACATTCTGCTAATTTTCTCAAATTCCTGTTTCCATAACTAGAATCTGTAACAAACAGAATGGACTACGTTTAATAGACTTTACCCTTTGCCAAAGTTTCTAAAAAAGTAGGCGTTCCCTAAAGGAAATATGCAAATAGATTCTAGAACGCGCCAATAGGACCTCTCTTGCTCCTGCTTGGCTCTGCCCACCTCCTTGCTTGTTCTGCCCACTATGATTAATTTGCTCCCATTGGAAACGACAGGCTCTGGTCTATCTTGGGTTAGTTATAAAAAAGTATTGGGCCACACAGTCTGAGAAGAGCATGAGGTGTGGCTGACATTAGTCAGCTTGAGCTAGCATATAACTCGGTAGCACAGAGTATCTCGGTAGCATATGACGTTGAGAAATAGTGCACTATGGGTAGTTTAGAAGATATCCGGAAATAAGTTAATAATACAGTAATAACGCAAAACATAACTGTTTGTTCTTATAGGTAACCAGATCGTGACTACAACTAAGTTACTAAGTCTTTAACCACACTGTGTTGTTACATTGGTGGGTAAAAAAAAACTCATGCTTCCTACCCTTTAACTTTTTGTCTGAAAATAAAATCTACATTTTACTCAACTTCGTTACCCACTCCAGTCAGCAGATGGCGATGTGGGACTTTAAGGCTATGCTGCTAGTGTGACGTATAATCTAGTGGACGGGACGCTTCTTTCAACAGCAGCAACAGTTAGTCAGACACCTCGGTAGCTTGCTAGACAAAATAGCCCAACCAATAAAGCTCTTTAGACGCTTTCGTGTATATTAGCCACTGTGTTTTAAACCCACTTCTGTCGTCTAGTTAGTTATCCCATTTAATTTCATATTTACGGTGTTGTTGTTATTGGTCAGCTAGCTGGCTGGTTAAGTTAGCACTAGCCTAGCTAGCTAACATCCCCGACCATGAGCTCACTAAGCTACTCTCCTCCTGCTAAAGAAGAGGAGGTCTGCTGGACGGAGAAAGAAGCTCTAGTGAAAGAGGAGGAGGAAGAGGAGGATGTTACAATACAAAAACAAGTAGAGGGTGAAGCTGTTACCGTGAAAGAAGAAGAGAAAGACTTTACAGTGAAAGAAGAGGAAGACGCGTTCAGAGTGAAAGAGGAGGAGGATGTTACAGTGAAAGAAGAGGAGGCTCCCGTGTTTGGAGTGAAAGAGGAGGAGGAGGAGATGACTGTCACATCGAAAAAGGAGGAGGAAGAAGAGGAGGAAACTGGATATCTGGTTCCGGTTTCCCAAAGGCATCTTAAGGCATCCAATGGTTCTAATGATGAACTTAGCAGGAAGATGCTTTTTGAGAAACCGGGCCCTGATTAACACTAGTAAGTACTGTCTTAAAAACAGAGGCACAAACTCTGCAGTTGTTGAACTGATGTGTGGTGTTAAAGGGGAAATCTGCAGTTGCTACATCCATATTTGGACTTTTATATTATTTATATATAGCCATTGATTCTTGAAGAATATAACACATGCCTCATGAGCTTAGTTCAACTGTCGTACCCCATCAGATCCCAAAATAAGCTTTTTTTACTCCAATGTTTAGAAACAATGTAAATGTAAACCAACACTGTATAGCCTCAAAACATGGTTAAAACTATAATGTTGATGTCATGGATGGTCAGACCTTGCATCCATAGGTCTGTCTATGAATTTGAGAGTAGTTACATTTCTCCAGTCCCATCCATCATCTTATTACCAAAACAGTGGCGGAATGACAGCTTTGTTATTGTTTGAACTGCAGATTGGTTGATTGATTGATGTGTGGCTTTTTTAAAGGGACAACCTAGGATTTAAACAGCAACAAAATGGCTGCCCAGAGAGACTTGGTTTGGTAAACAGCTGAGGGATGGGGGCTGGAGAAATGTAACCACTCTCAAATTCATAGAGGAAGCTATTGTAGCAACCTTAACCCAAAACCTAGTGACCTCATCAAGAAGTTCAGACATCTTGGTATAACAGTTATAAGGTGTTGGCTTGACAGTCTCTGGACCCAGGTTTGAGTCCAGCTCAGGGCTACCCCTGGAATTCACTACACTATGAATACAAGGACTGGCCATCCATAAGGTCAAAATCACAGTTTTAACCTGGTTTTGAAGATATACAGTGTTTGTTTACAAACAGTGGCGTTATACAAGCTTATAAAACATAATGGGGGAATACAGTTGAAACATATGAGACATTTATAAGTTATATTCTTCAAGAATCAATGGCTATTTGTGCTGACCCCATTTAGTCGACTGGTCGATTGTTTGGTCGATAGGCTGTTGGTCGAGCCAAGATTTTTTTGTCGAACAGTCGCAAATATACAGTCAGTGTTTTCCTCATTTAAGTGTGGCACAGTAGAATCACTCTCTCTGCCCTCCGGGGGATGATCGAAGATGCATTTGAACAGAACCATGAACCCCTCATATGAATCTAGCTCCTCCTCTCATCTCTCCCAGTCGGCCGTGGCCCGTTCCAACGCCCGCCCAGTCAGCAGAGAAATAACCGTGGCAACCTTGGACCTCTCGGTGGTGGGATCTCCCATCTGGTGCGTAAAGTAGAGGGAGCACTGAAGTAGGAAGCCACGGCATTTAGATGGTGTGCCGTCATATTTGTCCGTGAGGGACAAACGGGCATTGCTGACCTGAGCAGGTTGCTGAATGGGCTGTTGTGCTGGCTCGCTGGGTCGACTGGCTGTAGAGTATCCTCCGCTAGTTGACGGCAATGCGTCCCGGGTATGTTGGAGACATTGCACACTGCGAAGATCCGGGCCCGTCCCCAGTTGTGCCAGCTGGTCCTGGTGTTGACGTAGAAGCTATCCAACATACCCGGGCCCGTCCCCAGTTGTGCCAGCTGGTCCTGGTGTTGACGTAGAAGCTATCCAACATACCCGGGCCCGTCCCCAGTTGTGCCAGCTGGTCCTGGTGTTGACGTAGAAGCTATCCAACATACCCGGGCCCGTCCCCAGTTGTGCCAGCTGGTCCTGGTGTTGACGTAGAAGCTATCCAACATACCCGGGCCCGTCCCCCAGTTGTGCCAGCTGGTCCTGGTGTTGACGTAGAAGCTATCCAACATACCCGGGCCCGTCCCCAGTTGTGCCAGCTGGTCCTGGTGTTGACGTAGAAGGTATCCAACATACCTGGGCCCGTCCCCAGTTGTGCCAGCTGGTCCTGGTGTTGACGTAGAAGCTATCCAACATACAGCCAGTCGACCGTCTGGGAGATATTTTGTTCTCCTGCTGCTTTCAAAGTAGCCACCCTTTGCCTTGATGACAGCTTTGCACACTCTTGGCATTCTCTCAACCAGCTTCACCTGGAATGCTTTTCCAACAGTCTTGAAGGAGTTCCCACATATGCTGAGCACGTGTTGGCTGCTTTTCCTTCACTCTGCGGTCCAACTCATCCCAAACCATCTAATTTGGGTTGAGGTCGGGTGTTTGTGGAGGCCAGGTCATCTGATGCAGCACTCCATCACTCTCCTTCTTGGTCAAATAGCCCTTACACAGCCTGGAGGTGTGTGTTGGGTCATTGTCCTGTTGAAAAACAAATGATAGTCCCACTAAGCGCAAACCAGATGTGATGGCGTATCGCTGCAGAATGCTGTTGTAGCCATGCTTGTTAAGTGTGCCTTGAATTCTAAATAAATCACTGACAGTGTCACCAGCAAAGCACCATCACACCTCCTCCATGCTTCACGGTGGGAAATACACATGCGGAGATAATCCGTTCACCTACTCTGCGTCTCACAAAGACAGTGGTTGGAACCAAAAATCTCAAAATTTGGACTAATCAGACCAAAGGACAGATTTCCACCAGTCTAATGTCCATTGCTTGTGTTTCTTGGCCCAAGCAAGCTCTTCTTATTGGTGTCCTTTAGTAGTGGTTTCTTTGTAGAAAATAGTAAAAATAAAGAAAAACCCTTGAATGAGTAGGTGTGTCCAAACTTTTGGCTGGTACTGTACGTGTTCATGAGAGACTTACCTTTCCAAAGAGGGGTCATATCAGTGGCCTAAACTTTCTGGAGGACTGAGTTTTTTTGAAATCAGTGGAATGTCCGGTGGAAGCAGAGTATGATAACTAAGGAGATGGAGAAGATTCTGGAGTTTTCACTGGCTGACAAACACAGCTGTAACTCTACCACCTTTCACTCACCGCAGCTTAAACAGACAGATTGCCAATATGAGGAGGGAGTCGAAAAGAGAAGACACAGAAGGCTGTTGTATAAAACACCTGTCTCCGGATTACATCTTCAAACTAAGGGCAACCATGGCATCCGTGACAGAGAGGGAGAAACGCTCATCCATGTATACGGGTAAGATAGTCTAGCTAGCTAGCTACATCAGATATTACACGTTTTCAAATTTTGTCAGCAAGTTGTTTTCATTTGCAAGTTAAAGTGTACTGTTAGATAGCTAGCTAACGTTAGCTGTCTGGCTCGCTAGCTAACGTTACGTGTATGATCTGTGTAGCAATAACTGAGCTGGTCCTCCTGTAGCTCAGTTGGTAGAGCATGGCGCTTGCAATGCCAGGGTTGTGGGTTCGATTCCCACGGGGGGACAGAATGAAATATGTATGCACTCACTAACTGTAAGTCGCTCTGGATAAGAGCGTCTGCTAAATGACTAAAATGTAAATGTAATATTATTCGTATCTCAGAGCCATTTGCATTGCTAGTTATAGCCTAATGTTAGCTAGCTAGCTAACATTGAATCTAGTTGGTTAGCTTTTAGCTACCTGCAGATTCATGCAGGGTAGTAACGTAATGAGTTGGGATTATGGTTAATTGTTTAGCTAGCTAGCTACATGTCTAAACAAAAAGACTCCACTATGCAAGTAACCATTTCACTGTACCGTTTACACCTTCTGTATCCTGTGCATGTGACAAATAAACGTTTTGATTTTATTTGATATAGTGTGTGTTTACCAGCGAAGGTAATGTGAAGAACAACGTTACCTGCACCAAAGTCAAATTAGGATATAACGTTAGGTTAGGATATAACGTTAGGGTTAGGTTAGGTTAGGATATAACATTAGGGTTAGGTTAGGTTAGGATATAACGTTAGGGTTAGGTTAGGATATAACGTTAGGTTAGGTTAGGTTAGGATATAATGTTAGGGTTAGGTTAGGATATAACGTTAGGTTAGGTTAGGATATAACGTTAGGTTAGGTTAGGATATAACGTTAGGTTAGGATATAACGTAAGGGTTAGGATATAACGTTAGGGTTAGGTTAGGTTAGGATATAACGTTAGGGTTAGGTTAGGATATAACGTTAGGGTTAGGTTAGGATATAACGTTAGGTTAAGTTAGGATATAACGTTAGGATATAACGTTAGGTTAGGTTAGGATATAACGTTAGGGTTAGGTTAGGATATAACGTAAGGGTTAGGATATAACGTTAGGGTTAGGTTAGGTTAGGATATAACGTTAGGGTTAGGTTAGGATATAACGTTTAGGTTAGGTTAGGATATAACGTTAGGTTAAGTTAGGATATAACGTTAGGATATAATGTTAGGTTAGGTTAGGATATAACGTTAGGGTTAGGTTAGGTTAGGATATAACGTTTAGGTTAGGTTAGGATATAACGTTTAGGTTAGGATATAACGTTAGGTTAAGTTAGGATATAACGTTAGGTTAGGTTAGGATATAACGTTAGGGTTAGGTTAGGATATAACGAATGTAGAATGCCCTGCTTTTATTTAGTCATATTCCAACCGTAAGCTATTTTCTGTAATTAGCTCACCATTAACTTGTAAATAATGATCTTGTTGTGAGTTTATTTTCATGTAATAATTAATACAAATTAGCTAAAGTAAAGACGACGTCAGCTATATGATATGGTTATTATTTGAACTGGCTAGCCAGATAACTTAACGTTAGCTAGCTAGCTAACAAGCTAGAAACTAACCAAAACATTGTTTAGAAAGTTGCTTTTAATTGCCTAGTTTGCTAGATTGACATATACTAAATTCATTTTTAAACAGATGGGTTTATTGGTGTTTAAATACACTAGTTACAGTGAGGGGAAAAAAGTGTTTGATCCCCTGCTGATTTTGTACGTTTGCCCACTGACAAAGAAATGATCAGTCTATAATTTAAATGGTAGGTTTATTTGAACAGTGAGAGACAGAATAACAACAGAAAAATCCATGTCAAAAATGTTATGAATTGATTTGCATTTTAATGAGGGAAATAGCTACTGTTATAGCTTGCCATTGTTTACAGAAGTCTTCTAAGTCCCTATAGCAACAAGCCATTGTTTACAGAAGTCTTCTAAGTCCCTATAGCAACAAGCCATTGTTTACAGAAGTCTTCTAAGTCCCTATAGCAACAAGCCATTGTTTACAGAAGTCTTCTAAGTCCCTATAGCAACAAGCCATTGTTTACAGAAATCTTCTAAGTCCCTATAGCAACAAGCCATTGTTTACAGAAGTCTTCTAAGTCCCTATAGCAACAAGCCATTGTTTCCAGAAGTCTTCTAAGTCCCTATAGCAACAAGCCATTGTTTACAGAAGTCTTCTAAGTCCCTATAGCAACAAGCCATTGTTTACAGAAATCTTCTAAGTCCCTATAGCAACAAGCCATTGTTTACAGAAGTCTTCTAAGTCCCTATAGCAACAAGCCATTGTTTACAGAAGTCTTCTAAGTCCCTATAGCAACAAGCCATTGTTTCCAGAAGTCTTCTAAGTCCCTATAGCAACAAGCCATTGTTTACAGAAGTCTTCTAAGTCCCTATAGCAACAAGCCATTGTTTACAGAAATCTTCTAAGTCCCTATAGCAACAAGCCATTGTTTACAGAAGTCTTCTAAGTCCCTATAGCAACAAGCCATTGTTTACAGAAGTCTTCTAAGTCCCTATAGCAACAAGCCATTGTTTCCAGAAGTCTTCTAAGTCCCTATAGCAACAAGCCATTGTTTACAGAAGTCTTCTAAGTCCCTATAGCAACAAGCCATTGTTTACAGAAATCTTCTAAGTCCCTATAGCAACAAGCCATTGTTTACAGAAGTCTTCTAAGTCCCTATAGCAACAAGCCATTGTTTACAGAAGTCTTCTAAGTCCCTATAGCAACAAGCCATTGTTTACAGAAGTCTTCTAAGTCCCTACTAAGGGCAGGACAGAAATATGCTCTCAGGCTAGATTTTAATTTGTTCAACCAAAGTTCCTCAAAGGACCTGATGATACAGTGGGGAAAAAAAGTATTTAGTCAGCCACCAATTGTGCAAGTTCTCCCACTTAAAAAGATGAGAGAGGCCTGTAATTTTCATCATAGGTACACGTCAACTATGACAGACAAAATGAGGAAAAAAAATCCAGAAAATCACATTGTAGGATTTTTTATGAATTTATTGGCATATGATGGTGGAAAATAAGTATTTGGTAAATAACAAAAGTTTCTCAATACTTTGTTATATACCCTTTGTTGGCAATGACACAGGTCAAACGTTTTCTGTAAGTCTTCACAAGGTTTTCACACACTGTTGCTGGTATTTTGGCCCATTCCTCCATGCAGATCTCCTCTAGAGCAGTGATGTTTTGGGGCTGTCGCTGGGCAACAGACTTTCAACTCCCTCCAAAGATTTTCTATGGGGTTGAGATCTGGAGACTGGCTAGGCCACTCCAGGACCTTGAAATGCTTCTTACGAAGCCACTCCTTCGTTGCCCGGGCGGTGTGTTTGGGATCATTGTCATGCTGAAAGACCCAGCCACATTTCATCTTCAATGCCCTTGCTGATGGAAGGAGGATTTCACTCAAAATCTCACGATACATGGCCCCATTCATTCTTTCCTTTACAAGGATTAGTCGTCCTGGTCCCTTTGCAGAAAAACAGCCCCAAAAAGCATGATGTTTCCAACCCCATGCTTCACAGTAGGTATGGTGTTCTTTGGATGCAACTCAGCATTCTTTGTCCTCCAAACATGACGAGTTGAGTTTTTACCAAAAAGTTATATTTTGGTTTCATCTGACCGTATGACATTCTCCCAATCCTCTTCTGGATCATCCAAATGCACTTCAGACGGGCCTGGACATGTACTGGCTTAAGCAGGGGGACACGTCTCGCACTGCAGGATTTGAGCCCCTGGCGGCGTAGTGTGTTACTGATGGTAGGCTTTGTTTACTTTTGGTCCCAGCTCTCTGCAGGTCATTCACTAGGTCCCCCCGTGTGGTTCTGGGATTTTTGCTCACCGTTCTTGTGATCATTTTGACCCCACGGGGTGAGATCTTGCGTGGAGCCCCAGATCGAGGGAGATTATCAGTGGTCTTGTATGTCTTCCATTTCCTAATAATTGCTCCCACAGTTGATTTCTTCAAACCAAGCTGCTTACCTATTGCAGATTCAGTCTTCCCAGCCTGGTGCAGGTTTACAATTTTGTTTTTGGTGTCCTTTGACAGCTCTTTGGTCTTGGCCATTGTGGATTTTTGGAGTGTGACTGTTTGAGGTTGTGGACAGGTGTCTTTTATACTGATAACAAGTTCAAACAGGTGCCATTAACACAGGTAACGAGTGGAGGACAGAGGAGCCTCTTAAAGAAGAAGTTACAGGTCTGTGAGAGCCAGAAATCTTGCTTGTTTGTAGGTGACCAAATACTTATTTTGCACCATAATTTGCAAATAAATTCATTAACAATCCTACAATGAGATTTTCTGGATTTTCTTTTCTCAATTTGTCTGTCATAGTTGACGTGTACCTATGATGAAAATTACAGGCCTCTCTCATCTTTTTAAGTGGGAGAACTTGCACAATTGGTGGCTGACTAAATACTTTTTTTTCCCCACTGTATAGGCCTAGATATTGTTTTTGTCTTAAAGTGTTTTAGGTTTTCCCTAATTGTAATCTACTCCCTTTAGTACTTGAAGTTAATAAAGTATTTTGTTGAAATCTTTTCTTTGTTATTTCAGCACTACTACCTCACTGCTTTAGCACACGGCCACATTCCCATGTTCCAATGTGAATTCTTTAATTATTTAAGAGATGGGGTTGGTCTACGGCTGGAGAGAACGATGCTAAATGGGCGTGAACAAAGAGCAGCACTGTAGCTATACAAACAAATAGGTAAAAAGTCATCTGGCAACACTGCTTAGGGTTTCAGCAACTTTAATAATGTATTTCTAGCCTAGAATCATCCACTATACTACTGTGGAAAATTAAGACTAAATATGGCTATTGTTGTTCACTTGACTGTCTTATTAAGACAATTGTCAAAAAGCGTTTCAATATTCATTACAGACGTCAATTGTTGTACAACATAATGGTCATCACATTTTAAGCTAAAATAAACAGTGGATTTCTGCTGTTGTGGGCCTTTAACCATCTGTCTGACTTTGTTGTTCACACAGGAGAGAGACGTGACTATTGTGGATCCTCTGGGGAACCTCAACAACATCATGAAGCTGACGAGGCAGAGAAGAGTCCCTCCACATCAGAACACCTCAAGAAACACCAGCGGAAACCCACAGGGAAGAAATCTCACCACTGCTCTGACTGTGGGAAGAGATTCACCTTAAAAGCAGACCTTAACAGACATGAGAGAACACAAACAGGAGAGAAATCTTATAGCTGTGATCAATGTGGGAAGAGTTTTCCTCACTCAAGCAACCTGAGGGTACATCAGAGAATACACACTGGAGAGAAACCTTATAGCTGTGATCAATGTGGGAAGAGTTTTTTCTCAGTCAAACATCCTGATAACACACCAGAGAACTCACACTGGAGAGAAACCTTACAGCTGTGATCAATGTGGGAAGAGTTTTGTTGAATCTGGAGCTCTGACTATACACAAGAGAACACACACAGGAGAGAAATCTTACAGCTGTGATCAATGTGGGAAGAGTTTTTCTCAGTCAAACATCCTGATAACACACAAGAGAAACACACACAGGAGAGAAACCTTACAGCTGTGATCAATGTGGGAAGAGTTATGCTTATTCAAACGTGATGATAATACACCAGAGAACACACACAGGAGAGAAACCTTACAGCTGTGATCAATGTGGGAAGAGTTTTGTTGCATCTGGAGCTCTGACTAGACACAAGAGAACACACACAGGAGAGAAACCTTATAGCTGTGATCAATGTGGGAAGAGTTTTTCTCAGTCAAACATCCTGATAACACACCAGAGAACTCACACAGGAGAGAAACCTTACAGCTGTGATCAATGTGGGAAGAGTTTTGTTGAATCTGGAGCTCTGACTATACACAAGAGAACACACACAGGAGAGAAACCTTACAGCTGTGATCAATGTGGGAAGAGTTTTTCTCAGTCAAACATCCTGATAACACACAAGAGAACACACACAGGAGAGAAACCTTATAGCTGTGATCAATGTGGGAAGAGTTTTTCTCGCTCCATCTGCCTGAAGGTACATCAGAGAACACACACAGGAGAGAAACCTTATAGCTGTGATCAATGTGTGAAGAGTTTTGTTAGATCTAGCTCTCTGACTATACACAAGAGAACACACACAGGAGAGAAACCTTACAGCTGTGATCAATGTGGAAAGAAATACTCCCATTCAGGTTCTCTGATTAAACATCAGAAAATACATACATGAGTTGTTTCATGATATCAATAAAATAATGTCACAGTTGTTGGGTTTTATTTTTCTCTCATAATTGGATTTGTATGTGATGAATAGCTTAGAAGGAATGCATTAATGAGGAGCATAGGGTTTGTACTATACTGATATAAATTGTTTCACATAACAGGCTGTGATTCATGTGTGGAACGTTAGGGGAAGGACAGATAAGACTTGTATTTCTTACAGATACGAACACTGCCTCTTTGTTGTCTGTGAACCGTTGTCTGTGAACCGTCCTTGGATGTAGGAACTGTGGGGATTTGTTTTCTCATAGCTGGATGAGATGACTACCTTGGAAGGAATGCATTGATGATTAAGCATGAAGGGTTTGTACTGTACTGATATAAATTGTTTCACCTAACAAGCTGTGATTAATGTGAGGAGCTGTTTTAGGGAGTAGGGGGAGATAAGAACTTGTGTCTCAAAATACTAGACCTCACTGCCTCTTTGTGATCTGTGAACCGTCCTTGAACGTAGGTACATAGAGTACAGTGGAACGGTGTCTTTTCGGTGCTGACTCTGCAGGTTATTATCATAGCAACTATGCCTGGCAACAAATGGAGTGCCAAGGAGTTGAGACCAAACCCCCGCGCCAACGGATTGGCTGAAATGGAGTCTGGACCACACTCAGTCCTTTGCTCTGGTGGGCCAACAGAAGAGGTGGAGGCTTTCTGTCAGAGTACTTGAGAAATTTCTGTAAACAATAATTCTAGTTCTCTGTCGGCCCTGCGTGGTTTGTCAGTGAGCCCGTATACGAACTTTCATACTTATCATACATACATTTTGCATATAATAAATTTAGCTTGGATTGAATATCTCTTGATTTTTCTTATTCCAATACCAGATTTGAATTACGCAATTTCTAACAATTGGTGACCTCCGACTGTGATCTGGTAGCGGAACTTCACTTCGCTGGAATTCACCCAGCCTATTGGACATCACTGTCATCGAACCGTGTTTCACAAATTGCCCGGGGGCTTCTATAAAGGTAAGCAAAACACCTATTGTAATATAACTGAAGTTTTGCACATTGGCTTTATCCAAATTAATTTTGTGAAGCACCTGTTTGATGTAAGTGAACCCTATTCTACTATAAATAACAATTACAGTATACTATTTCGATTTCATAATATACTATGCAAATGTTTGATAATTGTGATGGTTAAACCCATGGGAGTGTGACGCTATGACTGAGGCTCATAGGAGGCACTTTAAAGTAGTTTAGACAGTGCGACGCTATGACTGAAGGCTCATAGGAGGTACTTTAAAATAGTTTAGACAGTGCGACGCATGACTGAAGGCTCATAGGAGGTACTTTAAAATAGATTAGACAGTGCGACGCTATGACTGAAGGCTCATAGGAGGTACTTTAAAATAGATTAGACAGTGCGACGCTATGACTGAAGGCTCATAGGAGGTACTTTAAAATAGATTAGATAGTGCGACGCTATGACTGAAGGCTCATAGGGGGTACTTTTAAAGTTAGACAGTGTGAGTGTGGTCTTATGAATGAGAGTGTGAATGACAAGCCTGTATATTTTGTTAGAAAACGAATTGGAAGTTAAAACGTCTGTGGCTGTCCAAACTGTGTAATTTGGGGATAACTGTTGGTTCGTGATTGTTTAAACCATATAACCCATCAATAACAATTGGGAACATAAAGCTAAAGTGATTAATTGTGTGACTGAACTGGTTTTTGAATAGTTGTGTTGAAAACAATTTGGTTTATTATTTGATTCAGTGTTTGATGTTTGACATAGCATAATACTGGTTTAGGTGCTTGGGTTGAGGCTTCTTTTTTGTTGATTATTTGATGTAATGTTTGACCCTGCAAAATACTGGTTAAACAATTAGACTGAAATAATTCGGTTTATCATTTAAATATAAACATGCACCAACTTTAACTAATTAGGTGGGAATAATTTGATTTAAATAACTAGATGAAAGTACTTTAAATAACCACAGAATATTGAAACACTAACACAGCTCCTCGAAGGAACCTGCTCCCAGAGGAGAGGGAGAGAGAGAGTTGCGAGGGGAGGGGCTGGAGACAGCGAGAGTGTGGCTTTTGAAGAGTCAGGAGAGAGAGAGAAGGGGGGTGATTTAGATTGATACAAACAATTATTGATGGGTTAGGACTGGGGATATCTGTATCATTTATATTTGCATTTTTGGTTATTTAGTTAAATAAAGTGGTCTAATGGTATTACAATTACCAATTTGCGTTATAAACTAAAAATATTAGACCATTAACATTGAAAGCACTTTTATACAAAATATTGGAGTCAGTAAGGTTTTTAAATTACAATTAAGAATAAATAATAAAGTTCTTAAAACAAAAGTATAGATACAACAACATTGGCAAAAATGACAGATAAAGTAATTAAAGTGTTGAAATCCACCCTCGAGATAAATGGGGGAAAAGACGGGAAGGAATGGGAAGAGGAGAGGAGAAAAGTTATACAAAGAAATGGATAGCAGATGGATGGATAATGGCAATGAATGGAATCCCAGGGGAAGAGAACCGAGGACAATACTGACGGCCCTGAAGAAGAGAACAGAGAAGGCAGTAAGTGAGTGGAAAGAGGAAGGAGAGCCCCTCAAAGGGAAGTCCAAAGACGCGATGGAGAAAGCCAGGTTAAAGGAGCGGATTGGTTTGGCTATGTTGGAGAAACTAAAGAAAATGTGGGAAGACAAAGCACCACCCAAGATAACAAATCGGTTGTATCCAGCCCTGCCATCGGCCCCACCACCGTATGAAAACCCTCCAAAAACAATGGCACCAGTGTTGGAACTGACTGGGCAGGTACAGTATCAGCAGAAAGACGGCGTGCTGCAGGACACATGGGTGGGTGAAGAAGAGGTGAATAGACGAAGAGGTGATATCGAACAGATGTTGACAACTGCACGAGAACTGAAAGAACAGATTTCTCAGCTGAGTAGACTGGATAAAGAGGAAGAAGACTCAGAGAGAAGTACAGAGTACCGGGACTTGTGTCGAAACCAGAGCAAGTGAGAGAGAGAATGAGGAAATAGGAGGTAGAAGCACAGCCAGTTCAATCCTTTATGACAACAATGCCGAATTAAAAAAGGAACTGAAAGTACTGGAAAAGCAGGTGAGAGAAGACAGAAAGGAGCTGGCACTCACATCACTGCAAAGAACATCAGAGCCAAGGGGGGGCCATTGTATTGATTTGGGAGAAGAAGAGGAAGAGTATGAAGACGTAAAGCAGACAGAAATGCTCTATGGAGCTTTTCAAGGAGATATTTGGGATGAGGAAGGGCCTGCACAACGCACACGGGCCAAAACTCAAGGGAGAGGGGGTAACTGTGGGGGTCAGTATCCTCTGAGAGAGAAACAACAGTGGGAGCTTCAGTATACAAACCCTGGCCACACAGGGATGTGCAAACTCTGGTTGACAGTTTACCCCAGCCTGAAGAATCAGGACACAGGTGGGTGAAGGCTTTTGAGAGCCTTACTGCAGCAGATGAACTCACCATAGGGGATATGGTGGCAGTGATGAACAGGTGCATGGGAGATCATGAATGCAAAGAGATACTCACACAAGCAGGCCTGAGAGGAATAGTAGGAGCAGCAACTGGTTTTGATCGATACCGAACTGTCATATGGGATGCAGTTAGAAGGAAGTATCCCACTCAGGCAAGGCCAGATCTCATGAGAACACTGACGCTGAATGATGATGAAACCATACCAGCCTACATGAAGAGGGCAAAGTGCCTCTGGAGACAAGCATGGAATGAAGAGCCCACCAAAAATACAATGAGTCACCTCTTCCTGGCAAACTGCCTGGGGGACTCCCAGACCAGGCCCGGGTAGAGTGTGAAAAGGTTGTGGCACTCACAGCAAAATCCATCCCAGAGTCACAGAGATAGCCGAAGATCATGTGGAGCGATGGAGGGAAGGCAAGAGGAAGGAGGAAGACGAACTAAAGCAGCTACAGAAGAAAGTTTTGAAAAAACAACTGGCTGAAGACAAACCAGGCAAACAGATGGTTCTGACCAGTACCCCGAATCCACAGGGTGTGCCAGGTATTGATCCAGCTGCAGCCGCGGCTGCTGCAGTAGTACAGGCAATGGCTGGGATGATGGCACCCCAGATGATGGCTCCTGTGGGGCCAAATGGGTATTTCTCTGTCGGGATGTACACAGAACCAGACCCATCTCAACAGCCTGGCTATGCACCCCGCAGATACGCAGATAGAGGATGTTTTAATTGTGGGAAAGAAGGACACATGGCAAGATTTTGCCCACACTCACACCAGCTATCAAGACAACAAAAAGGAAGAGGGTATGGTGGACAGCAAAGAAGAGGAATGCAAAGGTTCCAACAGGGACGAGGAAGCTGGCAAGGAGGCCAACAATTTCCACCACCCAGCAAAAAACCCTGGAGGAAACAATGGGCAGCCACAACCAGTGCCCAATGCGGCATTGCTACCAGGTATGTCATGGATGGGAATGCAACACCCCAACCAGGACCCCCAATGAAGCTGCCTAGAAACCCAATATAACCTCAACACCAACATCTACTCATTTCCACCAGGGTCAGAACCGGTAGTGTCATGTTTAATTGGAGGAAGAAAACATAATATGTTGATTGATACAGGATGCACATGGTCTTCTGTACAAGCATCATATCCACTCACTACCAAGACACAAGCTTTCTCTGGGGTTTCTGGGGCAATTATGAGAAAGCCATATACAGTTCCATTGGAAGTTGTATGGGATGACCTGCAAGTAACTCACCAGTTTCTCTACAATCCAGAGTGTTCGGTGGGGTTAATGGGAAGGGACTTGCTCTCCAAGCTGGGATGCAGCATCTATTGTAACCAAGAGGGACTGCATGCTTCTATCACAACTATTGATGAACTCATGCCAATACTCATGAAGGAACTCTCTGATCCCCCACGCATGCTGTACATGGGAACACACTCAGAAGAAGAGGAGGAGGAAGAAACATATGTGTATTGGCTGGAAGTTAATGGATACTGACCCTGATGCTCCTAGAGTATACAGAGAGTTCCAGCTATGGAAGGCATGGATACAGACTTTGAACGCATACTACCCTCCTGAGGACCCTCCACACGTCACAATGAACTACACCAGGGACCTGGATGAAGCATATGATGAAGCATGGGAAGAAGAAATGGAGGACAGACGACCAAGTGTGACAAGCAATCACATGTACATACTCAAAGAAGGAGTGGCAACCAGTTGCATGGTAATGGATGGAGATGTGGTACTGACAGACAAATGGTACGCACTTCCTGGTGACTCTGTACCACATGTTACTCTCCTAGTAGGGTTTGGCTATGAGGCAAGATCATTGGGACCAGCAGTAAAGAAGGCAAGCTGCCTGCGGTGGAGCAAGAGCGCCTGTTACAAGATACAAAGCTCAGTCATGGGATGGAAATCAGGTTTGGAGAATCTTACTAAACGTGGATGACATTGGAAACCTGAAGTGGTGAGAAGATCTCGTTACCATGGAAGAGAAATGACTGACCATCCAGACACGGTCAACATCTTCAACCAGTTACCAGAACAACTGTGGACACTAACTGCAGAGGATGTGGGACTAGTTGATGTAGAACCAGTGGTGGTTTCAGTTAGAAAAGACAGTGGCCTTACTATTCAGTTTGCAAGCGCCAATACCCACTCAGTGAAGAAAAGACAAGGGGAATTGAGCCTACAATATCAGGACTTCAAAAAGGGCAAGTAATATATCCAACCTGCTCCAACTGGAAACACTCCAATTTTACCAGTAAAGAAAAGTGACACTGGAAAAAAGGAGGATGGTGCAGGACTTCAGACCAATCAACGAAGTAACTGTACGGACGTTAGACCTGTACCAGACCATATCTGGCCCTGCAAAAACATCTCACCTACCCAAGACTGGTTTACAGTGGTGGACCTTGCTAATGCATTTTTCTGCATTCCGTTACACCCGGAGTCTCAACCACTATTTGCATTCACCTACAGAGGACAGCAATTCACCTATTCTCGTCTTCCACAAGGATATCGTGATTCCCCAGGAATCTTCAACGCTATCCTGAAAAGTCACTTGGAGGAGTTTAACATTACCAGAAGGGGTGACACTGCTTCAATACGTTGATGATCTCCTGTTGGCAGCACCAACTGCTGAGAGTCTTGTTTGCAGGCCAGCAAGTCCCTTCTCCTCTTGGTAGCTAAGAAAGGGTACAAAGTGAAGAAAGAGAAAGTGCAGTGCTGTAGGAGAAGTGTACAGTTCCTGGGGAGAGTACTGTCAGGAAAGGGACAAGCTGTCTCTTCGGCCCAGAGGACATCAATCTTGGAACATCCCAAACCCACTACTGTACAACACCTTTTGTCATTTCTTGGCCTTACTGGATACAGCAGAACGCACGTGCCAGAATACTGTCTTAAGGTGGAACTACTGCGAGCAATCTTGAGAGAAGCAGGAAACAGAAACCTCACAGCTGTCCTTAAGTGGACTCCAGAGGCAGAGGCAGCTTTTATCCAACTCAAACAAACGCTAGCGCAGGCTGAAGCACTGTCTTTACCTGATTACACCACGCCATTCTGTTTGGATGTTTCTGAAAGGGATGGTTATGTGCATTCCATCCTGTATCAGAAACAAAAGGGGGAGAGAAGAATCTTACACTACTACAGTGCAAAAACTGGACAACATTGAGACAGGACAAAACTGACTGTGCCAGACACATGGCTGCCATTTGCTAAAGCTGTAGGCCAAAACAGCTCACATTGTAATGAGACATCCACTTGAAATCAACACAGACCATGGAGTGACAGCTTTTATTGGCTCTAAACTTTTCACGTTGTCCAGCAAAAGAAAATCCAACATAACAAAGGCCATCACTGCAAAACACATTACCTATGTGACGACCACAACCAACATGACTGATGGCATGGGTCAGGGAGAACCACATGTATGTGAAGACAGAGCAGCCAAACAAATCAAGGTTCGATGGACCTACAGAACTCACCTCTGGACGGCAACAAGACCACCCTGTTCACAGATGGATGCTGCTATAGGTCAAAAGACCCAAAGGAAGGGAATGTTGCTGCCTATGCTGTGGTAAAGCAAGACAAGGAAGGAGAACACGAAGTTGTTGAAGCAAAAAGACTGAATCCCAATGAAAAGTTCAGCACAACTAGCTGAACTTAGGGCATTGAGGAGAGCTCTACAACTAAGTGAAGGAAAGAATGTGGACATCTACACAGACTCTGCCTATGCACATGGGATTGCACACATTGATGGACCACAGTGGATGAGGAGAGGATTTGTGACCAGCTCAAATGAGCCCATCAAAACACAAGGTTGAAGTACAGAAGTTAATTGATGCAATCCAGCTTCCCAAACGAGTGGCAATAATGAAGTGCAAAAGGTCATAGCAGAGAAAGCACCAGAGTGCGTGAAGGAAATGATCGGGCTGATCAAGCAGCAAAGGATGCAGGAGGATACACTGCCCAGCAGATGGTGCAACGAGCCACTCAAGGACAGGAGGAGTTGACGACAGACACAGTAAGACAGTTGCAAGAAGCAGCAGGCGCCTACGAACAGAAACGTATGGAGCAGACAGGGAGCAAGACAAGACCATCATGGGATTTGGAGATCTCACACAGGAAAAAACAGTGGGACCTGCAAAAACTCCTCAGATCAATCTTAAGGGAAGAGCATGAGAAGGCTCATGGAGGATGGAAAAGTGTCGCAAAATCAGTTGAGAAAGCATGGTGGCATCCACACATGTTGGACATGGCAAGAGAGACATCAGAGAGCTGTGAAGTGTGCAAACAATACAACAACAAAGTGTCACTTGGAGCAGTGATTGGCAGCTTCCCAATACCGACGCGCCATTTCAAGACATTTGCATAGATTTCACGGACATGGGACAGGACAACAGAGTGGAAGGAAAAAAGATACCTGTTGGTAATGGTTGACAGATTCACCAGATGGGTGGAAGCCATCCCCACAGCAAGAGAAGATGCAAAGGCTGTGATTAAATGGCTGAGGACGGACCTCATTCCAAGGTTCGGGGTCCCGCGAATGGTCCGTTCCGACAACGGTACACATTTCAAGAACAAAACACCTGAGGGAGGTAGAGCAGGCCCTAGGAATCACCCACAAGTTCGGGTCAGTATACCCCCCCCAATCGCAGGGACTCGTAGAGAGAGCTAACCAATCGCTGAACGAAAAATGGCCAAAAATCATGGCCGGAACTAAACTGAAGTGGGTAGATGCGCTGCCCCTAGCTCTAATGTCAATGAGAAACTCACCTGGGTCTGACACCCATTTAACGCCCCATGAGCTTATGACAGGACGCAGAATGCCAGGGCCACCAGCAGACAATCTTAGTATGCCTAGGCTAGATATTGCAAAAATCAGATACACAGACTACATGCAAGCGCTAATTTCTCTTGTTGAAAGATTGTCTAAACAGGTGGTGGAAGTGCGCACTCCTGCTGTTGAAACCACGGACGAGAACAGAGACATCCTGGTGGGGGATTGGGTGAGAGTGAAGGTGCATTCCAGAAAGTGGACGGAGCCAAGGTGGGAAGGGCCCTTCCGGGTAAAAGAGGTATCAAGCCACTCGTTGCGGGTGAACACGAGCAAGAAAGACGTGTGGTACCACAGGACACACTGTGCCAAGGACATAGTTCCAGGAAGGACTCTAGATCAGGTACAACAGGACTTGGCAACAGAAGGGGAGTGATGATGATGTTGTGGTTAGGAGTGGGGCTCGCCTTATGGGGAACAGTGTTCTCAGCTCCCAATCAGTACCATAACATAGTCATTACCTTACAGGAAGGGGAATCTCAAGTGATGTCCCTAGAACCATGTAAGATCTGGTCATGGAGGAATAGGGCTAGTGGAATTGGGGACACTGGTTGCAATTGGAACCAGAAGGGAAACTGTAACAAAATGAAAATGTGTAAATCCCCATGTGTTTTAAAGAGAGGTACTTATCTGTGTGAGGGAAAGTGGTGTCCATATGGGACTATATGATCACCAAATGTTGGCACCTTCTGGGAATGGGCGTAGAGGCTATCCGTATGTAGGGCATTAGGAGAGATGCTTCTAAAGCAGCTAGGTTTTCAATGATAAAGGGGTGTACAGGGGTCAAAAGGGGGTGCATGTAAAGGTGATGAAATCCTACTAACCATTCAAGACATTAAACTTACAGACGCAGGTGTGTACACCTTAGCAGCAGTACGATCCGGACCAGACACCATGGGTATGTTCACCATCGCAGTCACACCCAAACCTGCAGCTGGGGAGAGACAGACCCAGTTGGACCACACCCCCGCTCCAGGACCAGCTCAACTTCAACCCACTAGGGTACCAAACCCTGTTCAGGTGATTAATGTTAGGGATATAACGGACAGCGACCAATTGGGGACAGAAACTGGCTATGAAGGGAAAGAAAATATGTGGTTGGCATACATGAGGTATACGGCTAGGACACTGGCCAGGCAGAATGTGGTTATCTGTGGGCATGCAAGACCTGGGTTGGCAACCCCCCATTCGCTTTAGGAGAAGGGGAAGGATGGCAGTGCATATTGGAAGAGTTCTACCATTCACTGCCAAACACCACCCTGTGCAAAGCCCTAAGTTTGATTTTCCCTGAGGTTCCCCCACAAAAGGCACCTGAGGGAGTTCAGGCTTATGGAGGTAATTACAGTTGCATTACTGGAACAGGTAAGGGTGTTAACTATGGTAGGCTACCACCCGGGGATTGTGCTGTGAATGTAACCATGAACAGCACTTGGCCAATAGAGGGTAAAACCCAGACAAAAGGGGTGGCTGATGTGTGGTGGATCTGTGGACCAATAGAAAACTAACCCCGATTCTAAAGGGGGACTGGCAGGGCACGTGTGCATTAGCTAGTTTAATTATACCACTGACCATTATTGATGTTTCCTCAGACCAACTTTTGGGGATTGCCCAGCTAACCTCAGACAGAGAGAGAATGAGGCGGGGGAGACGTAGTGCCCCATGGTCAACAGAGGGAGATCCACTCTAACCTGTTGGGGGTGCCTGTGGGAGTACCATTACAGTTCCAGGCACTCAACAGGAACGATGGGTTGTGGCATCTGTTGCCAATCATAGGTCCTGCCATAGATGCTGCTAAACAGCGATCTTGGATAAAATTACATATATTATAACCAACAGCGATTTGTTAACTACACACGCACTGCCCTGACTGGAATGTCCGAACAACTAGAGGCCACCTCTAGGGTGGCTAGGCAAAATAGACTAGCACTTGACATGTTGGCTTGCTAACCAGGGGGGGTGTTTGTAAGATGTTTGGGGAACAATGCTGTACGTTTATTCCTAACAATACTAGCCCTGACGGGAGCATAACAAAGGCCCTTGTTGGCCTGGAGAAGTTGTCAGCAGAAATGGAGAGCATGGCTGGAGTGGGAGTGGTGGGCTGTTTCTCCTGGCTGAGTGACTGGTTTGGTGAGTACTCTTCTATGGTGGTTACTGGATTTCTGACCCTAGTAATTGTGTTTTTTGCTGTTAATGTGTTGTGCTGCTTGCATCGTCCCCTGTCTCAGGAGGTCAGTGGTAGGAGCGGTGCAGGCGTCAGGTATGATGCTGTTGTTACCGGCCCAGGATGATGCGGGTGACTCTGCTACTGACTCTGAGACCAAGCTGGATGATCCATGGTTTGCCTAGTAAAATACATACACGCATTTATTTTCAGTTCTTGCTCATTTATTACCTTATGTTTTTTACTAACCACTGTGATTGTTTATTCTTCCTGATGTGAAGGTAAAGGATTCCTGGGTGGCTGGTAGCCAACTCAGTACATGTTAGGTGTAGGGGAGGAATAGAGGGTTAAAATTATAATTTTTTTATTTTTATTAACATTAAATGTTGTGATTTAATTTCCATATCCTGTTATTCTTAAGGGTGATTATACTCTGTTTAGAGTGACACCATAAATGGTGTCAAAAGAGGGAATTCAAAAATTTCCCTTTAAAAATCTTTAATCACACCCTAGAGTTTTAATAATCTTGTGTTTTGTGTTCTATTATCCTGTGTTTTATGCTTATTAATCAAGTTAGCCATGTGAATGTTTGTCTTTCCTTATGTGATGGTTTGAACTTCTTTGATGACTGGTAACAGTTTGCAAGTTGGGTGTCGATGGAAGGACTGAAGGACTTTTATTATCAAAATTGTCTATTAATAAAAGTGTTTATTTTTGTTTGTATTGTATTTTAATGAGTGACACCCTAGAGGGTGTCAAAAGAGGGAATTGTTGGGTTTTATTTTTCTCATAATTGGATTGTATGTGATGAATAGCTTAGAAGGAATGCATTAATGAGGAGAGCATAGGTTTGTACTATACTGATATAAATTGTTTCACATAACAGGCTGTGATTCATGTGTGGAACGTTAGGGGAAGGACAGATAAGACTTGTATTTCTTACAGATACGAACCACTGCCTCTTTGTTGTCTGTGAACCGTTGTCTGTGAACCGTCCTTGGATGTAGGAACTGTGGGGATTTGTTTTCTCATAGCTGGATGAGATGACTACCTTGGAAGGAATGCATTGATGATTAAGCATGAAGGGTTTGTACTGTACTGATATAAATTGTTTCACACCTAACAAGCTGTGATTAATGTGAGGAGCTGGTTTTAGGGAGTAGGGGGAGATAAGAACTTGTGTCTCAAAATACTAGACCTCACTGCCTCTTTGTGATCTGTGAACCGTCCTTGAACGTAGGTACATAGAGTACAGTGGAACGGTGTCTTTTCGGTGCTGACTCTGCAGGTTATTATCATAGCAACTATGCCTGGCAACAAATGGAGTGCCAAGGAGTTGAGACCACCCCCGCGCCCAAACGGATTGGCTGAAATGGAGTCTGGACCACACTCAGTGCTTTGCTCTGGTTGGCCAACAGAAGAGGTGGAGGCTTTCTGTCAGAGTACTTGAGAAATTTCTGTAAACAATAATTCTAGTTCTCTGTCGGCCCTGCGTGGTTTGTCAGTGAGCCCGTATACGAACTTTTCATACTTATCATACATACATTTTGCATATAATAAATTTAGCTTGGATGAATATCTCTTGATTTTTCTTATTCCAATACCAGATTTGAATTACGCAATTTCTAACACAGTGTAGAATGTTTTTTACCATTATAGTAGGGCTATTTTAATTAATGTCACGATTCAGAATGATTTTAACATTTAAGTAGAAGGAGTATTTTAATGAATAATGTCACAATGTAGAATCCCCCTGTTCTATTGATTTCAGCGTGATATGGATATTAGCCTCATCAGGGTAAAAATCCAGTCTGAATTGAAAGAGTAATATTATGTGATTAACAAAAAAAAGTGTTGCGTTACACTTACCTTGTTGGCGACCCACTTGAATCAAAATGCAACACTTCTAAATGTAGCTAGCTGTTTTCTACAAATTGTCCTCTGACCAGTGATGTACACATTATTCCCAGATTCCGTGTGGTTTTTTGAGCTGTTAGTTTTAACAGGACGTGCAACCTCATCTCCCCCCTCTCAAGCAATTGATTTCAACGTGATATCGATATGAGTGATGACAAATAAGTGTTGCGTTTCTCTTCGTTTTGGGGACCGCTAAATTTAAATGAATCACTCCAAAATGTAGCTGACTGTCTTCTGCAGGTTGTCCTCTAACCAGTGAGGTAAAAGTTATCTCACGTTTCCATGTGTTTTTTTTGTTTGTGTTAGTTTCAACATCACATACAACCTGATTTCCCCCCTAATCGATATCAGTGATTTATTGCCACTTGTCAAAATAACACAAGTATTATGATTACTATTGTGTTTGTGTCGATAGTACATGTTATGTTTATGTTTTTTAATAGATCACAAACTGTTTTTTTCATATTGGTTATTGATTTTGGACACATTAAAACAGTTTTGACATTGTGCTATCCCACCTAACAAAATGTTTTTTAAAAGAAGACTATGCCGGTCGTCCAATCATCCTTGATGAAAAACCTGCCAATAGGACAATGACACTAAGCACACAACGCAGGAGTGGCCTCGGGACAAGTCCCAAGCCCGGACTTGAACCCGATCTAACATCTCTGGAGAGAGCTGAAATAGCTGTGCAGCGACGCTCCCCATCCAACCTGACAGAGCTTGAGAGGATCTGCAGAGAAGAATGGGAGAAACTCCCCAAATACAGGTGTGCCAAGCTAGTAGCGTCATACCCAAGAAGACTCAAGGCTGTAATCGCTGCCAAAGGTGCTTCAACAAAGTACTGAGTAAAGGGTCTGAATACTTATGTAAATGTAATCTTTCCGTTTTTTTAACTTTTATACATTTGCTAAAATGATTAAACGTATTTTGCTGTCTCATTATGGGGTATTGTGTGTAGATTGATGTGGAAAAAAACTATTTAATACATTTAGAATAAGGCTGTAACGTAACAGTCATGGGTCTGAATACTTTCCAAATGCACTGTATCAAGGGTTGGATAGGTATACTTTCCACTGTATATACTGTATCCAGGGTTGGATAGGTATACTTTCCACTGTATATACTGGATCCAGGGTTGGATAGGGATACTTTCCACTGTATATACTGGATCCAGGGTTGGATAGGTATACTTTCCACTGTATATACTGTATCCAGGGTTGGATAGGTATACTTTCCACTGTATATACTGTATCCAGGGTTGGATAGGTATACTTTCCACTGTATATACTGTATCAAGGGTTGGATAGGGATACTTTCCACTGTATATACTGTATCCAGGGTTGGATAGGTATACTTTCCACTGTATATACTGTATCAAGGGTTGGATAGGGATACTTTCCACTGTATATACTGTATCCAGGGTTGGATAGGTATACTTTCCACTGTATATACTGTATCCAGGGTTGGATAGGTATACTTTCCACTGTATATACTGTATCCAGGGTTGGATAGGTATACTTTCCACTGTATATACTGTATCAAGGGTTGGATAGGTATACTTTCCACTGTATATACTGTATCCAGGGTTGGTTAGGTATACTTTCCACTGTATATACTGTATCCAGGGTTGGATAGGTATACTTTCCACTGTATATACTGTATCCAGGGTTGGGATAGGGATACTTTTCCACTGTATATACTGTATCCAGGGTTGGATAGGTATACTTTCCACTGTATATACTGTATCCAGGGTTGGATAGGTATACTTTCCACTGTATATACTGGATCAAGGGTTGGATAGGTATACTTTCCACTGTATATACTGTATCCAGGGTTGGATAGGTATACTTTCCACTGTATATACTGTATCCAGGGTTGGATAGGTATACTTTCCACTGTATATACTGGATCCAGGGTTGGATAGGTATACTTTCCACTGTATATACTGTATCCAGGGTTGGATAGGGTATACTTTCCACTGTATATACTGTATCCAGGGTTGGATAGGGATACTTTCCACTGTATATACTGTATCCAGGGTTGGATAGGGATACTTTCCACTGTATATACTGGATCCAGGGTTGGATAGGGATACTTTCCACTGTATATACTGTATCCAGGGTTGGATAGGTATACTTTCCACTGGATATACTGTATCCAGGGTTGGATAGGTATACTTTCCACTGTATATACTGTATCCAGGGTTGGATAGGTATACTTTCCACTGTATATACTGTATCCAGGGTTGGATAGGGATACTTTCCACTGTATATACTGTATCCAGGGTTGGATAGGTATACTTTCCACTGGATATACTGTATCCAGGGTTGGATAGGTATACTTTCCAAATGCACTGTATATACTGTATCAAGGGTTGGATAGGTATACTTTCCACTGTATATACTGTATCCAGGGTTGGATAGGTATACTTTCCACTGTATATACTGTATCCAGGGTGGATAGGTATACTTTCCACTGTATATACTGTATCCAGGGTTGGATAGGTATACTTTCCAAATGCACTGTATATACTGTATCAAGGGTTGGATAGGTATACTTTCCACTGTATATACTGGATCAAGGGTTGGATAGGTATACTTTCCACTGTATATACTGTATCCAGGGTTGGATAGGTATACTTTCCACTGTATATACTGTATCCAGGGTTGGATAGGGATACTTTCCACTGTATATACTGGATCCAGGGTTGGATAGGTATACTTTCCACTGTATATACTGTATCCAGGGTTGGATAGGTATACTTTCCACTGTATATACTGTATCCAGGGTTGGATAGGTATACTTTCCACTGTATATACTGTATCCAGGGTTGGATAGGTATACTTTCCACTGTATATACTGTATCAAGGGTTGGATAGGGATACTTTCCACTGTATATACTGTATCCAGGGTTGGATAGGTATACTTTCCACTGTATATACTGTATCAAGGGTTGGATAGGTATACTTTCCACTGTATATACTGTATCCAGGGTTGGATAGGTATACTTTCCACTGTATATACTGTATCCAGGGTTGGATAGGTATACTTTCCACTGTATATACTGTATCAAGGGGTTGGATAGGGATACTTTCCACTGTATATACTGTATCCAGGGTTGGATAGGTATACTTTCCACTGTATATACTGGATCAAGGGTTGGATAGGTATACTTTCCACTGTATATACTGTATCCAGGGTTGGATAGGTATACTTTCCACTGTATATACTGGATCAAGGGTTGGATAGGTATACTTTCCACTGTATATACTGGATCCAGGGTTGGATAGGTATACTTTCCACTGTATATACTGTATCAAGGGTTGGATAGGGATACTTTCCACTGTATATACTGTATCCAGGGTTGGATAGGTATACTTCCACTGTATATACTGTATCCAGGGTTGGATAGGTATACTTTCCACTGTATATACTGGATCAAGGGTTGGATAGGTATACTTTCCACTGTATATACTGTATCCAGGGTTGGATAGGGATACTTTCCACTGTATATACTGTATCCAGGGTTGGATAGGTATACTTTCCACTGTATATACTGGATCAAGGGTTGGATAGGTATACTTTCCACTGTATATACTGTATCAAGGGTTGGATAGGTATACTTTCCACTGTATATACTGTATCCAGGGTTGGATAGGTATACTTTCCACTGTATATACTGGATCCCAGGGTTGGATAGGTATACTTTCCACTGGATATACTGGATCAAGGTTGGATAGGTATACTTTCCACTGTATATACTGTATCCAGGGTTGGATAGGGATACTTTCCACTGTATATACTGTATCAAAGGGTTGGATAGGTATACTTTCCACTGTATATACTGGATCAAGGTTGGATAGGTATACTTTCCACTGTATATACTGTATCCAGGGTTGGATAGGTATACTTTCCACTGTATATACTGTATCCAGGGTTGGATAGGTATACTTTCCACTGTATATACTGGATCAAGGGTTGGATAGGGATACTTTCCACTGTATATACTGTATCCAGGGTTGGATAGGGATACTTTCCACTGTATATACTGGATCAAGGGTTGGATAGGGATACTTTCCACTGTATATACTGTATCCAGGGTTGGATAGGGATACTTTCCACTGTATATACTGTATCCAGGGTTGGATAGGTATACTTTCCACTGTATATACTGTATCCAGGGTTGGATAGGTATACTTTCCACTGTATATACTGTATCCAGGGTTGGATAGGGATACTTTCCACTGTATATACTGGATCAAGGGTTGGATAGGTATACTTTCCACTGTATATTACTGTATCCAGGGTTGGATAGGTATACTTTCCACTGTATATACTGTATCCAGGGTTGGATAGGTATACTTTTTCCACTGTATATACTGGATCAAGGGTTGGATAGGTATACTTTCCACTGTATATACTGTATCCAGGGTTGGATAGGGATACTTTCCACTGTATATACTGGATCCAGGGTTGGATAGGGATACTTTCCACTGTATATACTGTATCCAGGGGTTGGATAGGTATACTTTCCACTGTATATACTGTATCAAGGGTTGGATAGGTATACTTTCCACTGTATATACTGTATCAAGGGTTGGATAGGTATACTTTCCACTGTATATACTGTATCAAGGGTTGGATAGGTATACTTTCCACTGTATATACTGTATCAAGTGTTGGATAGGTATACTTTCCACTGTATATACTGTATCCAGGTTGGATAGGTATACTTTTCCACTGTATATACTGGATCAAGGTTGGATAGGTATACTTTCCACTGGATATACTGTATCCAGGGTTGGATAGGGATACTTTCCACTGTATATACTGTATCAAGGGTTGGATAGGTATACTTTCCACTGTATATACTGTATCCAGGGTTGGATAGGTATACTTTCCACTGTATATACTGTATCCAGGGTTGGATAGGTATACTTTCCACTGTATATACTGTATCAAGGGTTGGATAGGTATACTTTCCAAATGCACTGTATATACTGTATCAAGGGTTGGATAGGTATACTTTCCACTGTATATACTGGATCAAGGGTTGGATAGGTATACTTTCCACTGTATATACTGGATCAAGGGTTGGATAGGTATACTTTCCACTGTATATACTGTATCCAGGGTTGGATAGGTATACTTTCCACTGTATATACTGTATCCAGGTTGGATAGGTATACTTTCCACTGTATATACTGTATCCAGGGTTGGATAGGTATACTTTCCACTGTATATACTGTATCAAGGGTTGGATAGGTATACTTTCCACTGTATATACTGTATCCAGGGTTGGATAGGTATACTTTCCACTGTATATACTGTATCAAGGGTTGGATAGGTATACTTTTCCACTGTATATACTGTATCCAGGGTTGGATAGGTATACTTTCCACTGTATATACTGTATCCAGGGTTGGATAGGGATACTTTCCACTGTATATACTGTATCCAGGGTTGGATAGGTATACTTCCACTGGATATACTGTATCAAGGGTTGGATAGGTATACTTTCCAAATGCACTGTATATACTGTATCAAGTGTTGGATAGGTATACTTTCCACTGTATATACTGTATCCAGGGTTGGATAGGTATACTTTCCACTGTATATACTGTATCCAGGGTTGGATAGGTATACTTTCCACTGTATATACTGTATCAAGGGTTGGATAGGTATACTTTCCAAATGCACTGTATATACTGTATCAAGGGTTGGATAGGTATACTTTCCACTGTATATACTGGATCAAGGGTTGGATAGGTATACTTTCCACTGTATATACTGTATCCAGGGTTGGATAGGTATACTTTCCACTGTATATACTGTATCCAGGGTTGGATAGGGATACTTTCCACTGTATATACTGGATCCAGGGTTGGATAGGTATACTTTCCACTGTATATACTGTATCCAGGGTTGGATAGGTATACTTTCCACTGTATATACTGTATCCAGGGTTGGATAGGTATACTTTCCACTGTATATACTGTATCCAGGGTTGGATAGGTATACGTTTTCCACTGTATATACTGTATCAAGGGTTGGATAGGGATACTTTCCACTGTATATACTGTATCCAGGGTTGGATAGGTATACTTTCCAACTGTATATACTGTATCAAGGGTTGGATAGGTATACTTTCCACTGTATATACTGTATCCAGGGTTGGATAGGTATACTTTCCACTGTATATACTGTATCCAGGGTTGGATAGGTATACTTTCCACTGTATATACTGTATCAAGGGTTGGATAGGGATACTTTCCACTGTATATACTGTATCCAGGGTTGGATAGGTATACTTTCCACTGTATATACTGGATCAAGGGGTTGGATAGGTATACTTTCCACTGTATATACTGTATCCAGGGTTGGATAGGTATACTTTCCACTGTATATACTGGATCAAGGGTTGGATAGGTATACTTTCCACTGTATATACTGGATCCAGGGTTGGATAGGTATACTTTCCACTGTATATACTGTATCAAGGGTTGGATAGGGATACTTTCCACTGTATATACTGTATCCCAGGGTTGGATAGGTATACTTTCCACTGTATATACTGTATCCAGGGTTGGATAGGTATACTTTCCACTGTATATACTGGATCAAGGGTTGGATAGGTATACTTTCCACTGTATATACTGTATCCAGGGTTGGATAGGGATACTTTCCACTGTATATACTGTATCCAGGGTTGGATAGGTATACTTTCCACTGTATATACTGGATCAAGGGTTGGATAGGTATACTTTCCACTGTATATACTGTATCAAGGGTTGGATAGGTATACTTTCCACTGTATATACTGTATCAAGGGTTGGATAGGTATACTTTCCACTGTATATACTGGATCCAGGGTTGGATAGGTATACTTTCCACTGTATATACTGGATCAAGGGTTGGATAGGTATACTTTCCACTGTATATACTGTATCCAGGGTTGGATAGGGATACTTTCCACTGTATATACTGTATCAAGGGTGGATAGGTATACTTTCCACTGTATATACTGGATCAAGGGTTTGGATAGGTATACTTTCCACTGTATATACTGTATCCAGGGTTGGATAGGTATACTTTCCACTGTATATACTGTATCCAGGGTTGGATAGGTATACTTTCCACTGTATATACTGGATCAAAAGGGGTTGGATAGGGATACTTTCCACTGTATATACTGTATCCAGGGGTTGGATAGGGATACTTTCCACTGTATATACTGGATCAAGGGTTGGATAGGGATACTTTCCACTGTATATACTGTATCCAGGGTTGGATAGGGATACTTTCCACTGTATATACTGTATCCAGGGTTGGATAGGTATACTTTCCACTGTATATACTGTATCCAGGGTTGGATAGGTATACTTTCCACTGTATATACTGTATCCAGGGTTGGATAGGGATACTTTCCACTGTATATATACTGGATCAAGGGTTGGATAGGTATACTTTCCAAATGCACTGTATATACTGTATCCAGGGTTGGATAGGTATACTTTCCACTGTATATACTGTATCCAGGGTTGGATAGGTATACTTTCCACTGTATATACTGGATCAAGGGTTGGATAGGTATACTTTCCACTGTATATACTGTATCCAGGGTTGGGATAGGGATACTTTCCACTGTATATACTGGATCCAGGGTTGGATAGGGATACTTTCCACTGTATATACTGGATCCAAGGGTTGGATAGGTATACTTTCCACTGTATATACTGTATCAAGGGTTGGATAGGTATACTTTCCACTGTATATACTGTATCAAGGGTTGGATAGGTTATACTTTCCACTGTATAATACTGTATCAAGGTTGGGATAGTATACTTTCCACTGTATATACTGTATCAAGTGTTGGATAGGTATACTTTCCACTGTATATACTGTATCCAGGGTTGGATAGGTATACTTTCCACTGTATATACTGGATCAAGGGTTGGATAGGTATACTTTCCACTGGATATACTGTATCCAGGGTTGGATAGGGATACTTTCCACTGTATATACTGTATCAAGGGTTGGATAGGTATACTTTCCACTGTATATACTGTATCCAGGGTTGGATAGGTATACTTTCCACTGTATATACTGTATCCAGGGTTGGATAGGTATACTTTCCACTGTATTACTGTATCCAGGGGTGGATAGGTATACTTTCCAAATGCACTGTATATACTGTATCAAGGGTTGGATAGGTATACTTTCCACTGTATATACTGGATCAAGGGTTGGATAGGTATACTTTCCACTGTATATACTGGATCAAGGGTTGGATAGGTATACTTTCCACTGTATATACTGTATCCAGGGTTGGATAGGTATACTTTCCACTGTATATACTGTATCCAGGGTTGGATAGGTATACTTTCCACTGTATACTTATACTGTATCCAGGGTTGGATAGGTATACTTTCCACTGTATATACTGTATCAAGGGTTGGATAGGTATACTTTCCACTGTATATACTGTATCCAGGGTTGGATAGGTATACTTTCCACTGTATATACTGTATCAAGGGTTGGATAGGTATACTTTCCACTGTATATACTGTATCCAGGGTTTGGATAGGTATACTTTTCCACTGTATATACTGGATCAAGGGTTGATAGGGATACTTTCCACTGTATATACTGTATCCAGGGTTGGATAGGTATACTTTCCACTGTATATACTGTATCCAGGGTTGGATAGGTATACTTTCCAAATGCACTGTATATACTGTATCAAGGGTTGGATAGGTATACTTTCCACTGTATATACTGTATCAAGGTTGGATAGGTATACTTTCCACTGTATATACTGTATCCAGGGTTGGATAGGTATACTTTCCACTGTATATACTGTATCCAGGGTTGGATAGGTATACTTTCCACTGTATATACTGTATCCAGGGTTGGATAGGTATACTTTCCACTGTATATACTGTATCAAGGGTTGGGATAGGTATACTTTCCACTGTATATACTGTATCCAGGGTTGGATAGGTATACTTTCCACTGTATATACTGTATCAAGGGTTGGATAGGTATACTTTCCACTGTATATACTGTATCAGGGGTTGGATAGGTATACTTTCCACTGTATATACTGGATCAAGGGTTGGATAGGGATACTTTCCACTGTATATACTGTATCCAGGGTTGGATAGGTATACTTTCCACTGTATATACTGTATCAAGGGTTGGATAGGTATACTTTCCAAATGCACTGTATATACTGTATCAAGGGTTGGATAGGTATACTTTCCACTGTATATACTGTATCAAGGTTGGATAGGTATACTTTCCACTGTATATACTGTATCCAGGGTTGGATAGGTATACTTTCCAAATGCACTGTATATACTGTATCAAGGGTTGGATAGGTATACTTTCCACTGTATATACTGTATCAAGGGTTGGATAGGGATACTTTCCACTGTATATACTGGATCCAGGGTTGGATAGGGATACTTTCCACTGTATATACTGTATCCATGGTTGGATAGGTATACTTTCCACTGTATATACTGTATCCAGGGTTGGATAGGTATACTTTCCACTGTATATACTGTATCAAGGGTTGGATAGGTATACTTTCCACTGTATATACTGTATCCAGGGTTGGATAGGTATACTTTCCACTGTATATACTGTATCCAGGGTTGGATAGGGATACTTTCCACTGTATATACTGTATCCAGGGTTGGATAGGGATACTTTCCACTGTATATACTGTATCCAGGGTTGGATAGGTATACTTTCCAAATGCACTGTATATACTGTATCAAGGGTTGGATAGGTATACTTTCCACTGTATATTACTGTATCCAGGGTTGGATAAGGTATACTTTCCACTGTATATACTGTATCCAGGTTGGATAGGTATACTTTTCCACTGTATATACTGTATCCAGGGTTGGATAGGGATACTTTCCACTGTATATACTGTATCCAGGGTTGGATAGGTATACTTTCCACTGTATATACTGTATCCAGGGTTGGATAGGTATACTTTCCAAATGCACTGTATATACTGTATCAAGGGTTGGATAGGTATACTTTCCACTGTATATACTGGATCCAGGGTTGGATAGGTATACTTTCCACTGTATATACTGTATCAAGGGTTGGATAGGTATACTTTCCACTGTATATACTGGATCCAGGGTTGGATAGGTATACTTTCCACTGTATATACTGTATCAGGGTTGATGGATAGGTATACTTCCACTGTATATACTGTATCAAGGGTTGGATAGGTATACTTTTCCACTGTATATACTGTATCAAGGGTTTGGATAGGTATACTTTCCACTGTATATACTGGATCCAGGGTTGGATAGGTATACTTTCCACTGTATATACTGTATCCAGGGTTGGATAGGTATACTTTCCACTGTATATACTGTATCAGGGTTGGATAGGTATACTTTCCACTGTATATACTGTATCCAGGTTGGATAGGTATACTTTCCACTGTATATACTGTATCAAGGGTTGGATAGGTATACTATCCACTGTATATACTGGATCAAGGGTTGGATAGGTATACTTTCCACTGTATATACTGTATCAAGGGTTGGATAGGTATACTTTCCACTGTATATACTGTATCCAGGGTTGGATAGGTATACTTTCCACTGTATATACTGTATCAAGGGTTGGATAGGTATACTTTCCACTGTATATACTGGATCAAGGGTTGGATAGGTATACTTTCCACTGTATATACTGGATCAAGGGTTGGATAGGTATACTTTCCACTGTATATACTGGATCCAGGGTTGGATAGGTATACTTTCCACTGTATATACTGGATCAAGGGTTGGATAGGTATACTTTCCACTGTATATACTGTATCCAGGGTTGGATAGGTATACTTTGTAAATGTAATCCATTAGTTACTAGTTACCTGTTCAACATTGTCATCAGTAACATACATGTTGGATTACCCTATCTCAGTAACGTAATCTGATTGCTTTTTGATTACTTTCCCCTTAAGAGCACAGGTTAGTACCACAGTCATAAAATCTGACTTTAAATCTAACCTTAACCACACTGCTAACCCTAACCTTAACCACACCGCTAACCCTAATACCTAACCCTAACCTTAACCACACTGCTAACCCTAATGCCTAACCCTAACATTAACCACACTGCTAACCCTAATGCCTAACCCTAACCTTAAATAACCCTAACCTTAACCACACTGCTAACCCTAATGCCTAACCCTAACCTTAACCACACTGCTAACCCTAATGCCTAACCCTAACCTTAAATAACCCCTAACCTTAACCACACTGCTAACCCTAATGCCTAACCCTAACCTTAACCAACACTGCTAACTCTTACCTAAATAACCCTAACCTTAACCACACTGCTAACCCTAATGCCTAACCCTAACCTTAACCACACTGCTAACCCTAATTCCTAACCCTAACCTTTAACCACACTGCTAACCCTAATGCCTAACCCTAACCTAACCACACTGCTAACCTTGAAATAACCCCTAACCTTAAAAAACCTAACCTTAACCACACTGCTAACCCTAATGCCTAACCCTAACCTTAACCACACTGCTAACCCTAATGCCTAACCCTAACCTTAACCACACTGCTAACCTGAAATAACCCTGCTTGTCAACCTGCTTAAGAGGCATTAGAAGAAGACAAAAAAAATATGACCAATTGAACATCTATTGCAGGATAAATCAATGTTAGAGTTTACATACAGTTGAAGTCGGAAGTTTACATACACCTTAGCCAAATACATTTAAACCCAGTTTTCACAATTCCTGACATTTAATCCTAGTAAAAAAATTCCATGTCTTAGGTCAGTTAGGATCACACCACGTTATTTAAAGAATGTGAAATGTCAGAATAATAGTAGAGAAAATGATTTATTTCAGCTTTTATTTCTTTCATCACATTCCCAGTGGGTCAGAAGTTACATACACTGAATTAGTATTTGGTATCTTTGCCTTTAAATTGTTAATTTGGGTGAAACGTTTTGGGGTAGCCTTCCACCAGCTTCCCACAATAAGTGGGGTGAATTTGGCCAATTCCTCCTGACAGAGCTGGTGTAACTGAGTCAGGTTTGTAGGCCTCCTTGCTCACACACGCTTTTTCAGTTCTGCCCACAAATGTCCTATAGGATTGAGGTCAGGGCTTTGTGATGGCCACTCCAATATCTTGACTTTGTTGTCCTTAAGCCATTTTGCCACAACTTTGGAAGTATGTTTGGGGTCATTGTCCATTTGGAAGACCCATTTGCGACCAAGCTTTAACTTCCTGACTGATGTCTTGAGATGTTCCTTCAATATATACACATAATTTTCCTTCCTCATGATGCGTTTTACTGTGTACATAGATACTTTTGTACATGTTTCCTCCAGCATCTTCACAAGGTCCTTTGCTGTTGTTCTGGGATTGATTTGCACTTTTCGAACCAAAGTACATTCATCTCTAGGAGACAGAACGTGTCTCCTTCCTGAGCGGTATGACGGCTGCGTGGTCCCATGGTGTTTATACTTGCGTACTATTGTTTGTACAGATGAACGTGGTACCTTCAGGCATTTGGAAATTGCTCCAAGAATGAACCAGACTTGTGGAGGTCTACAATTTTTTTTCTGAGGTCTTGGCTGATTTCTTTAGATTTTCCCATGATGTCAAGCAAAGAGGCACTGAGTTTGAAGGTAGGCCTTGAAATACATCCACAGGTACACCTCCAATTGACTCAAATTATGTCAATTAGCCTATCAGAAGCTTCTAAAGCCATAATTTTCTGGAATTTTCCAAGCTGTTTAAAGGCACAGTCAACTTAGTGTATGTAAACTTCTGACCCACTGGAATTGTGATACAGTGAATTATAAGTGAAATAATCTGTCTGTAAACAATTGTTTGGAAAAATACTTGTGTCATGCGCAAAGTAGATGTCCTAACCGACTTGCCAAAAGTATAGTTTTGTTAACAAGAAATTTGTGGAATGGTTTTAATGACTCCAACCTAAGTGTATGTCAACTTTCGACTTCAACTGTAGCTGGCCATAAATGGATTTGCATTTAACTTATTGAGTTTGTTATGTAGGCTTCTTCTAACCCATTGCTTTCTACTACAGATAATAATACGATTAGGTTATATCTTTAGGCCTACAGAAAAAACTGTCTGTTGGATTTCCAGTCTTCAAGAACAGGAGTTGGAAGTATAGATTAGCCAAATTGTTTTACCTGAGCATAACTCATAAACTAAGGACTTATTAACCTACACTGTTGTTTATGATTTTGTTGTCATCAAGGACTTATTGGGCACATTGCTTCCAGTTGAAAAGGAAATGTTGCTCTCGGAAAGGCATGATTTATTTGAGCAGGTACTGAAAAGTGCTATTTGCAGGGGGTCATGTCCCTCCCACATCTGAAATTGCAGTTTTATCATTGCAATGTGATACAACAAGCGGCACAACAGTGCTTCTGGAAGGCCGGCTGGACCAGCAGGAAGAGTTGAACAGAGGGAGCTGCTGTCAGTGTGTTCCACGCTTTTTCCGAGTTGTAAAAGCAAGCAGAGCAGAAACTGGCAACTCTTTAGTCGATTGATGTAGCCTGGCAAGGTAAACTGCTGTTTAACTAACAGAAAAAAATGAAAGAAGTGTTTATTCCAGTCTATCAGCTAGTGTAATGACATGTGTAAAGACATGCAGTGGGGAGAATTCTATTGTCCCGTCAGTAGCCCAGGCTTTTATCATAGATGGTAACGTTCTCATCTCTGGACCACACAAGCTTTTAAATTGCATTCTGCTAAGGCACTTGTCTCTACACATCGGTCAGCTACATTGGTGAGCAGGGGGGATCTTTTCCATACACCTTTGGGGACTGGGCACACAAATGCTCCTAGAGAGAAGGGGGAATATGGAAGCATGTGTTGATGACAGTTCTACAGTCTCCATCAGAGGCCCAGGCTTTTGGCATAGAGGGTAAATGTCTCTTTTCTGGACTGCAACATTGTAAGATTGTGCCCTCCATGGCACTTGAAACACATTGATTGGTAGGTTTCACTATATTTAGATACTTCACATACTGCCTGAGACACCTTTGCTGTTTCTCTCCGTACTCAATAAATGGTGAAACACACTATTTGTGATAGTGTTTCGTATGTATATGCATGAAACGTACATTCTGGAAAACATGTCTCACACTCAGTCATAGTTAGTAGAATAATGAATGCATTGGTAAGATTTTGGCACCGTCAACTTTTAGAAGGTTAGTAGGACAGTTAATCATGTAAACCACATAAATATACTCCCATTCACTGAACATTTAGTATTTGAAAGTCAAACATTCATTTCCCAACAGTTTTGTCTATAATCCTACAGGCTCTTTATCAGTCTACATATCTTATATGGCTCTGGATAAGAGTGTCTGCTAAATGACTCACTACTGCAAGTCTCAGGATAAGAGCGTCTGCTAAATGACTCACTACTGTAAGTCTCTCTGGATAAGAGCGTCTGCTAAATGACTCATTACCGTAAGTCTCAGGATAAGAGCGTCTGCTAAATGACTCACTTACTGTAAGTCTCTGGATAAGAGCGTCTGCTAAATGACTCACTACTGCAAGTCTCAGGATAAGAGCGTCTGCTAAATGACTCACTACTGTAAGTCTCTCTGGATAAGAGCGTCTGCTAAATGACTCACTACCGTAAGTCTCTCTGGATAAGAGCGTCTGCTAAATGACTCACTACTGTAAGTCTCAGGATAAGAGCGTCTGCTAAATGACTCACTACTGTAAGTCTCTCAGGATAAGAGTGTCTGCTAAATGACTCACTACTGTAAGTCTCTCTGGATAAGAGCGTCTGCTAAATGACTCACTACTGTAAGTCTCTCAGGATAGAGTGTCTGCTAATGACTCACTACTGTAAGTCTCTCTGGATAAGAGCGTCTGCTAAATGACTCACTACTGTAAGTCTCTCTGGATAAGATCGTAAGATGCGCTAAATGATGACTCACTACTGTAAGTCTCAGGATAAGAGCGTCTGCTAAATGACTCACTACTGTAAGTCTCTCTGGATAAGAGCGTCTGCTAAATGACTCACTACCGTAAGTCTCAGGATAAGAGCGTCTGCTAAATGACTCACTACTGTAAGTCTCTCTGGATAAGAGCGTCTGCTAAATGACTCACTACTGTAAGTCTCTCAGGATAAGAGTGTCTGCTAAATGACTCACTACTGTAAGTCTCTCTGGATAAGAGCGGTCTGCTAAATGACTCACTACTGTAAGTCTCTCTGGATAAGAGCGTCTGCTAAATGACTCACTACTGTAAGTCTCAGGATAAGAGCGTCTGCTAAATGACTCACTACTGTAAGTCTCTCTGGATAAGAGCGTCTGCTAAATGACTCACTACCGTAAGTCTCAGGATAAGAGCGTCTGCTAAATGACTCACTACTGTAAGTCTCTCTGGATAAGAGCGTCTGCTAAATGACTCACTACTGTAAGTCTCTGGATAAGAGCGTCTGCTAAATGACTCACTACTGCAAGTCTCAGGAAAGAGTCGTCTGCTAAAATGACTCACTACTGTAAGTCTCTCTGGATAAGAGCGTCTGCTAAATGACTCACTACCGTAAGTCTCTCTGGATAAGAGCGTCTGCTAAATGACTCACTACTGTAAGTCTCAGGATAAGAGCGTCTGCTAAATGACTCACTACTGTAAGTCTCTCTGGATAAGAGCGTCTGCTAAATGACTCACTACCGTAAGTCTCAGGATAAGAGTGTCTGCTAAATGACTCACTACTGTAAGTCTCTCTGGATAAAGAGCGTCTGCTAAATGACTCACTACTGTAAGTCTCTCTGGATAAGAGCCTCTGCTAAATGACTCACTACTGTAAGTCTCAGGATAAGAGCGTCTGCTAAATGACTCACTTACTGTAAGTCTCTCTGGATAAGAGCGTCTGCTAAAAATGACTCAACTACCGTAAGTCTCAGGATAAGAGTGTCTGCTAAATGACTCACTACTGTAAGTCTCAGGATAAGAGCGTCTGCTAAATGACTCACTACTGTAAGTCTCTCTGGATAAGAGCGTCTGCTAAATGACTCACTACTGTAAGTCTCTCTGGATAAGAGCGTCTGCTAAATGACTCACTACCGTAAGTCTCAGGATAAGAGCGTCTGCTAAATGACTCACTACTGTAAGTCTCTCTGGATAAGAGCGTCTGCTAAATGGGACTCACTACTGTAAGTCTCTCTGGATAAGAGCGTCTGCTAAATGGACTAAATGTAATGTGAAAAATGTTTAGAAATCAAACTCTGGGGATCTTATTGCACAGCACATTGTACAACTGTTTTTAGAGTAGATTGTACTGCAAGGTATGCTATATGTGTAGGCTATGCCATATGTACTGGTTAATATGCTGCTGTCGTTTCTAAACCTCCATTCTAGCAGATATGACACACACACTTCTTTCTATATATTGCTTTTTATTTGGGTTCTTGTGCAAAGTATATGATTGGAATGTTTCTTTAAGCCTGCAGCTAGATACTTGAAATGAGACATATAATCATTCCAAAACATCATTCAGAAATGCAATTAACTGACAGAGAGAGCGCTAGATAATGAAACACACATTGACATTTACAGTAGCTGGCTAGGCTATTCAAACTGTAACATTGGCTAGCTTTCAATACATTGGATAAATGATCCATGAAGTTACCTCTTCATTCTATCAAGACAATTCTTATTGCATGGTGAATATTTAAAGTCAAATCAAATCAAATGTTATTTGTCAAATACGGTACCGAGGTAATGTGCCGGGGTACAGGTTAGTCCAGGTAATAATGAGGCTATATACAGGGGGTACCGGTACCGAGGTAATGTGCTGGGGTACAGGTTAGTCGAGGTAATTTGTACATGTCGGTAGGGGTAAAGTGACTATGCATAGATAATAAACAGCGAGTAGCAGCAGTGTAAAAACAAAAAGGAGGGAGGGGATTAATTGTTTTCAGCAGTCTTATGGCTTGGGGGTAGAAGCTGTTAAGGAGCCTTTTGGTCCTTAGACTTGGCGCTACCCGGTACCACTTGCCGTGTGGTAGCAAAGAGAACAGTCTATGAACTTGGGTGACTGGAGTCTTTGACAATTTTTTGGGCCTTCTTCTTGACACTGCCTAGTATATAGGTCCTAGATGGAAGGAAGCTTGGCCCCAGTGATGTACTGGGCCATACGCACTACCCTCTGTAGCGCCTTGCGGTCGGATGCCGAGCAGTTGCCATACCAGGCGGTGATGCAACTGGTCAGATGCTCTCGATGGTGCAGCTGTATAACGTTTTGAGGATCTGAGGACCCGTGCCAAATCTTTCTCCTGAGGGGGAAAAGGTGTTGTCGTGCCCTCTTCACGACTGTCTTGGTGTGTTTGGACCATGATAGTTCGTTGGTGATGTGGACACCAAGGAACTTGAAACTCTCAACCCGCTCCACTACAGCCCCATCGATGTAAATGGTGGCCTGTTCGGCCCTCCTTTTCCTGTAGTCCACGATCAGCTCCTTTGTCTTGCTCACATTGAGGGAGAGGTTGTTGTCCTGGCACCAGACTGCCAGGTCTCTGACCTCTTCCCTATAGGCTGTCATTCTTACATAGGTCTTCATTTTGTCCAGGTGGGAAAGGGCAGTGTGAAGTGCGATTGAGATTGCGTCATCTATGGATCTGTTGGGGCGGTATGCGAATTGGAGTGGGTCTAAGGTTTCCAGGAAGATAGTATTGATGTGACCAGCCTTTCAAAACACTTCATGGCTACCGACATGAGTGCTATGGGGCGGTAATCATTTAGGAAGGTTACCTTCGCTTTCTTGGGCACAGGGGCTAGGTATTACAGACTTGGTCAGGGAGAGGTTGAAAATGTCAGTGAAGACACTTGCCTGTTGGTCCGCGCATGCTTTGAGTACAAGTCCTGGTAATCGGTCTGGCTCTGCGGATTTGTGAATGTTGACCTGTTTAAAGGTCTTGCTCATATCGGCTATGGAAAGCGTGATCACACAGTCATCTGGAACAGCTGGTGCTCTCATGCATGCTTCAGTGTTGCTTGCCTCGAAGCGAGCATAAAAGGCATTTAGCTCGTCTAGTAGGCTCGCGTCACTGGCAGCTCGCGGCTGTGCTTCCCTTTGTAGTCCGTAATAGTTTTGCAAGCCCTGCCACATCCGACGAGCGTCAGAGCCGGTGTAGTAGGATTCAGTCTTAGTCCTGTATTGACGCTTTGCCTGTTTGATGGTTCATCTGAGGGCATAGCGGGAATCCTTATAAGCGTCCGGATTAGTGTCCCACTCCTTGAAAAGCAGCAGCTCTATTTAGCTCGGTGCCGATGTTGCCTGTAATCCATGGCTTCTGGTTGGGATATGTACATACGGTCACTGTGGGGACGACTTCGTCGATGCAAATAACTGTCGGTCTCACGGTAATTGACCATTAATTAACATAAACACATTTAGCATCTCCTGGCTTCCACACACAGACTACAAGCCACTGATGCTGACCTTTGGAACATCTACATCAGACCAAAGGACACATTTCCACCGGTCTAATGTCCATTGCTCGTGTTTCTTGGCCCAAGCAAGTCTCTTCTTCTTATTGGTGTCCTTTTAGTAGTGGTTTCTTTGCAGCAATTCGACCATGAAGGCCTGATTCACACAGTCCCCTCTGAACAGTTGATGTTGAGATGTGTCTGTTACTTGAACTCTGTGAAGCATTTATTTGGGCTGCAATTTCTGAGGCTGATAATTCTAATTAACTTATCCTCTGCAGCAGAGTTAACTCTGGGTCTGCCTTTCCTGTGACGTTCCTCATGAGAGCCAGTTTCATCATAGCGCTTGATGGTTTTTGCGACTGCACTTGAAGAAACTTTCAAAGTTCCTGAAATGTTGCATATTGTCTAACCTTCATGTCTTAAAGTAATGATGGACTGTCGTTTCTCTTTGCTTATTTGAGCTGTTATTGCCATAATATGGACTTGGTCTTTTACCAATATAGGCCATCTTCTGTATACCACCCTACCTTGTCACAACACAACTCATTGGCTCAAATGCATTAAGGAAAGAAATTCCACAAATTAACGTTTAACAAGGCACACCTGTTAATTGAAATGCATTCCAGGTTACTACCTCATGAAGCTGGTTGAGAGAATGCCAAGTGTGCAATGCTGTCATCAAGTCAAAGGGTGGCTACTTTGAAGAATCTCAGATATAAAATATATTTGTTTAACACTTTTTTGGTTACTACATGATTCCATATGTGTTATTTCATAGTTTTGATGTCTTCACTATTATTCTACAATGTAGAAAATAGTAAAAAATAAAGAAAAACCCTTGAATGAGCAGGTGTGTCCAAACTTTTGACTGGTACTGTATTTGTTCATTGGTTTTACAAGAGTCTGTTGATTGGTCAGTCATTGGGTTCAATGGTTTTGCAATATGTTCAAATCAAATCAAGCTTTATTTATACAGCACATTTCAGACATGGATGCAACACAATGGATTCACAGGAAAAAACTAATAAACACTATGAAAATAAACACTGAAATATTTACGACACAACAAACATAAGATGATAAAAAAAAATAATAATTCAATAAAAGCTGAAAGACTAAAGAGCATCTAAGGAAATAACATTGGTTAAAATAGTAAGAATATGATGTAATATCCAGCCCAAAATATAAGCTGGTTTTACTACACTGTTTATAAACAATATAATTGTACAAAAAAATTGTCAGTTGGTTGCATAAATAATAATGATTACTAAATGTTACATGAAATGTAAATATTATGAAATATCAAAAACCGAATTTACACCCCATTTAATATGTATTGGCAATAATTCACTTAATGGTGATGCATGGAATAATTACAAATGTAAACGTAGAAATAAATAAGTATAAAATAAAACGAAGGTAGATTGGACTTCGGGCATAGTCTTCTTTTCAAAAACATTTTGCTCGGTGGGATACTGCCCAATGTCAAAACACCGTTTTAACGTGTCCAAATCAATAACCAATATGAAAAGAAACGGTTTGTGATATATTGAAAACCTAAACCTAAAAAATGTACTATCGACACAAACATGTTCCACAATAGCAGTAATATTACTAAACAAGCTCCTTATAAACTGCACAAGCACCAAAAACGCTGTTGTTTTGACAAGTGGCAATAAACAATCACTGATATCGATTATGGGGGGAAATCAGGTTGTATGTGATGTTGAAACTAACACAACTAAAAAAACACATGGAAACGGGCGATATCTTTTACCTCACTGGTTAGAGGGACAACCTGCAGAAGACAGTCAGCTACATTTTGGAGGGATGCATTTACATTTAGGGTCCCCAAAACGAAGAGAAACGCAACACTTATTTGTCATCACTCATATCGATATCACGTTGAAATCAATTGCTTGAGAGGGGGGAGATGAGGTTGCACGTCCTGTTAAAACTAACAGCTCAAACACCACATGGAATCTGGGAATAATGTGTACATCACTGGTTAGAAGACTGTCGTGTATGACGATTATGACTAGTCTTGAGGGACAAAGAAGAAACTGTTTATCTCAAGTTTGAATGTAGCAGTTGGAGGGTGACGCCCCAGGGAGACCGGTGATTTGGATCACATAAAAGGGAGCGACCCATTTATTGCCATAGTTTATAAATATGGGTTAGAGAAAGGGAAAGGCACTGCATTCAGATTAATTTGGGAAACGGAGCTTCTCCAGACTTCGCGGGTAAAGTATGTTATGCTGAAACCTCGTGATGCCCAAAGCCTCTAAAACACGGTGCAGCTTTAAGCGGACTCCTTGATTGACAGCAATATCCTGCCGACAACTCGGGACACTACAAGACAATTTGTAGCAAACAGCTAGCTTACATTTAGAAGTGTTGCATTTTGATTCAAGTGGGTCGCCAACGCGGTAAGTGTAACACAAGCTTTTTTTTTGTTACACTTTTTGTTAAATCACATAAATACTGTTTCAATTCAGAGTCTGTATTTTTTCCAGAGACTAATATCCATATCATGCTGAAATAAATAGAACAGGGGGAAACGTTTAAGGTTCTACATCGTGACATTCATTAAAATACTCCTACTACAATGTTAAAACATTCTACATTTGTGACATTATTAATTAAAATACTCCTACTACAATGTTAAAACATTCTACATTGTGACGTTTATAATTAAAATACTCCATACTACAATGTTAAAACATTCTACATTGTGACGTTATTAATAAAATACTCCTACTACAATGTTTAAATATTCTACATGTGACATTATTTCATTGAATATCATGAATCAACTCCTTCATGTATGTATTTTCTGATGTTTGATCAGAGATATTTCAATCAGAGTATCTCTTGTCACATGATCACAGCTATATGTCTTCTCTCCTGTGTTAGTTCTCAGATGTACTATAAGGCCACTTGACTGCATAAAAACTCCTCCCACATTGAGTACAGCTATACGGTTTCTCTCCTGTGTGTGTTCTCTGGTGCACTATCAGGGAGATTGACCGAGTCATTCAAAAACTCTTCCCACATTGAGTACAGCTATATGGTGATTTCTCTCCTGTGTGTGTTCTCTGGTGTGATTTTAAAGCTCTTAAAACTACACCAAAAGTCTTTCCACAGTCAGAGCAGTCATAAGTTTTCTCTCCTGTGTGTGTTCTCAGATGTACTATCAGCGTGTCTTTGACTGAGTAAAACTCTTCCCACATTGAGTACAGCACTATACGATTTCTCTCCTGTGTGTGTTCTCTGGTGTACTACCAGGCCGCTTGACTGAGTAAAAACTCTTGACGCACATTGATTACAGCCATAAGGTTTCTCTCCTGTGTGTGTTCTCTGGTGTATCGTCAGATACACAGATGTACCAAAACTCTTCCCACATTGATCACAGCTAAAAGGTTTATTTCCTGTGTGTGTTCTCTGGTGCACTATCATGGAGCATGACTGAGTAAAACTCTTCCCACATTGAGTACAGCTATCCAAAAGATTTCTCTCCTGTGTGTGTTCTCTTCGTGTGATGATTTTAAAGCTCTTAAACTAACAAAAAGTCTTTCCACAGTCAGAGCAGTCGTAAGGATTCTCTCCTGTGTGTGTTCTCAGATGTACTATCATGTAGCGCTTGACTGAAAAAAACTCTTCCCACATTGAGTACAGCTATACGGTTTCTCTCCTGTGTGTGTTCTCTTGTGTGTACTACCAGGCTGCTTGACTGAGTAAAAAAACTCTTCCCACATTGATTACAGCCATAAGGTTTCTCTCCTGTGTGTGTTCTCTGGTGTGATTTTAAAGCTCTTAAACTTTAACAAAACTCTTTCCACAGTCAGAGCAGTCGTAAGATTTCTCTCCTGTGTGTGTTCTCAGATGTACTATCAGGGAGCTTGACTGAGTAAAACTCTTCCCACATTGAGAACACCTATATGGTGATTTCTCTCCTGTGTGTGTTTTCAGATGTACTATCAGGGACCTTGACAGAGTAAAACTCTTCCCACATTGATCACAGCTATACGGTTTATCTCCTGTGTGTGTTCTCTGGTGTATCATTAGATTGCAAGATACAACAAAACACTTCCCACATTGAGTCACAGCTATAAGGTTTCTCTCCTGTGTGTGTTTCTCTGGTGCACTATCAGGTAGCTTGACCGTGTAAAACTCCTTCCCACATTGATCACAGCTATAAGGGTTTCTCTCCTGTGTGTGTAACTCGCTGGTGTATTTTAAGTTCTGATGAAGACTTGCAACCGTTTCCCACAGTCAGAGCAGCAGTGAGATTTCTTCCCAGTGGGTCTCAGATGGTTTTTCTTAAGGTGTTCTGATCTGGAGAGAGACCTTTCTGCCTCGTCAGCATCATGTTGTTGAGGCTCCCCAGAGGATCCACGATAGCCACGTCTGTCTCCTGTGTGAACGACAAAGTCAGACAGATGGTTAAAGAACCACAAACAGCAGAAATACACTGTTTATTTGAGGATAAAAGGTGATACCCAGAGCATACCCATGAAATTGTACAACAACTGACATCTTTAATTATTTGACAATTGTCTTAAGACAGTCAAGTGAGCAACAATAGTCATATTTTGTCTTGTTTTCAGATTAGTAGTAACATCGATGATTCTAGGCTCGAAATAAGTTATTAAAGTTGTTGAAATCCTAAGCAGAGTGCCAGACGACTTTTACTCTCCAATATAGGACCATTTCTGTGTTTGCTGTTTGTTGCTATGCAACACAATTTGGCTGCAGAAACTCCTCCATTCTAATAAACCTCTAGTTATGGATGTAGTATATCTGAACTCCTCCATGCTAATAACCTCTAGTTATGGATGTAGTACATCTGAACTCCTCCATGCTAATAACCTCTAGTTATGGATGTAGTATATCTGAACTCCTCCATGCTAATAACCTCTAGTTATGGATGTAGTACATCTGAACTCCTCCATGCTAATAACCTCTAGTTATGGATGTAGTATATCTGAACTCCTCCATGCTAATAACCTCTAGTTATGGATGTAGTATATCTGAACTCCTCCATGCTAATAACCTCTAGTTATGGATGTAGTATATCTGAACTCCTCCATGCTAATAAACCTCTAGTTATGGATGTAGTATATCTGAACTCCTCCATGCTAATAACCTCTAGTTATGGATGTAGTATATCTGAACTCCATGCTAATAACCTCTAGTTATGGATGTAGTATATCTGAACTCCTCCATGCTAATAACCTCTAGTTATGGATGTAGTATATCTGAACTCCTCCATGCTAATAACCTCTAGTTATGGATGTAGTATATCTGAACTCCTCCATGCTAATAACCTCTAGTTATGGATGTAGTATATCTGAACTCCTCCATGCTAAAAAAACCTCTAGTTATGGATGTAGTATATCTGAACTCCTCCATGCTAAAACCTCTAGTTATGGATGTAGTATATCTGAACTCCTCCATGCTAATAACCTCTAGTTATGGATTGTAGTATATCTGAACTCCTCCATGCTAATAACCTCTAGTTATGGATGTAGTATATCTGAACTGAACTCCTCCATGCTAATAACCTCTAGTTATGGATGTAGTATATCTGAACTCCTCCATGCTAATAACCTCTAGTTATGGATGTAGTATATCTGAACTCCTCCATGCTAATAACCTCTAGTTTATGGATGTAGTATATCTGAACTCCTCCATGCTAATAACCTCTAGTTATGGATGTATTAGTATATCTGAACTCCTCCATGGTAATAACCTCTAGTTATGGATGTAGTATATCTGAACTCCTCCATGCTAATAACCTCTAGTTATGGATGTAGTATATCTGAACTCCTCCATGCTAATAACCTCTAGTTATGGATGTAGTATATCTGAACTCCTCCATGCTAATAACCTCTAGTTATGGATTGTAGTATACAGTGGGGGAAAAAAGTATTTAGTCAGCCACCAATTGTGCAAGTTCTCCCACTTAAAAAGATGAGAGAGGCCTGTAATTTTCATCATAGGTACACGTCAACTATGACAGACAAATTGAGATTTTTTTTTCTCCAGAAAATCACCATTGTAGGATTTTTTATGAATTTATTTGCAAATTATGGTGGAAAATAAGTATTTGGTCACCTACAAACAAGCAAGATTTCTGGCTCTCACAGACCTGTAACTTCTTCTTTAAGAGGCTCCTCTGTCCTCCACTCGTTACCTGTATTAATGGCACCTGTTTGAACTTGTTGTCAGTATAAAAGACACCTGTCCACAACCTCAAACAGTCACACTCCAAACTCCACTATGGCCAAGACCAAAGAGCTGTCAAAGGACACCAGAAACAAATTGTAGACCTGGGACCAGGCTGGGAAGACTGAATCTGCAATAGGTAAGCAGCTTGGTTTGAAGAAATCAACTGTGGGGAGCAATTATTAGAAATGGAAGACATACAAAACCACTGATAATCTCCCTCGATCTGGGGCTCCACGCAAGATCTCACCCCGTGGGGTCAAAAATGATCACAAGAACGGTGAGCAAAAATCCAGAACCACACGGGGGGACCTAGTGAATGACCTGCAGAGAGCTGGGACCAAAGTAACAAAGCCTACCATCAGTAACACACTACGCCGCCAGGGACTCAAATCTTGCAGTACAAGACGTGTCCCCCTGCTTAAGCCAGTACATGTCCAGGCCCGTCTGAAGTTTGCTAGAGTGCATTTGGATGATCCAGAAGAGGATTGGGAGAATGTCATATGGTCAGATGAAACCAAAATATAACTTTTTGGTAAAACTCAACTCGTCGTGTTTGGAGGACAAAGAATGCTGAGTTGCATCCAAGAACACCATACCTACTGTGAAGCATGGGGGTGGAAACATCATGCTTTGGGGCTGTTATTCTGCAAAGGGACCAGGACGACTGATCCGTGTAAAGGAAAGAATGAATGGGGCAATGTATCGTGAGATTTTGAGTGAAAAAACCTCCTTCCATCAGCAAGGGCATTGAAGATGAAACGTGAATGGGTCTTTCAGCATGACAATGATCCCAAAACACACCGCCTCCGGGCAACGAAGGAGTGGCTTCGTAAGAAGCATTTCAAGGTCCTGGAGTGGCCTAGCCAGTCTCCAGATCTCAACCCCATAGAAAATCTTTGGAGGGAGTTGAAAGTCCATGTTGCCAAGCGACAGCCCCAAAACATCACTGCTCTAGAGAAGATCTGCATGGAGGTATGGGCCAAAATACCAGCAACAGTGTGTGAAAACCTTGTGAAGACTTACAGAAAACGTTTTGACCTGTGTCATTGCCAACAAAGGGTATATAACAAAGTATTGAGAAACTTTTGTTATTGACCAAATACTTATTTTCCACCATAATTTGCAAATAAATTCATAAAAAATCCTACAATGTGATTTTCTGGATTTTTTTTCCTCATTTTGTCTGTCATAGTTGACGTGTACCTATGACGAAAATTACAGGCCTCGCTCATCTTTTTAAGTGGGAGAACTTGCACAATTGGTGGCTGACTAAATACTTTTTTTCCCCACTGTATCTGCATGGAGCAAAAATGGTGAGCAAAGATTGTAGTTTTTCACAATATATTCTGAATATTACTACACATTATCAGAGCAAGATCGGGAGTGTTACTCAAGGAAACTCACATTAAGCTCTGTGTCGCTATTCACTAATTCACCACTAATTCAGTAAAATGCTCTTTGGCTACCTTTTACACACTAAGTGTATGCCAAATTGGCCCATAACTTCATCTAACAATAAACATACAGTACCAGTCAAAAGTTTGGACACAACTACTCATTCAAGGGTTGTTCTTATTTTTTACTATTTTCTACATTGTAGAACAATAGTGAAGACA
>CM072244.1:43893225-43927238 GCA_036851935.1 Coregonus suidteri | reverse complement strand
TTACATTACATTTTAGTCATTCAGCAGACATCTTACCCGAAGCGTTTTACGGGAGAAATTTGGGGGTTTTTTAAGTCCTTTGCTAAAGGGCCCACTTTTCCCGTCATTTAGAAACACAACTGATTGGTTTCAAATGCTTTAAGAAGGAAAAATTCCAAAAATTTAAATTTAAAGGCACACCTTTTTAATTGAAATGCATTCCATTGACTCCCTCATGAAGCGGGTTTTGAGAAAATTTCCAAGATTTGCAAGCTCCCATCAAGGCAAAGGGTGGCTATTTTTACATAATCTCTTTTTTTTAACACTTTTTTTTTTACTACATGATTCCATTTTGTGTTATTTCATAGTTTTGATGTCTTCCCTTTTAAATTCTACAATGTAGAAAAAAAAAAAAATTTAAAAAAAAAAACCCTTAAATGATTAGGGGTGTCCAAACTATTAAACTGGAAAGTGTACATAGTGTACACAAAATGAAAGCCCACTCTGGATAAGCGCGTCTCTAAATGACTCAAAATGTATATATACAGAAACATTAGACTACTGCATTGCTGATGGGCATTTCCGTGCGACGGAACTACAGAAAACTGATAGACTTCTCGCAGTTGAGGGCAGATTGTCACCAGAGTACGCATTCTAGCCATGTGCTGAATTCATTAAAGAGAAGTTTGATTTGTCGAGTTAGCTTAGATATGATAAAAACAATGAATGATTGTTTTGTTTTATGTAAGTACTAGGAAGTTTCTAACGTCGTGGTCTAGGTGTGTTATGTGATATGTGATGAATAATTATGACTGAAATTTTTATGTTGTTATATACGCAGTCAAAAATGAAGATAAGAGAGCAGTGATTACAAATTATCGAGTGTTTTAACTATTGATAAAAGTATTATAATATTGACGAGTGGCATCCTGTCAGCTGATTTTCGCTATTGATATAGCGACTGGTAATGACGTAAACGCGTTGACGTCACTGGTAGTTGGACCACTAGCGATACCCACCATCTCACCATGCGGGGGGGGTACCTGATGAAGCGACTGCAACTCTGTTGATTGACGTCATCGTGTGTTCACAATACTCTCGCCTGTCGCTATTTAGGTCTAGGTTATAGAAAACTACTTTGCGCGGCTCTATACATCACATGGCTTACAGCTTCCTGTATTCCACATATCATAGATAGCGAGGCATACTAGAGGAAAAATCGTCCACATTGACAGAATAGTCTACAATTAACACCTCAATCAGGTCTATTTCTCTGCTAACATAAGACGCATACTTCGAGTAGCCTGTTCTCGCGCCATGACCTATGACCGCAAAGTGAATATAATTTTGCTCTTTGATATAATATCTCTGGGCTCAGACTAAACTAAGCAACTGCTATCGCAATGTAATTGGCCAGAGCCTCACTTCCGTTGTTTTTTGTTTATGAGATTTTCTCTTCCCATTTGTATCATTCTCATATATCTAGAGCATCGTCAGGTGTACCGACAGGCTCCAATTACCTGGACTTAACCTGTACCCCGGCACATTACCTCGGTACCGGGTACCCACCTGTATATATAGCCCCCAGCCCATTACCTTTGGTACCCTAGTTAACAAGTATACAACCTTCGTATATCGCCTCGAAGTTGCGAGAGTGTGACTCCCCATAGTATGTTGTACCAAAGTTGACTGACCCTTAAGGGAACCACACTGCCATAAATGCAAGGAAATCCTCACTGGCAGTTATAGAAAGACCCATATACTGTTGTATAGCCATTGATTCTTGAAGAATATAACTTATAAATGTCCTCAAATGTATTTCCCACCATCAAAAACCAAAACATAAGCTTGTACAGTGGGGGAAAAAAGTATTTAGTCAGCCACCAATTGTGCAAGTTCTCCCCACTTAAAAAGATGAGAAAGGCCTGTACTTTTCATCATAGGTACACGTCAACTATGACAGACTAATTGAGGAAAAAAAAATCTTACAGAAAATCACATTGTAGGATTTTTTAATGAATTTATTTTTGCAAATTATGGTGGAAAATAAGTATTTGGTCACCTACAAACAAGCAAGATTTTGGATGGCTCTCACAGACCTGTAACTTCTTCTTTTAAGAGGCTCCTCTGTCCTCCACTCGTTACCTGTATTAATGGCACCTGTTTTGAACTTGTTATCAGTATAAAAGACACCTGTCCACAACCTCAAACAGTCCACACTCCAACTCCACTATGGCCAAGACCAAAGAGCTGTCAAAGGACACCAGAAACAGAATTGTAGACCTGCACCAGGCTGGGAAGACTGAATCTGCAATAGGTAAGCAGCTTGGTTTGAAGAAATCAACTGTGGGAGCAATTATTAGGAATTGGAAGACATACAAGACCACTGATAATCTCCCTCGATCTGGGGCTCCACGCAAGATCTCACCACCCTGTGGGGTCAAAATGATCACAAGAACGGTGAACAAAAATCCCAGAACCACCCCACGGGGGGACCCCTAGTGAATGACCTGCAGAGAGCTGGGACCAAAGTAACAAAGCCTACCATCAGTAACACACTACGCCGCCAGGGACTCAAATCCTGCAGTGCCAGATGTGTCCCCCTGCTTAAGCCAGTACATGTCCAGCCCGTCTGAAGTTTGTTAGAGTGCATTTGGATGATCCAGAAGAGGATTGGGAGAATGTCATATGGTCAGATGAAACCAAAATATAACTTTTTGTAAAAAACTCAACTCGTCGTTTTTTTGGAGGACAAAGAATGCTGAGTTGCATCAAAGAACACCATACCTACTGTGAAGCATGGGGTTGGAAACATCATGCTTTGGGGCTGTTTGTCTGCAAAGGGACCAGGACGACTGATCCGTGTAAAGGAAAGAATGAATGGGGCCATGTATCGTGAGATTTGAGTGAAACACCTCCTTCCATCAGCAAGGGCATTGAAGATGAAACGTGGCTGGGTCTTTCAGCATGACAATGATCCCAAACACACCGCCCGGGGCAACGAAGGAGTGGCTTCGTAAGAAGCATTTCAAGGTCCTGGAGTGGCCTAGCCAGTCTCCAGATCTCAATCCCATAGCAAATCTTTGGAGGGAGTTGAAAGTCTGTGTTGCCCAGCGACAGCCCCAAAACATCAATGCTCTAGAGGAGATCTGCATGGAGGAATGGGCCAAAATACCAGCAACAGTGTGTGTGAAAAGAAAGAGAAAATCAAAAAGAAAAGAGAAAATCAGACCTGCTTGTTCCTTTTTGTTTTGTTAACTTTTCAGTAGGGATGTTAGGTTTGATACCGGAGCTACAAGGAATGCGTTTGAAATCCCTAAGCAGTATACTTCAAAGCAGTGTGCCGATTCCTGTATCACTTTATCAGCAGCACGTGATCAATGACGTCTGAAGCTTCATTTCGTCAAACAACCACCTGATTGGTTTTTAGTAATAGGCTTGTTCGACAATGCAGCCGACAAAATGCAGGCGACTGCCGATTGACTGATCTACAAATCACCTTGCATCATAAATACCTACTCATTATATTATTTATAAATCAGTCAACATTTACCCACAATGCAGCATGGATTTGATGCTCTCCAACACGGCCAGTGGTTTAGTAGAAGACATAAAGGCGACGCTGCACAGTCAGTAGGGCGTGTGGGATGTCATCTATAAAAATGTGGCTGTTCTAAATTCTGTGTTGCTCAAAAGCCTTGAGTAATGAACCTATTTTTGACACATTTGGCTGGAAAGCGTCAATGCTACAGGAAGCTTCGTTTCCCCCTCATCACTACTTCTCAGCATGTTCTCTGGGAAGTAGACTACGGGAGTTTTTGTAACTTTTTCCCACTTTTGGCTTTACTGCTAGCGCGCTAGCTGACTGACATCTGGAATCTGTCTATTTTGGATGTTGGGGATTTTCCCCTGCCATCATCTGTATATCTCTGCTCTTTTGATCTGCAGTTGGGTGTTTCAGTTGGGGTTTTGTTAGTTGGGTTCTAACTGGGTCTCCGGAAGTTGGGCTCCAGCTCGTAGACCATAGCTAGTTGGCTAAATAGCTAACGTTAGCTGGCTGGCTAAGATAACTGTATATAGATAACATAGCTAGTTGGCTAAATAGCTAAAGTTAGCTGGCTGGCTAAGATAACTGCATATAGATAACGTTCTATGATATTTTGGTTAGATGGCGTTATGTATTTCCACCATTAGATGCCCTATTATGCACATGCAACATGGTCTAGGGAAAGGCGCCTGTTCAACGTCGCACTGAAGACTGTTTCAGAACCGTGGACAGCGACTGCTATCCAACGAGGGAGAAAGCACATTTGTTATGAAATAATATTATTTTTATTAGTTTTGCACCATTGTTCTAACCATATACAATGTCTTAGAGTGATGGACTGTGCCATCCCCACGACCTTCACAATGGATCAGTCCACTCAGACAGGCCTCCACAATGGATCAGTCCACTCGGACAGGCCTCCACAATGGATCAGTCCACTCGGACTGGCCTCCACAATGGATCAGTCCACTCAGACAGACCTCCACAATGGATCAGTCCACTCAGACACAGGTCTCCACAATGGATCAGTCCACTCAGACAGGCCTCCACAAATGGATCAGTCCACTCAGACAGGCCTCCACAATGGATCAGTCCACTCAGACAGGCCTCCACAATGGGATCAGTCCACTCAGACAGGCCTCCACAATGGATCAGTCCACTCGGACTGGCCTCCACAATGGATCAGTCCACTCAGACAGGCCCTCCACAATGGATCAGTCCACTCAGACAGGCCTCCACAATGATCAGTCCACTCAGACAGGCCTCCATAATGGATCAGTCCACTCAGACAGGCTCCACAATGGATCAGTCCAATCAGACTTGTGCATGTTTATTTTTTTTTAAATACATTTGATAATCTCAGTCGACCAACAGCCTATCAACCAAACAAACGACCAGTCTACTAAATGGGGTCAGTCGTAGTTCAGTGTAGTCTACTAAATGGGGTCAGTCGTAGTTCAGTGTAGTCTACTAAATGGGGTCAGTCGTAGTTCAGTGTAGTCTACTAAATGGGGTCAGTCGTAGTACAGTGTAGTCTACTAAATGGGGTCAGTCGTAGTACAGTGTAGTCTACTAAATGGGGTCAGTCGTAGTACAGTGTAGTCTACTAAATGGGGTCTGTCTTAGTACAGTGTAGTCTACTAAATGGGGTCAGTCGTAGTACAGTGTAGTCTACTAAATGGGGTCTGTCTTAGTTCAGTGTAGTCTACTAAATGGGGTCTGTCTTAGTTCAGTGTAGTCTACTAAATGGGGTCTGTCTTAGTACAGTGTAGTCTACTAAATGGGGTCTGTCTTAGTTCAGTGTAGTCTACTAAATGGGGTCTGTCTTAGTACAGTGTAGTCTACTAAATGGGGTCAATCGTAGTTCAGTGTGGGAGGTTCCATCCGGACCTAGGACTTCCCAAGGGATTTATTGGCTGCATTGACTAGCCACACTAGGGATGGACATGAGTAATCGAGTACTGAAGTACTCGAAAGGATGTCAAAACTTGATCTTTAACCAGAGATCAAATTTTTTTCTAATAATGTAAAACTATTTGGTGGAATGTGCTTTGTGGCTGCCCGAATGGGCAAGTTAAATTTTGTCCTGAAAAAAAAAAAAAAAAAAGTTGTCTTAAAGACAACGTTAATTTGCTTTGACTCTAGTGTTCCATTTATATAAAAAATAAACCCAGCCAAGCAACACACAGTTCTGCTCCCTAAATGCCCGTTCCCCTCCCTGTACACACGCGTGCTGTGTGTGTCTACAGAAAATAAAAATGCCTATAAAAACATATCAATCTGATGGGGATACACAAGATACATTCATTGCCAAATAACGACAGTGTTTTCACAAATTCTAAATGGACTGGTTGACTGAAGTAGGGAAATATGTTCCAACAACAAGCACGGCAGTGTATCTTTTATGTTAGATCAAATGTAGCAGTTGGTTGTTTAGTTTATCTTAATAATTAAAGGGGGGGAAGCCATAGGCTATATAGTCTAAAATAAAATAATCCACGATAAAGGAATATAAAAGGGTTGTTTACAATGGGAGAAAGGACAGCAAGGCTATGAAAGTCATTACACCGGTTGATATAGTACAAAATAGTAATCATTTAGTTAAGGGTATTGCGAGGTTATCCGGCAAGTGAAACAAAAGTTGCCCTTCATTCTCAAACAAAAACTGATAAAAGATTCCAGCGATAAGATACAGAAGAGAAGAAAAACTGCTGAGAAAAGGATCCCAAGAATTGGAGGAGAAGAATACATTGAGGTCAAGGAAAGGCCAATTGTAAGAAGATGATGGAAGATGATATTTCGAGGACAGAACTTAGAATATAAGCTGTTGAAGAATCCTGATATGTCAACAACAAAGAACAGGACGAAGAAACTCTCAAAAACCTCAATCATACAACTGGTGGAGAAGGAGAAGAGAAGCTTTGGTTATGAAGAATCATAGTGAACCAAATCAACAATCACTGCTACAGCTTCAACTGAACAAGGTCAAATGCAATTGTACCAGCCACCAAGGGCGGTACCAGGTGTGTCATATCCACAGACAGGTTCTGGACAGACGCAGAATTGGTGAGGAAGAGGACGAGAAGGCTTAGAAGGAGGAGGAAGATTTCCGCTACACTTCCAGCAACTTTCAGAAGACTGTTATAATTATGGACAGGTTGGTCACTTTACCTGTGAGTGCAATGGGCCAGGAGGAAACAACAGAGAACATTTCTAAGGAAGATAAAGGAGCAAGGATTCTAGAGTCTAGAAGATACAAAGGGGGGTGTCAGCTGATAGCACCGATTAGAGAAGAAGAGAAAATATCCAACAATTGAAGTAAAAACAAAGGACTAGGAGAGGTGAATAGTGTAAAAGCTTTTATCTGTGTTCAGCCTAAAGAGGTTAAACATCTCACTATGTAAAATTAACTAATTAGGATAGGGATTTGAGGTAGTAAAACAGCAAATTACTCTTAAGGAACCAATTGAGCTCTGCTATAAAAATCAAGGAGAAATTAAAATAGACATACTAATATTAGAACATATACCTATTGCATTGTTGGAAAGAGATGCATTGTGTAAATTGGACTGTACAATAAGATGTACACTAAACGGCTGTCTGGTAGAAGATTTTAAAATAATAGGGTTTTTGGGAATCATATTGGCTTAAAAAGATAATATCATAGGAAGGATGATAATCTATTAGACTGCCTATTAGACAATCTGTCTGAAAAATAAAGTTAAAAGGGGTGACTGTTATTCTGGGTTACATTCTTACACCAAGAGATTTCAGGCTAGGCTAAAAGGTGTTTAGTCGTTTGCCAAGTCTGTGTGTAAAGAAGTCAGAAACAGGTGGGGACTTCCCAATCACATATTCTAAAAATTGGTGGTAAAGGATTTTGTGAATAAATCAGTGGGAAACGGTTTTTAAAGGTTAGGAGAAAAGATTAGATTAAAAAGTTAGGAGAACTAGGTTGAAGGAACTCTAAGACAGTAAGCTAAGTTTCAAAGTTAAGTAAGAGAGAGAACAGTGGTGAAGGACATTTTAGAGTAGGAAAATCAAGGTAATTGTAGGTGTATTTTTATAATCAAAAGTTTGAAAGTTAGGGTTTAGAGTAGGAAGAGAGAGTGAATGTAAGGTACATTTACATCATTTGACACTAGTGGTGATAGATGGAAGTACAAGCAAAGACTTCAAAGCTTTGGGGAAAATGGATGAAGTAACAACAATGACATCAACACTTCAGTCTATTATAACAACAGTGAGAAGCAATTTAACTCTTTCAACATTGATAGTTATTAAAGCCATAAATATATCGCATTTGATTATAAGGGAACCAATAGCTCCAGCACCAATTTTAGGGGGAAAAAGACTGTTGTTAGGGTTAGCTTTCCCACTAGAAGTAGTTAAGGTTAATACATCAACTAAATCAACTACTTTAATGGTAACTTTGGAAGGGATTAATGGTACGATGGCAATAGCAAATGTAGGAAGTATGACACAGACACAAACAACGTCTTTTCTGAAATGGTACGGATAGAGAGTGCTGTCAATGGTAGTAAGGATAGGGTTAAAATAGGAGAGCAGATAGTGGAATAGAGAATATAGATTCATCTGGAATGGTGAAGGATACTATCATGGAGGTACAGGATGAGGTCTTTAATTTTAATGACAGACAAGGAGAGGTATTGTCACGGTCGTCTAGGAGCGAAGGAGACCAAGGCGCAGCGTGTCCAAGAAACATGACTTTATTAATTAAAGTTTCGAACTACAAACAAAAGACGACTCATGAAGTCCACGGTTACACTGACCGAAACGGAAACAAAAACCCACAACACCCAAAGGAAAACATACAGATTAAATATGGCTCCCAATCAGAGATAACGAGCCGACAGCTGACACTCGTTACCTCCGATTGGGAGTCACATGACTACACAAGAACTAACCAAAACCACACACACCCAAATGAACACACCCTATTACCAACCTAACCAAAACAAACCCCAACAAAACGAATACACCCTGGCTCAAATACAAGTCCCGGAGCCAGAGTGTGACAGTACCCCCCCTAAAGGCGCGGACTGCGACCGCGCCTCAACTAGGGCTAACCAAGGGAGGGCTGGGTGGGCATACCTCTTCGGCGGTGGTTTCTGGCTCTGGTCGTGGTCCCCACCCCACCATAGTCACTACCCGCTTCCGTAGCCTCCTCCAACTGACCACCCTCCAACTTAAACCCACCCGGATTAAGGGGCAGCACCGGACTAAGAGGCAGCACCGGGACTAAGGGGCAGCACCGGACTAAGGGGCAGCACCGGACTGAATGGCGGATCCTGGCTGGCTGGCGGATCCTGGCTGGCTGGCGGATCCTGGCTGGACGGCTCTGGCGGATCCCGGCTGGCGACGGCTCTGGCGGATCCCGGCTGGCTGGCGGATCCCGGAGGGACGGCTCTGGCGGATCCCGGCTGGACGGCTCTGGCGGATCCCGGCTGGACGGCTCTGGCGGATCCCGGCTGGACGGCTCTGGCGGATCCCGGCTGGACGGCTCTGGCGGATCCCGGCTGGACGGCTCTGGCGGATCCCGGCTGGACGGCTCATGGCTGGCTGACGGATCTGGCTGCTCATGGCTGGCTGACGGATCTGGCTGCTCATGGATGGCTGACGGATCTGGCTGCTCATGGCTGGCTGATGGATCTGGCTGCTCATGGCTGGCTGACGGATCTGGCTGCTCATGGCTGGCTGACGGATCTGGCTGCTCATGGCTGGCTGACGGATCTGGCTGCTCATGGCTGGCTGAAGGCTCTGGCTGGTCCTGTCTGGCGGAAGGCTCTGGCTGATCCTGTCTGGCGGAAGGCTCTGGCTGATCCTGTCTGGCGGAAGGCTCTGGCTGCTCCTGTCTGGCGGAAGGCTCTAGCGGCTCCGGTCTGGCGGACGGCTCTGAAGGCTCATGGCAGACGGGCGGCTTAGACGGCGTTGGGCAGACGGGCAGTTCAGGCGCCGTTGGGCAGACGGGCAGTTTTCAGGCGCCGTTGGGCAGACGGCAGACTCTGGCCGGCCGAGACGCACTATAGGCCTGGTGCGTGGTGCCGGAACAGGTGGTCCCGGGCTGAGGACACGCATCTCAGGGCTAGTGCGGGGAGTAGCAAACAGGCATGCTGGACCCTGGGGACGCACATAAGGCCTATTGCGTGGTGCCGGAACTGGTGGTCCCGGGCTGAGGACACGCATCTCAGGGCTAGTGCGGGGAGCAGCAACAGGACGCACAGGACTCTGGGGACACACAGGAGGCTTGGTGCGTGGTGTAGGCACTGGTGGTACTGGGCTGGAGCGGGGAGGTGGCGCCGGAAATACCGGACCGTGCAGGCGTACTGGCTCCCTTGAGCACTGAGCCTGCCCAACCTTACCTGGTTGTATGCTCCCCGTCGCCCGACCAGTACGGGAAGGAGGAATAACCCGCACCGGGCTATGTAGGCGAACCGGGGACACCATGCGTAAGGCTGGTGCCATGTAAGCCGGCCCGAGGAGACGCACTGGTGGCCTGATGCGTTGGGCCGGCTTCATGACATCCGGCTCAACGCTCAATCTAGCCCAGCCGATACGTGGAGCTGGAATGTACCGAACCGGGCTATGCACGCGTACAGGAGACACCATGCGCTCTACTGCGTAACACGGTGTCTGCCCGTACTCTCGCTCTCCACGGTAAGTACAGGGAGTAGGCGCAGGTCTCCTACCTGACCTCGCCACACTCCCTTTAAGGCCCCCCCCAATAAATTTTTGGCTAGTGCTCACGGGCTTCCAGCCTTGCCTCCGTGCTGCCTCCTCATATTGCCTCCTCTCGGCTTTCGCTGCCTCCAGCTCTTCACGAGGACGGCGATATTCTCCCGGTTGTGCCCAAGGACCCCTTCCATCCAGTATCTCCTCCCATGTCCATGAATCCTTTGGAGGTGGATCCTGTTGCCGCTTGACACGCCGCTTGGTCCTAGAAGGGTGGGTTTTTCTGTCACGGTCGTCTAGGAGCGAAGGAGACCAAGGCGCAGCGTGTCCAAGAAACATGACTTTATTAATTAAAGTTTCGAACTACAAACAAAAGACGACTCATGAAGTCCACGGTTACACTGACCGAAACGGAAACAAAAACCCACAACACCCAAAGGAAAACATACAGATTAAATATGGCTCCCAATCAGAGATAACGAGCCGACAGCTGACACTCGTTACCTCCGATTGGGAGTCACATGACTACACAAGAACTAACCAAAACCACACACACCCAAATGAACACACCCTATTACCAACCTAACCAAAACAAACCCCAACAAAACGAATACACCCTGGCTCAAATACAAGTCCCGGAGCCAGAGTGTGACAGGTATCTGATCAGTAACGCTCGTTAGGGAAGAGAGAAACTAAATGCATGTGGTTTGATTCTTCTGTTGTGAAAAATTTGAGATAGATGGGCAGGTAGGAATCTTTGGTTCCATGTCTGTTGAGAATTCCAGCACCAAACATTTTAGAGACGGTCGCTCGACCTCTATCAAGTATGTGTCAATCTTATGCTTTGTCATGACTGTGGTATCAGCAACAGTCAGTAACAGATAAAATAATGTCATTGTCAAAACATTTGTTTAAACCTAGGTTTAAGGGTTATTGGGTTAAGTGAATTAACTTGTGTGAATTTGTTAGATGTGAAGAAAAATCAGGTAACAGCAAACCCTGAAGTATTGGAGGTGAAACCAGTGAGGGCTAAAAGTTGTTTTTGTTCTAATAAAACATATTATGTAAGGGGTATGTTTATGGGAATATCAGATTGTGATGATTATATGATGACTTTGGGTATGCATGACCTTAAGGGTAGTAATGAGAAATATAATGTTACTTTTTATGTTCCAGTTAATAAGAAGAGCAGGACTTTGATGGTTAAAATATTAGCTTTTGCCTGACATTGTGACTATTGGGAATTTTAGAGATATTTGGAGGGTTTGTGGTGATAAAGCATATAGATTCTTACCCTATGGATGGACAGGATGTTGTTACATGTCAACATTGAAGCTTCCATATGAGGCTTTTACCATTAAAAGAGGGGTAGCACCGGACACAGATAAATCTGAAGCTAGGTTTGAAATTGGATGAAAAGAGACATGGCGACATGTCATAGTCTTCAAGCCTATCATTGAAGGATAAGTCTAAGAGAGAAGGGGGGACTTTATCCATGGTATGGTGAAACATTTGGGAAGATCATATTGATAATATTAGTTATACTTTGAGTCCAGATAGTTCAAATATTATCACTAGGGTTATATATGCATTGAAGAATATAAGGGATGCATTTGGTAGATCTGAAGGAGCTGGATGGTCAGCGAAGACTTGGTTGCAAGATCAGTTAGGCCAGTAGGAGCAGTGATGGTTCAGATTTTAATAGCAGCTTTGATAACACTGTGTGTGATGTTTGTAATTTGTTGCTGACCTTTGAGAAAGCTATGATATTGAGACAGGTTGGAGTAGTGATGCCTGGAGACAACACTCAGATGCCGGTGTTGACTGTTCCTGATCTGGATGAAGATGGACAAGTAGAACTGGATGGATAAATATCCTTTTTGATGATTTGATCATTAAATTTTTTTTTTTTTTTTCAATATTAGTGTGATTTTAGTATGATTTTATTAATCAAAGGGGGGAAGTGTATGAATGAATCACATTATCCTATTTCATTATTCTATCATTTATATTGATTCATACATCATTTATATATCATTTTTATATTCTTAGTTGATATTGATGTTTAATTTGAAAGTGTTGGTTTGCAAAATATACTGTTTGGTCTTTTCTTTTCTTCCAGAAGCATTTGGGGGAATATGTGGAGATTGAAATACTCAAACAAGGACAATATGAAAGGACAATGACTGGAGGAGATTGAACAAGGAGGGTGTGGAAAGGTTCCCATTCCATCATCAACAATCCATTGGAAGTCGGGACTACGGAGGAGATGAAGTGTAGTGGACTACATTCCAGTGTCGGCAATGAAATATAGGCATATTTGCATGTGTAATACATAATTTGTGTCATATTCTTAGGTATTGATTTTTGGAGAAGGATATTTGATGTTATTGGATACATGTGGGGATCTTAGATGTTTTTGTTTATTTCGTGAATGCTTAGGGACAGGGAGTCTAGGCAGGGAGAGGTCCACTGTAGGGTCCAATGGATTGACCCGCCTTAGAGTGGACATTTTTTGGATAGGATTTTGTTTGCAGGGGCTTACATGTGTATTTAATTGCATCATAGTTTCAAATGCATTGATAGGGATTTATGAGTTTATCGGGAGTACCTAGGTGGTTGCCTGGGGCAGAGGGACCGTGAGAGAATTTTACTGTCTTGATTGATAACGAAGGTTGCCGGACAGTTTTTCGCTCTCACACTCCATAAAGATTTGTTCATATTTCATAGTAATGTATTCACACTTCATAAACAGTTATTCATATTTCATAGAAAGGTATTTACACTCTAGAGGAGAATGTTTTTGGTTTAATGTTAAAAATACTCAATAAGATAAATTGTTACTGATCATAATCCTATTCTGTTTGTTTTCGAGACTTTTAGTTAGTCTCGAAGGGGGGAAATGTAGTGTATTAGGATTATGCCTTTGTTAAATGTTTTTCATGAAGAAATGGAATGTTGTTTATGTTAGTTCAAATGTAGCAGTTGTAGGGTGACGCCCCAGGGGGGATAGGTGATTGGACGAAAGAGGGAGCCACCCATATTCTGCTTTGTTTATAAGCTAGACGAACAGGAAAGCAGAGCAGCCATTAGAATTCGAGGACACTGCTCTCCAGACCCTGCAAGTCTGTAACTCATGCTGAAAGCTTGTGATATGAATAAACTTATGATCCAGGTTCAGTATGAGCGGACTCCTTTGTTTATCAGCAATGACTAGCAACATTTACTCGATACCACAGCAGTTTTTGAATAACTGCGTTCCGGCTATTTTCCTTTTGGCTACTTTGCAAGCTGCTAGTGCGATGAGTACTGAGTATACGAAGAGGCAGGACGCAGACGCAGCAATTAACAAAGGTAAAGGTTTACTTAACAATGAGAAAGAGAATAACAAAGAGCGAGCAAACGACACGACGCTTAACTATCACACGCAACAATGAACTAACAGTCCAGGGCTGTATATTGGTGGTGATGAGGTGCAGGTGCGCTGGGTTTCCATTCCTGTGTTTTGCCGAGGTGGTGCGCTCAGACCAGTGGCTCAGTAGACTGGCGAATCAGAGCGCCGGAGGGGAGCAACGGGAGGAGACGTGACAGCTAGTGGCATTTAGAATTGGTTAGCCTAGCACAGGGCTGCCCAACCTGTCTACCGTCCTGTGGGTTAGCCTAGCATAGCATATTACCCCCCTGAACGTAGACAGGTTTCCACACTGAAAACATGCTAAAACTTTAGTTTGATAAAGACATACAACCTATCTACCATCCTGTGGGTTAGCCTCTTACCCCCATGAACATAGACAGGTTCCATACTGAAAATATGCTAAAACATTAGTTTGATAAAGACAGACAACCTATCAACCGTCCTGTGGGTTAGCCTAGCATAGCATATTACCCCCCTGAACGTAGACAGGTTCCACACTGAAAATATGCTAAAACATTAGTTTGATAAAGACAGAGCGTATTTTAATCAAGATCATTAAGCCTACTTACCAAACAGATGTATTGGCCTTAATTCGTCACCATTTAGCAATTAGGATTTATCTGTAATGGTTATGATAAAATAAGCATTGTTGCCTTTGGAAAGTATTCACACCCCTTGATGTTTTCCAAATGTTGTTGCTTTACAGCCTGAATTTTAAATGGATTCAATTGAGATTTTTGGTCACTGGCCTACACACAATACCCCATAATGTCAAAGTGGAATCATGTTTTTAGAAATGTTTTACTAATTAATTACAAATCTGAAATGTCTTGAGTCAATAAGTAAGAATAATAATATGCCATTTAGCAGATGCTTTTATCCAAAGCGGCTTACAGTCATGTGTGCATACATTTTTACGTATGGGTGGTGCCGGGGATCGAACCCACTACCCTGGCGTTACAAGCGCCATGCTCTACCAATTGAGCTACAGAGGACCACCAAGTATTCAACCCCTTTGTTATGGCAAGCCTAAATTAAGTTCAGGAGTAAACATTCACTTAACAAGTCACACAGTAAGTTGCATGGACTCACTCTGTGTGCAGTAATAGTCTTGAACATGATTTTTGAACGACTAACTCATCTCTGTACCCCACACATACAATTATCTATAAGGTCCCTCAGTCGAGCAGGGAATGTCAAACACAGATTGAACCACAAAGACCAGGGAGGTTTTCCAATGCCTCACAAAGAAGGGCACCTATTGGTAGATGGGTAAAAAATAAAAAAGCAGACATTGAATTTCCCTTTGAGCATGGTGAAGTTATTAATTACACTTTGGATGGTGTATCAATACACCCAGTCACTACAAAGATACAGGCGTCCTTCCTAACTCAGTTGCCAGAGAAGAAGGAAACCGCTCAGGGATTTCACTGTGAAGCCAATGGCACCTGAGTGGTGCAGTGGTCTAAGGCACTGCATCGCAGTGCTAGCTGTGCCACTAGAGATTCTGGTTCGAATCCAGCCTCTGTCGTAGCCGGCCGCGACCGGGAGACCCATGGGGCGGCGCACAATTGGCCCAGTGTCATTCAGGGTAGGGGAGGGAATGGCCGGCCGGGATGTAGCTCAGTTGGTAGAGCATGGCGTTTGCAACGCCAGGGTTGTGGGTTCGATTCCCACGGGGGGCCAGTGTGAATAAAAAAAATATATAATAATAAAAAAAAACATAAAAACAAAAATAAATAAACAATATAAAAAATAAATAAAAACTGTAACTAACTGTAAGTACCTCTGGATAAGAGTGTCTGCTAAATGACTAAAATGTGACTTTAAAACAGTTACAGAGTTTAATGGCTGTGATAGGAGAAAACTGAGAATGGATCAACAACATTGACAGAATGAAAAGAAGGACACCTGTACAGAATACAAATATTCCCAAACATGCATCCTGTTTGCAATACTGCAAATAATTTTGCAAAGCAATTAACATTTTGTCCTGAATACCAAGTGTTATATTTGGGGCAAATCCAATACAACACATTACTGAGTACCACTCTCCATATTTTCAAGCATAGTGATGGCTGCATCATGTTATGGGTATGCTTGTCATCATTAAGGACAGGGGAGTTTTTCAGGATAAAATAGAAATGAAATGGAGCGAAATACAGTTAAAATCCTAGAGGAAAACCTGGTTCAGTCTGCTTTCCAACAGACACTGGGAGATGAATTATGTATTCTATATATATATATATATATATATATATATATATATATATATATATATTGTCATTTAGCAGACGCTCTTATCCAGAGCGACTTACAGGAGCAATTAGGGTTAAGTGTCTTGCTCAAGGGCACATCGACAGATTTTTCACCTCTACTGTATTTTTACAATGCCACTCCCACATTGCTCATCCTAATATTTACAGTGGGGAAAAAAAAGTATTTAGTCAGCCAGCAATTGTGCAAGTTCTCCCACTTAAAAAGATGAGAGAGGCCTGTAATTTTCATCATAGGTACACGTCAACTATGACAGACAAATTGAGATAAAAAAATCCAGAAAATCACATTGTAGGATTTTTTATGAATTTATTTGCAAATTATGGTGTACTTATACTCGTCTAGTAGGCTCGCGTCACTGGGCAGCTCGCGGCTGGGTTTCCCTTTGTAGTCCGTAATAGTTTGCAAGCCCTGCCACATCCGACGAGCGTCAGAGCTGGTGTAGTAGGATTCAATCTTAGTCCTGTATTGACGCTTTGCCTGTTTGATGGTTCATAGCGGGATCTCTTATAAGCGTCCGGATTAGTGTCCCACTCCTTGAAAAGCGGCAGCTCTATCCTTTAGCTCGGTGCCGACGTTGCCTGTAATCCATGGCTTCTGGTTGGGATATGTACGTACGGTCACTGTGGGGACGACTTCGTTGATGCACTTATTGATGAAGCCGGTGACTGAGGTGGTATACTCCTCAATGCCATTGGATGAATCCCGGAACATATTCCAGTCTGTGCTAGCAAAACAGTCCTGTAGCTTAGCATCCGCGTCATTTGACCACTTCCGTATTGAGCGAGTCATTGGTACTGCCTGCTTTAGTTTTTGGGTGTAAGCAGGAATCAGGAGGATATAATTATGGTCAGATTTGCCAAATGGAGGCAAGGGAGAGCTTTGATAGCACAGTTATTTTAGTATTGCAGTCAAAAAACATATATTTATCTTATTTCAGTCTTTGGGATCTTTTAGATATATATGTTTCTCTTCATCAGCTCACGTTTTCGTTGCTGTAGTTACATCATAGATAAAAAGCAGTCCATTGGCTGCCTCCATCACGAAGGGTATGTAGGGACTTCCGATTGGTTCCAAGTTTAGGAGTTAGGAGTTCGTCAAATTTGCCTGAAATATATTTTTCTTGAGAAAATGTGTAAGAATTGAACTAGGGCTGTGGCGTTCACGAAATTTCGTCAGCCGGTGATTGTCAAGCAAATAACTGTCGGTCTCACGGTAATTGACCATTAATTAACATAAACACATTTAGCATCTCCTGGCTTCCACACAGACTACAAGCCACTGATGCTGACCTTTGGAACATCTGCATCAGACTAATCAGACCAAAGGACACATTTCCACCGGTCTAATGTCCATTGCTCGTGTTTCTTGGCCCAAGCAAGTCTCTTCTTCTTATTGGTGTCCTTTTAGTAGTGGTTTCTTTGCAGCAATTCGACCATGAAGGCCTGATTCACACAGTCTCCTCTGAACAGTTGATGTTGACATGTGTATGTTATTTGAACTCTGTGAAGCATTTATTTGGGCTGCAATTTCTGAAGCTGGTAACTCTAATTAACTTATCCTCTGCAGCAGAGTTAACTCTGGGTCTTTCCTTTCCTGTGACGTTCCTCATGACAGCCAGTTTCATCATAGCGCTTGATAGTTTCTGCAACTGCACTTGAAGAAACGTTCAAAGTTCCTGAAATGTTCCGTATTGACTGACCTTCATGTTTTAAAGTAATGATGGACTGTCGTTTCTCTTTGTTTATCTGAGCTATTCTTGCCATAATATGGACTTGGTCTTTTACCAAATAGGGCCATCTTCTGTATACCACCCTACCTTGTCACAACACAACTCATTGGCTCAAATGCATTAAGGAAATTAAGAAATTCCACAAATTAACTTTTAACAAGGCACACCAGTTAATTGAAATGCATTCCAGGTGACTACCTCATGAAGCTGGTTGAGAGAATGCCAAGTGTGCAACGCTGTCATCAAGTCAAAGGGTGGCTACTTTGAAGATTCTCAAATATAAAATATATTTGTTTAACACTTTTTTGGTTACAACATGATTCCATGTGTTATTTCATCGTTTTGATGTCTTCACTATTATTCTACAATGTAGAAAATAGTAAAAAATAAAGAAACACGCTTGAATGAGTAGGTGTGTCCAACCTTTTGACTGGTACTGCATTTGTTAATTGGTTTTGCAAGAGTCTGTTGATTGGTTGGTCATTGGGTTCATTTGTTTTGCAATATGTTCAAATCAAATCAAGCTTTATTTATACAGCACATTTCAGACATGGATGCAACACAATGCGCTTCACAGGAAAAAACTAATAAACACTATGAAAATAAAAACGGAAATATTTACTAGACAACAAACAGTGGATAAAAAACTAAAGAATATCAATAAAAGCTGAAAGACTAAAGAGCATCTAAGGAAATAACATTGGTTAAAATAGTAAGAATATGATGTAATATCCAGCCCAAAATATAAGCTGGTTTTACTACACTGTTTATTTTCCAACCCATTATTGTATTGGCAATAATTACAAATAATTATAATAATAACGTAGAAATAAATAAGTATTTTCAACTTATAAAAATAAAACGAAGGTAGATTGGACCTCGAGCATAGTCTTATTTTCAACGTCTTTTCAACAACATTTTGCAAGGTGGGATACTGCCCAATGTCAAAACACCGTTTTAACGTGTCCAAATCAATAACCAATATGCAGAAACAGTTTGTGATAAATTGAAAACATAAACCTAAAATGTACTATCGACACAAACATGTTCCACAATAGTAATCATAATACTTGTATTTATTTAAACACACATCTTATAAAACCTCACAAGTACCAAAAACGCTGTTGTTTTGACAAGTGGCAATAAATCACTGATATCTATTAGGGGGGAAATCAGGTTGTACGTGCTGTTGAAACTAACACAACTAAAAAAACACATGGAAATGGGAGATATCTTTTACCTCACTGGTTAGAGGACAACCTGCAGAAGACAGTCAGCTACATTTTGGAGTGATGCATTTACATTTAGGGGTCCCCAAAACGAAGAGAAACGCAACATTTATTTGTCATTACTCATATCGATATCACGTTGAAATCAATTGCAGGAGAGGGGGGAGATGAGGTTTTTGACAACAAAAAAATGGTAGATATATTTTACTTTGAATAATGTGTACATCACTGGTCAGAGGACAATTTGTAGGAAACAGCTAGCTACATTTAGAAGTGTTGCATTTTGATTCAAGTGGGTCGCCAACGTGGTAAGTGTAACGCAATACTTTTTTGGTTAATCACTTTTTGTTAATCACAAATAGTATTCTTTCATTTCAGAGACTGGATTTTTCCCCTGATGAGGCTAATATCCATATCACGCTGAAATCAATAGAACAGGGGGCAAACATTTAAGGGTCTACATTGTGACATTATTAATTAAAGTATTCCTTCTACAATGTTAAAAACATTCTAAACCGTGACAATAATTAAAATACTCCTACTACAATATTAAAAACATTCTACATAATTTTATTGCTGTATCTGTAGGATAGAACGTTCCTCTGTAGCTCAATTGGTAGAGCACGGCGCTTGTAACGCCAGGGTAGTGGGTTCGTTCCCCGGGACCACCCATACGTTTAAAAAAAATATGCACACATGACTGTAAGTGGCTTTGGATAAAAGCGTCTGCTAAATGGAATATTATTATTATTATTATTCATGTATGTATTTTCTGATTTTTAATCAGAGATATTTTCCCAGCGTATCTCTTTCCACATTGATCACAGCTATCAGATTTGTCTCCTGTATGTGTTCTCTGGTGTATAGTCAGACTGCTAGATGTAACAAATCTGCTCCCACATTGATCACAGCTATAAAAGATGTATCTCCAGTGTGTGTTTTCTGATGTACCTTCAGCAAGCTTGAGTGATTAAAACTCTTCCTACATTGATAACAGCTATACATTTTCTCTCCAGTGTGAATTTTCTGGTGTAATTGTAATGTATATAATTTTGAAAAGGTCTTCTCACAGTGAGAGCAGCTAAAAGGTTTCTCCCCTGTGTGTGTTCTCTGGTGTGCTTTCAGGCTGCTTGGAACATTAAAACATTTCCCACACTGATCACAGCTATACGGTTTCTCTCCTGTGTGTGTTCTCTGGTGTATAGTCAGACGGCTAGATGTAACAAATCTCTTCCCACATTGATCACAGCTAAAAGGTTTCTCCCCTGTGTGTGTTCTCTGATGAACCTTCAGGCAGCTTGAGTGAGTAAAACTCTTCCCACATTGGTTACAGCTATAAGGTTTCTCTCCTGTGTGGATTCTCTCATGTCTTTTGAGGTCTGCTGAAGAGGTGAATCTCTTCCCACAGTCAGAGCAGTGAGCTGTATCGCCTGTGTGAATTCTTTGGTGTACTTTTAGTGAATCTAATCTTGAGTAACTCTTCCCACAGTCAGAGCAGAGGTGAGATTTCTTCCATGTGGGTTTCCGCTGGTGTTTCTTGAGGTGTTCTGATGTGGAGGGACTCTTCTCTGCCTCCTCAGCTTCATGATGTTGTTGAGGCTCCCCAGAGGATCCACCATAGTCATGTCTCTCTCCTGTGTGAACAACAAAGTCAGACAGATGGTTAAAGACCCACAACAGCAGAAATCCACTTTTTATTTCAGCTGAAAGGTGATGCCCATGATGTTGTACAATAATTTATTTTTGACAGTCAGTGATCAACAACAGTCCTATTTAATCTTATTTTTTTCACATTAGTAGTAAAATTGATGATTCTAGGCTAGAAATAAGTTATTAAAGTTGAAGGAACCTTAGGCAATGCACCATACCACTTTTGGTCACCAATATAGACCCCTTTCTGTGTTTGCTAAAATTGCCGCACGAGGGCGATGCACACGCAATTTGGCTGCAGAAACTCCTCCCTGTTAATACAGAAACCGCTAGTTATGGATGTAGTATATTTGAACTCCTCCATGCTAATAACCTCTAGTTATGGATGTAGTATATCTGAACTCCTCCATGCTAATAACCTCTAGTTATGGATGTAGTATATCTGAACTCCTCCATGCTAATAACCTCTAGTTATGGATGTAGTATATCTAAACTCCTCCATGCTAATAACCTCTAGTTATGGATGTAGTATATCTGAACTCCTCCATGCTAATAACCTCTAGTTATGGATGTAGTATATCTGCGTGGAGCAAAAATGGTGAGCAAAGAATTTAGTTTTCACAACGTATTCTGAATATTACAGCGCACTATCAGTGGAAGATCAGGAGTGCTACTCAAGGAAACTCACATTAAGCTCTGTGTCGCTATTCACTAATTCACCACCGTGGGGGGAAACTCAGGGGAGTTCTCAGAGGCTGCCAGCAAAAATAGCCTCCATTTACAGGTTGTCTTATGAGTGCATTTCACACTACTTCTGGATTATAATTGTCAAAGGCTCATTTGAATGTCCTGCTTAATATAATATTTGTGTCATCGTCTCAAATCAACTGCTTTATACTTAAAAAATATTTCAACTTCAACCAGTAAAATGCTCTTTGGCTAGCTTTGCTACCAGCCTGTTAATGAGCGTTAGCATTCAAGCTAACAAGTGCTGCATCCAAAATAGGTATTTTGCAACTATCACAACCAAATATCTTAGCGACTGTTCAAGCAATAATCAAAACAACAATTTTAAGCCTATGAGAACCCCAAAAAGTGTTTTTATTTAGAAGTAATAACCTGGTAAATATAGACTGTTGAATGGTCCCAGATGGTGAACAGCAGTTTATTTAGAAGTAATAACCTGGTAAATCTAGGATGTTGAATGGTCCCAGATGGTGAACATCAGTTGTTTTCCCCCACGGTGGCCGTTGTACTTGTTTATGACGTGACTCTGAGTCATCAGGTTGCCATGGGCTGCATGGGGTGTTTTAGTTTCACTCTGGGTTGAGTAGACATTCACTAGGTCCCACCGTGTGGTTCTGGGATTTTTGCTCACCGTTCTTGTGATCATTTTGACCCCACAGGGTGAGATCTTGCGTGGAGCCCCAGATCGAGGGAGATTATCAGTGGTCTTGTATGTCTTCCATTTCCTAATAATTGCTCCCACAGTTGATTTCTTCAAACCAAGCTGCTTACCTATTGCAGATTCAGTCTTCCCAGCCTGGTGCAGGTCTACAATGTTGTTTCTGGTGTCCTTTGACAGCTCTTTTGTCTTGGCCATAGTGGAGTTTGGAGTGTGACTGTTTGAGGTTGTGGACAGGTGTCTTTTATACTGATAACAAGTGGAAACAGGTGCCATTAATACAGGTAACAAGTGGAGGACAGAGGAGCCTCTTAAAGAAGAAGTTACAGGTCTGTGAGAGCCAGAAATCTTGCTTGTTTGTAGGTGACCAAATACTTATTTTCCACCATAATTTGCAAATAAAATCATTAAAAATCCTACAATGGATTTTCAGGATTTTTTATTTCTCAATTTGTCTGTCATGGTTTACGTGTACCTATGATGAAAATTACAGGCCTCTCTCATCTTTTTAAGTGAGAGAACTTGCACAATTGGTGGCTGACTAAATACTTTTCCCCCCCACTGTATATATAACCTGGTAAATATATATATATTTCATATGTAAAATATATATAACCTGGTAAACATATATATATTTAATATGTAAAATAAAATAGTTTAGTTTTTTGTTTTTTGGTTATTAATTGTTAAGCCTACAACATGTTTAAACTTTCAGTCTGGTAGATACCATTAGTGATATGATACAGCTTTCAGTCTGGTAGATACCATTAGTGATATGATACAGCTTTCAGTCTGGTAGATACCATTAGTGATATGATACAGCTTTCAGTCTGGTAGATACCATTAGTGATATGATACAGCTTTCAGTCTGGTAGATACCATTAGTGATATGATACAGCTTTCAGTCTGGTAGATACCATTAGTGATATGATACAGCTTTCAGTCTGGTAGATACCATTAGTGATATGATACAGCTTTCAGTCTGGTAGATACCATTAGTGATATGATACAGCTTTCAGTCTGGTAGATACCATTAGTGATATGATACAGCTTTCAGTCTGGTAGATACCATTAGTGATAGGATACAGCTTTCAGTCTGGTAGATACCATTAGTGATATGATACAGCTTTCAGTCTGGTAGATACCATTAGTGATATGATACAGTTTTCAGTCTGGTAGATACCATTAGTGATATGATCCAGCTTTCAGTCTGGTAGATACCATTAGTGATATGATCCAGCTTTCAGTCTGGTAGATACCAATAGTGATACGATACAGCTTTCAGTCTGGTAGATACCATTAGTGATACGATACAGCTTTCAGTCTGGTAGATACCATTAGTGATACGATCCAGCTTTCAGTCTGGTAGATACCATTAGTGATATGATACAGCTTTCAGTCTGGTAGATACCATTAGTGATATGATACAGCTTTCAGTCTGCTAGATACCATTAGTGATACGATACAGCTTTCAGTCTGGTAGATACCATTAGTGATACGATCCAGCTTTCATTCTGGTAGATACCATTAGTGATATGATACAGCTTTCAGTCTGGTAGATACCATTAGTGATATGATACAGCTTTCAGTCTGCTAGATACCATTAGTGATACGATACAGCTTTCAGTCTGGTAGATACCATTAGTGATACGATACAGCTTTCAGTCTGGTAGATACCATTAGTAATATGATACAGCTTTCAGTCTGGTAGATACCATTAGTGATATGATCCAGCTTTCAGTCTGGTAGATACCATTAGTGATATGATCCAGCTTTCAGTCTGGTAGATACCATTAGTGATATGATCCAGCTTTCAGTCTGGTAGATACCATTAGTGATATGATACAGCTTTCAGTCTGGTAGATACCATTAGTGATATGATACAGCTTTCAGTCTGGTAGATACCATTAGTGATATGATACAGCTTTCAGTCTGGTAGATACCATTAGTGATACGATACAGCTTTCAGTCTGGTAGATACCATTAGTGATACGATACAGCTTTCAGTCTGGTAGATACCATTAGTGATATGATACAGCTTTCAGTCTGGTAGATACCATTAGTGATATGATACAGCTTTCAGTCTGGTAGATACCATTAGTGATACGATACAGCTTTCAGTCTGGTAGATACCATTAGTGATACGATACAGCTTTCAGTCTGGTAGATACCATTAGTGATACGATACAGCTTTCAGTCTGGTAGATACCATTAGTGATATGATCCAGCTTTCAGTCTGGTAGATACCATTAGTGATATGATCCAGCTTTCAGTCTGGTAGATACCATTAGTGATATAATCCAGCTTTCAGTCTGGTAGATACCATTAGTGATATGATACAGCTTTCAGTCTGGTAGATACCATTAGTGATATGATCCAGCTTTCAGTCTGGTAGATACCATTAGTGATATGATACAGCTTTCAGTCTGGTAGATACCATTAGTGATACGATACAGCTTTCAGTCTGCTAGATACCATTAGTGATACGATACAGCTTTCAGTCTGGTAGATACCATTAGTGATACGATACAGCTTTCAGTCTGGTAGATACCATTAGTGATATGATACAGCTTTCAGTCTGGTAGATACCATTAGTGATATGATACAGCTTTCAGTCTGCTAGATACCATTAGTGATACGATACAGCTTTCAGTCTGGTAGATACCATTAGTGATACGATCCAGCTTTCATTCTGGTAGATACCATTAGTGATATGATACAGCTTTCAGTCTGGTAGATACCATTAGTGATATGATACAGCTTTCAGTCTGCTAGATACCATTAGTGATACGATACAGCTTTCAGTCTGGTAGATACCATTAGTGATACGATACAGCTTTCAGTCTGGTAGATACCATTAGTAATATGATACAGCTTTCAGTCTGGTAGATACCATTAGTGATATGATCCAGCTTTCAGTCTGGTAGATACCATTAGTGATATGATCCAGCTTTCAGTCTGGTAGATACCATTAGTGATATGATCCAGCTTTCAGTCTGGTAGATACCATTAGTGATATGATACAGCTTTCAGTCTGGTAGATACCATTAGTGATATGATACAGCTTTCAGTCTGGTAGATACCATTAGTGATATGATACAGCTTTCAGTCTGGTAGATACCATTAGTGATACGATACAGCTTTCAGTCTGGTAGATACCATTAGTGATACGATACAGCTTTCAGTCTGGTAGATACCATTAGTGATATGATACAGCTTTCAGTCTGGTAGATACCATTAGTGATATGATACAGCTTTCAGTCTGGTAGATACCATTAGTGATACGATACAGCTTTCAGTCTGGTAGATACCATTAGTGATACGATACAGCTTTCAGTCTGGTAGATACCATTAGTGATACGATACAGCTTTCAGTCTGGTAGATACCATTAGTGATATGATCCAGCTTTCAGTCTGGTAGATACCATTAGTGATATGATCCAGCTTTCAGTCTGGTAGATACCATTAGTGATATAATCCAGCTTTCAGTCTGGTAGATACCATTAGTGATATGATACAGCTTTCAGTCTGGTAGATACCATTATAGTGATATGATCCAGCTTTCAGTCTGGTAGATACCATTAGTGATATGATACAGCTTTCAGTCTGGTAGATACCATTAGTGATACGATACAGCTTTCAGTCTGCTAGATACCATTAGTGATACGATACAGCTTTCAGTCTGGTAGATACCATTAGTGATACGATACAGCTTTCAGTCTGGTAGATACCATTAGTGATATGATACAGCTTTCAGTCTGGTAGATACCATTAGTGATATGATCCAGCTTTCAGTCTGGTAGATACCATTAGTGATATGATCCAGCTTTCAGTCTGGTAGATACCATTAGTGATATGATCCAGCTTTCAGTCTGGTAGATACCATTAGTGATATGATACAGCTTTCAGTCTGGTAGATACCATTAGTGATACGATACAGCTTTCAGTCTGCTAGATACCATTAGTGATATGATCCAGCTTTCAGTCTGGTAGATACCATTAGTGATATGATCCAGCTTTCAGTCTGGTAGATACCATTAGTGATATAATCCAGCTTTCAGTCTGGTAGATACCATAGTGAGTGTGATACAGCTTTCAGTCTGGTAGATACCATTAGTGATATGATCCAGCTTTCAGTCTGGTAGATACCATAGTGATATGATCCAGCTTTCAGTCTGGTAGATATCATTAGTGATATGATACAGCTTTCAGTCTGGTAGATACCATTAGTGATATGATACAGCTTTCAGTCTGGTAGATACCATTAGTGATATGATACAGCTTTCAGTCTGGTAGATACCATTAGTGATACGATACAGCTTTCAGTCTGGTAGATACCATTAGTGATACGATACAGCTTTCAGTCTGGTAGATACCATTAGTGATATGATACAGCTTTCAGTCTGCTAGATACCATTAGTGATACGATACAGCTTTCAGTCTGGTAGATACAATTAGTGATACGATACAGCTTTCAGTCTGGTAGATACCATTAGTGATACGATACAGCTTTCAGTCTGGTAGATACCATTAGTGATATGATCCAGCTTTCAGTCTGGTAGATACCATTAGTGATATGATCCAGCTTTCAGTCTGGTAGATACCATTAGTGATATGATCCAGCTTTCAGTCTGGTAGATACCATTAGTGATATGATACAGCTTTCAGTCTGGTAGATACCATTAGTGATAGGATACAGCTTTCAGTCTGGTACAGTGCCTTGCAAAAGTATTCAACCCCCTTGGCGTTTTTTCCTATTTTGTTGCATTACAACCTGTAATTTAAATGGATTTTTATTTGGATTTCATGTAATGGACATACACAAAATAGTCCAAATTGGTGAAGTGAAAGGAAAAAAATAACCAATTACCTTCAGAAATCACATAATTAGTTAAAGTCCACCTGTGTGCAATCTAAGTGTCACATGATCTGTCACATGATCTCAGTATATATATACCCCTGTTCTGAAAGGCCCCAGAGTCTGCAACACCACTAAGCAAGGGGCACCAAGCAAGCAAGCGGCACCATGAAGACCAAGGAGCTCTCCAAACAGGTCAGGGACAAAGTTGTGGAGAAGTACAGATCAGGGTTGGGTTATAAAAAAATATCAGAAACTTTGAACATCCCACGGAGCACCATTAAATCCATTATTAAAAAATTGAAAAGAATATGGCACACCACAACAAAGCTGCCAAGAGAGGGCCGCCCACCAAAACTCACGGACCAGGAAAGGAGGGAATTAATCAGAGAGGCCAACAAAGAGACCAAAGATAACCCTGAAGGAGCTGCAAAGCTCCACAGCGGAGATTGGAGTATCTGTCCATAGGACCACTTTAAGCCGTACACTCCACAGAGCTGGGCTTTACGGAAGAGTGTCCAGAAAAAAGACATTGCTTAAAGAAAAAAATAAGCAAACACGTTTGGTGTTCGCCAAAAGGCATGTGGGAGACTCCCCAAACATATGGAAGAAGGTACTCTGGTCAGATGAGACAAAAATTGAGCTTTTTGGCCATCAAGGAAAACGCTATGTCTGGCGCAAACCCAACACCTCTCATCACCCCGAGAACACCATCCCCACAGTGAAGCATGGTGGTGGCAGCATCATGCTGTGGGGATGTTTTTCATCGGCAGGGACTGGGAAACTGGTTAGAATTGAAGGAATGATGGATGGCGCTAAATACAGGGAAATTCTTGAGGGAAACCTGTTTCAGTCTTCCAGAGATTTGAGACTGGGACAAAGGTTCACCTTCCAGCAGGACAATGACCCTAAGCATACTGCTAAAGCAACACTCGAGTGGTTTAAGGGGAAACATTTAAATGTGTATCACTAGCTATCACTCAACGCCAGAGACGGAGCTCCTAGCGGCCGGTAGCTTAGTGGTTAAGAGCGTTGTGCCAGTATCCGAAAGGTCGCTGGTTCTAATCCCCGAGCCGACTAGGTGAAAAATCTGTCGACGTGCCCTTGAGCAAGGCACTTAACCCTAATTGCTCCTGTAAGTCACTCTGGATAAGAGCGTCTGCTGAATGACTAAAATGTAAATGTAGCGGCCGGTGATTTTAATGCAGGAAAACTGGAATCCATTTGGAGTCATTTCTAACTGTGCAACTAGAGGGGAATAAAACTCTAGATCACCTTTACTCCACACATAGACACATACAAAGCTCTCCCTCACCCTCCATTTGGCAAATCTGACCATAACTCTTTCCTCCTGACTCCTGCTTACAAGTAAAAACTCAAACAGGAAAGTACCAGGTCAATACGGAAGAGGTCCGATAAAGCGGATGCTAAGCTACAAGACTGTTTCGCTATCACAGACTGGAATATGTTCCGGGATTCATCTGATGACATTGAGGATGCTAAGCTACAGGACGGTTTCTCTAGCAACAGACTGGAATATGTTCCGGGAATCATCTGATGACATTGAGGAGTTTACCTCATCAGTCAACGGCTTCATCAATAAGTGCAATCGGCGACGTCCTCGCCCCAGTACGTACATACCTATATATTTGTGACTGCTCAACAAAAATATATTGGTCTAACAACAACAGCCTAATCGACCAAACAATCGACCAGTTCGACTAAATGGGGTCAGCCCTAACAGCCATTGATTCTTGAAGAATCAAACTTATACATGCCTCATATGTTTCAACTGTACTACTCCATCACAAACCAAAATATAAGCTTGTATAACGCCACTGGTTGTAAACAAACACTGTATAGCTTCAAAACCAGGTTAAAACTATGATTTTGACCTTATGGATGGCCAGTCCTTGTATTCATAGTGTAGTGAATTCCAGGGGGTAGCCCTGAGCTGGACTATGGGGGCCTTTCAGAACAGGTGTATATATTATGAGATCATGTGACACTTAGATTGCACACATGTGGACTTTAACTAATTATGTGACTTCTGAAGGTAATTGGTTGCACCAGATCTTATTTAGGGGCTTCATAGCAAAGGGGGTGAATACATATGCATGCACCACTTTTCCGTTATTAATTTTATAGAATTTCTTGAAACAAGTTATTTTTTTCATTTCACTTCACCAATTTTGACTATTTTGTGTATGTCCATTAATCAATCTGGTTAAAACTATAATTTTGACCTTATGGACGGCCAGTCCTTGTATTCATAGTGTAGTGTATTCCAGGGGTAGCCCTGAGCTGGACTCAAACCTGGGTCCAGAGACTGTCAAGCCAACACCTTATAACTGTTATACCAAGATGTCTGAACTTCTTGATGAGGTCGCTAGGTTTTGGGTTAAGGTTGCTACAATCGCTTTCTCTATGAATTTGAGAGTGGTTACATTTCTCCAGCCCCCATCCCTCAGCTGTTTACCAAACCAAGTCTCTGGGCAGCCATTTTGTTGCTGTTTAAAACCTAGGTTGTCCCTTTAAAAAAGCCACATCAATCAATCCACCAATCTGCAGTTCAAACAATAACAAAGCTGTCATTCTGCCACTGTTTTGGTAATAAGATGAGAATGGGACTGGAGAAATGTAACTACTCTCAAATCATAGACAGACCTATGGATGCAAGGACTGACCATCCATGATATCAACATTATAGTTTTAACCATGTTGAGGCTATACAGTGTTGGTTTACATTGTTTCTAAACATTGGAGTAAAAAAAGCTTATTTTGGGATCTGATGGGGTACGACAGTTGAACTAAGCTCAGGGTTGTGGGTTTGATTCCCACGTGGGGTCAGTATGAAAATGTATGCACTCACTAACTGTAAGTCGCTCTGGATAAGAGTGTCTGCTAAATGACTAAAATGTAAAGAATCAATTGATATTTTTAAATAATATAAAAGTCCAAATATGGATGTAGCAACTGCAGATTTCACCTTTAACACCACACATCAGCTCAACAACTTCAGAGTTTGTGTCTCTGTTTTTAAGACAGTACTTACTAGTGTTAATCAGGGCCCGGTTTCTCAAAAGCATCTTTCTGCTAAGTTCATCATTAGAACCATTGGATGCCTTAAGATGCCTTTGGAAAACCGGATCCAGATATCCAGTTTCCTCCTCTTCTTCCTCCTCCTTTTTCGATGTGACAGTCATCTCCTCCTCCTCCTCTTTCACTCCAAAAACTGCATCCTCCTCTTCTTTCACTGTAACATCTTCCTCCTCTTTCACTCTGAACGCGTCTTCCTCTTCTTTCACTGTAACATCCTCCTCCTCTTTCACTCTGAACGCGTCTTCCTCTTCTTTCACTGTAATGTCTTCCTCCTCCTCTTTCACGGTAACAGCTTCACCCTCGACTTGTTTTTGTATTGTAACATCCTCCTCTTCATCCTCCTCTTTCACTAGAGCTTCTTTCTCCGTCCAGCAGACATCCTCTTCTTTAGCAGGAGAGTAGTTTAGTGAGCTCATGGTCGGGGATGTTAGCTAGCTAGGCTAGTGCTAACTTAACCAGCCAGCTAGCTGACCAATAACAACAACACCGTAAATATGAAATTAAATGGGATAACTAACTACACGACAGAAGTGGGTTTAAAACACAGTGGCTAATATACACGAAAGCGTCTAAAGAGCTTTATTGGTTGGGCTATTTTGGCTAGCAAGTGTCTGACTGACTGTTGCTGCTGTTGAAAGAAGCGTCCCGTCCACTAGATTATACGTCACACTAGCAGCATAGCCTTAAAGTCCCACATCGCCATCTGCTGACTGAGTGGTAACGAAGTTGAGTAAAATGTAGATTTTATTTTCAGACAAAAAGTTAAAGGGTAGGAAGCATTAGTTTTTACTCACCAGTGTAACAACACAGTGTGGTTAAATACTTAGTAACTTCATTGTAGTCAGGATTGGGTTACCTATTAAGTACAAACTGTTATGTTTTTGCATTATTACATATTTATTAACTTATTTCCGGATATCTTCTAAACTACCCACAATGCATTATTTTGCAACGTCATATTTATCTACTCTGATCTGCCGAATTCGTATGCTAGCTCGGTACCTACCTCTCATGCTCTTCTCAGACTGTGTGGCCAAATATTTTTTATAACTAACCCAAGATAGACCAGAGCCTCTCGTTTCCAATGGGAGCAAATTAATCCTAGTGGGCAGAACAAGCAAGGAGGTGGGCAGAGCCAAGCAGGTGCAAGCGAGCTCCTATTGGCCCGTTCTAGCATTTATTTGCATATTGTCGTTAGGGAACGCCTACTGTGTGAAGTGCACATGTGCAATAACTAAAAAAATAGTATAGTTAATCAGTAGTTTTTACATGAGTGGAAACGCCAACAGGATGCTTCACATTTATAAATAAATCCATTATTTATTTTACACAGGTCTAAAGAAGCATGATATGAAGAAAATGTAGTCTATTTCAGAAGAACAGAATATCAGACTCTGAGTTGTCCTTACGTTAGGTCCTGATCAAATCAAATCAAATATTTATTGGTCACATACACATATTTAGCAGATGTTATTGCGGGTGTAGGGAAATGCTTGTGTTCCTAGCTCCAACAGTGCAGTAGTATCTAACAATTCACACCTAATCTAAAAGTAAAAGAATGGAATGAAGAAATATATAAATATTAGGACTGTGATGAGTGTGATGGAAGGAGTAAGGCGCAGGAGGGTAATCAGCGAATACAGAGTTTATTCCTTTGTTACACAAACTACGCTGGAATAGCGACAAACGAAACAGGCACAGGGGAAACATCTACCCTGGCAACACACTGTAACGGTATCTCCATACAATACACAGGGGAAACATCTACCCTGGCAACACACTGTAACGGTATCTCCATACAATACACAGGCACAGGGGAAACATCTACCCTGGCAATACACTGTAACGGTATCTCCATACAATACACACAGGCACAGAGGAAACATCTACCCTGGCAACACACTGTAACGGTATCTCCATACAATACACAGGGGAAACATCTACCCTGGCAACACACTGTAACGGTATCTCCATACAATACACAGGGGAAACATCTACCCTGGCAACACACTGTAACGGTATCTCCATACAATACACAGGGGAAACATCTACCCTGGCAACACACTGTAACGGTATCTCCATACAATACACAGGGGAAACATCTACCCTGGCAACACACTGTAACGGTATCTCCATACAATACACAGGCACAGGGGAAATATCTACCCTGGCAACACACTGTAACGGTATCTCCATACAATACACAGGGGAAACATCTACCCTGGCAACACACTGTAACGGTATCTCCATACAATACACAGGGGAAAATATCTACCCTGGCAACACACTGTAACGGTATCTCCATACAATACACAGGGGAAATATCTACCCTGGCAATACACTGTAACGGTATCTCCATACAATACACAGGGGAAATATCTACCCTGGCAACACACTGTAACGGTATCTCCATACAATACACAGGGGAAAACATCTACCCTGGCAACACACTGTAACGGTATCTCCATACAATACACAGGCACAGGGGAAATATCTACCCTGGCAACACACTGTAACGGTATCTCCATACAATACACAGGGGAAACATCTACCCTGGCAACACACTGTAAAACGGTTATCTCCATACAATACACAGGGGAAATATCTACCCTGGCAAGAACACCCTGTAACGGTATCTCCATACAATACACAGGGGAAATATCTACCCTGGCAACACACACTGTAACGGTATCTCCATACAATACACAGGGGAAATAATCTACCCTGGCAACACACTGTAACGGTATCTCCATACAATACACAGGGGAAATATCTACCCTGGCAACACACTGTAAACGGTATCTCCATACATACACATACATAAGGCACAGGGGAAACACTCTACCCTGGCAAATATCACTGTAAAACACTGTAACGGTATCTCCATACAATACACAGGGGAAACATCTACCCCTGGCAACACACTGTAACGGTATCTCCATACAATACACAGGGGAAATATCTACCCTGGCAACACACTGTAACGGTATCTCCATACAATACACAGGGGAAAACTATCTACCCTGGCAACACACTGTAACGGTATCTCCATACAATACACAGGGGGGAAACATCTACCCTGGCACACACTGTAACGGTATCTCCATACAATACACAGGGGAAATATCTACCCTGGCAACACACTGTAACGGTATCTCCATACAATACACAGGGGGGGAAACATCTACCCTGGCAACACACTGTAACGGTATCTCCATACAATACACAGGGGAAACATCTACCCTGGCAACACACTGTAACGGTATCTCCATACAATACACAGGCACAGGGGAAAACATCTACCCTGGCAAACACAACGTATGTAAATACAAAGGGAACATATCTCCATGGCAACAACTGTTAACGGGTATCTCCATACAATACACAGGGGAAACATCTACCCTGGCAACACACTGTTAACGCGATACTCCATACAATACACAGGGGAAACATCTACCCATGGCAACACACTGGAACGGTTATCTCCATACAATACACAGGGGAAACATCTACCCTGGCAACACACTGTTACGGTATCTCCATACAATACACCAGCACAGGGAAAACATTCTACCTGGACACACACACTGTAACGGTTACTCTCCATACAATACACAGGGGAAACATCTACCCTGGCAACACACTGTAACGGTTATATCCATACAATACACAGGCACAGGGGGAAATATCTACCCTCGGCAACACACTGTAACGGTATCAGACCAATACAAATACACAGGCACAGGGGAAAGATCTACCCTCGGCAACACACTGTACGGTATCTCCATACAATACACAGGCACAGGGAAACATCTACCCTGGCAACAAAAATGCTACGAGTAAGCTCAACCGAGCTCCACTACTCTCACAAACAAACAACCAACCCACAAGGACTTAAAGGGGGGCATAGGAACACTTATAACAACGGTCTAATGAGGCGGATATGAACCAGGTGTGTAGTGATGACCCAAGGGACAAGACAAATGTGATGATAATGTGGCGGCAGTGGTTAGTACCCCCCCCCCCCCCCGGGACGACGCAACGCCGAAGCCTGGCCCGAACAAGGAGGGGAGGCAGCATCGGCGGAAGTCGTGACGAGGACGAGCAATGTCGGAGTGACATTTCC
>CM072244.1:43762348-43892725 GCA_036851935.1 Coregonus suidteri | reverse complement strand
CGTACTTAAAATCAGGGGGGACGGGATTTTTCCCCAAAAAACAGTTTAGCCCCTACCACCTCCTTCCCTTTTCTAGCCAACAGTCGAAACATTCAAGTTTCTTTACGTGTTGGGTGTATATTGCTACTGTCCCTTTAAACACACCCCTGTCGTATCTACTTTTTAAAACCTATTTATTTAATATTAATTTTTGTTTTTATTAGTCAGTACAGTAGCTTTGGGGTTAATTTTAGCACTAGCCTAGCTGCTAAAATCCCCGCCCTGAGCTCCCTAAGCTACTCTCCTCCTGCTAAAAAAGAGGGGGTTTTGCTGGAGGGAGAAAGAAGCTCTAGTGAAAGAGGGGGGGAAAAAAGAGGGGATGTTACAATAAAAAAACAAGTAGGGGGTAAAGTTTTACCGTGAAAAAAGAAGAAAAAACTTTTCCAGTGAAAGAAAGGAAGACGCGTTCAGAGTGAAAGGGGAGGAGGATTTGCATTTAAAAAGAAGAGGAGGCCCCCCTTTTTTGGGTGGGGGGAAAGGGGGGAGGGGGGGAATGACTTCACATCGAAAATGGAGGGGGAAGAAGGGGGAGGGAAACTGGATTCGGGTTTCCCGGGTTTTCCCCCCGGCCCCTTAAGGCTCCAATGGTTTCTAATATAAATTTAGCAGTAAGGGGTTTTTAAAAACCCGGGGCCCTGTTTAAACACAAAAGAAATTGTTTTAAAAAAAACAGGGGCACAAAACTCTGCAGTTTTTAAACTGATGGGGGGTTTTGGTAAAGGAAAATCTGTAGTTGCTAAACCCTTTTTTTTGGACTTTTAAAATATTTATATATGCCATTGTTTCCCTTGAAAAATTTAAAAACCCATTCCTCATGAGTTTTTAGTTAAACCTGTTGCCAACCCTCACCACCGGGGGGCACCTTTTCAGGTGTTCAGCACCCTTTTTTGGCGAGGGAGGTTTGGGGCCCCAGGGCCCTTTAGCTTGTGATGAGCTTTGAGGGCACTAGGGGTGTGGAACATTTATGGGGGTTTTTGTTTTAAAACATGTAGGTACTGAGTCGGGGAGACTTTGGAAAATGTCAGTGAAGACTGGAAATTTTCCCTTTTTCCCCTGCGGTTTTTTGTAAAATGTGAACCTGTTTAAAGGTCTTATTTCCCAAATGGGCAAAGGAAGCAGGATCAACTAAATCATTCATTAACCCCTTAGAGCCCCGATTGACGAAAATTTTCCCTTCGCCCTAAGAAACCCCTAAGTAATCCATAGTACGACCATTTTAAAAAACGTTTCCCATATGTCTTTTACCCCCCCCCCCCCCCCCAACGGTATTACATTAAAAGGAAAATCCGACCCCCCGGGCTCATCACCTGTGGAAGGCGGGGTTTTCCCGCGAGGCGGGGTTTTAAATAATATGTTTACCTGGGTTTTCCCCTTGGGGGAAACAGAAATTTTATATTTTAACCGTTACCCCTTGTCTAGGGATTTTTAACCCTTTAACCCAGTTTTAGGCCCTCGACATTGACAAACCCAAACAAATAATAAGCGAACATGAAAAGTTTTTTGGCCCCAAATTTTTTGGAAACCCAAAGGCCTGAAAGGCCCTTTCTTTTTGGGAATAGGGGCTGTTAAAAGGCAAAAACAGCGCTTTTTTTAATGGCCAACTTCTCCCCATCTTAGCTTTTTTGTAGAAAACATGTTTTAAACCAGGGCATTTTACAACCCGGGTTCCCCCAAGAAGTTTAGTCACCTCAACTTGCTTCAATTTCCACATTTCCTTAAAAATTGAGGTTTGGGGTTTAGTGAATGATTTGTCCCAAATACAATGCTTTTATTTTTTTGTAATATTTGGACTCTTATTTCTTGCCCCCCCATTCTGAAACTACTGCGGGAATTTTTTGTTTTTTAAAGTGTTTGCAGTGATTTCATCCGCATACATAACACTGCCCTTTTTCTAAAACCAGGGGAGGGTTTGTTAGTAAAGATTAAAAAAATAAGGGCCTAACAGCTGCCCGGGGGGAAATTCCCTGATTCTCCCGGGATTATTTTTGGAGGGGCTTCTTTAAAGAACACCCTCGGGGTTTCTTTTAGACAGGAAACTCTTTACCCCACAAATATAGCAGGGGGGTAAAGCCAAAACCCACTTGGGTTTTTAAGCACAAACTATGATCGATTGTAAAAAGCCGCACTAAAATCAAAACAAAAAAACCCCCCAATCTTTTTTTTTAATTCTTTACCCTTACCCAAATCATCATTTTTGTAAGTCCGTGCTTTTTTAATGCCCTTTCCCCAAAAGCATCTAAAGAGCCCTGTTTTAAATTTTGGGTTTACGGAAAAATAGCATTGTTTTCTGGTCAAACCTTTTTTTTCCCCCAAAGTTTCAAAGGGTTTGGGAAACAGGCGGGATTGGTCGGCTATTTTGGGCAAAAAGGAGGCTTTAATATTCTTGGGTAGGGGGAATGATTTTTTGTTTCCCCTCCGGCCTGGGGGGCCCCACACTTTCTTGGGTTTAAATTGAAAGTTTTAAAATAGGGGGGGCCCAATATCTCCGCTGTTTCCTCAGAAATTTTTTCCACCCAATTTTGTCAGCCCCCGGTGGCTTGTCATTTTTTTGATAGACAACATTTTTTTTTCACCTCTTCCCACTCATTTTCCCCGGAATTAAAAATTACAATTGTTTTGTTTTTTCATATTTGACCCTTTTATACTTGGATGTTTTTTGTCACGTTTGTTTCGGGCCATGTAAATCCCAAAATTTGCAAAATCTTCCCAAATAAAAAACTCATTAAAGAAATTTGGGAAATTCGGGGGGTTTTGTGATGAATGAGCCTCGGGTTCAATAATGTTTAGCCGAGTTTGGATTTTTGTCCAAAAGGGAATTTAACTTTTCCCAAAAGTTTTTTTACTACCCTTCTTTGTACTTTACTTTTTTTTTCCATTGGGTATTTTGTTATTTTTTTTCATTTTTAAACACATGTTTCTCAATTTGCGGGTAAAAAAAATTTACATTTACTTTTTGGGTCTTTAAAGCAACGCTCTTATCCAGAGTGCATACATTTTATTTTTTTTTCATTACGTATGCTAATGGTTATCCCGGCCCGACTTAACCCATTCCTTTTGCGTCATCCCTCTCAACCATACAGATTTCCCATTTTTACTTCTAAATAAACTGCTTTTTCACCCATCGGGGCCCTTTCAACACCCTTTAATTTTACCAGGTTTTACTTCTAAATAAACTGCTGTTCACCATCTGGGCCCCTTCAACACCCTGGATTTACCGGGTTTTACTTCTAAACAATAGACATTTTTTTTTTGGCGTTCTGGGGAAGAACTTACAATTGTTGTCTTGTTTAAATTGCTTGAACATTCGCAAGATAGTGATCCGAAAGGGGGGGGTTTGGTGTCGCCATAACTACTTCAAAAGGAAAAGGCTTTTTTAAAACTTTTAAAAAAAAACATCAACAAAAAGCCCTTTTTTTTTTTTGGCAAAAACTAGAACTTTTCATGTCCCCTTAAAAAAACAAACTCTTATGTTAATCGGGAAATATAAATAAAATGGGGAATTTCTCAAAGCTGTTTAGACATGGAGAAATTACAAAATTTTTGGCCAAACCCTGTTTTGGTTTTGAAATAAGAGGTGGGGGGGACATTCGGGGGAAAGAGAGCTATTCTGTCCAAAAGGGCTTCCTCTGCAAATGGAAAACGTCCTGCTCTCTGCTACCGTGGATTTTTCCCAAAATCCTTTGGATTTCCTAATTTTTGGAAATCATGGACTAAATGAAAAGTGAAATCTAAAAACTTTCAATACCAGTGTTGTCCTAATACAGCCGCTGGTTCGACCCATTTCTGTCTACTGTGGCAAAAAGCAGCCCTGAACGGGTTTGAAGCTGAGGGGGAAAGGTTTAAATTAAAAAGTGTTTGTCGGGCCTGATTATCATAACCAAATCACCGGTAAAAGCCCTACGGGTAAAATCAAAAATAGCTCCATGTACAAAACGTTTTGTCCCAACTGTATAAAAAAAGGGCATTTTCATTTATCTATAAGCTAGCTAGCTAGACATTTTGCTACGGGTACCGTTATAGCTTCCCAATTGTTTACAGAAGTTTTTAAAGGGTTCCCCTATAGCAAAAAGCCATTGTTTATAAAAGTCTTCTAATTCCCTATAGCAAAACCAATTTTTTAAAACAGAAGCCCTTCAAATTCCCTTAAAGCAAAAAGAAAATTGTTTTCAGAGGGTCTCTTTTGGCGGGATAAAGAAAACTTTTAAGACAGAAGCTGAGCTGGCCATTTGCTTTTCCTGCCGTAAAAGCACCCCCGGACTAGAAAACAACCCAGCAAACAAAATTTTTCCCTGAGAAGAGAAGGACTTTTGCAATGAAAAGGCCGGGGACATTACATGTCCTGGCTTAGGGTTACCTAACCCAAACCCAAAGGGGCAGTCCCTGTAGCTTACAAAAAGTAGAAGGATCTGTTGACCCTAACCCAAAACAAAGAGCAGTCTGTAGTAAAACAACAGTAAAAGGATCTGATGATCTAACCCTAACAAAGAAAAATACTGTACCCTAACAACCCCAGTGGGAAGGAATCTGATGATCAAACCCTAAAAAAGACCCGTCTGTAGCATAAAACAGTAGAAGGATCTGTTTATCAAAACCCTAACAAAAATAAAAAGAAGGGTAGCTAAAAACAGTAGCCCAATGTAAAATTTTTAATGGTTTTGCCTAATCAGGTAACCTGGTAGATAATGTTCAGAGAATCCATTTTGGCAATTTGGTGAAAGTATTTTCCTTTTTTAAATATTGTTTAAATCATTAGACCCCGAAAGGGAAAGGTGGGTCACATATTTTTTTTGTGAAAAATTTTCAAAATAACCATTTTGGATGCAGCAAATTTAGCTTGAATCTAAACCCCATTAACAGGCCTGGTACAAAGCTAGCCGAAAGGGATTTTACTTTGGGTTAAGTTTGAAGTGGTTTTTTTTTAAAAATATAAAGTTTATTTGAGACGAGGCAAAAAAACATTATAAATTAAACAGGGGCCGTTCAAACGACTTACCATTATAACCAAAAATATGTGAAAAGCAGTCTGTAAAAAAGGGGGCTATTTTTGCTGGCAGCCTCTTAGAAATCCCTTTAGTTTACCCCAAAGGGGGTGAAATTTTGGGGAAAAACCCGACCCCCATTTTTAAAGCTGCAATTCTTGCAACCAGAAATGGGGCCTATATTGGTATCAAAAATCATCTTTCAAAATGCTTAGGGTTTCAAAACTTTAATAACTCATTTCTAGCCCCAAAATCTTCCCCTTTTCCTATGAAAAAAAAAAAAGACGAATATGGCTGTTGTTGCTCACTTGATTTTCTTTTAAGAAAATTTTCAAAAAAAACATGAAAACCCGACGTAAATTTTTTGTACAAAACATGGCATCCCCCTTTAGCTCCCAAAAAAAACCGGGGATTCTGCTGTTTTGGGACTTTTTAACCCAAACTGTCCCGACTTTTTGTTCACACAGGAGAGGACTGACTATCGTGGATCCTCTGGGGAGCCCCCAACAAAATCATGAAGTTTACAAAACAAAAGAAGATTTTTTCCCATCAGAACTCTCAAGAAACACCAGCAAAAACCCACGGGGAAGAAATCTCCCACTGCTCTAAATGTGGGAAGAGTTCCCCAAGCTCCCGTTACACTAAAATCCCCAAAGAGAATTTTTAAAACTGGGGAGAAAACCCTTTTAGCTGTGGTCAAAAGTGGGAAGAGTTTTACTACATCTAACCTCTGAAATAACACCAAAAACACCCCAAAAGAGAAAACCGTTCCCCCTGCTCTGACTTTGGGAAAGGGCAGCTCTTTTTGCAAACCCCTTAAAAATACATTTAGAAAAATCCATACAGGAGAGAAAAACTTAAACCCCTGCTCGACTGTGGGAAAAGTTTTTGTTCATAGGAAAAAAGTTAAAATCACACCAATAAACACACAGGAAAGAACTTACAGCTTTTAACCCAAGTGAGAAAAGTTTTAAGTCATTTTAAGCGCCTTATATACATCAAAGGGTCCATACAGGAGCGAAGCCCCTTTTAGCTGTGATCAATGTGAGAAGAGTTTTTGTCCCCCTCAAGCAGCCCCGAAAAGTAAAATCAAGGATCCATATAAAGGGGCGAAGCTTTATAGCTGTGATCAAAGTAGAAGAGTTTTTTGTCACTCAACAGCCTGATAGGCCCCTCAGGGTCCATACAGGAGAAACCCCAAGCTTTGAAACCAAAGTGGGGAAAAGGTTTTTTAGAAAAGCCCGCCCTTCTATAAAACCAAAAGAAAAAACCCCAGGGGAGAAAACCCTTTCCAACCCGCTCTTCCCCGGGGGAAAAAGTTTTTTTTTCGTCAGGAAATTTTAAAAAACCCCAAACCCTAAAATACACACCCGGAGAGGGGAAAACCCTTTTAGCTTTAACCAAAGTGGGAAGAGTTTTGTTTTCATCTGGAAGCCTGGAAAAAACCCCCGGGGAACACCAAAACAGGGAGAAGCCTTTTAAGGGTGTAAACAATGTGGGAATATTTTTTTTGCATCTGCCAGCGACTGTACACCCAAAAAACACAACAGGAGAAAGCCTTTTTAGCTGTAAACCCAAAGTGGGAAGCGTTTTTTTAAAATTTAACCAGCTTACTATACACCCGAGGGAAAACCAAAAGGAGAGAAACCTTTACCCACTTTCTCTGCTGTGGAAAGAAATTTTTTTTTTCAGCAGGGAGTTTACAAAAACAACCAGAGAACACCCCAAGAGATAAACCTCATGCTTTGGTCAAAGTGAAAGAGATACTCTGATAAAAAAAATGTTTTGATTAAACATCGATAATTTAACTGAAGGAATTTTCCAGAATCAATGAAAAAAAAAAAATGTCACAAAGTAAATTTTTAATAAATTTTGGTTTTGTTTTTAAAAGAAAAAATGTCCAAAGATTTTAGAATGTATGCAACCCCTTAAAATTAGCTAGTGTTTTCTAAAAAATTTTTTCCCTTTCACATTATTCCCAAGGAAATTCCCTGTGGGTTTTTTGGGTGTTTTTTTTTAAAAGGAAACCCCAACCTCATCTGCCCCCTTCCCAATTGATTTCAAAAGTGATATCGAAGGGGATGACAAATAAATTTTTGAAAAATTTTTCCCCTTTTTTTTGGGGACCCCTGAATTTTAAAAGGGATCACTTAAAATTACTGACGGGATTCTGCAGGTTGTCCTCCAACCGTGAGGTAAAAGATATCTCCCCTTTTTCCCGTGACTTTTTTAAGGGTTTGTTTTCAACAGCACGTACAACCTGATTTTTAAACGATATCATTTATTTTTTTGCCACAAAACAACAATTTTTGTTTTTTAAAATGCTTGTTTTTAAAAAAAAATAATATGAAATTTTTGAACACAAAAACTGTGTTTTGAAAATTTGGGGTACCCCCCCTGCAAAATGTTTTTTGAAAAAAATGTTGAAAAAAAAGACTATACCCCACATCCAATCGCATTTTGTTAAGTGAAAGTTTAACACTATTTTTTTCTTGCAGCCTTTATTCAGGCCTAGGGGTCCCTTTGGGCACCTTCCCCGACCAAGGCCCTTCTCCCCCCGTTGCTTTTAATTTTTTGGGGCCCGGGCGGCCATCTCTAGGAAGCGTCTTTTTGGTTTCCAAACTTCTTCCATTTAAGAATGAGGGGGGCCACTGTTTTTCTTTGGGGAAACCTTTTAAAAGGAGCAGACATTTTTTTGGGACCCTTCCCCCAAACTGTGCCCCGCCCGTGGCCCATTTTTACCGGGCAATTCCCCTTCGACCTCATTGCCCTTTGGGGTATTTTTTTGTTTTTTTATTTGATAAATTTCTAAACTTTCTAAAAACCTTTTTTTATGGCTTTGTCATTTTGGGGGGTTTTTTTGGGAGGTACATTTTAAAGCAGGGAATGGGGAGAATTTTTATTGTTTTCCCCGTCAGGACCCAAGCCCTTTCCAATGGGAGAATTTCTATTTTCCCCGTTTGGAAACCCCGGGGTCTTCCAATGGGGGGAATTCCCATTGTTTCCCCGTCCCCGGAACCCCGGGTTTGCCAAAGGGAGAATTTTATTGTCCCCCGTCCCAAAAGCCCCCCGGGTCTTGCCATGGGGAGAATTTTATTTTTCCCCGCAGGCCCGGCTCTTGCCCCAAAGGGGAGAATTCTATTTGGGCCCCCTCCGGAGCCCAGGCTCTTGCAATGGGGGGGAATTCTATTGTCCCCGTCAGGGCCCGGCTTTTTGCCCCTGGGGAGAATTCTATTGTCCCCGTCAGGGGCCCAGGGGTTTTTGCCCAATTTGGGGGGAATTCTATTGTCCCCGGGCAGGGAACCCAGGCTCTTTGGCCCCAAAGGGGGGAATTCTATTTTCCCCGTCAGGGGCCCAGGCTCTTGCCATAGGTAGTTAAATTCCCCATCTCTGGAACCCCAACCAAAAAACTTTAATTTGATTCTGCTAAAAAGGGACTTTTTCTCTCTACATCGGGCACTACTTGGTGAAACCCGGGTGGCAAACTTTTCCCTAAAAACTTTTGGGACTGGGCACCCCCAATGCCTCCTAGAAGGAGGGGAAAAAACTGAAGCATGTTGGGGTTTACCCGTTCTACACCCCATCAGATTCCCAAAACTTTGGGATGAAGGGGAAAACTCTCATTTCTGGACTGCAAAATTGTAAGATTTTGCCCTCCATGGGACTTTAAAATACATTATGGTAGGTTGGGACTAAAATTTAGATACTTTTACATACTGCCTGAGAAAAACCTTTGTATTTGTCTTTCCCTACTCAATAAAGGGGGAAAACCCCCTTTTTTATAAATGTTGGATGTATAAAGCCTGAAAATTACATTCTGGAAAAAAGCTCCCACCAGTCAAAAGTTTGTAGAAAAAAGAAAGCATTTGGGAAAAAAATTTTTTGGCCCGTCAAAATTTTAGAAGGGGTTTGGGAGGGAAAATTATCATGTAAACCACGGGAAATATTTCTTCCCCTTCCCCTAAACCTTTTAGTAAATTTTAAAGTCCAAAAATTTTCTTTCCCCAACCCGTTTTTTTTCTATAAAACCTACGGCTCTTTTTCAGTTTCCATACCTTATATTCCCCTGGGATCCAACATTATCCCACCATGGTATTGGTCGCTGCTATTTGAAACTCTCTTGTTAAAAAAACAAAATCTGGGGGTCTTTTTGCACAGCACCCTTGTACAACTGTTTTTTAAATAGAATTTTTACTGCAAGGTTTTGCATATTGTAAAAGGGTATGCCCCAAAGTATGGTTTAATATGCTGCCCGTCGTTTTTTAAACCCCCCCTTTTTACAGACATGACACACCCACTTTTTTTCTATATACATCTTTTTTTTGGGGTTTTTTTTGCAAAGTTAAAGTTGGAAAATTTTTTTTAAGCCTTTCAGCTAGGTTTCCCTTTAAAGAAAAACATATAAAACATGCCCAAAACCCTGATTCAAAATTTTCAATTTAAATGACAGGGGAAGCAATAGATCATGAAAAACACATTGACATTTACAGTAGCTGGGTAGGCTATTCAAAATGAACAAATTTACAAAACTTTCAAAAAATTTTTTAAAAAAGTCCTGGGGGTTTCCTTTTTCATCTACAAGACAATTTTTTATTGGGATGCTGAAAATTTTTAAGTGCCTGGAAACATTATATTTATCTTATTTCGTCTTCGGGAGCCCCAGATTTTAATCTGTTTCTCTTCATCAAACACAGTTTTCCAAAGAGGCTGTAGTTACATCGGAGAAAAGAAGCAGGCCCTTGGGTGCCTTGTCCAAGAGGGTTATGTACGGGAAACCTTTTGATTGGGTTCCCCCTTTAGGAGTGGCGGCAATGTCCCAGAAAAAAGGGGTAAAATTGAAGGGCCAAAAAATTTATAGAAAAAAAAAAAAATTTTTTACTATAAATTCGAATTGATTCTGCACACATGCGCACACACATTCCCGAAGGAATAGCAAATAAGCGCTTCCACCCTTTAACTTTTTGTCTGAAAAAAAAATCTACTTTTTACTAACTTCGTTACCCACCCAGTGCAGATGGCGATGGGGATTTTAAGGCTATGCTGAGTGGCGAAAAACTAGGGACGGCGTTTTTTAACAGCAGAAACAGTTACGACACTCGGTACTTGCTAGACAAATACCCCAAACCCAAATAAAGCTTTTTGACCTTGTGTATATTAGTACTTTTTTTAAAACCCATTCGTCTTAGTAGTTACCCCCATTTAATTTTTTTTACGGTGTTGTTGTTATTGGCAGCTAGCTGGCTGGTTAATTTAGCATAGCCACTACAAACTCCCCACCTGGGGTCCTAAGCTACTCTCCCCTGCTAAAGAAGGGGAGGTCTGCTGGCGGGAAAAAACTCTGTGAAAGAGGAAAGGGAAGAGGGGGATGTACAAAAAAAAAACAAGAAAGGGGGGAAAGCTGTTACGTGAAAAAAAAGAGAAAGATTTACGTAAAAAAAGGGGAAAACCGTTCGAGTGAAAAGAAGGGATGTTACGTGAAAAAAAGAGGGGCCCCCTTTTTTTGGAGGAAAGAGGAGGGGGGGGGGGAGGTGATGTCACAAAAAAAAGGGAGGGGAAAAGAGGAGGAAACGGTATCTGGTTCCGGTTCCCAAAGGATCTTAAGCCCAATGTTTAAATGATAAATTTAGCAAAAAGATTTTTGGGAAACCGGGCCCTTTTAACATAGAAAACTGTTTAAAACAGAGGCACAAACTCTGCAGTTGTTAACTGATTGTGGTGAAAAGGGGGGAATCTGCGTTGCACCCCATATTTGGACTTTTAAATTTTTTTATATAAGCCATTGATTTTGAAGAATATAACACTCCTCATGACTTGTTAAATTCGTACCCAACAGAACCTAAAATAAGTTTTTTTTACTCCAATGTTTAGAAACAATGAAATATGAAAACCCAAACACTTTGCCTAAAAAGGGTTTAAAACAAAATTTTAAATTCATTGAGGTCCGCCCTTGCCCCAAGGTTTGTCTATAAATTTGAGAGTAGTTACATTTCTCCACCCCAATATTTATTAAAAACAGGGGCAGAAAACAGTTTTGTTTTGTTTGAATGCAGTTTGGTTTGATTGTTAGTGGTTTTTTAAAGGGAAAAACCCGGGTTTTTAAAAGCAAAAAAAATGGCTGCCCAGAGGACTGGTTTTGGTAAACCTGGGGGAGGGGGGCTGGAAATGAAACCCAATTTAAAATTCTAGAAAAAGTATTGTAGAAACCCCAAACCCAAAAAAACCTAGCGCCCTAAAAGAAGTTCAGACATTTTGGTAAAACAGTTTAATTTTGGCTTACCCCCTGCCCAGGTTTGGCCCCTTTCAGGGCTACCCCGGAATTCAACCTATGATAAAAGGACTGGCCGCCTAAAGGCCCAAAAACCCAATTTTAAAACCAATTGAGACAAAAAGTGTTTTTTTCCAAAACTGGTTATAAAAATTATGTTTTGGGTTTCTGTTTGGGGTAAGACATTGAAAAATTTGAGGCTTTAAAAGTTTATTTTCAGGAATCAGATATCCTTTTTATGGGTTTTTTATATCTCCCAGGGTGGGGCTTTCCTGGGGGGGTCAAATTTTTTGGAGCTTTTTGATAATCTTTGAAAAATTCTGCAAAGTATTTTCTTTTTTAGGGCGACCCAGTCGACTGGTCGATTTTTTGTCAATGGGCTCTTTGCGACAGAGATTTTTTAGCTGAGTTTTTTTGCGAGAGTCGCAAATCCCCTATATATACAAAAATTTGTGGACACCCCTTAAAATTAGCATTCAGCTGTTTAGCCAAAACGTTGTAAAGGGTTTTATAAAATCGAGCCCCCACCCTGCAATTTCATAGAAAAACTTTGGCATAGAATCCCTTACTGAAGCGCTCAGGACTTTAAAGTAGCACCTCAAGGTGCCACCTTTCCAACAAGTCAGTTCGTCAAATTTCTGCCCGAGGTGCCCTGTAACTGTAAGGCTGTTATTGTGAAGGGGAAAACGTCTAGGAGCAACAACGGCGAACTGCGAAGTGGTAGGCCAACAAGCTCACAGAACGGGCCCGCCGAGGCTGAAGCGGTTCCAAACTGCCTCGGAAGAAAGTCAGCAAAAAAATGTTCGGGGGGCTTCATAAAAATGGGTTTCCATGGCCGAGCAGTGCACCCAACCCCCAAATCACCAGCGCAACCCAATTTTGGGGGCGGGAGGGGGTAAAGCTCGCTGCCATTGGTCTGGAGCAGTAAAAGGCTTTCTCGGAGTGATCAATGACGGAAAATTTGGGTTTTAGAGGACCCCGGGAGAACACTATTTGCTCCATGCATAGGCCAACTGTAATTTGGTGGAGGAAAAATAAGGGCCCTGGGGCTGTTATAGGGGTTCGGCCCCCTTAGTTCCAGTAAAGGGGAAAATTTTAAACGTACAGCATAAGTACATTTAGACGATTTTGTGTTTCCCAACTTTGTGGAACATTTGGGGGAAGGCCCCTTTCCTGTTTCAGAGACAACCCCCTGTCGTAAAGCAAGTCCAAACAGAAATGGTTTGCGGGAGACGGTGTGGAAAAATTTGATTTTGCTGCCGAGCCCTGCCAAACCCCATCAAACCCCTTTTGGGATAAATTGGAAGCCGATTTCGAGCCGGCCTAATGCCCAACGTCGTGCCCCGACCACAAAAGCTTTTGGGGTGAATGGAAGAAAGCCCCCCGCAGTAATTTCCAACACTAGTGGAAAGCCTTTCCTAAAGAGGGAGGCTTTTATAGCAGAAAAGGGGGACCAACTCCATTTAATCCTTGTTTAAAACAGAGGTATACAGACAGGGGTCGGGGGAGACTTTTAAAATGTCAGTAAAAAGACTTTTGCCGCGGTCGTGCATTCTGAAGCTCCGGTAATTGTTTGAAGATTAACCTTTTTTAACCCCCTTGGAGTCAATTGCGAAAATTTCTTAAATCTAAGTATTTAAGTAATCCATATACACCATTTAAAAAAATTCCATAGCTTTAGCCCCCCCCCCCAAAAGGGCTTAGATTTTACGGGGGTTTAAAGGGGTCATCTCAATGGTAAGGAGAGGTGATCATAAAGCGCCCGGGAAACAGGGGTGCACAAGATTGTGGGGCCAGAGATGCACAGCCCATCGCTCAAAGGGGCAGTGATACATAAATTTATAGGGTTATTTTTGTCAAAATAATGAGAAACACTAAAAAATTAAATTTTTTATACAAATTACTTTCCCCCCTTTTTGGATACTGTCCTGTCCGCGGTTCTGAAGTAATTTTTGCAAAAGCAAAAACCCCCACATCTGAAATTTTGTCGGTCTGAATCTATGGCAGTCTTTTTTTCTGGCAAGAGTAACAATTCAAGCCAAAAAACCTACTTTTTTTTTGGGAAACCCCAAAAGGTCCTGGTTTTTCTACCCCTGTGAATCGACTCCCTTTTTTTTGAGAGAAATGAGTTTGCGGTTTTTCTCAGGGGTTTGATCAAAAAAAAACAAAAAACTGATTTGATAATTTAACGAAGTGCTGCTCATGCCTACATATGAAGGGCCCAAGTAAAAATTTTCCCCAAAGGGAGATTTTGTTCATATTTTTTGTTGTTTCATTTGGCCTACAATCTCGTGTTAACTAATGGAAAACAAGAAAGATATTACTATATTGTCATTTTACGTTTAAGACAATTGTAAAATAATTTAACAGGCAATTTTGTACCTTCTGGTAGCTCTGGGCATCCCCTTTTACCTCAAAAAAAACAGTATTTTGCTGCTGTGGGGCCTTTAACCATCTGTCGATTTTTGTTTTTCCCGGAGAAAATGACTATGGTGGACCCTTTTGGGGAGCCTCAACAAATCATGAAGTGAGGGGGAGAGAAGAGCCTCCAGTCTGAAACCCAAAACCCAGCGGAAACCCACAGGGGGAAAAAATTTCCCACTGCTCTGACTGTGGGAAGAGTTTTTCAAGATCAATTCACTAAAGTACACCAGGAATTCACACAGGGGACAGCTCACTGCTTCCGATGGGGAAAATATTTTCTTTAGCAGACCTCAAAAGACATAGAGAATCCACCAGGGGAGAAAAAAATTATGCGTAATCAAGGGGGGAAAAGTTTTTCTCTTTGCCATCTGACAGCCCCGAAAACCACGGAAAAACCATACTGTGGGGCAACGGGGAGAGTTTTATCAATCAAGTGCCGAAGAACATCAGAGATACCAAAGGAGGAAACCTTATAGCTGTGATCAATGTGGGAAAAATTTTAGCGAAAGCAACCTGATGGTACATTTGAGAAAACATAGAGAGAAACCTTATAGCTGTGTCAAGTGGGAGTTTTTGGCACAAACTGCCCGTGGGCATTTGAGAACCAACGGAGAGAATCTTAAGCTGTGTCAAAGTGGGGGAGTTTTAGTGATTTAAGCACCCCGATGGGACATTTTAAAACGCACACGGAGAGAAAAATTATAGCTTGAAATGGGGAGAGTTTTTGTCGACGCAGCCTGATGTACATTTGAAACGCACACTGGAGAGAAACCTTTTTAAACTGTGTCAAAGTGGCAAGAATACGGGTAAGAACTTGATTAACACAAAAGACATCATGAAGGGTTTTTTCTGTATCAATTAAATAATGTCACAAAATTTTTTTCATGTTTATGAGTATTTTAATGAAATTTTACAAGTAAACCATTTAAAGTTTGTCATTTAGCCGCTCTTTTCCCGAGCGACTTACGTTAGTGAGGAGCATAATTTTTATATTTTTTATACTGCCCCCCCGTGGGAATCGAACCCACAACCCTGGCGTTGCAAAAGCCATGCTTACCCAAATGAGCCTTTCCCGTGGCCATTCCCCCCCCCCGGACGACGCTGGGCCAATTGTGCGCCCACCAACCGTTTTTTCCCCCCGTTCTATTGATTTTAGCGTGAAAGATATTTGCCTCATCAGGGGGAAAATCCGGGTTGAAAGAGTTTTTTTTACACTTACCACTTGGCGACCCAATTGAAACAAAAGCAACACTTTTAATGTAGCTAGTGTTTTCTACAAAAATTTTCCTTGCCAGGATGTACACATATTCCCCAAATTTCCCGGGGGTTTTTTTACGTTTAGTTTTTAAAAGGACGTGCAACCTCATCTCCCCCCCCCCCAAATTTTTTTTAAAAATGATACGAATGATGATGAAAAATAAATGTTGCGTTTTCTTCGTTTTGGGGGCCCTAAATTTAAAAGCATCACTCAAAATTGTAGGGACTGTCTTCTGCAGGTGTCCTCTAACCAGTGAAGAAAAAATATCCCCGTTTTTTGGTTATTTTTTTGTTTTGGTTTGTTTTTAACAGAAAGTAAACCTGATTTTCCCCCCTAATCGTATTAGTGATTTATTTCCACTTGTCAAAACAACAGTGTTTTTGGTGCTTGTGCGTTTAAGGGGTTTGTTTAATAAAAAAAAGTATTTTTTTATTACTATTGTGGACATGTTTGTGTCAAGTAAATTTTTTTTTGGTTTTCCCTTATCAAAAATGTTTCGCTATTTGGGTTTTTGATTTGGAACGTTAAAACTGGTTTTTAAAAGGGGAATCCCACCTTGCAAAAAAAGTTGAAAAGACGTTGAAAAGAAACTATCTCGAGGGCCACTATGTTTGGTTTTTTGGGTTTAAAATTTTAAAATTTTAAACATATTTATTTTTTTGGGGCGTTGTTTAACGACTTGAAAACCCCTTTATTTTAACTACTTGCAGCCTATAAAAATGGAAAAAGGGTAAAAACATGGTCATGAAAAGTTTTATTAACAAATTTCATACCCAGTATTTCTTACAAATTCAAGTCAAATTGTCTTATTCCCCTATGAAGAAAATGATAATACCACTCTATCCAAAATCCCCCGGGCAAAATCATTTTTAATTTTTCCGCCTCCCCTTTTGGAAATGAATTTTGCCAATGCATATTTACAAAGGGGGTGTATTCGGTTTTTTATTTTCGTAATATTTCCCTTTTGTAACATTGTAATCATAATAATTTATGGATTAACGATTTTTTTTTTCCAATATTTGGTTTTTTAAAAACGGGAGTAAAAAAGCTTATATTTTGGGGGGATTTACTCATATTTTACTGTTTTAACCAAAGTTATTTCCAGATGCTCTTTAGCTTTCAGTTTTTTTTTGATATTCTTTTGTTTTTTATCCCCGTTTGTTTTCTAGTAAATATTTTCCCTTTTTTTTTTCAAGCTTTTTTTCATTTTTTTCCTGTGAATTTTCGTTGCATTTCTGCTGAAATGTGCAATAAAAAACTATACTGAACAAAAATAAACGAACAACGTTAAAGTGTTTGGTCCCTGTTTTCTGAGCTAAAAAAAGATCCCGAATGTTCCCTATCACAAAAAGTTTTTTCCCTTTAAATGTTGTTTCCTGTTAGTGGCATTTCTCCCCTTTTCCCTAATAATCCATCCACTTCAACTGTGGTATTTAAAAAGTTGATTAAACAGCATGATTTAAAGGTCACCCTTTTGGGTAGGCACAATAAAAGGCCACTTTAAAAAAATGCATTTTATCACACAATGCAATGCACGTTTATAGAGTTTGGAAAAAGCTTTAAATTTGGGGTGTGACTGCAGGAATGTCCCCAGGTTGTTGCAGAGAATTTAATGTTTTTTTCTTTCCATAGCGCCCCCAACTTTTTTAGAGAATTTTGGGCCCTACGTCCAACCGCCTCACAAAACGAGCAGTGGGCTGTTTGGGGGACGGTTTGCTGAGTCAACAGAAAGCCCCATGGTGGGGGTACGGGATGGGGAGGCATAAGAGGAACAATTTCATTTTACCCTGGAATTGAAAACCAAAATCCGTGACGAGACCTGCGCCAATTTTTAGGCCCCTTTTTTTTTTCCCCCCCCCAGGGGCTCACATACGGCGGCTTGCCCGCCTGGGGTCAAACCCGGGGCTGTAGGATGCCTCATGGGCCACGTCAAACTCTAAAAAATGTGAAATGGAAAAATTTTAAAATTACAAACAAAAGATTTCTAATTATATACTTTTTATTAAAAGGGTTTTCCAAAAAATATTGTTAAATCCGACCCCTGAGTCAGATAATTTAAACCTTGTTGATTTTAATGTATTTAAAAGTTCAATTTTTCCCGGTTTCTTCCGTCCCCCTCTCGCCACTACCGGGCCTGAAACCGGGGTCTCTGCAAAAAACGCAACAGCACCCTCGAAAAAACCGTTACCCCTGCCCCAAAAGGCCGGGCCCCCTTGCAGAGTGAGCACGATTTAAAAGCTCTAGTGCCCCGAACTAGTAGCCTTTCACCCAGTTAATCAGCATTGTCAAAGCTGGAGAACAATACGGGGGAACAAAGTTAGGCAGAAACGGCTCTAGATTTGGGCCCCAACAGAAAAAGGGGGAGTCTGGTTAGTTCGGAAAAAAAGGTCTGAACTTTTTGTTTAATACTGCCCCAGGAGGAAATTTCTGGGAATGATCAAATTAAAGGGTTGAGAAAAAAGTAGATAAACGCCCCCGGAGGAAATTTCTGAGGCAATGATCAAGCTTAAAGGATTGAAAAAAGAAGTCCAAAAAAGTGGGCGGAAGTGTGCTGGGGTTTTGGGTGGTTCTTTACTTTTGGAAAACGGGGAGCAAGTTTTACTAAAAAAGGGATGAACGAACCCTGATCCTGAGTGGTTCCGTTTGGGGTTGTTTAGTTTTTCTGTTCGGGATCTCCTGTTTTCCCGAGGGTTCTGGAAGTCCCCCCTGGTTGCCCGGGCGACATTTCTAGGCGGGGCTCTCAGATTACCCACCTGATCCCCCCAACTGCCACCTGGGGCCCGTCCCCCCCTTTTTTGGCGCGATGACTCCTCCCCGGGATCGTTACCCTGCAGTTGTTTTCAGGTATCAGCTTTGAGCTTATAGCGTTGTTTTTTTTTTTCACCTGTGGTTTGTTGTTTACTTACCTCCCTTTGTTCCCCTTCCCCCGTCACCGTCCGGGCCTTCACCAAAAACCCCTGTGGTGGTCGGGGTGCCGAGCCTATTGGACCAACCCCCCCGCACCCCCAAAAAAACATTTTAAAGTCGCCGCCTGTTCCCCGGATTATTAGCTCACTCTTTAATTTTTAAATAAAAATCCCTTGTTTCAATACCTTGCCTGGTTGCTTTCTGGGTTTGGCTTAGTAAACCGGACAAACGATCCCCGGGCCCTAATGAACCCCGGGACCTGGATTGTTCGCAGCCTTACCCCTGGAAAGATGTTGGGGAACATAGCATGGTATCAGGGAGAAGCGTTGTCAGTTGGAACCTTTTCCAGTCGACGGGGTCCGAAACCGCGCAAGTTCCGGTGGAGAATCCCACTACGGGAATTCACCATCTCGTCTGCCGCTTCTGGAGCTGTGTCATCCGTGAGCCCAAGGTTCCAGACGACGGATTAAATATGAGGGGGAGCTGGGAAGATGCCGTTCTTTCTTATGCAGTGTGGTTTAGTGGTTCGATATCTCAGCCCCACTCTTATTCCACATACAAGGGGGATAGGCCTTTGTTACTTGAGTGATGCTCACGTGGGCGACGCGCTGGAGTGGGCTTCAGCCGTTGGGACGACAGGACACCTGCATGGCTTCATACCCAGGGGTTCACACAGCAGAGATGAGGAAGCTATTCGACCATTCCGTCCGAGTCACATGGACGCAGCTAGGAGGCCCGTTTTCACTCGCAGGAACTCGCAGCGTTGCGACTTGTGATCGAGTTCAGACGTTGGCAGTGGAGAGTGGGTGACTGAGGAGTCTTGCAAGCTGCCTTTACCAGGCCTTTCGGAGCAGCTCAAGGAGAGCACAGCTCCTATCCGGAGCCTAGCGACCTGGACAGTGGTAGGCCTTGTCTATTCGGGTGGATAACGAGTTCGATGAGCGAAGGAGGGAGAAGCAATGGGGCCGTACAATCGATAGCTTCTCAGTTCCCAGTCGGATCGGGTGGTGAATGAACACGTCGATCAAATTATCCACCACACAGATTAGTGAGAGGTCCTGCCTCTCCCGATTTGAAACCATCAAGTGGGGCGCACGGGTTAACCAAGGAGGAGCGCCAACAGAGAAGTAAGACCAACGCTGCTCTACTGTGGTAGTGGGACATTACATCTCCACTTGTTCCAGCGTCTGTTCAAACTGCTCGGCTCGCAAAAGTGGGAGGACTTTTAGCGAGCAAGTTTCAAACATCTCAATACCTTGTCAGACCCCGTTTCCGGCTACCCGCATGAAAGGAATCAGAGCTTAGAGATAACGCTTTTGTCGATTAAGGGCGATGTAGTTTTATGGATGCGGAGTGGTGGAACAGCTGGGGCTTTTCCAATGGAGCAATTACGGAAGCCATTGGAAGCTACACGCTGAACGGCAGTGAGCTGGCCACGTATCCGGATGAGACTGAACGGTCAAGATGCTGTTGCTGTCGGGGATCATTATGAGGTGAGATCATTCTTCATTCTGCGTCGTCCCAGTTCCTCTGGTTCCTTGGATATCCTGGCGAAGGAAAAAATCCCACGTTCGATGGTGACGGGTCAAGGTAACGAGTTGGAGCCTGGATTGTCATGCTAACTTGTCTCAAGACTGCCTGCTTCCCATCGATTCCAGTCAGGAGATGAGGCAAACCCAGATTTCATCACTGCGTTCCCGAGACATATCACGATTTGGGGGGAAGTGTTCCGTAAGCAGAGGTCTCTGTAACTTCACTCCCACCCGACCATAGATGTGCATCAACCTTCTTCCTGGAGCTGTCCAATCCAAGGACGTTATACAGTTATCTCCGACCATGAAAGTGACTGAGGCCATCGAGACCTACCTCAAGGAGTCCCTAGTGCGACCTCATTCGTCCCTCGTCATCACCCCTGGGGGCAGGATTCTCTGTGTGGGTAAGAAGGATGGCTCTTCAGCTTCGACAAGTGTATATGATTATCTGGTTGAAGATATCCGGTCAAGAAAAGTATCTATGCCCTTGAGAGCTCGCTTCGACTCTTACAGGGTGACGTACGGTGTTTACAAGCTAGACCTTCGCAATGCGTATCACCTGGTCAGGATCAGAGAGGGGGACGAGTGGTGACGGTTTCAATACCAACGATGGGGACCTTCGAGATCAGTTGATTGCCGTTTTGACTGACCAATGCTACAGCGGTATTCCAGAGTCTGGTGAACGTACGTCCTGAGAGATATGATCGGTATCTATGTGTTTGTTACCTGGATGACATTCTGATCTTCTCGAAGAACCGGTTTCCGACCACGTCCGCAGGTCCGGGAGGTTTCTCTGCACAGCGTTTGTTGGAGACCGGCCTGTTCGTGAAGGCCACGAGAAGTGCGAGTTTCCACGTCACACGACATCCTTCCTCGGGACATCATCTCCAGGGGAGAGTTAGGATGGACCAGGAGAAGGTATAGAGCGGTTCTGGCAATGTGGCCCAGCCCGGTACGAGATTGGCAGCTCCATAGGTTTTTTTGGGGTACTTGCGAAATTTCTCTACCGCAGCTTCATCCGTGATTACAGGCCGGTGGGCCGCTCCGTTAACTGCCTTGACTTCCAGTACAGGACCTTCAATTGTACTCCGGAGTGCGGATCTCGAAGCGTTTCTGGATTTGAAGAGGCGATTCACCAACGCACCGATTCTCTCTCAACCTGACACGGGCCGTCAAGCAGTTCGTCACGTTTTTGAAGTGGGGGATGCGTCTGATGTATGGTTGGCGCCAGTCCTGTCCCAGCGATGCGCTCTGGGACGTAAAACTCCAATCCCTGCGCCTACTACTCTTCGTCGTCTTTCGCCTGCAGAGAGAAACTACGATGTGGGTAACCGGGAGCTTCTCGCGGTGGAAGCTTGCCTGGGAGGCAGTGGCGTCCACTGGTTGGATGGGGGCGGAGCACCGGTTATTGTCTGGACTGACCACAAGAATCTTGCTTACGTACAATCGGCTAGACGTCTCAACTACCCGCTCAGGCCAGTGTGGGCGTTTGTTTTTCGGACGATTCAATTTTTTTTCCCTGACGTTCCGACCTGGATCTAAGAACTGCAAGGCGGAACGCCTTGTCCCGGATGTTCTCTCCAAGAGCGGAGGAGAGTGGAGGCCAAGACCGAGACGATTCTTCCCCGGAACTGTGTCGTGGGATGCAGTTATGTGAAGATTGAGGGAGGAGGTTATGAGCTGGCCCGTCGGGACGCAACCACCGGAATCCCGGTACGGTCCCACAACGAAGACGGTTGTTTGTGCCTGATGTGTTCGTTCTGGCGTCGCCAAGGGGCCCACGCCTAGCAAGATGGCTTTGCACCCTGGCGTGGCTCGGACAATGGGACTTCTTCGCAGATGATTTTTGGTGGCCTGCGTTGGGAAAGGATACTCAGGGGTTTTGTTGCTGCCTGTCCAGTGTGTGCACAGGAATAAGAGTACCATCGACCGCGAGCTCTCGGAACACTACTTCACCCCCTTCCCTATTCCCACGGCACCATGGTTCGCATAAGCCCTGGCTATTTTGTCACTGGGGTTTGTGCCAGCTTCTGAGTGGTGAACACGGTCCGTTCTGCTATCGTGGACAGATTCAGCATCACTTCGTCGCCCAGTTTGTGCCTTATGGTGCCAAGCTTCCCTCTGCCTCGGAGACGTAGGAGAGTCCTGGGTAGGGAATAGGTTTTCAGGGTCCACGGATTTCACCCAGTTATATCGTTTCCGACCGTGGTCCTAGTTTTCCTCTGCTGTCTGGAAGTCCCAGCTGTTTGGACCATTTGAAGCTACAAGGGGGCAGTTCAGTCTGTTGGATTTCACCACCCAATCTAATGGTCAGGCGGAGAGAGTCAGCCAGAAAGATGGAATCCATGCTCGCTGCCTTGTCTCCGCCAACCCCACCTCCTGGGTCTCTCAGTTGCCTTGGGTGGAGTATGCCCACAATACTCTCCCGTACATCTGCCACTGGGATGTCTCCCTTCCAGTGCCCTGTATGGCTACCAACCTCCCTTGTTCCCTTCTCATTGAGAAGGAGCTCTCAGAGTGCCCTCTGTTCAGGCCCATATTCGTCGTTGCCACCGGACCTGGCATCGGGCCCAGAAAGGCACTCCTTAGAGTTGCGGACCGGTATCAGCTCCAGGCGAATCGTCGCCGGATTCCCGCTCCCACCTCATACCATCGGATCGATAGGGTGCTGGTTGGCCACACGGGATCTTCCTTTACGGACTGAGGTCTAGGGGAAGTTGTCACCGAAGCTCATTGGTCCAGTTATGTTGGTGGAGAAGGTGAGAAGGTCCGGTTGCAGTTTCGACTCAAACTACCGAGAACGCTCAGAGTCCATCCCACCTTTCATGTCTCCTGCCTCAAGCCTGTTCCTCCTCCGTCCTCTGTTGCCTCATCCCGCCTCCTCCTACCTCCTCCTCGGATGATCGGAGGTGGTCCTGCCTACACGGTGCGACGCATCATGGATTCCAGACGGCGGGGCCGGGGTTTCCAGTATCCCGTGGACTGGGAGGGGGTATGGTCCCTGAACGAGAGGAGTTTGGATTCCGCGCGCGACAGATCCTGGATGCTGACCTCCTTCGGGGACTTCTACCGCCTCCATCCTGGCGCTCAGAGGAGGAGTCCGCCCGGTAAGATGGCGTTCGTCGGAGGGGGGTACTGTAACGAACCCTGCTCCTGAGTCGGTTCCTGTTGGTGTTGTCAGTTTTTCTGTTTCGGGATCTCCTCTCCTTTCCCGAGGGTTCTGGAACGCTCCCTGCCTGGTTGTCCGGGCGACATTGCTAGGCGGGAGCTCTCATGATTTACCACACCTGCATCCCATCAGCAATCTGCACACCTGGTCCTGATCATCACCCTTTTTAGGCGCTGACCTGACATCCATTCCCTGCCGGATCGTTAGCCATGAACAGTAGGTTTATCAGTGTATCAGTCTTAGAGCTTATAGCGTTAGTTTTGTTGTTTTGCACCTTGTTGGTTTGTTGTTTACTTACCTCCGTTTTGTTCCATCTGCAGTCACTCGTCCGGAACCTTCATCCAACCTCTGCCTGGTGGTCGGCGGCTGCCGAGCCATGATTGGACCAACCACTGCACCCCCAACAACTCATCAACGTCGCCCGCTCTGTTCCCTGGATTATTCAGCATCACTCTTGAATTTGTAAATAAACACTCACCTTCGTTTCAACTTACCTTGTCCTGGTCTGCTTCTGGGTTCTGGCTTAGTAAACCGTGACAGGCAGTGATAATAAGCATAGCACTGGTAGTAATGGGAATAGTATTTTTGCTGTTTATTGCCATTGCTGAAAACCCAGTTGATCAGAACCACGGTGAAACAAATGACTGTGAGGAGAACGACCATAAGGACCGGAACCCGAATGGGACATGAACATGACAGAGGGGATCCCAGTTACCAGGGAAACCAGGACATTATAACGAATTCTAATGGGAAGCAACGTCAAAGGAGACCACTTGACTGCCCTTGCCTTACGGAAACCCGAATGTCTTTTATAGGGTGGTGGCAGGAGGGAGGAGGAGGAGTAGGGAGGAGGGGTAGGAGGGTCATGACCCCTGAATACAAGGACAGCAACAGCTGGGAGAAACCTGGACTTGGATATATTCATCCTCCCAAGACTTATATATCCTGTTCCATATTACTTTTGTGGTGTAAATGACTCTAGGAAGGAAGGTCAGAAAATGGATAAAAAGCAAACATAGACAAAAGCATTAGTTAAGGGAACTAGGTGAGGTAACATTTGAATATGGATTTGGTGTTGGACTGGGAGTCCTACTATAATGGGGGACGCCTGAGGAAAACCAGGATCCTAAAAAAGATAGACTACGGCCTCTCTCATGTCTTAACCTATGTAGTAGATGTATGTTACAAAGGGGGTTTTTTCGGTTACGAGTGTCCACGGACATGTCGCTTAATCCCCTAAACAGGTTCTGCTTAGATTCAGAATTCGGTTGTTAGGGAAGAGAAACAGGTTCCGTTCGTGATTCAGAAGTCCGGTTTGTTAGGGAGTGAACAGGTTCTGCTAGTTCAGAAGTCGGTTGTTAGGGAAGTAAACAGGTTCTGCTTAGATTCAGAAGTCGGTTGTTTTTAGGGAAAGTGAACCGGTTTTGCTTAGATTCAAAAGTCCGGTTGTTAGGGAAGTAAACAGGTTCTGCCTTAGATCAGAGTCTGTAGTTAGGGAAGTGTCCAAAATGGAGAGCAGCATTACTAGACCTTGTAAACATTAATAATTATATTATGAGAAATAATATTAGAAATAATCCACTAGTTCATGTATTGCTTATAAATTTGCAAGATAACTGTCTTAAATAGATTGTCAACGTTTCGGCCGAGACTGCGCCTCCTCCTGGTTCGGGCAGGCTTCGGCGTTCGCCGTCCCCGAGTACTAGCTGCCACCGCTCTATGTTTTTCGTGTTTTGATTGCTTTTTGTCTGTCTGTACACACATGTGTCCATTTGTGTGTTGATTACGTGTCTTATAAGTTCTTGTTTGGCACTATTATGATTGTGTGTTGTCTTTCACTGTCATGCTATTCGGAGGCTACGTGTTTTGCACTCTGTTTTGTTTTGTGTTTTAGTGTTTACGCGTGGTATGCGTAATTCTCCCTCGCCTCTTTGTGTTTTGTCGAGGGTCGTCACTTATGGTTACTTTGGACATTTTTGATTTTGGTTTATTAAAGGGGTCTGTTGGGGGACTTATACCTCTCTTCTGTGTCCTGCGCCTGACTCCTCCACCACATCCACATCGGTTCCCTGCTTAGACAGACAACCCACCAACATGGAGCTCCAGCAGGACAGCGGCGCACCCGAATCCCTGGAAACGGCGGAGGAATTAAAAATCAACTAAAAGCCATGATCCGGCAACTCGGGGCCACCAGGAGGATGTGTCCAACAACTCTGCGCCGATTGGTGAATCAGAGAGAGTGCCCGCTTGACTCACGTCTGTACAACAGGTCCCATCACCAACGCCAGTCCTCCTCTCACCAGCAGCGTAACCCAGTGGCATTCGGAGGTCTCTGCTTCTTGTCCATTTATAGGGCATATGACGGTTCTGCAGCCCGTGTGTCAGTGATTTCTTTCTCCTGCAGGTGGGACTTTTACCCTGGCCACCATACACCCGGCGCCGCTCGTATCCGAGAGCGGGCTCCCCCCCCCGCCCTCATCTCCTGTCTATCGGCAAGGGCGTTTGGAGTGGGCCCCAACGCCGAATGGAGGGGAATAGACGCCGCAACCATAACACTACAACATTTTTTCCCAAGGGAAGAATACTTGTCCTGTGTTTTTTCCAGCTGAGCACAAAAGAGCAAGGACCTCATGCAGAGACCCCACTAGGATCCACCATATAGGAGTTCCAAAAGCGCACAGGAGCTCGCACTGAAATCTAAACGCAAAACAGGACCCCCCACCACCACACCCCCCCCCAAACAGACACCACCCCACCACACCCCCCACAATCTTTTTTTATCATCTAATCAGGATTTGGTTGTTGTGTAAGTGTGCTTCCACTTGTGCTTGTTGTTTGAATTGTCCCACATAGGGCACGGGCGCACCAATTTGGTTACAATGTGGCCCCAAAAGCACGTCCGGGTTCTCCGGGTTTGGCCCGGGGGGGTAGGCCGGGGGTAAGGCCATGTCAGGGTGGTAGTACGTATCAGGGTTGGCGTGATTAGGCCACTGTCATCATCGAATTAACAAATAAGAATATCCCTTCTCTAAACTGACTTGCCAGTTAAAAATAAAATAAGATTGAATCTCAATATATACAGTTGAGTTCAGAAGTTTAGCATTACACCTTAGCCAAATACATTTAAATGCTAGCGCCCTGCAAAATTTACCTCGACATTTATCATTGCCAACTTGAGCCTAGCAACTGTGTGGAAATGCCCAGCTACAATGTTAGATAATTTCTGTGCTAACCCAGCTAGCATATTTATGTTTACCCTCGAGCAGTGAAAAATGAGGACAGCTCCTGATGTCTTATGTCAGAGACCTAAAAGTTGATTCCATCTTACGATTGACAATCTACGTTTGTTGTTTTGACACACTTACTGCCGTCATCATGGAACTAAAAAAGCGTAGCAGAGGCATGCAGCGTTATTCCTGCTCCAAGCATGCTCTGGCGCATGTCCAGGCCCGTCTGAAGTTTGCCAAGAGACCTCTGGAGAGATCCCGAGAAGGAAGAAGAGCAGCATGGAGGGGAGGGAGAGAGGAAAAAGCTCCACAAGGGGGATGGGACAGAAGGAAAAAAGAGGAAGGCGGTTGCAGAAGGGAAGCATAGGTTGATCGTGAACAGGGGAGGAGGGGATGGACTAGGAGAATTCCGCCGAGTACTCAAACAGAGGGGGGGGAGAAGTAGAGAGAGGGGGGGGGGAGAAGAAGGGGGAGAAGGTGAAGGGGGGGGGAGGGCGGAGGGGAAGGAGGGGGGGGCCCGCACTCTGGCCTAGCCGGTGATTCTCTATGGATAGCCTCGGGGGGGTGGCTGGGCGCGTTAGAGTAGATGGAGGAGATAGTCGCGCGGAGGTGTGGCCATGCGGCATTCTGCCCTCCTGTGGTTCGTGGTTAGGACACCCGCGGCAGGTGCTGGGAAGGTCTTGCCTGGGGAGGTGACGCAAAACAGGCCACGGGCACTGGGGAGTCCATTCAGGTGAGGTGAGGCGCCCCACCCCCCCCACTGACACCGGAGCTTTATGTTGGTCACTATGAGTATTCGCTGTGAGATTTCCACAGGTGGCACTCATTATTCCAGCATAACGGCGCTAGTAGATTCAGGGCCGCAGCTGGGACTTTATTGATCGGGCGATTTTGTTGTAGGTTAGGAATTCTCCCTTCGGCCAGGTAGAAGCTCCATTTCCTGTCCACGCATTAGACAGCCGGCCGTTGGGGTCGGGCCTGATCAGGGAGGTCACAGCAACGTCACTGACGATGACAACGCAGGGGGGTCATGAGGAGATCATTCAGTTTTATATGATTGACTCTCCTGTGTTACCCCGTGGTGTTGGATCTTCCCTGGTTAAGCATCCATGATCTACCATAGCGTGGCAACAGAGAGCTCTATATGGAGTGGTCTGCCCAGTGTGTAGGGAGATGTTTAGGTGTTTCTGTAGGGGCGACCTCGGTAGAGAGTCCGAACCAAGTGCCCCGCACTGCGCATTCCCCCTTGAGTATGAGGGATTAGCACTTGTGTTTAGCAAATCGAGGGCAACACGGGCTACTCTCCTACATAGACAGGGGGACTGTGCGATAAATCTCCAAACAGGAGCGGCGGCTCTTGCCCACGGAGTCGTGTGTATCCCCTGTCTCAAGAGGTAGACTAGCGGGCTTATGGAGACTTAAAAAACATAGCAGAGTCGCCTTGGCACAGGGATACATACGGTCCCTCCACTTCAGCCCGGTCTCCTTGAGTTTCTTCTTTGTGAAGAAGAAGGACGGGGGATTGCGCCCGTGTATTGATTACCGTAGTCTCAATCAGATCACAGTAAAATACAGTTACCCACTTCCACTGATTGCGACGATGACGGAATCGTTACGCGGAGCGCGGTTCTTCACAAAAGTTGGATCTCAGGAGCGCGTACAATTTGGTGCGCATTAGGGAGGGGGATGAATGGAAAACAGCATTTAGCACCACCTCGGGTCATTACGAGTATCTCGTCATGCCATACGGGTTAATGAATGCTCCTTCAGTCTTCCATCCTTTGTTGACGAGATTTTCCGGGGGATGCATGGGCAGGGTGTAGTAGTTTACATCGACGACATCCTAGTGTACTCTTCTACACGAGCCGAGCATGTAGCCCAGGTGCGCGAGTGTTGAGAAGACTGTTGGGAGCATGACTTGTATGTCAAGGCAGAGTTAAATGCCTGTTCTTCCAGGAGTCCGTCTCCTTTTTGGGTTATCGGTTGTCCGCGTCTGGTGTGGAGATAGAGGTAGACCGGGTATCGGCCGTGCGTAATGGGCAAACTCCAACAACTGTAAAAGAGGTGCAGCAGTTCTTGGGTTTGGCTAATTACTACCGGAGTTTTATTCGGGGTTTTGGACAGGTTGCAGCTCCCATTACGTCCCTGCTAAAGGGGGGTCCGGTTCGTTTGCAGTGGTCGGGCTGAGGCGGACAGGGCATTTGTCAAACTAAAGAACCTGTTCACCTCGGCTCCTGTGCTGGCGCATCCGGATCCCTCTTTGCCATTCCAAGTAGAGGTAGACGCCCGTCCGAGACCGGTATTGGGGCAGTTCTGTCACAACGGTCCGGCACACACCACCTAAACTCCGCCCTGTGCCTGTGCGTTCTACTCCAGAAGCTCAGCTCGGCGGAGCGCAACTATGATGTGGGGACAGGGAGCTGTTAGCCGTAGTCCAGGCCCTAAAGGTGTGGAGGCATTGGCTTGAGGGGGGCTCAACACCCTTTCCTCATTCTGACTGATCACCGTAACCTGGAGTACATCCGGGCAGCTAGGAGATTGAACCCTCGTCAGGCTAGGTGGAACATGTTCCTAACCCGGTTTGTTTTTAAGATCACATACATCCCTGGGTCCCAGAATGGTAAGGCAGACGCCCTGTCCCGGCGGCGGTATGACACAGAGGAGAGGTCCAACGAGCCTACTTCCATATTGCCGGAGTCTTGTTTGGTGGCTCCGGTGGTATGGGAGGTCGATGCGGAAAATCGAGCGGGCACTGCGTACCGACCCTACTCCCCCCGAGTGTCCTGTGGGGCGGACGGGAACGTACGTGCCGCTCGAGATTCGTGATCGTCTTATTTATTGGGCTCATACATCACCCTCCTCTGGACATCCAGGTATTGGCCGGACCGTGCACTGTCTTAGCATGAAATACTGGTGGCCAACGTTAGCTAGGGATGTGAGGGTTTATGTCTCCTCCTGCTCGGTGTGTGCCCAGTGTAAGGCGCCTAGACATTTGCCCAGGGTAAGCTACATCCCCTGCCCGTTCCACAACGACCATGGGTCCCACCTATCGGTGGATTTCGTAACCGACCTACCCCCCCCTCCCAGGGGAATACCACCATTTTGGTCGTTGTGGATCGGTTTTCCAAGGCCTGTAGTCTCCTTCCCATGCCGGGTCTCCCTACTGCCCTACAAACCGCTGAGGCCCTATTTACCCATGTGTTCCGGCACTATGGGGTCCCCGAGGATATAGTGTCCGACCGAGGTCCCCAGTTCACCTCCCGAGTTTGGGGGGCGTTCATGGAACGGTTGGGGGTCTCGGTAAGCCTTACCTCGGGGTATCACCCAGAGAGCAATGGGCAGGTGGAACGTGTCAACCAGGATGTGGGGTAGGTTTTTGAGGTCCTATTGCCGGGACCGGCCGGAGGAGTGGTCTAGGTTCATCCCCTGGGCAGAGATGGCCCAGAACTCTCTCCGCCACTCCTCCACAAATTTAACACCTTTCCAGTGTGTGTTTTAGGTTATCAGCCGGTCCTGGCACCATGGCACGAGAGCCAGATCGAGGGCCCCTGCGGTGGGAACGAGTGGATTCGGCGCTCGGAGGAGACGTGGGACGCTGCCCATGTCCATCTGCAGTGTGCCATCCGTCAACAAAAGGCGAGCGCCGATCGCCACCGCAGTGAGGGACCGGTGTACGCACCGGGAGATCGAGTCTGGCTCTCGACTCGAAACCTGCCCCTCCGCCTGCCCTGCCGGAAGCTGGGTCGGCGGTTTGTGGGGCCCTTCAAAGTCCTGAGAAGATTGAACGAGGTGTGTTACAGGTTACAACTGCCTATAGAGTATAAAAATATTAACCCCTCGTTCCATGTGTCTCTTCTCAGGCCGGTGGTAGCTGGCCCACTCCAAGAAGATGAGATAGGAGAGACCCCTCTGCCCCCTTTGGACATCGAGGGGGTCCCGGCGTACAGAGTCCGGACCATCTTGGACTCGAGGCGCCGGATGAGTGGTCTCCAGTATCTCGTGGAGTGGATGTGGGAGGGGTACGGTCCGGAGGAACGGTGCTGGGTGCCCAGGAGGGACATACTCGATCCATCCCTCCTGACTGAGTTTCACCGTGGGCATCCCACGCGCCCGGGTCCGCGTCCTCCTGGCCGTCCCCGAGGCCGGGGTCGGCGCACGGCTGGAGCCGCGCGTCAAGGGGGGGGGTACTGTCACGGTTTCGGCCGAGACTGCGCCTCCTCCTGGTTCGGGCAGGCTTCGGCGTTCGCCGTCCCCGGAGTACTAGCTGCCACCGCTCTATGTTTCGTGTTTTGATTGCTTTTGTCTGTCTGTTACACCTGTGTCCATTTGTGTGTTGATTACGTGTCTTATAAGTTCCTTGTTTGGCACTAGTATGATTGTGTGTTGTTTTCACTGTCATGCTGTTCGGAGCTACGTGTTTGCACTCTGTTTGTTTTGTGTTTAGTGTTTACGCGTGTATGCGTAATTCTCCCTCGCCTCTTGTTTTGTCGAGGTCGTGTTACTTTTGGACATTTTGACTTTGGTTTATTAAAGTCTGTTGGACTTAACCTCTGTGTCCTGCGCCTGACTCCTCCACCACATCCACATCGGTTCCCTGCTGACATAGATATTATGGTTGAAACAGAGCTGCATTATTGTTGTGTATTTTTTATGTGTTTGGATACTGACACTTATATTTTATTTTGAGTAGAAACATTTATGTTGTTACCTTTGGAATTGGTAATGTTTGAAAGTATAACCTTAGTGCTTTATATCGTAAACATGGTTGTTCTTATGTTAGTCACTACATATCCCTGTATTCATATATTAGTCACTATATCCATTTGTAAAGATGTGGGACCAATAAAGTCCCAGAGTGGGGATAAGATGGGAATTATTCAGTGGACTATACAGTAGTTACATCTCTTCAGACTCAGACTACAGATAAACATAGTTAATCACAACATGACCAACACGGAGCTAAAAAAAGAGATGTTATTTTTTAAATGTTTATATATTGTAAAGTGGTTGTCCCACTGGCTATCATAAGGTGAATGCACCAATTTGTAAGTCGCTCTGGATAAGAGCGTCTGCTAAATGACGAAAATGTAAATGTTAATCACAACATGACGAACACGGAGCCAGAGTTAAACATGGGTACATCTCTGTTGCTAGGCAAGAACTTAATTGGTTCCTCTCACTGGTGTAGTTACTGCCCTGCCTGGTATACAGTTGAAGTCGGAAGTTTACATACACCTTAGCCAAATACATTTAAACTCAGATTCACAATTTCTGACATTTAATCCTAGTAGAAATTCCCTGTCTTAGGTCAGTTAGGATCACCACTTTATTTTAAGAATGTGAAATGTCAGAATAACAGTAGAGAGAATGATTTATTTCAGCTTTTATTTCTTTCATAACATTCCCAGTGGGTCAGAAGTTTACATACACTCAATTAGTATTTGGTAGCATTGCCTTTAAATTGTTTAACTTGGGTCAAACGTTTTGGGTATCCTTCCACAAGCTTCCCACAATAAGTTAGTTGAATTTTGGCCCATTCCTCCTGACAGAGCTGGTGTAACGGAGTCAGGTTTGTAGGCCTCCTTGCTCGCACAAACTTTTTCAGTTCTGCCCACAAATGTTCTATAGGATTGAGGTCAGGGCTTTGTGATGGCCACTCCAATACCTTGACTTTGTTGTCCTTAAACCATTTTGCCACAACTTTGGAAGTATGCTTGGGGTCATTGTCCATTTGGAAGACCCATTTGCGACCAAGCTTTAACTCCCTGACTGCTGTCTTGAGATGTTGCTTCAATATATATAAATACTTTTCCTTCCTCATGATGCCGTCTATTTTGTGAAGTGCACCAGTCCCTCCTGCAGCAAAGCACCCCCACAGCATGATGCTGCCACCCCCGTGCTTCACGGTTGGGATGGTGTTCTTTGGCTTGCAAGACCCCTTTTTCCTCCAAACATAACTATGGTTATTATGGCCAAACAGTTCTGTTTTTGTTTCATCAGACCAGAGGACATTTCTCCAAAAAGTACGATCTTTGTCCCCATGTTCAGTTGCAAACCGTAGTCTGGCTTTTTTATGGAGGTTTTGGAGCAGTGGCTTATTCCTTGCTGAGCAGCCTTTCAGGTTATGTCGATATAGGACTCATTTTACTGTAGGTATAGATACTTTTGTACCTGTTTCCTCCAGCATCTTCACAAGGTCCTTTGCTGTTGTTCTGGGATTGATTTGCACTTTTCGCACCAAAGTATGTTCATCTCTAGGAGACAGAACGCGTCTCCTTCCTGAGTGGTATGACGGCTGCGTGGTCCCATGGTGTTTATACTTGCGTACTATTGTTTGTACAGATGAACGTGGTACCTTCAAGCGTTTGGAAATTGCTCCCAAGGAAGAACCAGACTTGTGGAGGTATACAATTTTTTTTCTGAGGTCTTGGCTGATTTCTTTTGATTTTCCCATGATGTCAATCAAAGAGGCACTGAGTTTGAAGGTAGGCCTTGAAATACATCCACAGGTACACCTCCAATTGACTCAAAGTATGTCAAATAGCCTATCAGAAGCTTCTAAAGCCATGACATAATTTTCTGGAATTTTCCAAGCTGTTTAAAGGCACAGTCAACTTAGTATATGTAAACTTCTGACCCACTGGAATTGTGATACAGTGAATTATAAATCAAATAATCTCTCTGTAAACAATTGTTGGAAAAATTACTTGTGTCATGCACAAAGTAGATGTCCTAACCGACTTGCCAAAACTATAGTTTGTTAACAAGAAATTTGTGGAGTGGTTGAAAAACAAGTTTTAATGACTCCAACCTAAGTGTATGTAAACTTCCGACTTCAACTGTACATATACACACACACACACACACACACACACACACACACACACACACACACACACACACACACACACACACACACACACACACATAAAGTGTGTCTCAAATGGCTCCCTGTTTCCTATATAGTGCACTACTTTTGACCAGAGCTCTATGGGGATAGGATGCTGTTTGAGATACCAGTACATACAGGTAGAGTACACCAACAGAACTCATACAGTAGTAAATATACCCAGTATAACATAGACATCTCTCTTCATACCTCAACGAGTTTTAATGACTCCCACCTGTAAGTGTCTGTAAACTTCCGACTTCTCTTTTCATCTGACCTGTCTTCGGGTCTAATTCCTCGCTCCTCTCTAATCCACGGCTGTCCTGCCTTATCAGTGACTGAAACCAGACTGCTGCCCTTCGCCTCTCTCCTTAGGCATAGTCCTGGAACAGAGCCAGGGTTGAACAGAGTTCAGACTAAACCTGGTTAATCACAGCATGACGGGGGCGTTTGGACTGGGTGGTACAGAGGGAGGAGGCTTGTGTATGTTTGAGAAAATGTATTATGGACCTGCCATGTTTTAAGTATCGATTGATAGGTTTGGGAATCAATTAGGGGGTCAGAACGGAGCCAGGAAATGGCTCTGTTATTTTTGCATGACAGGGCTTGGTCCCACCACTATTGTTTCCAGACACGGAACTATAAGGGAGGGAAGTCAGATACCGCCATTAAGGAAGTGGGCGGAGCGGTCAAGAGGTGAAAACTGGAGACAGTGGTGGCGGAACCAAAGAGGGAGGGATTAAGCTAAAATGTATGTAAATTGACTGTGTAAACTGAGAGCTGAGAGGTGGAAAGTTAGATGCTCTGCAGACCACCTCGGCTATATTGGTTGTAATAAAGTCTATCTTAATTCTACAAAAAACTCTGAAAGTACTTTGTGTTTGACTGAGGACAAAGACAATTTTCTACAACATTAATAATTAGATTGTTCTCTGCAATATTCTAACCTTAATGGTCCTCTGTAGCTCAATTGGTAGAGCATGGTTTGATCCCCGGGACCACCCATACGTAAAAATTTATGCACGAATGACTGTAAGTCGCTTTGGATAAAAGCGTCTGCTAAATGGCATATTATTATTATTATTATTAATATGCTTGTCCTTAACAGTGTTGATTTAAATAAGAGCGTTAGTTTGCTGTGACCGTTACTAGTTTAGACCATGCCCCTCCTGGTTGTATCTCTTCTATATTTCAGCGTTGGGTCGGGAGGGTGGTACCATTTTTGTTTCCGGCCGCCTCGGACCCAATCAAAATCAACTTGAAACCCTCGTCATTTTCATCTCCAGATCTGTTGCTTCCTCTAACCCCGGTCAATCAACGTTTTCTATGGCGGTTTAATGACATGGAAAGACTCAAATACACCATGGAAAACTACCTTGCCATGCAACTGAATCCACTTCTGAGCATTGTTAAATTTGCTGCCGTTTTACAATGCTGGTTTTGTTTTTTAAAAATAGTTTATCCAACAGACACCTTGACAGACTAGCCTTACCTTTGTGCTTTAAGTGAAAGGTGTGTTAACCAAGTCAAGTTACTGGACTAAAAGGAGGAGAATAGTGAGGGGAGATCAGAGGGACATGCAGGAGATTGGGGAGTTCAGAGGGACATGCAGGAGATTGGGGAGTTCAGAGGGACATGCAGGAGATTGGGGAGTTCAGAGGGACATGCAGGAGATTGGGGAGTTCAGAGGGACATGCAGGAGATTGGGGAGTTCAGAGGGACATGCAGGAGATTGGGGAGTTCAGAGCATTAAATTGAAGATGATTCTCTGGTAACAGCTCTGGTGGACATTCCTGCAGTCAGCATGCCAATTGCACGCTCCTACAGAACTTGAGACATCGGTGGCATTGTGTTATGTGACAAAACTGCAAATTTTAAAGTGGCCTTTTATTGTCCCCAGCTCAAGGTGCACCTTTGTAATGATCATACTGTTTAATCGGCTTCTTGATTTGCCACACCTGTCAAGTGGATGGATTATCTTGGCAAAGGAGAAATGCTCACTGACAGGGATATAAACAAAATTGTTGTGTGCGTATGAAAAATGTATTATTTCAGGCTCATGAAATCAAAACTTTAATGTTGCATTTACAGAGTATTAATAGATTTACAAAATAAATCTCCAAAGACAAATGTTTTAAGGGCATGAAAAATAGTAATGTTCTACTTTATCCCTGTAGCTCAGTTGGTAGAGCATGGCGCTTGCAACGCCAGGGTTGTGGGTTCGTTTCCCACGGGGGGGCAGTATGAAAATGTGATCACTCACTAACTGTAAGTCGCTCTGGATAAGAGCGTCTGCTAAAATGACTAAAATGTAAAGTGTATCGAAGGCTTTATAAAATCCCAAAAGAGAATAAAACCTCTCATCAGAGACCAAATCTGAGTAATCTATGATATTTAATACCAGTGTGACATTATTCGAGATTTGTCTATTTCTCATCAACCCTGACCGGGACTCATCTATAACGGCATCCATAACCAGAGCTATTAGCTTAGAATCGTTATTTAAAAGACAAAGTGGACGCCAATTATCAATGAGTAACAAGTATTTTTTTTTAGGTTAGAGTAATTAAACCTTTCGTTAGAGGGGCTAGCATACAAACTGGAGCACAGACTAGATCAATATGATGTTGAGAAATAGTGCATTGTGGGTAGTTTAGAAGATATTGGAAATAAGTTAATAAATATGTAAAAAAAAAAAAAACATAATAATGTTTGTACTTATAGGTAACCAGATTATGACTACAACTACGTTATTTACGTCTTTAAAACGCCACTGTGTTGTTACATTGGTGAGTAAAAACTCATGATTCCTACCCTTTAACTTTTTGTCTGAAAATAAAATCTACATTTTACTCAACTTCGTTACCCACTCCAGTCAGCAGATGGCGATGTGGGACTTTAAGGCTATGCTGCTAGTGTGACGTATAATCTAGTGGACGGGACGCTTCTTTCAACAGCAGCAACAGTTAGTCAGACACCTCGGTAGCTTGCTAGACAAAATAGCCCAACCAATAAAGCTCTTTAGACGCTTTCGTGTATATTAGCCACTGTGTTTTAAACCCACTTCTGTCGTCTAGTTAGTTATTCCATTTAATTTCATATTTACGGTGTTGTTGTTATTGGTCAGCTAGCTGGCTGGTTAAGTTAGCACTAGCCTAGCTAGCTAACATCCCCGACCATGAGCTCACTAAGCTACTCTCCTCCTGCTAAAGAAGAGGAGGTCTGCTGGACGGAGAAAGAAGCTCTAGTGAAAGAGGAGGAGGAAGAGGAGGATGTTACAATACAAAAACAAGTAGAGGGTGAAGCTGTTACCGTGAAAGAAGAAGAGAAAGACGTTACAGTGAAAGAAGAGGAAGACGCGTTCAGAGTGAAAGAGGAGGAGGATGTTACAGTGAAAGAAGAGGAAGACGCGTTCAGAGTGAAAGAGGAGGAAGACGCGTTCAGAGTGAAAGAGGAGGAGGATGTTACAGTGAAAGAAGAGGAGGCTCCCGTTTTTGGAGTGAAAGAGGAGGAGGAGGAGATGACAGTCACATCGAAAAAGGAGGAGGAAGAAGAGGAGGAAACTGGATATCTGGTTCCGATTTCCCAAAGGCATCTTAAGGCATCCAATGGTTCTAATGATGAACTAAGCAGTAAGATGCTTTTGAGAAACCGGGCCCTGATTAACACTAGTAAGTACTGTCTTAAAAACAGAGACACAAACTCTGCAGTTGTTGAACTGATGTGTGGTGTTAAAGGGGAAATCTGCAGTTGCTACATCCATGTTTGGACTTTTAAATTATTGATATAAAGCCATTGATTCTTGAAGAATATAACACATGCCTCATGAGCTTAGTTCAACTGTCGTACCCCATCAGATCCCAAAATAAGCTTTTTTTGCTCCAATGTTTAGAAACAATGTAAATGTAAACCAACACTGTATCGCCTCAACATGGTTAAAACTATAATATTGATGTCATGGATGGTCAGTCCTTGCATCCATAGGTCTGTCTATGATTTTGAGTGTAGTTACATTTCTCCAGTCCCATCCATCATCTTATTACCAAAACAGTGGTGGAATGACAGCTTTGTTATTATTTGAACTGCAGATTGGTCCTCTGTAGCTCAGCTGGTAGAGCACAGCGCTTGTAAACGCCAGGGTAGTGGGTTCGAAACCCGGGACCACCCATTCACAAAAATGTATGCACGCATGACTGTAAGTCGCTTTGGATAAAAACGTCTGCTAAATGGCATATTATTATTATTATTATTATTATTATTGATGTGTGGCTTTTTTAAAGGGACATCCTAGGATTTAAACAGCAACAAAATGACCCAGAGACTTGGTTTGGTAAATAGCTGAGGGATGGAGGTTGGAGAAATGTAACCACTCTCAAATTCATAGAGAAAGCGATTGTAGCAACCTTAACCCAAAACCTAGCGACCGCATCAAGAAGTTCAGACATCTTGGTATAACAGTTATAAGGTGTTGGCTTGACAGTCTCTGGACCCAGGTTTGAGTCCAGCTCAGGGCTACCCCCCCTGGAATTCACTACACTAGAATACAAGGACTGGCCATCCATAAGGTCAAAATCACAGTTTTAACCTGTTTTTGAAGATATACAGTGTTTGTTTACAACCAGTGGCATTATACAAGCTTATGTTTTGGTTTTTGATGGGGAAATACAGTTGAGGCATTTATAAGTTATATTCTTCAAGAATCAATGGCAGTGACAGGGCTGACCCCATTTAGTCGACTGGTTGATGTTTGGTCGACCGATATTGTTTTTAGTCGAACGGACGCAAATATACAGTGCATTCGAAAATATTCAGCTATGGCTCCATTCGATTTGTATTAACAAATTATAGTAACGCTCATTGTGTATGTTGCCCGAAGGTTGTCAATGCGCTGTGCGGTGTATTCCGGCCGATTCTGGGACAAGGAGTGAATCGGAGTCAATTGAATGCAAATTATTAATAATAATATAATAATCAATCAGTCAATCACTTTCTTCTTCACATTAGCATGAATGACCCTCCATGAACAAAAAGCACAAAATTAACAATATTTTCAGAGATGTGTAGATAATGAACTTGTTCTCTGTAATATAGTATAGATTTTAGATCGTGACTCATACCCTGACTTTTTAAAAGGGATTTTGTGACAATTAGCTTAGCAACCGCGTGACGCAACATGAACGCAATTGGTCGACGTCTCTCATTGGACGGGCATTATATATTAAAGCTGGCAATAGGGCAGGTTTCTCGACTCATACCCTGACTTTTAAAAGGATTACGTGCCAATTAGATTAGCAACCGCGTGACGCTGCATGACAACGTGAACGTGATTGGTCGACAGTCTCTTCGATGGCAGTTATACGTTTTTTTGACATTGTCTGGAAACGTTTTTCCTTTAAAAAGTGTTTTGTTTACTAGCCTACCTATTGAATTTGGAGCTCGCGACGCCGTTAGCCTCAGTTAGCCGTGGATAGTCCCGGGCTTCTGGCTGTTTAATCCCTGCTGGTTGTTGCTGTTTCCATCGGTCCTGCTAGCTGTGCTGACTGGTCATATCACTAATGGTATCTACCAGACTGAAAGCTGTATCATATCACTAATGGTATCTACCAGACCAGACTGAAAGCTGTATCATATCACTAATGGTATCTACCAGACTGAAAGCTGTATCATATCACTAATGGGTATCTACCAGACTGAAAGCTGTATCATATCACTAATGGTATCTACCAGACTGAAAGCTGTATCTCACTAATGGTATCTACCAGACTGAAAGCTGTATCATATCACTAATGGTATCTACCAGACTGAAAGCTGTATCATATCACTAATGGTATCTACCAGACTGAAAGCTGTATCATATCACTAATGGTATCTACCAGACTGAAAGCTGTATCAAGTCACTAATGGTATCTACCAGACTGAAAGCTGTATCATATCACTAATGGTATCTACCAGACTGAAAGCTGTATCATATCACTAATGGTATCTACCAGACTGAAAGCTGTATCATATCACTAATGGTATCTACCAGACTGAAAGCTGTATCATATCACTAATGGTATCTACCAGACTGAAAGCTGTATCATATCACTAATGGTATCTACCAGACTGAAAGCTGTATCATATCACTAATGGTATCTACCAGACTGAAAGCTGTATCATATCACTAATGGTATCTACCAGACTGAAAGCTGTATCATATCACTAATGGTATCTACCAGACTGAAAGCTGTATCGTATCACTAATGGTATCTACCAGACTGAAAGCTGTATCATATCACTAATGGTATCTACCAGACTGAAAGCTGTATCATATCACTAATGGTATCTACCAGACTGAAGCTGTATCATATCACTAATGGTATCTACCAGACTGAAAGCTGTATCATATCACTAATGGTATCTACCAGACTGAAAGCTGTATCATATCACTAATGGTATCTACCAGACTGAAAGCTGTATCATATCACTAATGGTATCTACCACACTGAAAGCTGTATCATATCACTAATGGTATCTACCAGACTGAAAGCTGTATCGTATCACTAATGGTATCTACCAGACTGAAAGCTGGATCATATCACTAATGGTATCTACCAGACTGAAAGCTGGATCGTATCACTAATGGTATCTACCAGACTGAAAGTTTAAACATGTTGTAGGCTTAACAATGAATAACCAAAAAACTAAAAACTAAACTATTTTATTTTACATATTAAATATATATATATTTACCAGATTATATATATTTTACATATTAAATATATATATATATTTACCAGGTTATATATACAGTGGGGGGAAAAAAGTATTTAGTCAGCCACCAATTGTGCAAGTTCTCCCACTTAAAAAAATGAGAGAGGCCTGTAATTTTCATCATAGGTACACGTCAACTATGACAGACAAATTGAGAAGAAAAAAAATCCAGAAGATCCCATTGTAGGATTTTTTATGAATTTTATTTGCAAATTATGGTGGAAAATAAGTATTTGGTCACCTACAAACAAGCAAGATTTCTGGCTCTCACAGACCTGTAACTTCTTCTTTAAGAGGCTCCTCTGTCCTCCACTCGTTACCTGTATTAATGGCACCTGTTTGAACTTATCAGTATAAAAGACACCTGTCCACAACCTCAAACAATCACACTCCAAACTCCACTATGGCCAAGACCAAAGAGCTGTCAAAGGACACCAGAAACAAAATTGTAGACCTGCACCAGGCTGGGAAGACTGAATCTGCAATAGGTAAGCAGCTTGGTTTGAAGAAATCAACTGTGGGAGCAATTATTAGGAAATGGAAGATATACGAGACCACTGATAATCTCCCTCGATCTGGGGCTCCACGCAAGATCTCACCCCGTGGGGTCAAAATGATCACAAGAACGGTGAGCAAAAATCCCGGAACCACACGGGGGGACCTAGTGAATGACCTGCAGAGAGCTGGGACCAAAGTAACAAAGCCAACCATCAGTAACACACTACGCTGCCAGGGACTAAAATCCTGCAGTGCCAGACGTGTCCCCCTGCTTAAGCCAGTACATGTCCAGGCCCGTCTGAAGTTTGGATTTGGATGATCCAGAAGAGGATTGGGAGAATGTCATATGGTCAGATGAAACCAAAATAGAAATGTTTGGTAAAAACTAAACTCGTCGTGTTTGGAGGACAAAGAATGCTGAGTTGCATCCAAAGAACACCTTACCTACTGTGAAGCATGGGGATGGAAACATTATGCTTTGGGGCTGTTTTTCTGCAAAGGGACCAGGACGACTGATCCGTGTAAAGGAAAGAATGAATGGGGCCATGTATCGTGAGATTTTGAAAACCTCCTTCCATCAGCAAGGGCATTGAAGATGAAACGTGGCTGGGTCTTTCAGCATGACAATGATCCCAAACACACCGCCCGGGCAACGAAGGAGTGGCTTCGTAAAAAGCATTTCAAGGTCCTGGAGTGGCCTAGCCAGTCTCCAGATCTCAACCCCATAGAAAATCTTTGGAGGGAGTTGAAAGTCCGTGTTGCCCAGCGACAGCCCCAAAACATCACTGCTCTAGAGGAGATCTGCATGGAGGAATGGGCCAAAATACCAGCAACAGTGTGTGAAAACCTTGTGAAGACTTACAGAAAACGTTTGACCTGTGTCATTGCCAACAAATGGTATATAACAAAGTATTGAGAAACTTTTGTTATTGACCAAATACTTATTTTCCACCATAATTTGCAAATAAATTCATAAAAAATCCTACAATGTGATTTTCTGGATTTTTTCTCTCTAATTTTGTCTGTCATAGTTGACGTGTACCTATGATGAAAATTACAGGCCTCTCTCATCTTTTTACGTGGGAGAACTTGCACAATTGGTGGCTGACTAAATACTTTTTTCCCCCACTGTATTTTATATATTAAATATATATATATATATATATATATACCAGGTATATATTACCAGGTATATATATATTTTACATATTAAATATATATATTTACCAGGTTATATATATGAAATATATATATATATATATATTTTACAGGTTATATATATATTTACCAGGTTAAATATATATATTTACCAGGTTATATATATATATATATATATATATATTTTTACATATTAAATATATATATTTACCAGGTTATATATATGAAATATATATATATATATATATATATATATATATTACCAGGTTATATGTATTTTACATATTAAATATATATATATATATATTTACCAGGTTATATATATTTTACATATATATATATATTTACCAGGTTATATATATTTGACATATTATATTAAATATATATATATATATATATATATATATTTACCAGGTTATATATATATATTTACGTATTAATATTTTACGTATTAAATATATATATATATTTACCAGGTTATATATATTTTACATATTAAATATACAGTGGGGAGAACAAGTATTTGATACACTGCCAATTTTGCAGGTTTTCCTACTTACAAAGCATGTAGAGGTCTGTCATTTTTATCATAGGTACACTTCAACTGTGAGAGACAGAATCTAAAACAAAAATCCAGAAAATCACATTGTATGATTTTTTAAGTAATTAATTTGCATTTTATTGCATGACATAAGTATTTGATACATCAGAAAAGCAGAACTTAATATTTGGTACAGAAACCTTTGTTTGCAATTACAGAGATCATATGTTTCCTGTAGGTCTTGACCAGGTTTGGACACACTGCAGCAGGGATTTTGGCCCACTCCTCCATACATACCTTCTCCAGATCCATCAGGTTTCAGGGCTGTCGCTGGGCAATACGGACTTTCAGCTCCCTCCAAAGATTTTCTATTGGGTTCAGGTCTGGAGACTGGCTAGGCCACTCCAGGACCTTGAGATGCTTCTTACGGAGCCACTCCTTAGTTGCCCTGGCTGTGTGTTTTGGGTCGTTGTCATGCTGGAAGACCCAGCCACGACCCATCTTCAATGCTCTTACTGAGGGAAGGAGGTTGTTGGCCAAGATCTCGCGATACATGGCCCCATCTATCCTCCCCTCAATACGGTGCAGTCGTCCTGTCCCCTTTGCAGAAAAGCATCCCCAAAGAATGATGTTTCCACCTCCATGCTTCACGGTTGGGATGGTGTTCTTGGGGTTGTACTCGTCCTTCTTCTTCCTCCAAACACGGCGAGTGGAGTTTAGACCAAAAAGCTTTATTTGTTGTATCATCAGACCACATGACCTTCTCCCATTCCTCCTCTGGATCATCCAGATGGTCATTGGCAAACTTCAGACGGGCCTGGACATGCGCTGGCTTGAGCAGGGGGACCTTGCATGCGCTGCAGGATTTTAATCCATGACGGCGTAGTGTGTTACTAATGGTTTTCTTTGAGACTGTGGTCCCAGCTCTCTTCAGGTCATTGATCAGGTCCTGCCGTGTAGTTCTGGGCTGATCCCTCACCTTCCTCATGATCATTGATGCCCCACGAGGTGAGATCTTGCATTGAGCCCCAGACCGAGGGTGATTGACCGTCATCTTGAACTTCTTCCATTTTCTAATAATTGCGCCAACAGTTGTTGCCTTCTCACCAAGCTGCTTGCCTATTGTCCTGTAGCCCATCCCAGCCTTGTGCAGGTCTACAATTTTATCCCGGATGTCCTTACACAGCTCTCTGGTCTTGGCTATTGTGGAGAGGTTGGAGTCTGTTTCATTGAGTGTGTGGACAGGTGTCTTTTATACAGGTAACGAGTTCAAACAGGTGCAGTTAATACAGGTAATGAGTGGAGAACAGGAGGGCTTCTTAAAGAAAAACTAACAGGTCTGTGAGAGCCGGAATTCTTACTGGTTGGTAGGTGATCAAATACTTATGTCATGCAATAAAATGCAAATTAATTACTTAAAAATCATAAAATGTGATTTTTTGGATTTTTGTTTTAGATTCCGTCTCTCACAGTTGAAGTGTACCTATGATAAAAATTACAGACCTCTACATGCTTTGTAAGTAGGAAAACCTGCAAAATCGGCAAATGTTGTATTATGCTAATTAGATGTCATTGGCGGTGCAGACATTAACTCTAGGGGTTTAACCTGTCTCCTCCCCTTTCATCTACACTGATTTGAAGTGGATTTAACAAGTGACATCAATAAGATTCATATTAGCTTTCACAGATGTTTCATGGACAGTCTGTCATGGAAAGAGCAGGTGTTTATAAGATGTTTTGTGACACTCAGTGTATATAATCTTTTGTCCCTGTAAGTTCACATGTGGAACTGCATGAAATGTGTTTTTACTTTTGTTTCAAAAGATTTAGCTTTCCGTGATCCCAACGTCACACATTGTCCTCTTTATTAATAGAGAGACTCAGCACAATACAGTATAGCATTAGTTTAAAACTAAAATGGATGATAACCAATCCTGGATCGACCCCTGTATTATCAGCCACTGAAATAGGAGAGACTCTGTCCCCTCTCTGTTTGTCTACTCAACCCAGAGTGAAACCAGAACACCCATGTAGCCCATGGCAACCTGATGACTCAGAGTCACGTCATAAACAAGTACAACGGCCACCGTGGGGGAAAACAACTGATGTTCATCATCTGGGACCATTCACCATCCTAGATTTACCAGGTTATTACTTCTAAATAAACTGCTGTTCATCATCTGGGACCATTCAACATCCTAGATTTACCAGGTTATTACTTCTAAATAAACTGCTGTTCATCATCTGGGACCATTCAACATCCTAGATTTACCAGGTTATTACTTCTAAATAAAAACAATTTTTTTGGGGTTCTCATAGGCCATTCAAAATCCTGTTTTGATTATTGCTTGAACAGTCGCTAAGATATTTGCTTGTGATAGTTGCAAAAACACCTATTTTGGATGCAGCACTTGTTAGCTTGAATGCTAACGCTCATTAACAAGCTGGTAGCAAAGCTAGCCAAAATAGCTATTTTGGATGCAGCACTTGTTAGCTTGAATGCTAACGCTCATTAACAAGCTGGTAGCAAAGCTAGCCAAAGAGCATTTTACTGGTTGAAGTTGAAATATTTTTTAAGTATAAAGCAGTTGATTTGAGACGATGACACAAATATTATATTAAGCAGGACATTCAAATGAGCCTTACAATTATAATCCAAAAGTAGTGGGAAATGCCAAAAGTAGTGGGAAATGCACTCATAAGCAACCTGTAAATGGAGGCTATTGTTGCTGGCAGCCTCTGAGAACTCCCCTGAGTTTTCCCCCACGGTGGTGAATTAGTGAATAGCGACACAGAGCTTAATGTGAGTTTCCTTGAGTAGCACTCCTGATCTTCCACTGATAGTGCGCTGTAATATTCAGAATACGTTGTGAAAAACTAAAATCTTTGCTCACCATTGTTGCTCCATGCAGATATACTACATCCATAACTAGCGGTTATTAGCATGGAGGAGTTCAGATATACTACATCCATAACTAGCGGTTTCTGTATTGGCAGGGAGGAGTTCAGATGTACTACATCCATAACTAGAGGTTATTAGCAGGGAGGAGTTCAGATATACTACATCCATAACTAGAGGTTATTAGCATGGAGGAGTTCAGATATACTACATCCATAACTAGCGGTTATTAGCATGGAGGAGTTTCTGCAGCCAAATTGCATGTGCATCGCCCTCGTGTGGCAATTTTAGAAAACACAGAAAGGGGCCTATAATTGGTGACCAAAAGTGGTCTGGTGCATTGCCTAAGGTTCATTCAACTTTAATAACTTATTTCTAGCCTAGAATCATCAATTTTACTACTAATGTGGGAAAAAAATAAGATTAAATATGACTGTTGTTGATCACTGACTGTCATAAATAAATTATTGTACAACATCATGGGCATCACCTTTCAGCTAAAAGAAACAGTGGTTTCTGCTGTTGTGGGCCTTTAACCATCTGTCTGACTTTGTTGTTCACGCAGGAGAGAGACGTGACTATCGTGGATCCTCTGGGGAGCCTCAACAACATCATGAAGCTGAGGAGGCAGAGAAGAGTCCCTCCACATCAGAACACCTCAAGAAACACCAGCGGAAACCCACAGGGAAGAAATCTCACCACTGCTCTGACTGTGGGAAGAGTTACTCAAGATTAGATTCACTAAAAGTACACCAGAGAATTCACACAGGCGATACAGCTCACTGCTCTGACTGTGGGAAGAGATTCACCTCTTCAGCAGACCTCAAAAGACATGAGAGAATCCACACAGGAGAGAAACCTTATAGCTGTAACCAATGTGGGAAGAGTTTTACTCACTCAAGCTGCCTGAAGGTTCATCAGAGAACACACACAGGGGAGAAACCTTTTAGCTGTGATCAATGTGGGAAGAGTTTTGTTACATCTAGCCGTCTGACTATACACCAGAGAACACACACAGGAGAGAAACCTTATAGCTGTGATCAATGTGGGAAATGTTTTAATGTTCCAAGCAGCCTGAAAGCACACCAGAGAACACACACAGGGGGAGAAAAACCTTTTAGCTGCTCTCACTGTGAGAAGACCTTTTCAAAATTATATACATTACAATTACACCAGAAAATTCACACTGGAGAGAAAATGTATAGCTGTAACCAATGTAGGAAGAGTTTTAATCACTCAAGCTTGCTGAAGGTACATCAGAAAACACACACTGAAGATACATCTTTTATAGCTGTGATCAATGTGGGAGGAGATTTGTTACATCTAGCAGTCTGACTGTACACCAGAGAACACATACAGGAGACAAATCTGATAGCTGTGATCAATGTGGAAAGAGATACGCTGGGAAAATATCTCTGATTAAAGATCAGAAAATACATACATGAATAATAATAATAATAACATTATTTTATCCAAAGCCACTTACAGTCATGTGTGCATAATTGTTTTTAAACGTATGGGTGGTCCCGGGGATCGAACCCACTACCCTGGCGTTACCAGCACTGTGCTCTACCAGCTGAGCTACAGAGGAACGTTCTATCCTACAGATACAGATACAATAAAATAATGTAGAATGTTTTTAATATTGTAGTAGGAGTATTTTAATTATTGTCACGTCACGGTTTGGATATCCTGTGATTAACAAAAAGTGATTAACCCCCCCAAAAATGGTGTTACACTTACCGCGTTGGTGACCCTCTTGAATAAAAACGCAACACTTCAAAATGTAGCTAGCTGTTTTCTACAAATTGTCCTTCAACCAGTGATGTACACATTATTCCCAGATTCCGTGTGGTGTTTGAGCTGTTAGTTTTAACAGGATGTGCAACCTCATCTCCCCCCTCTCGCGCAATTGATTTCCGTGTTTTTTTAGTTGTGTTAGTTTCAACAGCATGTACAACCTGATTTCCCCCCTAATCGATATCAGGGATTTATTGCCACTTGTCAAAACAACAGTGTTTTTGGTGCTTGTGCAGTTTATAAGCTGCTTGTTTAAAAAAATACAAGTATTATGATTACTATTGTGGAACATGTTTGTGTTGATAGTACATTTAATGTTTAGGTTTTCCATTTATCACAAACTGTTTCTGCATATTGGTTATTGATTTGGACACGTTAAAACTGTGTTTTGACATTGGGCAGTATCCCACCTTGCAAAATGTTGTTGAAAAGACTATGCCCGAAGTCCAGTCTACCTTCGTTTTATTTTTATAAGTTGAAAATACTTATTTATTTCTACGTTTACATTTGTAATTATCATCACCATTAAGTGAATTATTGCCAATACAATAATGGGTTGGAAAATAAACAGCGTAGTAAAACTAGCTTATATTTTGGGCTGGATATTACATCATATTCTTACTGTTTTAACCAATGTTATTTCCTTAGATGCTCTTTAGTCTTTCAGCTTTTATTGATATTCTTTAGTTTTTTATCCTCTGTTTGTTGTCTAGTAAATATTTCAGTTTTTATTTTCATAGTTTTTATTCGATTTTTCCTGTGAATCCACGGTGTTGCATCCATGTCTGAAATGTGCTGTATAAATAAAGCTTGATTTGATTTGAACATATTGCAAAACCAATGAACAAATGCAGTACCAGTCAAAAGTTTGGACACACCTACTCATTCAAGGGTTTTTCTTAATTTTTTTTTACTATTTTCTACATTGTAGAATAATAGTGAAGACATCAAAACTATGAAATAACACATGGAATCATGTAGTAACCAAAAAAGTGTTAAACAAATATATTTTATATTTGAGAATCTTCAAAGTAGCCACCCTTTGACTTGATGACAGCGTTGCACTCTTGGCATTCTCTCAACCAGCTTCATGAGGTAGTCACCTGGAATGCATTTCAATTAACAGGTGTGCCTTGTTAAAAGTTAATTTGTGGAATTTCTTTCCTTAATGCATTTGAGCCAATGAGTTGTGTTGTGACAAGGTAGGGTTGGTATACAGAAGATGGCCCTATTTGGTAAAAGACCAAGTCCATATTATGGCAAGAACAGCTCAAATAAGCAAAGAGAAACGACAGTCCATCATTACTTTAAGACATGAAGGTCAGACAATACGGAACATTTCAGGAACTTTGAAAGTTTCTTCAAGTGCAGTCGCAAAAACCATCAAGCGCTATGATGAAACTGGCTCTCATGAGGAACGTCACAGGAAAGGCAGACCCAGAGTTAGCTCTGCTGCAGAGGATAAGTTAATTAGAGTTACCAGCCTCAGAAATTGCAGCCCAAATAAATGCTTCACAGAGTTCAAATAACATACACATGTCAACATCAACTGTTCAGAGGAGACTGTGTGAATCAGGCCTTCATGGTCGAATTGCTGCAAAGAAACCACTACTAAAAGGACACCAATAAGAAGAAGAGACTTGCTTGGACCAAGAAACACGAGCAATGGACATTAGACCGGTGGAAATGTGTCCTTTGGTCTGATTAGTCTGATGTAGATGTTCCAAAGGTCAGCATCAGTGGCTTGTAGTCTGTGTGTGGAAGCCAGGAGATGCTAAATGTGTTTATGTTAATTAATGGTCAATTACCGTGAGACCGACAGTTATCTGCTTGACAATCACCGGCTGACGAAATTTCGTGACCGCCACAGCCCTAGTTCAATTCTTACACATTTTCTCATGAAAAATATATTTCAGGCAAATTTGACGAACTCCTAACTCCTAAACTTGGAACCAATCGGAAGTCCCATACATACCCTTCGTGATGGAGGCAGCCAATGGACTGCTTTTTATCTATGATGTAACTACAGCAACGAAAACGTGAGCTGATGAAGAGAAACATATATCTAAAAAAGATCCCAAAGACTGAAATAAGATAAATATATGTTTTTTGACTGCAATACTAAAATAACTGTGCTATCAAAGCTCTCCCTTGCCTCCATTTGGCAAATCTGACCATAATTCTATCCTCCTGATTCCTGCTTACACCCAAAAACTAAAGCAGGCAGTACCAGTGACTCGCTCAATACGGAAGTGGTCAGATGACGTGGATGCTACGCTACAGGACTGTTTTGCTAGCACAGACTGGAATATGTTCCGGGATTCATCCAATGGCATTGAGGAGTATACCACCTCAGTCACCGGCTTCATCAATAAGTGCATCAACGAAGTCGTCCCCACAGTGACCGTACGTACATATCCCAACCAGAAGCCATGGATTACAGGCAACGTCGGCACCGAGCTAAAGGATAGAGCTGCCGCTTTTCAAGGAGTGGGACACTAATCCGGACGCTTATAAGAAATCCCGCTATGCCCTCAGATGAACCATCAAACAGGCAAAGCGTCAATACAGGACTAAGATTGAATCCTACTACACCAGCTCTGACGCTCGTCGGATGTGGCAGGGCTTGCAAACTATTACGGACTACAAAGGGAAACCCAGCCGCGAGCTGCCCAGTGACGCGAGCCTACTAGACGAGCTAAATGCCTTTTATGCTCGCTTCGAGGCAAGCAACACTGAAGCATGCATGAGAGCACCAGCTGTTCCAGATGACTGTGTGATCACGCTTTCCATATCCGATATGAGCAAGACTTTTAAACAGGTCAACATTCACACAATCTGCAGGGCCAGACCGATTACCAGGACTTGTACTCAAAGCATGCGCGGACCAACTGGCAAGTGTCTTCACTGACATTTTCAACCTCTCCCTGACCAAGTCTGTAATACCTAGCCCCTGTGCCCAAGAAAGCGAAGGTAACCTTCCTAAATGATTACCGCCCCATAGCACTCATGTCGGTAGCCATGAAGTGTTTTGAAAGGCTGGTCACTTCAATACTATCTTCCTGGAAACCTTAGACCCACTCCAATTCGCATACCGCCCCAACAGATCCATAGATGACACAATCTCAATCGCTTTTCACACTGCCCTTTCCCACCTGGACAAAATGAAGACCTATGTAAGAATGCTGTTCATTGACTACAGCTCAGCATTCAACATCATAGTGTCCACAAAGCTCACCACGAATCAAATCAAATCAAATGTTATTTGTCACATACACGTGTTTAGCAGATGTTATTGCGGGTGTAGCGAAATGCTTGTCACTAAGCTAAGGACCCTGGGACTAAACATATCCCTCTGCAACTGGATCCTGGACTTCCTGACGGGCCGCCCCCAGGTGGTAAGGGTAGGCAACAACACATCTGCCACGCTGATCCTCAACACGGGGGCCCCTCAGGGGTGCATGCTCAGTCCCCTCCTGTACTCCCTGTTCACCCATGACTGCGTGGCCAAGCCCGACTCCAACACCATCATTAAGTTTGCTGATGACATAACAGTGGAATGCCTGATCACCGACAAACGATGAGACAGCCTATAGGGAGGAGGTCAGAGACCTGGCAGTGTGGTGCCAGGATAACAGCCCCTCCCTCAACGTGAGCAAGACAAAGGAGCTGATCGAGGACTACAGGAAAAGGAGGGCCGAATAGGCCCCCATCAACATCGACGGTGTTGTAGTGGAGTGGGTTGAGAGTTTCAAGTTCCTTGGTGTCCACATCACCAACGAACTATCATGGTCCAAACACACCAAGACAGTCGTGAAGAGGGCACGACAACACCTTTTCCCCCTCAGGAGAAAGATTTGGCATGGGTCCCCAGATCCTCAAAACGTTATACAGCTGCACCATTGAGAGCATCCTGACCAGTTGCATCACCGCCTGGTATGGCAACTGCTCGGCATCCGACCGCAAGGCGCTACAGAGGGTAGTGCGTATGGCCCAGTACATCACTGGGGCCAAGCTTCCTTCCATCTAGGACCTATATACTAGGCAGTGTCAGAAGAAGGCCCAAAAAATTGTCAAAGACTCCAGTCACCCAAGTCATAGACTGTTCTCTCTGCTACCACACGGCAAGTGGTACCGGAGCGCCAAGTCTAGGACCAAAAGGCTCCTTAACAGCTAAAAAATAACTAAATCCAGCAGACTGAGAACTCCAAACAGCCTACCCGACCGCTCTGAGGCATTCGCATGATCCTAATGCACACCGTTGCCGCTTGTTGTATCACATTGCAATGATAAATGATAAAACTGCAATTTCAGATGTGGGAGGGACATGACCCCCTGCAAATAGCACTTTTCAGTACTGCTCAAATAAATCATGCCTTTCCGAGACCAACATTTCCTTTTCAACTGGAAGCAATGTGCCCAATAAGTCCTTGATGACAACAAAATCATAAACAACAGAGTAGGTTAATAAGTCCTTAGTTTATGAGTTATGCTCAGGTAAAGCTATTTGGCTAATCTATACTTCCATAATTCCAAATCCTGTTCTTGAAGACTGGAAAATCCGACAGACAGTTTTTTTTCCTGTAGGCCTAAAGATATAACCTAATCATATTATTATCTATAGTAGAGAGCAATGGGTTAGAAGAAGCCTACATAACAAACTCATAAAGTTAAATGCAACATCCATTTATGGCCAGCTACAGTTGAAGTCGAAAGTTGACATACAAATTGTTACTGTATCACAATTCCAGGGGTCAGAAGTTTACATACACTAAGTTGACTGTGCCTTTAAACAGCTTGGAAAATTCCAGAAAATGATGGCTTTAGAAGCTTCTGATAGGCTAATTGACATAATTTGAGTCAATTGGAGGTTTACCTGTGGATGTATTTCAAGGCCCTACCTTCAGACTCAGTGCCTCTTTGCTTGACATCATGGGAAAATCTAAAGAAATCAGCCAAGACCTCAGAAAAAAAAATTGTAGACCTCCACAAGTCATTCTTGGAGCAATTTCCAAAATTGCCTGAAGGTACCACGTTCATCTGTACAAACAATAGTTACGTCAAGCTATTAAACACCATGGGACCACGCAGCCGTCATACCGCTCAGGAAGGAGAACGCGTTCTGTCTCCTAGAGATGAATGTACTTTGGTTCGAAAAGTGCAAATCAATCCCAGAGACAACAGCAAGGACCTTGTGAAGATGCTGGAGGAAAAATATCTATGTACAAAAGTATCATATGAACACAGTTGTGTGTCTATTGAAAGGACGGTGAATCATGGAAACATGAAAAAAGCTTATGTGTGTATATCATGAAGAAAACATCTCAAGAAGACATCAGTCAGGAAGTTAAAGCTTGGTCGCAAATGGGTCTTCCAAATGGACAAATGACCCCAAACATACTTCCAAAGTTGTGGCAAAATGCTTTAAGGACAACAAAGTCAAGATATTGGAGTGGCCATCACAAAGCCCTGACCTCAATCCTATAGGACATTTGTGGGCAGAACTGAAAAAGCGTGTGTGAGCAAGGAGGCCTACAAACCTGACTCAGGTTACACCAGCTCTGTCAGGAGGAATTGGCCAAAATTCACCCAACATTTGTGGGAAGCTCTTGTCGAAGGCTACCCGAAACGTTTCACCCAAATATAAACAATTTAAAGGCAAAGCTACCAAATAATAATATTGAGAGTATGTAAACTTCTGACCCACTGGGGAATGTGAAAAGTCTGAAATAAATTTTCTCTAGCTGAAATAAATTCAGTAACAGCTGAAAATAAATCTATTTTCTCTACTATTATTCTGACATATTCACATTCTTAAAAATAACGTGGTGATCCTAACTGACCTAAGACAGGGAATTTTTTACTAGGATTAAATGTCAGGAAATTGTGAAAAACTGAGTTTAAATGTATTTGGCTAAGGTGTAAGTAAACTTCCGACTTCAACTGTATGCTAAACTCTAACATTGATTTATCCTGCAATAGATGTTCAATTGGTCATATTATTTTTGTCTTCTTCTAATGCCTCTTAAAGCAGGTTGACAAGCAGGGTTATTTCAGGTTAGCAGTGTGGTTAAGGTTAGGGTTAGGCATGAGGTCGGGAAGAGGATGGGATTAGGTTAGCAGTGTGGTTAAGGTTAGGGTGTGGTTAAGGTATATTAGGGTTAGCGGTGTGGTTAGGGTAGGGTAGATTTAAAGTCAGATTTTATGACTGTGGGTACTAACTGTGCTCTTACGGGTCTAGTAATCTAAGGGAAAGTAATACGTAAAGGTTAGCAATCAGATACGTTACTGAGTTAGGGGTAATCCAACTGTATGTTACTGATGACAATGTTGAACAGGTAACTAGTGGATTACATCTACAAAGTATACCTATCCAACCCTTGATCCAGTATTATCCAGTGGAAAGTATACTATCGGAAACCCTGATTCCAGTATATCCAGTGGAAAGTATACCTATCGAACCCTGATCCAGTATATCCAGTGGAAAGTATACCTATCCAACCCTTGATCCAGTATATACAGTGGAAAAGTATACCTATCCAACCCTTGATCCAGTATATCCAGTGGAAAGTATACCTATCGAACCCTGATCCAGTATATCCAGTGGAAAAGATATACCTATCCAACCCTTGATCCAGATATCAGTGGAAAGTATAACCTATCCAACCTTGATCCAGTGCATTTGGAAAGTATTCAGACCCCATGACTGTTACGTTACAGCCTTATTCTAAAATGTATTTTTTTTTAATTCCTCATCAATCTACACACAATACCCATTAATGAGACAGCAAAATACGTTTAATCATTTTAGCAAATGTATAAAAGTTAAAAAACGGGAAAGATAAAATTTACAAAAGTATTCAGACCCTTTACTCAGTACTCGTTCAAGCACCTTTGGCAGCGATTACAGCCTTGATGGAGTCTTCTTGGGTATTGGACGCTAAAAGCTTGGCACACCTGTATTTGGGGAGTTTCTCCCATTCTTCTCTGCATATCCTCTCAAGCTCCTGTCAGGTTGGATGGGGAGCGTCGCTGCACAGCTATTTTCAGCTCTCTCCAGAGATGTTAGATCGGGTTCAAGTCGGGCTTGGGACTTGTCCCGAGGCCACTCCTGCGTTTGTGTGCTTAGTGTCATTGTCCTATTGGCAGGTTTTCATCAAGGATCGTCTCTGTGGTGTCATTTCCTATTGGCAGGTTTATCAAAAAAAGGATGATGGACGACCGGCATAGTCTTTTAAAAAAACATTTTGTTAGGTGGGATAGCACAATGTCCAAAACAGTTTTAATGTGTCCAAATCAATAACCAATATGAAAAAAAAACAGTTTGTGATCTATTGAAAACAAAACACATATAACATGTACTATCGAAACACAAACACAATAGTAATCATAAAATACTGTGTTGTTTTGACAAGTGGCAATAAAATCTATGGTTTTTTTGGATATATATATTATGGGGGAGATCAGGTTGTACCTGGAGTTGAAACTAACACAACTTAAAAAAACACACATCGAAAATGGGAGATTATCATTTTCCTCACTGGTTAGGGGACAAACCTGCAGAAGACAGGTCAGCTACAATTTAGAGGACAACTGCATAATACTTGTGTTACATGTTGACAAGTGATGCATTTACATTTAGCAGGCTCCCCAAAACGAAGAGAGGAACGGCAAACCGGTATTGTCATCAATCATATCGATATCACGTTGAAATTCAATGAGGAGGAGAGGGGGAGATGAGGTTGCACATTCCTGTTAAAAACTAACAGGCTCAAACACCACATGGAATTTGGGAATAATGTTTATTACATCTCTGGTCAGAGGACAAGTTTGTAGAAAACAGCTAGCTGACATTTAGAAGTGTGCGTTTTGATTCAAGTGGGTCGCCAACGGGGGTAAGTGTAACGCAAACACTTTTTTTGTTGAATCACACTAATAGTACTCTTTCAATTCAGGATGGATTTTTCCCCTGATGAGGCTAGTATCCATATCACGCTGGAAAGAAATAGACAGTGGGATCAACATGTGTGACATTATTCATTAAAATACTCCTTCACTAAATGTTTAAATCATTCTGAATCTTGACATTAATAAAAGAAACAGTCCTAACTATTAAATGTTAAAAACATTCTACAATGTGACAATTATTTAGTGATATCATGAAAGCAACTAATGTATGTATTTTCTGATGTTTAATCCCGAGAAACCTGAAGGGAGTATTCTTTCCAACATTGATCACAGCTGTAAGATTTCTCTCCACTGTTGTGTTCTCTGATGTACCTTAAGGCAGATGGAGCGAGAGAAACAAACTCTTCCCACATTGATCACAGCTATAACAGGTTTTTCCTCCTGTGAGGTGCTCTCGGTGTATATCATCTCACGTTTGAAAAAGCATAACTCTTCCCAAATTGAATCACAGCGTAAGGTTTCTCTCCTGTGTTGTGTCTCTGGTGTATTATCATCACGTTGAAGAAGATTTAACTCTCTCCCACATTGAACAAAGCTGTAAGGTTTCTCTCCTGTGGTTGTGTTCTCTTGTGTGTTATCAGGATGTTTTGACTGAGAAAAAACTCTTCCCACATTGATCACAGGCTGTAAGGTTTCCTCTGGTGTGTGTTCCTCTTGTGTTATAGTCAGAGCTCAGATTCAACAAAACTCTCCACAATTGATCACAGCTGTAAGGTTTCTCTCCAGTGTGAGTTCTCTGGTGTGTTATCAGTGAGTTTTTTTTTTTTTTCTTTGACTCGAGAAAAACTCTTCCCACATTGATCACAGCTATAAGGTTTTTCCAGTGTGTTATTCTCTGATGCTACCCGCAGGTGCTTGAGTGAGGAAAACTCTTCCCACATGATCACAGATAAGTTTTCTCTACGGGTTGTGTCTTTATTCGTTAAGTACTGCTTTTAAGGGAATCTCTTCCCCAGTCAGGAAGGGTGGATTTCCCCCCTGTGGTTTCCGCTGGTGTTTTTTGAGGGTTTGATGGGGAGAGACTTTCTCCCTTTGTCGCTCATGATGTTGATGGGGCCCCCCCAGAGGATCCCGATAGTAAAACCCGCTTCTCCGGTGAAAAACAAAGTCAACAGACGGGTTAAAGGGCCCCAAAAAGCAAAATCCACTGTTTATTTTAGCAAAAGGGGATGACCATTTGTTGTACAACAAATTTACGTCTCTAATGAATATTTAAACGCTTTTTTACAATTGTCTTTAAAAGACGTCAAGGAAAAAACCGCCATATTTAGTCTTTATTTCCACAGTAGTAAAGGGGTGATTCTAGGGTAGAAATACATTATTAAGTTGCTGAAACCCCAAGCAGGGTTTTTCCAGATGACTTTTTTCCCATGGTTGTTGCTACTCTGCTCTTTGTTCCCGCCCATTTAGTCGTTCTTCCACCGAGACCCCCCCATCTCTTAAAAAATTAAAAAATTTACATTGGAAATGGGAAGTGGCCGGTGCTAAAGCAGTGAGGGAGTAGTGTGAAAAACAAAGAAAAGATTTCAACAAAAACTTTATTAAATTAAGTACTAAAGGGAGTAGATTACATTAGGGAAAACCCAAAACACTAAAAACAAAAAAACAATATCTAGACAGGGCCTAATTCAGGTCCTTTTAGGAACTTTGGTTGAACAAATTAAAAATTTCCTGAGAGCATATTTTTGTCCTGCCCTTTGGAGAAAAGTTTCTTTTTTAAACTTACTTTGGAAATGAAGTCCCTGGCCTTTTCATTGCAAAAGTCCGATCTTCTCAAAAAAATTTTTTTGCGGGTTGTGTCCATCCCAGGGATGCTTTCACCTCTCTGGGGGGAAGGGTAACCAAAAACCCCAAGCTCAAGCAATAACTCAAAGACAAAGACAAAATACCTGAAGGTTTCTTTAGACAGGTTTAGCTGAAAGGAAAATTTCCCGAAAAAGGGAAAAAAAGTAATTTAAATTTAAAAGTCCATAGCTTGTTTTTTGTGGACTAAAATGCCCTGTACACGCTTAAACCCGCTTCCAGCCCCAAAAATTTCAAGCGACAAAACTAGCTAGATTAGTAAACATTTTTCTTCATAAATTTCTAAAAAAGCAGTTGAATATGCAAAAATACGACCCCAAAATCTTTAATCCAATATAGCTAGCTTTTAGCATCATTTTATAGTGTTAGCCGCAGCCAAATTGCATGTGTCCCAATCAACATTAACACAAAAACGCAACGGGGAGCACAGCTAGCTTTCTTAAGTTGCTTTATCCACAATGAACATCGTAAACATGGCTTGTTGCTATAGGGGCTTAGAAGACATCTTAAACCATGGCTTGTTGCTATAGGGACTAGAAGATTCTTAAAAATGGCAAGCTATAACATACTTTTCCTCATTAAAAAGCAAACAATTCAAAAATTTTTTTCATCTTTTTCTGGGTTTTTCGTTGTTATTCTTTCTTCCCCCTGTCAAATAAACCTACCATTTAAAATTATGACTGATCATTTCTTTATCAGTGGGCAAAGTACAAAATCAGTGGGGGTCAAAATTTTTTCCCCCCCCTGTAATAGTGATTTTAACACCATAAACCCATCTGTTTAAAAATGAATTTAGATAAAATTAAAATAGGCATTTTAAAAGCCTTTCTAAACAAAAAAAAAAACCCCCCCCCCCTTTTTTTTTTTTTTTTTTTTTTGGTTTTGTTTCTAGTTTTTAGCTAGTACTAACGTTTAAGTTAGCTGGTAGCCAGTTCAAATAATAACCAATCATATAGCTGACGTCGTCTTTATTTAGCTAAATTTTTATTAATTTTTACATAAAATAAATCACAACAAGATCTTATTTTAAAATTAATGGGAGCTAATTACAGAAAAAAAGCTTTCGGTTTGGGGGTGACAAATAAAAGAGGGATTCTACATTTTTATATCCTAAACCCAACCCCAACGTTATATCCTAAATAACCCCAACGTTTTTTCCTAAAACCTAACGTTATATCCCAAAACCCAACCTAACGTTATATCCTAACCCAACCCAACGTTATACCTAACTTAACCCAACCTATATTCTAACCAACCCCGTTTTATCCCCAACAACCAAGTTATATCCTAAACCCAACCAAACGTTTTATCCAAAACCCAACCCTAACGTTAATCCCAAACCCCCAACGTTATATCCTAACCTAAAGTTATTCCTAAAAAACCCAAACGTTAACCCAACCCAACATTTTATCCTAACCTAACCCCCAAAATTATATCCCAAACCCAACCCCAACGTTATATCCTAACCTACCCACCCCCAAGTTTTTATCCTAACCTAACCTAAGTTTAATTTCCCAACCAACTTATATCCAATTTGACTTGGTGCAGGGAAATTCTTACATTACGTAGCTGGTAAACACACACAATCAAAAAAAATCAAAACTTTTTTGTCACATGCCCCCAGGATACAGAAGGTGTAAGGTTCAGTGAAATTTACTTTTTTTTATAGGGAGTTTTTGTTTAAAATGAGCTGCTGCTAACTTAACCATAACCCATTTGTTTCCCTGGGAAAACGCAAGAGCTAAAGCTAACCCTGTTTAAGTGCTAAGTAACAAGCCTATCTAGGCAATCAAAGGCTTGAGAAACAAAAAAAAACAACAATCATTTTTGAAACGCCAAAACCCAACAACTTACAAACAACAAAATTCTTTTTCCCCCTGGGAACGAACCCCCAACCCTGCATTTCAAGCGCCCTGCTCTAACCCAACGAAGCTACAGAACCACTCAGTTATTTTTAAAAAGTCAACACGTACCCCTTAGCTACGAGCAACGTCGTTAGCTAGTATCTACAGTAACTTTAATTCAAAAAAAAACTTTTCAAAATTTAAAACTTTTTCCTGAGTAAGCTAGCGGGGCTATCTACCCGTTAATGGGGTGAGCGTTTTTTTTCCCTCTTGTCACGGATGCCAGGTGCCCTTAGTTTTAAATGTCATCCGGGAACAGGGTTTTTAAAAAACCTCTGGTTTCTTTTCGTTTTCTCATATTGCAACGCTGGTTTAAGCTGGGTTGAGTGAAAGGGGGTAATTACAGCTGGGTTTGTTTTAGACATGAAAAACTCCCGAAAACTTTCCATCCCTTTTGCATCAACTCCTTCCCCGGAATTATGATTTAAAAAAAACTTTCCTCCGGGTTTGGCACTGAACCCCTTTGGGGAAAGGTTAACCCACAAAAAAAACGTAATTTCCAGCCAAAAAGGTTTACACAATAAATCATTCAAGGGGTTTTTTTTATTTTTACAATTTTCTACAAAGGGAAACCATACTAAAGGACACAATAAGAAAAGCTTGCTTGGGCCAAAAACACAAGCAAAAGGCTTGAGGTGGAAATTTCTTTTGGGTTGATTATCCAAAGAATTTTTGGTCAACCCTTGTCTTTTTTGAGACCAGAGAGGTGAAATTACTCCGCATGTTATTTCCCCCGTAAACAGGAGGAGGGGTGTAGGTGCTTTTTTTTGTGCACTGTCAATGATTTATTTGAATTAAGGAATACTTAACAAACATGGGGGTTTTAACAAGCATTTCTGCAGCATAAACGCCACCCATCCCGGTTTGGGTTAGTGGGATACATTTGTTTTCAAAAGGAAATGACCAACACCCTCAGGCTGGGTTTAAAAGGGGAATTTGCCAAAAGGAAAGGGAAGTTGAAAAGAACGCCCCCCAAACACCCCAACCTAACCCCAAAAAAGGTTTTTATATTTTTCCCAAGAAAAAGCAGGCCAAAAAGGCTGAAATTGGGGGAAAAAACCCCAAGACTGTTGGAAAACTTTCCGGCGGGCCCCGGTTTTGGTACCTTCTACGCAAAAAGGACCGCTTTCACAACTGGGGAGGGCCCGGTCTTCGTAGTGGCAAGTCTTCCAACATACCCGGGAGGCGTTGCCTCAAACTGGGAGGACACTGCAGGAGCCCCAAAACCCTTTACGGAAAATTGACCAAAAAATGTGGCTCCCCTACTGCCTCCCACAAAACCCCCGATGGGGGATCCCCCAAGAGAGGCCAAGGTTTCCCCGTTATTTCCTGGACTGGGGGGCGTTTGGAACGGGGGCCCCGGCCCGTCTGGAAGGAAAGAGGGAGCTAACATAAGGGGGTTTATGGGTTCGCAAATGCATTTTTTCGTATCCCCCGGAGGGCAGAGAGGGAGGGGGGGGGGGGTTTTTGGGGGGGGCGCTTACTCCAATTAGGGAGGGGGGGCCAGACGGCTGCAGAGTACGCGCTCACCCTTTGGACATAGCAGATCCCCGGGGGTGGAAAATAGCCGGGGCTTCGCTATTCAAAAGTGGGCCCGGCGAGGAGGTCCAGACCCAATTGGCTGTCGGACGACAACCCCTTTTCCCCCCGATGGGCCCTCGGTCTGGATCCACTTTGGGAGCATCGGTACTCTAATCCTGTTCTCCCTCCCCCAGTGAACACCTTTGATCAGAGCCTGAAAAACCCGTCAGCAACGCTCCCCACCACCCTGACGAGTGAGAGGATTTGCAGAGAAAATGGGGGGAAATCCCCCAAAACGGTGTGCCAACTTTAGGTCATACCAAAAAGACTTTGGGGTGAATTTCGCCAAAAGCTTCAACAAAGAGATAAAGGGTCTTTAAAAGTATGTACAGTGGGGAAAAAAAAATTTTTTAGTCAGCCCCAATTGTGCAAGTTTCCCCACTTAAAAGAGAGAGAGGCTGTAATTTTATCTGGACCGTCACTATGACAGCAAAAGAGGAAAAAAAAACAGAAATCACATTGTAGATTTTTTATGAATTTATTGGGATATGATGGGGGAAAATGATTTGGTCAAAACAAAAGTTTCCAAACTTTTTTATATACCCTTTTTGGCAATGACACAGGTCAAACGTTTTTTGTAATCTTTACAAGGTTTTTAACACTTTGCTGGTATTTGGCCCCTTCCTCATGCAGTTCCCCTAGAGCAGTGATGTTTTGGGGCTGTCGCTGGGCAACACAGACTTTCAACTCCCTCCAAAGATTTTCTATGGGGTTGAGATCTGGAGACTGGCTAGGCCACTCCAGGACCTTGAAATGCTTCTTACGAAGCCACTCCTTCGTTGCCCGGGCGGTGTGTTTGGGATCATTGTCATGCTGAAAGACCCAGCCACGTTTCATCTTCAATGCCCTTGCTGATGGAAGGAGGATTTCACTCAAAATCTCACGATACATGGCCCCATTCATTCTTTACTTTACACGGATTAGTCGTCCTGGTCCCTTTGCAGAAAAACAGCCCCAAAGCATGATGTTTCCAACCCCATGCTTCACAGTAGGTATGGAGTTCTTTGGATGCAAATCAGCATTCTTTGTCCTCCAAACATGACGAGTTGAGTTTGTACCAAAAAGTTAGATTTTGGTTCATCGGACCTTATTATGACATTCTCCCAATTCCTCTTCGGGATCAATCCAAATGCACTTATAGCAAACTTCAAGACGGGACCTGGACATGTACTGGCTTTAAGCTAGGGGGACACGTTACTGGCACTGAAGGATTTGACGGTCAATGGCGGTACTCGTAGGTGTGTTACTTGAGGTAGGCCCTTGTTACTTTGGTCACAAGCATCTATGGCAGGTCATTCACTTAGGGACCCCAGTGTGGTTCTGGATTTTTCGCTTCACCGTTCTGTGTCGATGGCTATTTTGACCCCACGGGGGGAGAGATCTTGCGTGGAGCGCCCCAGATCGCATGGGGATGATTGGATCAGTGGTCTTGTATGTCTTCCATTTTCCTAATAATTAGCTCCACACAGTTGATTTTGTCTGTTCAAACCAAGCTGCTTACCCTATTGCAGATAGCAGGTCACTTCCCAGCCTGGTGCAGGTCTACAATTTTGTTTAGTTCTCGGTGTCCTTTTGACAGCTCTTTGGTCTTTGGCCATAGTGGAGTTTGGAGTGTGATGACTGTTTGAGGTTGTTGGGACAGGTGTCTTTTTCTATACTGATGAACAAGTTCAAAACAGGTGCCATTAATACAGGTAACGAGTGTGAGGACAGAGGAGCCTCTTTAAAAGAGAAGTACATGTCTGTGTTTCTGAGAGCACAGAAATCTTGATCTTTGTTGTGTGACCGTGCAACCAAATACTTATTTTCCACCATAATTGCAACAAATAAATTCATTAAAAATCCTACAATGTGATTTCTGGATTTTTTTTTCTCTCAATTTTGTCTGTCATAGTTGCGTGTACCTATGCATGAAATATTACAGGCCTCTCTCATCCTTTTCTAAGGGTGAGAACTTGCACCAATGGGGTTGTGATCAAATACTTTTTTTCCACCACTGTAAATGTGATATTTTCAGTTTTTTTTAGTTTTTATAAATGTTCAAAAACAACATGGTCTATGGCATAAATCCTTCGACTCATGATTGGTTTTACAGCTCTGAACTGCACGCAACGGGGACCTTATACAGACAAGTTGTGATGCCTTTCCAAAATCAAGTCCAATCAAGTGAATTACACATAGAAATATAGAAGTCCCTCTCACAATTAACGGAAGACACTGGTATAAGTAAGAAGTCCCCTCTCACTATTAACAGAAGACACTGGTATAGAAGTATAGAAGTCCCTCTCACAATTAACGGAAGACACTGGTATAGAAGTCCCTCTCACTATTAACAGAAGACACTGGTATAGAAGTATCTCAGTCCCTCAGAAAGAATTAACATAGAATAGAAGTATAGAAGTCCCTCTCACAATTAACAGGTAGACACTGTATAGAAGTCCTCTCACTCCCTCTCACTATTAACAGATAGACACTGGTATAGAAGTCCCTCTCACTATTAACAGAAGACACTGGTATAGAAGTCCCTCTCACAATTAACAGAAGACACTGGTATAGAAGTCCCTCTCACAATTAACAGAAGACACTGGTATATAAGTATAGGAAGACACTGGTATAGAAGTATAGAAGACCTCCCTCTCACTATTAACAGAAGTACTGTATAGAAGTCCCTCTCACTATTAACAGAAGACACTGAAGTATAGAAGTCCCTCTCACTATTAACAGAAGACACTGGTATAGAAGTATAGAAGTCCCTCTCACTATTAACAGAAGACACTGGTATAGAAGTCCCTCTCACTATTAACAGAAGACACTGGTATAGAAGTACTATAACAGAAGTCCCTCTCACTATTAACAGAAGACACTGGTATACTGGTATAGAAGTCCCTCTCACTATTAACAGAAGACACTGGTAAGAAGTCCCTCTCACTATTAACACACTGGTATAGAAGTCCCTCTCACTATTAACAGAAGACACTGGTATAGAAGTAGAAGTCCCTCACTATTAACAGAAGACACTGGTATAGAAGTCCCTCTCACTATTAACAGAAGACACTGGTATAGAAGTATAGAAGTCCCTCTCACTATTAACAGAAGACACTGGTATAGAAGTCCCTCTCACTATTAACAGAAGACACTGGTATAGAAGTCCCTCTCACTATTAACAGAAGACACTGGTATAGAAGTATAGAAGTCCCTCTCACTTTAACAGAAGACACTGGTATAGAAGTCCCTCTCACTATTAACAGAAGACACTGGTATAGAAGTCCCTCTCACTATTAACAGAAGACACTGGTATAGAAGTCCCTCTCACTATTAACAGAAGACACTAGTATAGAAGTCCCTCTCACTATTAACAGAAGACACTGGTATAGAAGTCCCTCTCACTATTAACAGAAGACACTGGTATAGAAGTCCCTCTCACTATTAACAGAAGACACTGGTATAGAAGTCCCTCTCACTATTAACAGAAGACACTGGTATAGAAGTCCCTCTCACTATTAACAGAAGACACTGGTATAGAAGTCCCCTCTCACTATTAACAGAAGACACTGGTATAGAAGTATAGAAGTCCCTCTCACTATTAACAGAAGACACTGGTATAGAAGTCCCTCTCACTATTAACAGAAGACACTGGTATAGAAGTCCCTATAGAAGTCCCTCTCACTATTAACAGAAGACACTGGTATAGAAGTCCCTCTCACTATTAACAGAAGACACTGGTAGAAGTATAGAAGTCCCTCTCACTATTAACAGAAGACACTGGTATAGAAGTATAGAAGTCCCTCTCACTATTAACAGAAGACACTGGTATAGAAGTCCCTCTCACTATTAACAGAAGACACTGGTATAGAAGTATAGAAGTCCCTCTCACACTATTAACAGAAGACACTGGTATAGAAGTACTATTAGAAGACACTATAGAAGTCCCTCTCACAATTAACAGAAGACACTGGTATAGAAGTCCCTCTCACTATTAACAGAAGACACTGGTATAGAAGTCCCTCTCACTATTAACAGAAGACACTGGTATAGAAGTCCCTCTCACAATTAACAGAAGACACTGGTATAGAAGTCCCTCTCACTATTAACAGAAGACACTGGTATAGAAGTCCCTCTCACTATTAACAGAAGACACTGGTATACTGGTCCCTCTCAGAAGTCCCTCTCACTATTAACAGAAGACACTGGTATAGAAGTCCCTCTCACTATTAACAGAAGACCCTGGTATCCCTCTCACTATTAACAGAAGACACTGGTATAGAAGTCCCTCTCACTATTAACAGAAGACACTGGTATAGAAGTCCCTCTCACTATTAACAGAAGACACTGGTATAGAAGTCCCTCTCACTATTAACAGAAGACACTGTATATAGAAGTCCCTCTCACTATTAACAGAAGACACTGGTACTCTCACTATAACAGAAGACACTGGTATAAGTATAGAAGTCCCTCTCACTATTAACAGAAGACACTGGTATAGAAGTATAGAAGTCCCTCTCACTCACACTGGTATTAACAGAAGACACTGGTATAGAAGTATAGAAGTCCCTCTCACTATTAACAGAAGACACTGGTATAGAAGTCCCTCTCACTATTAACAGAAGACACTGGTATAGAAGTCCCTCTCACTATTAACAGAAGACACTGGTATAGAAGATAGAAGTCCTCCCTCTCACAAATTAACAGAAGACACTGGTATAGAAGTCCACTATCACAAAAAGACGTAAACATTAAAGAAGACACTGGTAGTTCAAGACACTGGCCTAGAAGTCCCTCTCACTATTAACAGAAGACACTGGTATAGAACGTCCAACTAGCTCACTTTATTGTAAGAGGACACTGGTAGCAACAACTGCCTGGAGAGGAGGGTCAGGTTAAAGGTTTACTGGTGTTTATCCTCTCACTAGAGAACGCAGAAGGTCCCAACACACTGAAGTATAGAAGTCCCTCTCACCGCTATTAACAGAAGACACTGGTAGGCTACCCAGAAGTCCCTCTCACCTCCGCTACAGAAGACCTGGTCCCAACAGAAGGCCCCCAGAATCTCACTATTAACAGAAGCTATAGGCTGTCCTGGAGGTCCCAACACACTGAAGGCTACCCAGAATCTCCAGGTATTTGAAGTCCCTCTCACTATTAACCCAAAGAAGGCCCTGGTATAGAACCTCCGCTATAGGCTGTCCCTCCCACTATTAACAGAAGACACTGGTAAAATAAGTATGAAGTCCCTCTCAGTTTATCCAACAGAAGACACTGGTATATTGAAGTCCCTCTCACTATTAACAGAAGACACTGGTTATATAGAAGTCCCTCTCTCTATTAACTCCTGAACAGAAGACACTGCTCCCTGTTCTGTCCCTCTCCTGGTCTCTCCTCCTGCTCGATGTTCATGCGCCCTGATAGAAGGGTCATCGAGGTCCTCTGGATTAGAAAGAAACACACTGGTGTAGAAGTACAGACTAACTCTCACACTTTTAACAGAGCCACTAGTATAATTCAAGGAACTTTCTCACCATTAATTAGATATATGGTATATATATATATATATATATAGCCCACGGCTTCAGTCTGTCAGACACTGGTTAAAGCACTTTGGGTCCCATCCAGATAGACGGTGGTGTACTTGGCCTTACTCACTATTAACTCTCCTCACTGTTCCACTCTGTTCTCTCTCTCTCTCTCCAGGGTTCTCCTCTCTCCTCTCTCTCCTTCCTCTCTCCTCCGTTCCACTCCCTCTCCTCTCTCCTCTCTGTTCCACTCTGTTCTCCTCTCTCCTCTCCTCCTCTCTCCTCTCCTCCTCTCTGTTCCACTCTGTTCTCCTCTCTCCTCTCCTCTGTTCTCATCTCCTCTGTTCCACTCTCCTCTCTCCTTTCCTCTGTTCTCCTCTCTCCTTCCCACTCTGCTCTCCTTTCTCCTTCCATCTCTTCTCCTGGCTCTCTCCCCTCCTCTCCTCCATTCTGTCCCTCATGCATCCCTACCTCACTCCCGGGATTCTGCCTCTTCTCTGTCTAGTAAAATAAGCCAAACACTTGTTATAAAAACGATAGCGTAAGCTTTTAAAAGAGTTGGCTAACTAAAGAAAGTTGTATTTAATTTAGGCTGATTTGACCTTAGCTAGCTAAGTTAACGTTACCTGACACTCTTGTCCCCCGCTCCCCCTTTCTCTTCCAAAGCTGTGGCTGGAAATATTTCAATAAACTCATCTGAGAAAAATAAATCTAATCGAAGACAGATTAATGTAGCCATCTTGCTTGCACTTGATAGAGTTCCAAAGGAACAAGCTAGCTAACTTGCTAGACTAGTAATGTTAGTTAAACATGTTTCTATCAACATACTCTGTGGATATTGGATAGCTAATTGCCGTTACAATTGTGGCAGCAATATTATAGATCTAGATGATGTTAGTAGAGTTTTTAGGTTTTAGCTTATGTACTTAACTAGTTGTCTACTGTGCCACACTTAAATGAGGAAAACACTGACTGTATATTTGCGACTGTTCGACAAAAAAGATTTGTCTCGACCAAGTCGACTAAATGGGGTCAGCCCTAATAGCCATTGATTCTTGAAGAATATAACTTATAAATGCCTCATATGTTTCAACTGTATTTCCCCATCACAAACCAAAACATAAGCTTTGTATAATGCCACTGGTTGTAAACAAACACTGTATATCTTCAAAACCAGGTTAAAACTGTGATTTTGACCTTATGGATGGCCAGTCCTTGTATTCATAGTGTAGTGAATTCCAGGGGTAGCCCTGAGCTGGACTCAAACCTGGGTCCAGAGACTGTCAAGCCAAAACCTTATAACTGTTATACCAAGATGTCTGAACTTCTTGATGAGGTCGCTAGGTTTTGGGTTAAGGTTGCTACAATAGCTTTCTCTATATGAATTTGAGAGTGGTTACATTTCTCCAGCCCCCATCCCTCAGCTGTTTACCAAACCAAGTCTCTGGGCAGCCATTTTGTTGCTGTTTGTTTAAAACCTAGATTGTCCCTTTAAAAAAGCCAAACATCAATCAATCAACCAATCTGCAGTTCAAACAATAACAAAGCTGTCATTCCGCCACTGTTTTGGTAATAAGATGATGGATGGGACTGGAGAAATGTAACTACTCTCAAATTCATAGAGAAAGCTATTGTAGCAACCTTAACCCAAAACAGACCTACAGTGAGGGAAAAAAGTATTTGATCCCCTGCTGATTTTGTACGTTTGCCCACTGACAAAGACATGATCAGTCTATAATTTTAATGGTAGGTTTATTTGAACAGTGAGAGACAGAATAACAACAAAAACATCCAGAAAAACACATGTCAAAAATGTTATAAATTGATTTGCATTTTAATGAGGGAAATAACTATTTGACCCCTCTGCAAAACATGACTTAGTACTTGGTGGCAAAACCCTTGTCGGCAATCACAGAGGTCAGACGTTTCTTGTAGTTGGCCACCAGGTTTGCACACATCTCAGGAGGGATTTTGTCCCACTCCTCTTTGCAGATCTTCTCCAAGTCATTAAGGTTTTTTTGGCAACTCGAACCTTAAGCTCCCTCCACAGGTTTCTATGGGATTAAGGTCTGGAGACTGGCTAGGTCACTCCAGGACCTTAATGTGCTTCTTCTTGAGCCACTCCTTTGTTGCCTTGACTGTGTGTTCTGGGTCATTGTCATGCTGGAATACCCATCCACAACCCATTTTCAATGCCCTGGCTGAGGGAAGGAGGTTCTCACCCAAGATTTGATGGTACATGGCCCCGTCCATTGTCCCTTTGATGCGGTGAAGTTGTCCTGTCCCCTTAGCAGAAAAACACCCCCAAAGCATAATGTTTCCACCTCCATGTTTGATGGTGGAGATGGTGTTCTTGGGGTCATAGGCAGCATTCCTCCTCCTCCAAACACGGCGAGTTGAGTTGATGCCAAAGAGCTCGATTTTGGTCTCATCTGACCACAACACTTTCACCCAGTTCTCCTCTGAATCATTCAGATGTTCATTGGCAAACTTCAGATGGGCCTGTATATGTGCTTTCTTGAGCAGGGGGACCTTGCGGGCGCTGCAGGATTTCAGTCCTTCACGGCGTAGTGTGTTACCAATATTTTTCTTGGTGACTATGGTCCCAGCTGCCTTGAGATCATTGACAAGATACTCCTGTGTAGTTCTTGGCTGATTCCTCACAGTTCTCATGACCATTGCAACTCCACGAGGTGAGATCTTGCATGGAGCCCCAGGCTAGGGAGATTGACAGTTATTTTTTGTTTCTTCCATTTGCGAAAAATCGCACCAACTGTTGTCACCTTCTCACCAAGCTGCTTGGCGATGGTCTTGTAGCCCATTCCAGCCTTGTGTAGGTCTACAATCTTGTCCCTGACATCCTTGGAGAGCTCTTTGGTCTTGGCCATGGTGGAGAGTTTGGAATCTGATTGATTGATTGCTTCTGTGGACAGGTGTCTTTTATACAGGTAACAATCTGAGATTAGGAGCACTCCCTTTAAGAGTGTGCTCCTAATCTCAGCTCGTTACCTGTATAAAAGACACATGGGAGCCAGAAATCTTTCTGATTGAGAGGGGGTCAAATACTTATTTCTCTCATTAAAATGCAAATCAATTTTTAACATTTTTGACATGCGTTTTTCTGGATTTTTTTGTTGTTATTCTGTCTCTCACTGTTCAAATAAACCTACCATTTAAATTATAGACTGATCCTTTCTTTGTCAGTGGGCAAAAGTACAAAATCAGCAGGGGATCAAATACTTTTTTTCCCTCACTGTATGGATGCAAGGACTGACCATACATGATATCACCATTACCAAAAACGGGAGCCTGCTCCTCTTTCACTGTAACATCCTCCTCCTCTTTCACTCTGAACGCGTCTTCCTCTTCTTTCACTGTAACGTCTTTCTCTTCTTCTTTCACGGTAACAGCTTCACCCTCTACTTGTTTTTGTATTGTAACATCCTCCTCTTCCTCCTCCTCTTTCACAACGTTCAGCCAGAGACCCTCTTTCTCCGTCCAGCAGACCTCCTCTTCTTTAGCAGGAGGAGAGTAGCTTAGTGAGCTCATGGTCGGGGATGTTAGCTAGTTAGGCTAGTGCTAACTTAACCAGCCAGCTAGCTGACTAATAACAACAACACCGTAAATATGAAATTAAATGGGATAACTAACTAGACGACAGAAGTGGGTTTAAAACACAGTGGCTAATATACACGAAAGCGTCTAAATAGCTTTATTGGTTCCGCTATTTTGTCTAGCAAGCTACCGAGGTGTCTGACTAACTTTGCTACTGTTGAAAGAAGCGTCCCGTCCACTAGATTACACGTCACACCAGCAGCATAGCCTTAAAGCCCCACATCGCCATCTGCTGATTGGAGTGGGTAACGCAGTTGAGGGAAATATAGATTTTATTTTCAGACAAAAAGTTAAAGGGTAGGAAGCATGAGTTTTTACTCACCAATGTAACAACACAGTGTGGTTAAAGACTTAGTAACTTAGTTGTAGTCACGATCTGGTTACCTATAAGTACAAATAGTTATGTTTTTACAAGTTTATTAACTTATTTCTGGATATCTTCTAAACTACCCACAATGCACCATTTTACAATTTCAAATTGATTTTTTTTTATTGATTTTTTTTCACCTTTATTTAACCAGGTAAGCCAGTTGAGAACAGGTTCTCATTTACAACTGCGACCTGGCCAAGATAAAGCAAAGCAGTGCAATAAAAACAACACAGAGTTACATATGGGGTAAAAAACATAAAGTCAAAAATACAACAGAAAATATATATACAGTGTGTGCAAATGTAGCAAGTTATGGAGGTAAGGCAATAAATAGGCTATAGTGCAAAATAATTACAATAGTATTAACACTGGAATGCTAGATGTGCAAGAGATTATGTGCAAATAGAGATACTGGGGTGCTGTTACGAACCCCGTGGCTCTAAACATCTAGGGTGGATGGACATGAGACCCGTAACATAAATTATGCAAATTAGGAGTGTGGCATGGAACAGTGAGAACAAATATGACACAACAACCATGAACTACCGTCAAACACAAATGGTTTATTTCTGAACACACGGTAAGGGTTTGGGAAAAAGGGCTGAGCAGGACCCAAGAAATGAAACAATAGTGTAAAACCCCCTAAGCTGATCTTGCCTGCCTCAAGAACCGCTAGGCTACTGCTACCATACAAAAATACAGTGGGTGGTCCGCTCAGGTCTAACTAGTGTTTATAGACAGTTCTTTCTACGGGAAATGTATGCCCAAGGGCAGCTAGCTCAAACTCCCCTTTTCCCAGAAACACACAATAGTTACCAAACAGAGTAACCAGCAAATTAGTGAGTACTCTAAACAAAGGACATCACAGTATCCATTACTCACATACAAAACAGTAGTCTAACAGAATTACCAATCATAGTAAACAGCAACTTAGTGAGTAACCAAAAACAGGACACCACCGTGTCCATACTCACATACGGAAATATTCTCTCTCCCACAACAAAACACAAGTCTAGTTTTTATACAATGGGATGTGTGATTGAACAAACGAGTAACAGGTGGTGCAATGCACAGGAATGTTCACTGATTGGTCCAATCAGCAGACACCTCAACGACCACCAATCAGGAACATACAGGACACCTGTGATTAGGGCAGAAGGAGAGAAACACACAAAAACACAGGATACCTGTATCCGTAACACTCCCACCCTTAAAAGAGCAAACCACAATGGTTTGCGACACACGTACTATCACAACACCCAAATTCACAAATCATCCTATCGGGATAACAAAAAAAACTAGATCATTACACACGAGACAAAGCATCTGCCAACACATTATCCAACCCCTTTTTGTGGCGGATCTCCAAATTATAATTTTGCACGACAAGTGCCCAACGCATAAGGCGTTGGTTCTGGTTGTACATCCGGTGGAGAAAAAACTAAAGGGGTTATGATCAGTATACACTATCACTGGTAATGCACTGGAACCAACATAAACTTCAAAGTACTGCAGAGCTAACAACAAAGCTAGAGCTTCTTGTTCAATGGTGGAATAGTTTGTCTGACATTTGTTAAATTTCCGTGAAAAATAACAGACAGGATGGTCCACTCCACTCTGGTCTTGCTGCAGTAGAACAGCCCCAGCACCTCTGGCACTTGCATCTACCTCCAGTTTAAACGGTCGTTCAAAATCTTGCGCAGCAAGAACAGGAGTACTACATAAGAGTGCTTTAGCAGTGTTGAAAGCAGTACGACAATCTTCAGACCATACAAATTTTCTCGCCTGACTGAGCAAATCCGTTAATGGAGCAACTACCGCAGAGAAATTTTTACAGAAACTACGGTAGTAGCCAACCATCCCTAAAAAACGGCGTAGCTCTCTTCTGGTGGTAGGTGCGGGAAATGCGTTTATAGCTGAGACCTTGGCATCTACAGGGCGCACCTGACCATGGCCGACCTGTTTACCAAGATAAGTAACAGTGGCCTTCCTAAACTCGCACTTTGCTAAGTTCAGGGTTAGAGAAGCGGTTGCTAGACGTTCACACACTACCCTTAGAGTGTTAACATGATCAGACCACTCAGTTGAATAAATTACCAGATCATCAAGGTAAGCACTACAATTAGGAACTCCAGCCAATACTGTGTTAACCAGGCGTTGGAAAGTGGCTGGGGCGTTCCGCATCCCAAATGCCATGACAGCATATTGTAGGAAGTGATCTGGGGTCACAAAGGCAGAGATGTCGGAGGCACGTGGGGTTAACGGCACCTGCCAGTACCCTTTTAGAAGATCTAGTTTGGTTACATAAGTAGCAGCACCAACAGTATCAATACAGTCATCCAGTCTGGGTAACGGGAACGAGTCGGGCACTGTGACAGCATTGACTTTCCGATAGTCCGTACATAATCTGGATGTCCCATCAGGTTTAGGAACCAGAATGCACGGAGAACTCCAAGGACTTGAACTTGGTATAGCCAGGTTATTTTCCAGCAAATAACCGACCTCACCCCTCATTATCTTTCTCTTAGCGACGTTGACACGATAAGCATGTTGCTTGATAGGTGCAGCGTTTCCAACATTAATGTCATGTTCTAACACATTTGTACATGTAGGAACATCATTAAAAAGACATGGAAAGCTGTGTAATAGTCTCACAATATCATCTGACTGTCTGTCCGTTAAATGAATCAGGCTTGACGGGAGAGACAGCAGCATCTCTGAATTGGGCAATCTAGCACACTGCTGCTGAGTATTGCGCAACTCCAAACCATCTCCGTCCACATCATTAACATGACCTCCCACTACAGCCGTAGCAGCAACAGAGACAGCCGACTCGGCCAGTTTCTCTGGACTGTCTACCTGAGTGACGGGTCTGGTGTGGTATGTCTTCAACATGTTAACGTGGCACACACGAGATTGGCGTTTTCTATCAGGAGTCTGTATCACATAGTCAGTTTCAGTTAGTTTCTTTTCAATGACATAAGGACCAGAGAAACGTGCTTACAATGACGCTCCTGGCACAGGCAACAACACAAGAACTCGGTCACCTGGCTGCAGTGAACGAGAAACAGCCTGTGTGTCATAGTGTCGTTTCATCCGTTTCTGTGAGGAAGACAGCGCTTCCTTTGCTAGAGCACAGGCAGCATGTAGGCGCTCACGAAAGCGACTAACGTAGTCCAACACATTTTCTTTCACACACAACTCTTGTGACAAAAACTGATCCTTAAGGACTTTCATAGGTCCTCTCATGGTGTGTCCAAACACCAGTTCAGCTGGGCTGAACCCCAGGGATTCCTGTACTGTCTCACGGACAGCAAACAAAACTAGAGGAACTCCCTCATCCCAATCTTTCTCAGATTCCAAGCAATATTTACGGAGCATAGACTTCAGGGTCTGATGCCAACGTTCAAGCGCACCCTGAGACTCTGGGTGATATGCGCTTGACACACGGTGTGTAACTGACAAGGATTTTAACACTTGTTTGAAAAGTTTAGAAAGGAAATTCGTACCCTGATCAGTTTGTATCACCTTAGGTAATCCAAAAGTTGAGAAGAATTTGATCAACGCTTTACTCACCACTGGAGCAGTAATCCTTCGCAGAGGAATGGCCTCTGGGTACCTGGTGGCCACACACATAATTGTCAACATAAACTGGTTACCAGATTTTGTTTTTGGTAATGGTCCAACACAATCAACCATCACATGTTCGAAGGGTTCACCTATGGCCGGTATGGGACAAAGAGGCGCGGGGGAAATAACCTGGTTCGGTTTCCCAACTACTTGACAGGTGTGGCAAGTCCGACAGAACTGAGCCACATCTTGTTTTAAGCCAGGCCAAAAGAAATGTCGCAAAACACGATCATAAGTCTTGGTGACTCCCAGATGTCCGGACCACTGGTGATCATGAGCGAGGGATAAAACATTTTGTCGAAAGGCTGTAGGAATCACTATTTGGTAAACAGCATTCCAATCTCCGCCAGCGTCAACATGGGATGTCCATTTACGCATGAGGAGATTACCATCAATGAAATATGCCATGTTTTTCTTCTTTAGCTCGTCCTCTGAGACAACACTAGCAAAACATTTAGCCAGGCTAATGTCAACCTGTTGGTTAGCGATCAGCTGCTCACGAGTAACTGGTAACTGTATTGCCTCAGCAACAAGTTCCACATCCTTCTTCCTTTCTCTGGGCTGTTGGTCAGACTGCACCAGCTTACCAGAGGTAGCACCCGAACTATCCTCTGGGTCACACTCTCTGAATAGAATCGTGTTCGACAAATCTATCACTTCACCCACTTGTCGTGCTTGAGCACGTGTGACAGCACAAGCGGGGAACACATCTGGATAACCCTGTGCCCGCTCCTCGGAGAGAGACTGGTCACTTTTATCCAATACCTCCAATACGGGTATCACCTTTCCTCCGGCAATATCGTTGCCCATTATAAATGTCACACCTTTTACTGGCAACATAGGACGTACGCCAACTCTGAACAATCCACTGACTAACTCAGAGTGTACGTTCACAAAGTGCAATGGCACTGGAACAAATCCCATTTCAATTCCTTGTACTAACACACTGGAACCACAATATGTATTACTGGACAAGGGCAACACATCAGCGAGTATGAACGACTGCGCCGCACCAGTATCTCTGAGGATTCTAACTGGACGCTGAGACGCTTCGTCATCTGATATAGAAACAAACCCCTCAAAAATGAACGGTTCATAACTGTGATCTGGGACAGGGACTTTCAAACCACATTCAGTATGAGGCCTCTGTCTTGATTCCGGCCTTACAACCGTACGAATCAGCCCAACACCCGTTGGCGGCCTGGCGTGCTGAGGCATCCCCGGTTTGCGTTTTAGCAGAAAGCAATCATTAACCATATGTCCCACCTTATGACAATAGAAACAGTGACGCACATCTTTTGGGCGCGCTGGATGTACTGCTGGTGGACTAGGACTAAAAGTTAGCAACTCCGCAGCCCTGCGAGCCGAAAACACGCTCTTATGCGTCAACACAAACTCGTCTGCCAATACAGACGCTTCCGACAGTGAGGATACTTTCTGTTCGTTCAGATAAACTACAATGCGTTCCGGTAAGCAATTTTTAAACTCTTCTAACAAGATTAACTCCCGTAGAGAGTTAAAATCAGTTACCTTACTAGCACTGTGCCATTTGTCAAACAGATTTCCTTTGTCTCTAGCAAACTCCACATAAGTCTGAGTAGGAGACCTTTTATGAGACCTAAATCTCTGTCGATATGCCTCAGGAACAAGCTCATAGGCACGAAGAACAGTAGCTTTGACCACTTCATAATTCAAACTGTCTTCAAGAGGTAGCGCTGCCAGAACCTCTTGGGCTTTACCTGTTAGTTTACACTGAAGTAATAGGCACCATACCTTGTCGGGCCATTTCAATGCTACCGCTATACGTTCAAACACACTGAAATAGGAATCAACCTCTGACTCCCTAAACACAGGTACCAAGGTGATCTGTCTACTAATATCAAAAGTAGCAGATGACACAGCTGGTGAGGATGGCTCACTAGCAGGCATAGTATGAGCAGAGACTAACCTCGCTGTTTCTGCCTCTAGTTCCATTTTACGCATCTCCAGTTCCATCTTACGCGTCTCCAGTTCTGCCTCTAGCTTACACGTCTCCTGTTCTGCCTCTAGCTTACGCGTCTCCTGTTCTGCCTCTAGCTTACGCGTCTCCTGTTCTGCCTCTAGCTCCATTTTACGCATCTCCAGCTTGTCTTGCCTGATTTGTGCCCGCTCTTCCGCCTCCATTTGGAGCCGTGTCAAGCGGACATCGATCCTGGCATCACTGTCAGTCAGTGGGGAGAGTGGGTCATAACGGGGCAATGTGGCTGGAGCCTTAGCCTCGTCCTCAGACACTGATGGGCTTACAGGAACAGCAACCACATCCCCTACAGGAGCAGCAGACTCAGGCGGCGGTAACTCAAGCACTCGCTCGTTTAACAATATCGCTAGCACTACTTCCCTAACTTCTGCTTTCACTAAACCCCTCGGTATGGGTACAGAAAAGTGGTCAGCCAAAGCCTGTAGATCCACTCTACGGCAATTATCAAAAACCTCCCACGTAGGGTTTTCCAAAAATGCCTCCAACTCAAAAGTAGCCATCCTACTAGCAACACGAGCCGTCGACTACTGAACACACAAAAAAACAGGTAGTACAGCTGCCAAGCTCAACACTGAACCAGACACTTACTAATTTGCATGAGTAGCACGGGATGGATCCCAGATGAGCCCCCACTTTATGTTACGAACCCCGTGGCTCTAAACATCTAGGGTGGATGGACATGAGACCCGTAACATAAATTATGCAAATTAGGAGTGTGGCATGGAACAGTGAGAACAAATATGACACAACAACCATGAACTACCGTCAAACACAAATGGTTTATTTCTGAACACACGGTAAGGGTTTGGGAAAAAGGGCTGAGCAGGACCCAAGAAATGAAACAATAGTGTAAAACCCCCTAAGCTGATCTTGCCTGCCTCAAGAACCGCTAGGCTACTGCTACCATACAAAAATACAGTGGGTGGTCCGCTCAGGTCTAACTAGTGTTTATAGACAGTTCTTTCTACGGGAAATGTATGCCCAAGGGCAGCTAGCTCAAACTCCCCTTTTCCCAGAAACACACAATAGTTACCAAACAGAGTAACCAGCAAATTAGTGAGTACTCTAAACAAAGGACATCACAGTATCCATTACTCACATACAAAACAGTAGTCTAACAGAATTACCAATCATAGTAAACAGCAACTTAGTGAGTAACCAAAAACAGGACACCACCGTGTCCATACTCACATACGGAAATATTCTCTCTCCCACAACAAAACACAAGTCTAGTTTTTATACAATGGGATGTGTGATTGAACAAACGAGTAACAGGTGGTGCAATGCACAGGAATGTTCACTGATTGGTCCAATCAGCAGACACCTCAACGACCACCAATCAGGAACATACAGGACACCTGTGATTAGGGCAGAAGGAGAGAAACACACAAAAACACAGGATACCTGTATCCGTAACAGGTGCAAAATAGCAAAATAAATAACAATATAGGGATGAGGTAGTTGGGTGGGCTAATTTCAGATGGGCTGTGTACAGGTGCAGTGATCGGTAAGGTGCTCTGACAACTGATGCTTAAAGTTATTGAGGGAGATAAGAGTCTCCAGCTTCAGAGATTTTTGCAATTCGTTCCAGTCATTGGCAGCAGAGAACTGGAAGGAATGGCGGCCAAAGGAGGTGTTGGCTTTGGGAATGACCAGTGAGATATACCTGCTGGAGCGCAGACTACGGGTGGGTGCTGCTATGGTGACCAATGAGCTAAGATAAGGCGGGGATTTGCCTAGCAGTGATTTATAGATGGCCTGGAGCCAGTGGGTTTGACGACGAACATGTAGTGAGGACCAGCCAACAAGAGCGTACAGGTCACAGTGGTGGGTAGTGTATGGGGCTTTGAGGAAGCGTTCCAGGTGGCGGTGGTGTTTTCTCTAGCAGGAGGTAAGCTTGGCTTCTCATATGGTGTTGAGTTAAGCTTAAACCATGTATTTAGATCGTAGGTAGGTAGTTTATTTAGGTAGTTATTTAGGTTGTTATTGTAGGTTTCCGTAGACAATTATTGTAGGTAAGTATTGTATTGTTTACGTATTGTTTAAGTATTCACGGACGGGGAGTCAACTTGGCTTGGCGTCGGGTTAGCTTGGCTTTACACATAGCTTGGGCTTCGTCGAGTAAGGCTTAAACTACGTATTTAGATTGTAGTTAGTTATTGTGGGTTGTTGTATGTAATTATTGTAGGTTAGTATTGTATTCGGCTGTGCCCAGCGTTGCACGAAGCTAGCTAGCTAACCCACCACCGGGACTAGCTGGCGAGTAGCTATTAGCAACGGTACAGTTATTTCACGCCTGAGAGTGCCTGTAATTACGCCAGCTGGCTGCCTACAATAATTACATACAATAATTGCCTACCATTCAGCTCTTTCCTAACCTCATTGTCTGAACCGTTAACGTTAGGTAGCAAGTGGCTACTGTGCTTGAAATATTAGCTAGCTTGTTGCTACCTGGTTGGCTACTAGTAAACAATAGCTGGAACGACCGTGTGAACAGACGCGAACTGGCTGAGTCAATTCAGTGGCTAGCTTTGCACTTGGCTAGCTAACAGTAGCTGCTAGGGGTAAGTCATAACCTACACTTGTGTTTAGTTTTTTACATATTGATAGCCCGAGTCGTTCAAGGAATTTGGGACATGGGTGACTAGTTAACGTTCGTTTGGCTCTCTATGTGTGTTCGTGCCGTGAAAGGAGGGGTTCTTCTTTGTCTGAAAGCAATGGCTAGCTAGTTTGCTAACTATTCTAGCTAACTAACTGGCTGAATAAGTTGACGACGGACTCGCTCAAGCTGTCGGGACTAACCCACAACGTTCGACACGGACACGAACGATCTGCTTGCGCGTTGATACACTGGTGGTTTGTTGTGGCAGAGTATTGGCGTTAAACCGCGTTGTTGGAGCCCGGCATGCTAGCTGGCTGTGGCGTCTTATGACTAGGTGCCCGGACGATTTTCACAGAATAATACTGCACCTAGTTAGCTAGCTGAATAAACTGAGTTAGTCTATTCCTAGAAACATTGAACCGCTGTAGTTTACAACAATTATAGCTTCTGAGGTGGAAGTTGGGAGAGTTATATATTGGGAGTTAAAGCTAGCCAACGTTAAAAACAACAAACCACTATTGGTGTGTTTATTGTTTTGTGACCAAGTGTTGGTGCTAAACGGTGTTTTTTTTTTTGGATGCTAGCATGCTAGTTAGCTATGGTGTCATAGTTAGCTAGCTGAATAAAGTGGGTTGAGTCTATTCCTTTAAACATTGAACCGCTGTGGTTCACAACAATTCTGATTTCTAAGGTGGAAGTTGGTAGAGTTTTTGCTCGGGTGGTTCAGTGAAACAATTATAGTTTCTGAGGTAGAAGTTTCTCTCCCAGATGTATAGTTCATTTCATTCCGATCTCCTCTGCATTATTGTAGCCATTTGCTACAGCCTGTCAACTATGCCTCTGCCTATCCCTGTTCTCTCCTCTCTGCACAGGCTACACAAACGCACCACACCGCGTGGCTGCTGCCTCTCTAACCTGGTGGTCCCTGCACGCAGCCCACACCTGGAGTTCCAGGTTTCAGGCAGCCTCTGGAACTGCCGTTCTGCTGCCAACAAAGCTGACTTCATCCCAGCCTATGCCAACCTCCAGTCCCTCGACTTCCTGGCGCTGACGGAAACATGGATCACCACTGAAAACACTGCTACTCCTACTGCTCTCTCCTCGTCTGACCATGTGTTCTCGCATACCCCGAGAGCATCTGGTCAGAGGGGTGGTGGTGGTACAGGAATCCTCATCTCTCCCAAGTGGACATTCTCAATTTTTCCCCTAACCCATATGTCTATCTCCTCATTTGAATTCCATGCTGTCACAGTCACTAGCCCATTTAAGCTTAATATCCTTGTCATCTATCGCCCTCCAGGTTCCCTTGGAGAGTTCATCAATGAGCTTGACGCCTTGATAAGTTCCTTTCCTGAGGATGGCTCACCCCTCACAGTTTTGGGGGATTTCAACCTCCCTATGTCCACATTTGACTCATTTCTCTCTGCCTCCTTCTTTCCACTCCTCTCCTCTTTTTTGACCTCACCCTCTCACCGTCCCCCCCTACTCACAAGGCAGGCAATACGCTTGACCTCATCTTCACTAGATGCTGCTCCTCTACTAATCTCACTGCAACTCCCCTCCATGTCTCCGACCACTACTTTGTTTCCTTTCTCTCTCGCTCTCCTCCCACACTACTCACTCTGCCCCTACACAGATGGTAATGCGCCGCCGCAACCTTCGCTCTCTCTCTCCCACTACTCTCTCCTCTTCCATCCTATCATCTCTTCCCTCTGCTCAATCCTTCTCCCTCCAATCTCCTGATTCTGCCTCCTCAACCCTCCTCTCCTCCTTTCTGCATCCTTTGACTCTCTGTGTCCCCTATCCTCCCGGCCGGCTCGGTCCTCCCCTCCAGCTCCGTGGCTTGATGACTCACTGCGAGCTCACAGAACAGAGCTCCGGGCAGCGGAGCGGAAATGGAAGAAAACTAAACTCCCTGCCGACCTGGCATCTTTTCACTCCCTCCTCTCTAAATTTTCTTCATCTGTTTCTGCTGCTAAGGCCACTTTCTACCACTCTAAATTCCAAGCATCTGCCTCTAACCCTAGGAAGCTCTTTGCCACATTTTCCTCCCTCCTGAATCCCCCCCCCCCCCCCCTCCTCTCTCTCTGTGGATGACTTCGTCAACCACTTTGAAAAGAAGGTTGACGACATCCGATCCTCGTTTGTTAAGTCTAATGACACTGCTGGTCCTGCTCACACTGCCCTACCCTATGCTTTGACTTCTTTCTCCCCTCTCTCTCCAGATAAAATCCTGCGACTTGTGACTGCAGGCCGCCCAACAACCTGCCCGCTTGACCCCATCCCCTCCTCCCTTCTCCAGACCATCTCCGGTGACCTTCTCCCCTACCTCACCTCGCTGATCAACTCATCCTTGACCGCTGGCCATGTCCCTTCCGTCTTCAAGAGAGCGAGAGTTGCTCCCCTTCTCAAAAAACCAACACTCGACCCCACTGATGTCAACAACTACAGACCAGTATCCCTTCTTTCTTTTCTTTCCAAAAACTATTGAGCGTGCCGTCTTTAGCCAACTCTCTTGCTATCTCTCTCAGAATGACCTTCTTGATCCAAACCAATCAGGTTTCAGGACTGGTCATTCAACTGAGACTGCTCTTCTCTGTGTCACGGAGACTCTCCGCACTGCTAAAGCTAACTCTCTCTCCTCTGCTCTTGTCCTTCTAGACCTGTCTGCTGCCTTTGATACTGTGAACCATCAGATCCTCCTCTCCACCCTCTCCGAGCTGGGCATCTCCGGCGCGGCTCACTCCTGGATTGCGTCCTACCTGACCGGTCGCTCCTACCAAGTGGCGTGGCGAGAAGCTGTCTCCGCACCACGTGCTCTCACCACTGGTGTCCCCCAAGGCTCAGTTCTAGGCCCTCTCCTTTTCTCCCTATACACCAAGTCACTTGGCTCTGTCATATCCTCACATGGTCTCTCCTATCATTGCTACGCTGACGATACACAACTAATCTTCTCCTTTCCCCCTTCTGATAACCAGGTGGCGAATCGCATCTCTGCATGTCTGGCAGACATATCAGTATGGATGACGGATCACCACCTCAAGCTGAACCCTGGCAAGACGGAGCTGCTCTTCCTCCCGGGGAAGGACTGCCCGTTCCATGATCTCGCCATCACGGTTGACAACTCCGCTGTGTCCTCCTCCCAGAGTGCGAAGAGCCTAGGCGTGACCCTGGACAACACCCTGTCGTTCTCCGCCAACATCAAGGCGGTGACCCGCTCCTGCAGGTTCATGCTCTACAACATTCGGAGAGTACGACCCTGCCTTACACAGGAAGCGGCACAGGTCCTAATCCAGGCACTTGTCATCTCCCGTCTGGACTACTGCAACTCGCTGTTGGCTGGCCTCCCTGCCTGTGCCATTAAACCCCTACAACTCATCCAGAATGCCGCAGCCCGTCTGGTGTTCAACCTTCCCAAGTTCTCTCACGTCACCCCCCTCCTCCGCACACTCCACTGGCTTCCAGTTGAAGCTCGCATCCGCTACAAGACCATGGTGCTTGCCTATGGAGCAGTGAGGGGAACGGCACCTCTGTACCTTCAGGCTCTGATCAGTCCCTACACCCAAACGAGGGCATTGCGCTCATCCACCTCTGGCCTGCTGGCTCCCCTTCCTCTGCGGAAGCATAGTTCCCGCTCAGCCCAGTCAAAACTGTTCGCTGCTCTGGCACCCCAATGGTGGAACAAGCTCCCTCACGACGCCAGGACAGCGGAGTCACTCACCACCTTCCGGAGACATTTGAAACCCCACCTCTTTAAGGAATACCTGGGATAGGATAAAGGAATCCTTCTACCCCCCCCCCCCCCCCCCCCCCCCCCCATTGTAAAGTGGTTATCCCACTGGCTATAGGGTGAACGCACCAATTTGTGAGTCGCTCTGGCTAAGAGCGTCTGCTAAACGACGTTAATGTGCCCTTGAGCAAGGCACTTAACCCTAATTGCTCCTGTAAGTCGCTCTGGATAAGAGCGTCTGCTAAATGACGTAAATGTAAATGTAAATGTTTGGAGACGGATGGCACTGTGATAGACTACATCCAATTTGCTGAGTAGAGTGTTGGAGGCTATTTTGTAAATGACATCGCCGAAGTCAAGGATCGGTAGGATAGTCAGTTTTACGAGGGCATGTTTGGCAGCATGAGTGAAGGAGGCTTTGTTGCGAAATAGGAAGCCGATTCTAGATTTAACTTTGGATTGGAGATTCTTTATGTGAGTCTGGAAGTTGAGTTTACAGTCTAACCAGACACCTAGGTATTTGTAGTTGTCCACATACTCTAGGTCAGACCCGTCGAGAGTGGTGATTCTAGTCGGGTGGGCGGGTGCCAGCAGCGTTCGATTGAAAAGCATGCATTTAGTTTTACTAGTGTTTAAGAGCAGTTGGAGGCTACTGAAGGATTGTTGTATGGCATTGAAGCTCGTTTGGAGGTTTGTTAACACAGTGTCCAATGAAGGGCCAGATGTATACAAAATGGTGTCGTCTGCGTAGAGGTGGATCTGAGAGTCACCAGCATTCTGTGCTGCCGAGTTCGTATGCTAGCTCGGTAGCTAGCTCAAGCTGGCTAATGTTAACCACACCTCATGCTCTCCACGGACTGTGTGTCCAAATATTTGTTATAACTAACCCAAGATAGACCAGAGCCTGTCGTTTCCAATATGAGCAAATTAATCATAGTGGGCAGAACAAGCAAGGAAGTGGGCAGAGCCTAGCAGGAGCAAGAGAGCTCCTATTGGCGCGTTCTAGCATGTCATTGCATATTTCCTTTAGGGAACGCCTACTTTGTGAAGATTGCCCATGTGCAATAACTCAATTCGCCCTTGCACTCCTTCTAAACAACGCACTTTTTAGAAACTTTGGCAAAGGGTAAAGTCTATTAAAGTCTATTAAACGTAGTCCATTCTGTTTGTTACAGATTCTAGTTATGGAAACAGAAAACTGAGAAAATTAGCAGAAGTCTTCAAAATCCATCTGGCTACTTGTTCTCCCACTGGGCTTCCTCTCAACACCATATTTGGTAGTGAGTGGAAACAACAGGATGCTTCACATTATACATCAGGTTAAATATCTGGCTCATTGTTCTCATGACTATAACATTTGTTGGCCCCTTCAACCTTCAATTATTGCACATTTTCTCATAAAAAGTATATTTCAACACTGTCTGCTCAGGCAACATTGCCGCACTCCTAAACATGGAACCAATCAGAGGTCCCGTACATACCCCTCGTGATGAAGGCAGCCAATGGCCTGCTTCTATCTACGATGTAACTACAGCCTCTTGTGAAAACTGCTGTTTGATGAAGAGAAACAGATATATCTAGCTCCCAAATACTGAAATAAGATAAAAATATGTTTTCGAGTGCACTTGAAATATTCAGCATGCAATACAAATTGTCTTGATAGTATGAAGAAGTAACGCCATGGACATTTTATCCAATTTATTGAAAGCTAGCCAATGTTACAGTTTGAATAGCCTAGCCAGCTACTGTAAATGTCAATTTGTGTTTCATTATCTAGCTATCTCTCTGTCAATGAATTGCATTTTTTTATCATGTTTTGGCATGATTATATGTCTCATTTCAAGTAACTAGCTGCAGGCTTAAAGAAACATTCAAATCATATACTTTGCACAGAAACCCAAATAAAAGTATGTGAATATGTTCAAAAACGTTTGACCGGTACATACATACATATATACAATCTAGCTTGGGCGTGAACGTTATTTACAGTACCAGTCAAACGTTTGGACACACCTACTCATTCAAGGGATTTTCTTTATTTTTACTATTTTCTACATTATAGAATAATAGTGAAGATATCAAAACTATGAAATAACACATATGGAATCATGTAGTAACCAAAAAAGTGTTAAAACAAACCAAAATATAATTTATATTTTATATTCTTTAAAGTAGCCACCCTTTGCCTTAATGACAGCTTTTCACACTCTTGGCATTCCAAGATGGCGGAGCAGTGCGGTCGTGTTCTTTGTTGTGTGTCCGTGTAAATAGCCAGTTTTTTTGTATTTTTCGTACATATTTCCCTATCACACTTTTCATCCTTCTACAAAATATACTTTCCTGCAACCCGCCTCACTCAATGTGGAACGGATTCTATTATTGACTTACCTTTTATCTAGAATCTCCAGTTGAAACTAGCTAGCCAGCTAACTGGCTACTTGCTATTAGCCACCGTTAGCGGTTTTCACCCAGAACATCAGATTTTCTGCCGGAATAACTGAATCACTGGACATTAACACCGGATCGCAACTAGCTAGCCGCAACCGAATGGATGTTGCTGTTGGCTAATCACCACTGCCCCCGAAGCAAGCAACAGTTAGCCTTGAGCTAGCCTCGAGCCAGGCCCATATCCCGGCTATCTACCTCTCTGTCTACCGGACGGGATTAGCCAGTTAACTAGCTACTTGCTATTAGCTACCGTTAGCGATTTTTCACCATTGTCCGTGGCCTGCACTACCTACCAGCCAGCTCTAGCCTGGACTATTATCGGCCAGTCTGCACTGTCTGCACAGCGCGTTATCGACCCAGAACATATCGGTTTTTCTGCCGGAATCACTGAATCACTGGACCTTTAACACTGGATCATCGCAACTAACTAGCTCCAACCAAATGGACGTTGTTGTTGGCTAATCAGCCTTGAGCTAGCCTCGAGCCAGGCCCATCTCCCGGCTATCTACCTCTCTGTCAACTGAACGGGAGCTCCTAGTGTTGACACGGAGCCCCACCGATCCAACACGACTGGTCTGCCGACGAAATCGTCTGATGTGGTTTCAACAGGCTTCCCGTTACGAAGTCGACCACGAAGATCCATCTGCTAGCCCTGGTCCACTAGCACACGCAAGCCGTGGCCTCTTGCTAGCCAGTGCTGTAGCAGCCCCCGAACTACCTCCGAACTCTCCTATTGCTGTTCACCGGACCTTATGATAACTCAGCTATACAGCTGATGCCTGCTGGACTGTTCCTTTATACGGTACCGCATCCTGTTTATGTTTAGCCTCAGGCCAAACTTTGTCGCCATTACCAGCTGTTGTCTTACCTCTCTCGAATAACACCTGTGATTGCTTTATGCCTCTCTCCCATGTCAATATGCCTTGCTTATTGCTGTTTCGGTTATTTCTTATTGTACTATTTCACTGTAGATCCCCCAGCCCAGCTCAACCTGTCTTAGATAGCTCCTTTGTCCAACCCCACATACACGCTGAGACCGACTCAATCAGTGCCTCCAGTGATACTATCTCTTTCATCGTTACCCAAAGCTTAGGTTTACCTCCACTGTACTCATATCCTTCCATATCCTTGTCTGTACATAATGCCCTGAATCTATTCTACAATGCCCGGAAATCTGCCCCTTTTTTTCTCTGTACCCAACACACTAGAAGACCAGTACTTAAAGCCTTTAGCCGTATCCATGCCCTGTAGCCCCCAGTATCACTCCTACTCCCCAGGCGTTATCATTTGTTGACTTCTGTAACCGTAAAAGCCTTGGTTTCTTGCACGTTAACATCCGAAGCCTCCTCCCTAAGTTTCAGTTATTCACTGCGTTAGCACACTCCACCAACCCTGATGTTCTAGCAGTGTCTGAATCCTGGCTTAGGAAGGCCACCAAAAATTCAGAAATTTCCATCCACAACTACAACATTTTCCGTCTCGATAGAACTGCCAAAGGGGTTGGGGTTGCAATCTACTGTAGAGATAGCCTGCAGAGCTCTATTGTACAATCCAGGTCTGTGCCCAAACAGTTCGAGCTTCTACTTCTAAAAATCCACCTTTCCAGAAATAAGTCTCTCACTGTTGCCGCTTGCTACAGACCCCCCTCAGCCACGAGCTGTGCCCTGGACACCATTTGTGAACTGATTGCCCCCCCATCTATCCTCAGAGTTCGGACTGCTTGGTGACCTAAACTGGGATATGCTTAACACCCTGGCCAACCTACAATCTAAACTAGATGCCCTCAATCTCACACAAATTATCAACGAACCTACCAGGTACAACCCTAAATCTGTAAACATGGCTACCCTCATAGATATCATCCTGACAAATTTACCCTCTAAATACACCTCCGCTGTCTTCAACCAGGATCTCAGTGATCACTGCCTTATTGCCTGTGTCCGCGGTCAAACGACCACCCCTCATCACTGTCAAACGCTCCCTAAAACACTTTAGCAAGCAGGCCTTTCTAATTGACCTGGCCCGGGTATCCTGGATGGATATTGACCTCATTCCGTCAGTAGAGGATGCCTGGTTGTTCTTTAAAAGTGCTTTCCTCTCCATCTTAAATGAACATGCCCCATTCAAAAAATTCAGAACTAAGAACAGATATAGCCCCTGGTTCTCCTCAGACTTGACTGCCCTTGACCAGCACAAAAACATCCTGTGGCGTACTGCATTAGCATCGAACAGCCCCCACGATATGCAACTTTTCAGGGAAATCAGGAACCAATATACACAATCAGTTAGGAAAGCAAAGGCTAACTTTTTCAAACAGAAATTTGCATCATGTAGTACTAACTCCAAAAAGTTTTGGGACACTGTTAAGTTTTGGGACACTGTTAAGAATAAGAGCACCTCCTCCCAGCTGCCCACTGCACTGAGGCTAGGAAACACTGTCACTACCGATAAATCTACGATAATCGAACATTTCAACAAGCATTTTGCTACGGCTGGCCATGCTTTCCACCTGGCTACCACTACCCCGGCCACCAGCTCTGCACCCCCCGCTTCTCCTTCACCCAAATTCAGATAGCTGATGTCCTGAAAGTGCTGCAAAACCTGGACCCCTACAAATCAGCTGGGCTAGACAATCTGGACCCTTTCTTTCTAAAATTAGCCGCCGAAATTGTCGCAACCCCTATCACCAGCATGTTCAACCTCTCTTTCATATCCTCTGAGATCCCCAGAGACTGGAAAGCTGCTGCGGTCATCCCCCTCTTCAAAGGGGGTGACACTCTAGATCCAAACTGTTACAGACCTATATCCATCCTGCCCTGCCTTTCGAACGTTTTTGAAAGCCAAGTTAACAAACAGATCACCGACCATTTCAAATCACACCGTATCTTCTCCGCTATGCAATCCGGTTTCCGAGCTGGTCATGGGTGCACCTCAGCCACGCTCAAGGTCCTAAACGATATTATAACCGCGATCGATAATTGACAGTACTGCGCAGCCGTCTTCATCGACCTGGCCAAGGCTTTCGACTCTGTCAACCACCGCATTCTTATTGGCAGACTAAATAGCCCTGGTTTCTCAAATGACTGCCTCGCCTGGTTCACCAACTACTTCTCTGATAGAGTTCAATGTGTCAAATCGGAGGGCCTGTCGTCTGGACCTATGGCAGTCTACGGGGGTGCCACAGGGTTCAATTCTTGGGTCGACTCTTTTCTCTGTGTATATCAATGATGTCGCTCTTGCTGCTGGTGATTTTCAGATCCACCTCTGCGCAGACGACACCATTTTGTATACATCTGGCCCTTCATTGGACACTGTGTTAACAAACCTCCAAACGAGCTTCAGTGCCATACAACACTCCTTCCGTAGCCTCCAACCGCTCTTAAACACAATTAAAACTAAATGCATGCTCTTCAATCGAACGCTGCTGGCACCCGCCCACCCGACTAAAATCACTATTCTCTACGGTTCTGACCTAGAGTATGTGGACTACAAATACCTAGGTGTCTGGTTAGACTGTAAACTCTCCTTCCAGACTCACATTAAGCATCTCCAATCCAAAGTTAAATCTAGAATCGGCTTCCTATTTCGCAACAAAGCCTCCTTCACTCATGCTGCCAAACAGGCCCTCGTAAAACTGACTATCCTACCGATCCTTGACTTCGGCGATGTCATTTACAAAATAGCCTCCAACACTCTACTCAGCAAATTGGATGTAGTCATTGCAAATAAATTCATAAAAAATCCTACAATGTGATTTTCTGGATTTTTTTTCCTCATTTTGTCTGTCATAGTTGACATGTACCTATGATGAAAATTACAGGCCTCTCTCATCTTTTTAAGTGGGAGAACTTGCACAATTGGTGGCTGACTAAATACTTTTTTCCCCACTGTATATGTCCGAACTTAAGAACCAAATAGACTTCCCAAAAAGAATATGGTATTTATTTTATTTTATTTAACATTTTATTTAATCAGAGTCAATTTAGAACCAATGACAATCTGAATGAAGAAATACTAATTATATTCATCTATTTAATAATTAAAAATTTTGAAATATCCAAATTATATAGTGAACAACATTTAGGGGTTTACACTTGCATACAATCAATCTTAAGTTCATAATCAAAACATAATATATATATTTTTAACTTGTTGAATCTGATTTTAGACATGATCTTGTCTAGAGTTGGAAAAAAATGTTGACCTATTTTTCAGTATGATTTCATTCATACAATTAGATTTCATGTAACATGAACAAAAACACAATTTCTTAATCAAAAACATAAGTCAGAACACAGCCTCTCTATTCTCTCATGTGATTTCAGGTCCTCTGACTAGGAAAATGTATTTCCACAATGAGAGCAGTGGTATGTCTTCTCCTCCTGTGTATTAGTATGTTGGAAAGGCTTTTCTCCTGTGTGTATTCTCTCATGCTTTTTCAGGCTCCCTAACCGGGTAAAGCTCTTTTCACATCGGGAACATTGTTAAGGCTTTTCTCCTGTGTGTATTCTCTCATGCGCTTTCAGGCTCCCTCGATGGGTAAACCTCTTTTCACAATGGGAACAGTGGTAAGCCTTTTCTCCTGTGTGTATTCTCTCATGCTTTTTCAGGCTCCCTAAACGGGTAAAGCTCTTTTCACATCGGGAACATTGGTAAGGCTTTTCTCCTGTGTGTATTCTCTCGTGCGCTTTCAGGCTCCCTCGATGGGTAAACCTCGTTTCACAATGGGAACAGTGGTAAGGCTTTTCTCCTGTGTGTCCCCTCTCATGTGTTTTCAGGCTCCCTAACTGAGTAAAACTCTTTCCACAGTGGGAACAGTGGTAAGGCTTCTCTCCAGAGTGTATTCTTGTGTGTTTTTTCAGGTTTCCTAACACAGTAAATATCTTATCACACTGAGAGCAGTGGTATGTCTTCCTATCTTCTGTGTGTATTTCTTCATGTTGTTTCAGGTACCGCAACTGGGTGAACTTCTTTCCACACTGGGAACATTGGAAACGCTTTTTTCCTGAGTGTGTCCTCTCATGTTCTTTTAGGTTCCCTAACTTGGTAAAACTCTTTCCACAGTGAGAGCAATCGTAAGGGTTTTCTCCTGTGTGCGTTCTCTCATGTACTTTTAACTTCCTTAAACACTTAAAACTCTTTCCACAGTGGGAGCAGTGGTGTTGTCTCGCTGGTTTGGACGTCTCTGGGTCTGGTTCCCCTGAAGGACTCTTCCCGCTGTCAGAGTGAGAGTCTGGTCTCTCTCCTGCCAAAGACAAACAGAGTATTTAGTTAAATACTAAACAGAGAACTGAATTAAACCTCCATAAAATAAAACTGTCTTCCTGTGAGGCTAGATTCCTCAATAACCTGAAGTCAGTTTTCAGAACATTCAATAAAAACGTGGTGGCCGCCATAATAATAATAATGATAATAATAATAATAATAATGATAATGATAATTATAATGATAATAATAATGTAGAACATAAAATCTAATCTTGCTTTCATGTTTATAGACTGGGGGACACCTAGTCAGTTCTGAATGCATTCAACTGAAATGTGTCTTCTGCATTTAACCCAACCCCTCTGAATCAGAGAGGTAAGGGGGCTGCCTTAATCGACATCCATGTCATCGGCGCCCGGGGAACAGTGGGTTAACTGCCTTACTCAGGGGAACAGTGGGTTAACTGCCTTGCTCAGGGGAACAGTGGGTTAACTGCCTTGCTCAGGGGAACAGTGGGTTAACTGCCTTGCTCAGGGGAACAGTGGGTTAACTGCCTTGCTCAGGGGAACAGTGGGTTAACTGCCTTGCTCAGGGGAACGGTGGGTTAACTGCCTTGCTCAGGGGAACGGTGGGTTAACTGCCTTGCTCAGGGGAACAGTGGTTTAACTGCCTTGCTCAGGGGAACAGTGGGTAACTGCCTTGCTCAGGGGAACAGTGGGTTAACTGCCTTGCTCAGGGGAACAGTGGGTTAAACTGCCTTGCTCAGGGGAACAGTGGGTTAACTGCCTTGCTCAGGGGAACAGTGGGTTAACTGCCTTGCTCAGGGGAAACAGTGGGTTAACTGCCTTGCTCAGGGGTAACACAATTTTTTAACTGTTCAGTGGGTCGGTAACTGCCAACACTCTACCCGCCAGACTAGATAATGTCATATTTATAGGCTGAGCAGAGCTCTATAATAATAGATCATGTTTTAGGCTGATCAGAGCTCTATAATAATAGATAATGTCATGTTTTAGGCTGAGCAGAACTCTATAATAATAGATAATGTCATGTTTTAGGCTGAGCAGAGCTCTATAATAATAGATAATGTCATGTTTTAGGCTGATCAGAGCTCTATAATAATAGATAATGTCATGTTTTAGGCTGAGCAGAGCTCTATAATAATAGATAATGTCATGTTTTAGGCTGATCAGAGCTCTATAATAATAGATAATGCTCATGTTTTAGGCTGTCATGTTTTAGAGCTCTATAATAATAGATAATGTCATGTTTTAGGCTGATCAGAACTCTATAATAATAGATAATGTCATGTTTATAGGCTGATCAGAGCTCTATAATAATAGATAATGTCATGTTTTAGGCTGAGCAGAGCTCTATAATAATAGATAATGTCATGTTTTAGGCTGATCAGAACTCTATAATAATATATAATGTCATGTTTATAGGCTGATCAGAGCTCTATAATAATAGATAATGTCATGTTTTAGGCTGAGCAGAGCTCTATAATAATAGATAATGTCATGTTTTAGGCTGATCAGAACTCTATAACAATAGATAATGTCATGTTTATAGGCTGATCAGAGCTCTATAATAATAGATAATGCCATGTTTTAGGCTGATCAGAGCTCTATAATAATAGATAATGTCATGTTTTAGGCTGATCCGAGCTCTATAATAATAGATAATGTTATGTTTATAGGCTGAGCAGAGCTCTATAATAATAGATCATGTTTATAGGCTAAACAGAGCTCTATAATAATAGATAATGTCATGTTTTAGGCTGATCAGAGCTCTATAATAATAGATAATGTCATGTTTATAGGCTGATCAGAGCTCTATAATAATAGATAATGTCATGTTTATAGGCTGAACAGAGCTCTATGATAATAGATCATGTTTATAGGCTGAACAGAGCTCTATAATAATAGATAATGTCATGTTTATAGGCTGATCAGAGCTCTATAATAATAGATAATGTCATGTTTATAGGCTGTGCAGAGCTCTATAATAATAGATAATGTCATGTTTTAGGCTGAGCAGAGCTCTATAATAATATATAATGTCATGTTTATAGGCTGATCAGAGCTCTATAATAATAGATAATGTCATGTTTTAGGCTGAGCAGAGCTCTATAATAATAGATAATGTCATGTTTATAAGCTGATCAGAGCTCTATAATAATAGATAATGTCATGTTTATAGGCTGATCAGAGCTCTATAATAATAGATAATGTCATGTTTATAGGCTGATCAGAGCTGTATAATAATAGATCATGTTTATAGGCTGATCAGAGCTCTATAATAATAGATAATGTCATGTTATAGGCTGATTAGAGCTCTATAATAATAGATAATGTCATGTTACAATGAGACACCTAACAATACCATAGACCTACTGTAGGACCCATAACCTCACCTAACAATACCATATACAGTGAGGGAAAAAAGTATTTGATCCCCTGCTGATTTTGTACGTTTGCCCACTGACAAAGATATGATCAGTCTATAATTTTAATGGTAGGTTTATTTGAACAGTAAGAGACAGAATAACAACAGAAAAATCCAGAAAAACACATGTCAAAAATGTTATAAATTGATTTGCATTTTAATGAGGTAAATAAGTATTTGACCCCTCTGCAAAAGGGGGTCTGTCGTAGCCGGCCGCGACCGGGAGACCCATGGGGCGGCGCATAATTGGCCCTGCGTCGTCCAGGGTAGGGGAGGGAATGGCCGGCAGGGATGTAGCTCAGTTGGTAGAGCATGGCATTTGCAACGCCAGGGTTGTGGGTTCAATTCCCACGGGGGGCCAGTATGAAAAATTAAATAATGTATGCACTCACTAACTGTAAGTCGCTCTGGATAAGAGCGTCTGCTAAATGACAAAAAATGTAAAACATTACTTAGTACTTGGTGGCAAAACCCTTGTTGGCAATCACAGAGGTCAGACGTTTCTTGTAGTTGGCCACCAGGTTTGCACACATCTCAGGAGGGATTTTGTCCCACTGCTCTTTGCAGATCTTCTCCAAGTCATTAAGGTTTCGAGGCTGACGTTTGGCAACTCAAACCTTCAGCTCACTCCACAGATTGTCTATGGGATTAAGGTCTGGAGACTGGCTAGGCCACTCCAGGACCTTAATGTGCTTCTTCTTGAGCCACTCCTTTGTTGCCTTGGCCGTGTGTTTTGGGTCATTGTCATTCTGGAATACCCATCCACAACCCATTTTCAATGCCCTGGCTGAGGGAAGGAGGTTCTCACCCAAGATTTGACGGTACATGGCCCCGTCCATCGTCCCTTTCATGCGGTGAAGTTGTCCTGTCCCCTTAGCAGAAAAACACCCCCAAAGCACAATGTTTCCACCTCCATGTTTGAAGGTGGGGATGGTGTTCTTGGGATCATAGGCAGCATTCCTCCTCCTCCAAACATGGTGAGTTGAGTTGATGCCAAAGAGCTCCATTTTGGTCTCATCTGACCACAACACTTTCACCCAGTTCTCCTCTGAATCATTCAGATGTTCATTGGCAAACTTCAGACGGGCATGTATATGTGCTTTCTTGAGCAGGGGGACCTTGCGGGCGCTACAGGATTTCAGTCCTTCACGGCGTAGTGTGTTACCAATTGTTTTCTTGGTGACTATGGTCCCAGCTGCCTTGAGATCATTGACAAGATCCTCCCATGTAGTTCTGGGCTGATTCCTCACCGTTCTCATGATCATTGCAACTCCACGAGGTGAGATCTTGCATGGAGCCCCAGGCCGAGGGAGATTGGCAGTTATTTTGTGTTTCTTCCATTTGCGAATAATCGCACCAACTGCTCTTTGGTCTTGGCCATGGTGGAGAGTTTGGAAATCTGATTGATTGATTGCTTCTGTGGACAGGTGTCTTTTATACAGGTAACAAACTGAGATTAGGAGAACTCCCTTTAAGAGTGTGCTCCTAATCTCAGCACGTTACCTGTATAAAAGACACCTGGGAGCCAGAAATCTTTCTTATTGAGAGAGGGTCAAATACTTATTTCCCTCATTAAAATGCAAATCAATTTATAACATTTTTGACATGTGTTTTTCTGGATTTTGTTGTTGTTATTCTGTCTCTCATTGTTCAAATAAACCTACCATTAAAATTATAGACTGATAATTTCTTTGTCAGTGGGCAAACGTACAAAATCAGCAGGGGATCAAATACTTTTTTCCCCTCACTGTATATATTTAAAGTTATAGGCTGAGCAGAGCTCTATAATAATAGATAATGTCATGTTTATAGGCTGAGCAGAGCTCTATAATAATAGATAATGTCATGTTTATAGGCTGATCAGAGCTCTATAATAATAGATAATGTCATGTTTATAGGCTGATCAGAGCTCTATAATAATAGATAATGTCATGTTTATAGGCTGATCAGAGCTCTATAATAATAGATCATGTCATGTTTATAAGCTGATCAGAGCTCTATAATAATAGATAATGTCATGTTTATAGGCTGATCAGAGCTCTATAATAATAGATCATGTCATGTTTATAGGCTGATCAGAGCTCTATAATAATAGATAATGTCATGTTTATAGGCTGATCAGAGCTCTATAATAATAGATAATGTCATGTTTATAGGCTGAGCAGAGCTCTATAATAATAGATAATGTCATGTTTATAGGCTGATCAGAGCTCTATAATAATAGATAATGACACCCTTGATAAAGATGAGCCAAAATTACTGTATAAAATAAATAATTTAAATACTGAGCTATACGCAAAAAAAAGGGGAAATTATAAGTTATACTAATACTATTTATTAGGCAAAGTTGTTTAACAAATAATAACAACAAAATATTGACACCTCCGTTTTCAATACCTCACCTTGCGAGGATAACGGCACTGAGCCTTTTTCTACAATGTTTTATGAGATTGGAGAACACATTGGGAGGGATCTTAGACCACTCCTCCATACAGAATCCTTCACATCATTCATCTGTGCTTACGGCCTGCCCTCTTCAATTCAAATCAAATCAAATCAAATTTTATTGGTCACATGCGCCGAATACAACAGGTGCAGCAGACATTACAGTGAAATGCTTACTTACAGCCCTTAACCAACAGTGCATTTATTTTAAACAAAAAAGTAAGAATAAAACAACAACAAAAAAGTGTTGAGAAAAAAAGAGCAGAAGTAAAATAAAGTGACAGTAGGGAGGCTATATATACAGTAAAATAAAGTGACAGTAGGGAGGCTATATATACAGGGGGATACCGTTGCATTGTCAATGTGCGGGGGCACCGGCTAGTTGAGGTAGTTGAGGTAATATGTACATGTGGGTAGAGTTAAAGTGACTATGCATAAATACTTAACAGAGTAGCAGCAGCGTAAAAAGGGTGGGGGTGGGGGGCAGTGCAAATAGTCCGGGTAGCCATGATTAGCTGTTCAGGGAGTCTTATGGCTTGGGGGTAGAAGCTGTTGAGAAGTCTTTTGGACCTAGACTTGGCACTCCGGTACCGCTTGCCGTGCGGTAGCAGAGAGAACAGTCTATGACTAGGGTGGCTGGAGTCTTTGACAATTTTGAGGGCCTTCCTCTGACACCGCCTGGTATAGAGGTCCTGGATGGCAGGGAGCTTTGCCCCAGTGATGTACTGGGCTGTACGCACTACCCTCTGTAGTGCCTTGCGGTCAGAGGCCAAGCAGTTGCCATACCAGGCGGTGATGCAACCAGTCAGGATGCTCTCGATGGTGCAGCTGTAGAATTTTTTGAGGATCTGAGGACCCATGCCAAATCCAAATCATCACAGGTTTTGAATGGGTGACAAGTCCAGAAACTGAGATGGCCATTGCAGAATGTTGATTTTGAGGCGTATTAACCATTCCTTTGTGCATCCTTTGTGGATTTTGATGTGTGCTTGGGGTTATTGTCTTGATAGAAGATGCACTTGCGGCTACGTTTCAGCCTCCTGGCAGAAGCAACCAGGTTTGGTAATGTGTAAAGTTCATGATGCCGTTGACCTAAACAAGTGTCATGGTGGTAGTAGCAAATATTCAAACGAGAACTTTAATGGCCGAAGTGGAGAAGGGTTCCATGTGAACAGCAGTTGAACATGGGTCAGTCGGTCCTAAGAGATGGGCGAACGCCGTTCGGAAGGGAGGGGCGATGGCCTCCGTCGCCCCCGGCCGATCGAAAGGGAGTCGGGTTCAGATCCCCGAATCCGGAGTGGCAGAGACGGGCGCCGCGAGGCGTCCAGTGCGGTGACGCGACAGATCCCGGAGAAGCTGGCAGGAGCCCCGGGGAGAGTTCTCTTTTCTTTGTGAAGGGCAGGGCGCCCAGGAATGGGTTCGCCCCGAGAGAGGGGCCCAAGCCCTGGAAAAGCGTTGCGGTTCCGGCGGCGTCCGGTGAGCTCTCGCTGGCCCTTGAAAATCCGGGGGAGAGGGTGTAAATCTCGCGCCGGGCCGTACCCATATCCGCAGCAGGTCTCCAAGGTGAACAGCCTCTGGCATGTTAGAACAAGGTAGGTTAAGGGAAGTCGGCAAGTCAGATCCGTAACTTCGGGATAAGGTTTGGCTCTAAGGGCTGGGTCAGTCGGGCTGGGGTGCGAAGCGGGGCTGATCTAGCCCAGAATCAGTGGAAAAGCGGCAATACAAGAAATTGAAAGATGGGAACACATACACAAACCAATAGCCACCTCCACTGCCAAGGCTAGGTTGTTGATTAAGGCCTGCATGCCCATCAAGGGGCCCGCTACGAGGGAGGGGCCCGCTACGAGGGAGGGGCCCAAACCCAGCGTCGCAGTTCGAATAGAACAAAAGAGAAAACATCAATCACCCCTAGAAAGTGAACACACATACAGCTGGAAAGACACTAATGGAAAAACAGCAATAACAAGTAAAAGAGAGTAAAGAACAGACGGCACGGGGCTCCAGACAAGACAGAGACAAGACAGAGACAAGCAGGAATACTTTAGCGCACCACCGGATTGCCAGGGATGTGCCCGACCGGCTTCATCCCCCCCTCTCCCCGCTAGACACGGTCACATGGGGAACCTGCCCCGTCCGGCAGGGATTGGGGGTTGCCGGTGAACCGGGTCTTCCCACCACGGTCTCACATATCAAGCGATTGGGTCGTGCCCACGTAGCGCGGCTCCAGGTACCTAGCAAACCACTCTGCGCCCTGGTATAATGTCTCTCCTCCCGTCGCCTCGGCAATGAATACGCCTGAGAAAGGCAGCGACCAAAGACGAGGTTTCCCGAGGAAGCCCCCGCGACGGACAACGATATCAGGGGGCTGTCCAACCCAGGCGAACCACCATCCCCAATACACGGGGTCCGCGACAAACTCAGAGCGGCGGTCAAGGCCTTCAGGGGGACGGATGGGGAGCACGAAATCGGGCCCATCTCAATATCCTTTAGGGGTGCCGATCAGAATTGTGCACTGATCGAGTCTTCGGCACTTGAACTACAGAAGTTGCTGGGCAAAGTTGCCGGAATGGAGGGAGGAAACAATACAAGGGAAAACAGGCCTATGAGCGGTAACAAAAGAGGGAAAGTTAAGAGTACGGTCTACCGTCAACAACAGATGTTGTTCGAGAAAGACCAGTCCAAACTGGCGGCCCTAATCTTAGACGGCGAACGGTTCGTGTGCCATCCCCATGCCAGAACTCACTCTGGCCTTTGCCAACAGGTGGCGGGCCACGAAGCCGTTCAATGTGCTGGGCCAATTCCGCGCCGAAGGAGGGGCCAACAATGGTGAATTCCAGCATCTGATCTCAGCAACGGAGGTATGCAAAAACCTCAAAGCAATGAAAAAGGGCACTGCAGCGGGACCAGACGGAGTAACCAGAGAAAGTCTGGTCAGTTGGGACCCAAAGGGAGACAAGTTGGCTAGCCTATTCTCGATGTGGCTGGTGTCAGGGGCCCTTCCATCGGCCTTCAAAGAGTGCCGCACTACCCTAACACCCAAAACATCCGACCCAGCAGAACGGTTGAAGAGCGGAGGGTGGAGGCAAATCACCATCGGATCCGTAGTGGCAAGGCTCTTCTCAAGGATTATCACTGCCAGGCTGGCGCGTACCTGCCCAATACATCCAAGACAGAGGGGCTTCATATCCGCCCCGGGGGTGTTCAGAGAACTTGATGTTGCTACAGGGGCTCGTCAAGAAGAGTTTAAAAAAACAACGAACACCCCTAGCGGTGGTATTTGTGGACTTTGCGAAGGCCTTTGACTCTGTATCGCACCTTCAGGGTGTTCTAGGGCAAAGGGGCCTCGAACAGCACATCATGGAGCTGATCCGGAGCACCTATGAGAAAAAGCACAACTTCCATTATCATTGACGGAGTAAAATCCGCAAAGATTGACATGTCGGTCGGTGTTAAGCAAGGTGACCCAATGTCACCTCTGCTGTTCAATCTGGCTCTGGATCCGTTGATCCAGACACTCGAACGACCACGGCTCGGGGGGTCGGGTCGGAAGGCAGCCAGACCACCACTTTAGCGTTTGCCGATGACTTGGTGCTGTTGAGCAGCTCGGTGAAGGGTATGGGACAAAACATGGCAATTCTGGAACAATTCTGACAACCAACGGGGTTAAAAGGTGCAGCCACAGTTTTTTCATTGAGAAAGGCAGCAACGGAAAAGGGGTGAGACCTCGTTCAAGGGAAATGACTGTTCAGCCTGGAAACTGAACAGAGAGGACGTGCACATGATTGGGCCGGATGAATCGGAAAAGTATCTTGGAATGGAAATAAACGCATGGGCAGGCATTGTTAAACCGGAACTGATCGGGCTACTTCGTGATTGGATAATGCAAGATTGGGCGGGCGGCGCTAAAAACTTCACAAAAAGGTCAAGATGTTGAACTCCTTCGCTGTCCCGAGACTGACCTACAAAGCTGACCACTGCAAACTAAAGTCAGCCGACCTGAACAAAATCTATTGGAATGATAAGAACCGCGGTGAACGAGTGACTCAACCTCCCGTTGAGTACCTGCAACGGATTGCTCTACACAAAACACAGAGACGGGGGCCTGGGCATCATGAAATTGGCCCGCCAGATTCCATCGATCCAGGCCATAAGGATCCACCGGTTGTGGCACTCGGCAGATGAGTGCACAGGGAGGATAACTCGCAGCACAGTTGAGGAAGCGGAATTCAAGGGAACATGGTTGAGAGCAGGCGGAAAAGGGTCAACTACCGCCACGCGGATCAACCGAATGTCAAATGAATGATATTCAAAGGAGACAAGCCCCACTTCGCCGGTGCTCCTCACAGCACAGTGAAGAAATTCAATGAAGCGTTGCCAGTAACTATGACTCTCTTAAGATGGCATGGCCATCTCAGTCTCCAGACTTTAACCCCATTGAAAACCTATGGTTTGGTGTCAAAATGAGAATGCACGGCCATCTCAGTCTCCAGACTTTAACCCCATTGAAAACCTGTGGTTTTGAATTGAAGAGGGGCAGTCCATAAGGGCAGGTGAGGGATATCAAGGATCTGGAAGGACTCTGTATGGGGGAATCGTCTAAGATCCCTCCCAATGTGTTCTCCAAATCATTAAACATCTTAGAAAAAGGCTCAGTGCCGTTATCCTCCCAAGGTGAGGTATTGAAAGGGTTTTGAAAACAGGGTTGTCAATACTTTTCACCCCTACCTAATTGAGAGGAAAACATTCCTCCAGTGTTTCCCTTCTATGGCATTTAGAATCGTTGCAGTTTAGACTTAAAAACGACTAAAACCAGATATAAAGGACATAGAGGAAATAATTGAGGTATTTATATTTAAAACCTGTTATTTATTATAAGATAATCCATGAGAACTAACAAGCCCCAAAATAAAAACTAGACCGTCAGGGAGAATCTAATGGCATTTTGTTATTTACATTTTACATTTTACATTTTAGTCATTTAGCAGACGCTCTTATCCAGAGCGACTTACAGGAGCAATTAGGGTTAAGTGCCTTGCTCAAGGGCACATTTACGTCATTTAGCAGACGCTCTAGTCCAGAGCGACTCACAAATTGATGCATTCACCCTATAGCCAGTGGGATAACCACTTTACAATTTTCAAAAATTCCTCCAGGGGGTTCCCTTCTATTACTTTTAGTCCTATCCCAGGTATTCCTTAAAGAGGTGGGGTTTCAAATGTCTCCGGAAGGTGGTGAGCGACTCATAGAGTGTGGGGGGGGTAGAAGGATTACTTTATCCTATCCCAGGTATTCCTTAAAGAGGTGGGGTTTCAAATGTCTCCGGAAGGTGGTGAGTGACTCCGCTGTGGGGTGGGGTGGGGGGGGGGGGGGGTTATGTTTGAGTCACTCAGATAGCATGACATAAGCCATGTCAAAATGTGTAGAATTGTAGTAAACTAGTTTTAAAAACAGGAAAAGGTTGTCCCTGATGCCAAGAGGCCTGACCAATTTCTTTTTATAACAATTCCACTAAGGGTGACAATCATTTCAGACCCCACTGTATTACTGTCAATGTTATTGGATGCATTGATCCATTTTTAGCGTTTTGTCGGTGCCCCTGTTTAAGACTGTACTTACTGGCGTTAATCCTATCTTCAGTCTCCTCCTCCTCCTCTTCTTCTTCCTCCTCCGCCTCCTCTTCCACTCCAAAACCTGAATCCTCCTCTATCTCTTCCTTCACCGTAACATCCTCCTCCTCTTTCACTCTGAACGTTTCTTCCTCTTTTTTCACTGTAACGTCTTTCTCTTCTTCTTTCACGGTAACAGCCTCACCCTCTACTTCTTTCTTTACTGTAACATCCTCCTCTTCCTCCTCCTCTTTCACGACAACGTTCAGCCACAGACCCTCTTTCTCTGTCCAGCAGACCTCCTCGTCTTTAGCAGGAGGAGAGTACCTTAGTGAGCTCATGGTCGGGGATGTTAGTTAGCATTAGCTTAGGGCCAGGCTAATTTAGCTGCCTAACAACGTAAATATTACATTAAATTTGGTAACTAGTAGATACGACAGAAGTGTGTTCAAAACACAGTGGCAAATATACACCGAAATTGGTCTGAAGGGCTTAAATGTTTCGGCGGTGTTGGATAGCACGCTAACGAGGTGTCGTTGTTGTTCTCGAAGAAGCTTCCCGTCCACTAGATTATACGTCACACTGGCAGCATCGACTGGGCTACGTTCAATACATACAAACGTAATACAACGTTAAATTGAACCAAAAACGGTACTGTACACGAACGACTACTTGAAAAAACGGGGAGGGGTTGGGTTGTGTGTTAAAAACGCACAGCCCCCTTTAAATAAGTCACTCATTGATTACAGCCACACCCACCGAACGGAGCAAACGTATCTCAAAGTCTGTGTCGTTTAGCACAAACCGTTCCACAACGTAGCAAACGTTCAGACGACCTGAATGCACCGCTGAAAGACGCCAAATAGAGATAAATAGTAATGGCGTCTTTTTGTAGGCACTAACTCCGCCATGGGGGTAAAGCCTATGGGGAAATGAATTGTTTTTTTTTTGTAGGGTTTTTGGATAAACACCGAAAATAAGGTCTGTGGTAAACACAGGCTTAGGAGTTCTTATGTGTTGTGTTCTATGAGACTCTATAACGTCACTTTTTGTGAATTTTGAAGCATTTATTTTATGAAAACAAGCACATAAATCAAATGAAATTGTATTTGTCATGTACACATATTTTGCATATGTTATCGCAGGTGCAGCGAAATGCTTATGTTTCTAGCTCCAAAAGTCAGTGCAGTAATACCTAATAATTCAAAACAATACACACAAATCCCAAAAATAAATAAATAAAAATATAAAATCACATTTTATTGGTCACATACACGTGTTCAGCAGATGTTATTGTGGGTGTAGCGAAATGCTTGTGCTTCTAGCTCCGACAGTGCAGTAATATCTAACAAGTAATATCTAACAATTCCACAACATATACCCAATACACACAAAACTAGTATGAAATGAATTAAGAATATATACATATATGGACAAGCAATGACAGAGCGGCATGGACTAAGATACCGTAGAATAGTATAGAATACAGTATATACATATGAGATGAGTAATGCAAGATATGTAAACATTATTAAAGTGGCTAGTGTTCCATTTCTTAAAGTGGCCAGTGATTTATAGTCTCTGTCTATAGGCAGCAGCCTCTAATGTGCTAGTGAAGGCTATTTAACAGTCTGATGGCCTTGAGATCGAAGCTGTTTTTCAGTCTCTCGGTCCCAGCTTTATAATATAATATAATATGCCATTTAGCAGACGTTTTTATCCAAAGCGACTTACAGTCATGCGTGCATACAGCTTTCATGCACCTGTACTGATCTCGCCTTCTGGATGATAGTAGGGTGAACAGGCAGTGGCTCGGGTGGTTGATGTCCTTGATTATCTTTTAGGCCTTCCTAAAGGCCAAGCCAAATTTATTTCACCTCCTGAGGTTGGAGAGGCTCTGTTGCGCCTTCTTCACCACACTGTCTGTGTGGGTCGTCCATTTCAGTTTGTCAGTGATGTGTACACCAAGGAACTTGAATCTTTCCACCTTCTCCACTGCGGTCCAGTCGATGTGGACAGGAGGGTGCACCCTCTGCTGTTTTCTGAAGTCCACGATGGAAATAGCTACACCATGTCACCACCAACCAATGAAATAACAATACAAATCATGGTGATGGAATTCCAAAGATAGTTGGAGTCAGTTTGTCAAAGCACTGTTGTGTTTATTTATTATCAAGAGAGAAAAAAGGACAGCAAAAGCATGACATAGTCATAACTGTATGTCTCACTATGGTTACTTGAACATTTTCAAATGCGTTACTTTGATAATATGATACAGTAAAACATACTATAGACAGTTAGCATGTTGCTTCTGTGCTGACAGGACAGGATCAACTCTCACTTGACTTGTTGGCCATTTTAAAAACAAGCCAACATGGCACTTATTAGGGTTGAGTTACATACATACATAAAGGGACATGCACCCGCAAGTAAGGGGGGCATGCTATATCGCATTTTACACAGCCATCCAAAAATCACCAATACAAAATAAAGAAAGAAAGAAAGAAAGAAAGAAAGAAAGAAAGAAAGAAAGAAAGAAAGAAAGAAAGAAAGAAAGAAAGAAAGAAAGAAAGAAAGAAAAAAAGAAAGAAAGAAAAGAAAGAAAAGAAAGAAAGAAAGAAAGAAAGAAAGAGAAGTTAAGAGAGTGAGAGAAATTAAGAAGTAAAAGATGTTTGGCACAGGAGAAGGGAAGGCCACAGTAACACTGGAGACTGATCAGGAGTCAACCATTTTGTTTCTTTTAGACCACACATATACAGTCATGTGAGTAATCTCATAGAACATCTCTTAAAGCACTTTTTTTTAAAGCCAGATAGAAAGAACAGTCTTTAGTATTTACAGAGAGGGCAGGACAATGTCATCTGGGTCCTGTGTGTTGAATTGGGGTAGGGGAGGCAGGGTTTAGAGGGGGCGGGGCATGTGTCTCTCACATGATGGCAGTCTCAGTGTGAAGTCCACGATCATCTCCTTTGTTTTGTTGACGTTGAGTGAGAGGTTATTTTCCTGGCACCACACTCCTCGAGCCCTCACCTCCTCCCTGTAGGCTGTGTTGTCATTGTTGGTAATCAAGCCTACTAATGTTGTGTCTACTGTTGAGTTTCTCCCATTCTTCTATGAAGATCCTCTCAAGCTCTGTCAGGTTGGATGGGGAGCGTCGCTGCACAGCTATTTTCAAGTCTCTCCAGAGATGTTCGATCGGGTTCAAGTCCGGGCTCTGGCTGGGCCACTCAAGGTTATTCAGAGACTTGTCCTGAAGCCACTCCTGCGTTGTCTTGGCTGTGTGCTTAGGGTCGTTGTCCTGTTGGAAGGTGAACCTTCGACCGAGTCTGAGGTCCTGAGCACCCTGGAGCAGGTTTCATCAAGGATCTCTCTGTACTTTGCTCTGTTAATCTTTCCCTCGATCCTGACTAGTCTCCCAGTCCCTGCCGCTGAAAAACATCCACACAGCATGATGCTGCCACCACCATGCTTCACCGTAGGGATGGTGCCCGGTTTCCTCCAGATGTGAGGCTTGGCATTCATGGTCTGAGAGTCCTTTAGGTGCCTTTTGGAGGAGTGTCTTTTACTGAGGAGTGGCTTCCGTCTGGCCACTCTACCATAAAGGCCTGATTGGTGGAGTGCTGCAGAGATGGGAGAACCTTCCAGAAGGACAACCAACTCCACAGAGTTTGGCCTGGAAGAGTCTCTAAGAAGAGTCTTGGTGGTTCCAAACACTCTCTATAACTCTATACGGTGTCTTCAGAAAGTATTCATACCCATTGACTTATTCCACATTTTGCTGTGTCACAGCCTGAATTCAAAATGGATTGCAAAAAATAATAATATTCACCCATCTACACACAAGGAAAGCCAAGTTAACAAACAGATCACCGACCATTTCGAATCCCACCGTACCTTCTCCGCTATGCAATCCGGTTTCCGAGCTGGTCATGGGTGCACTTCAGCCACGCTCAAGGTCCTAAACGATATTATAACCGTGATCGATAATAGACAGTACTGTGCAGCCGTCTTCATCAACCTGGCCAAGGCTTTCGACTCTGTCAACCACCGCATTCTTATTGGCAGACTAAATAGCCTTGGTTTCTCAAATGACTGCCTCGCCTGGTTCACCAACTACTTCTCAGATAGAGTTCAATGTGTCAAATCGGAGGGCCTGTTGTCTGGACCTCTGGCCGTCTCTATGGGGGTGCCACAGGGTTCAATTCTTGGGCCAACTCTTTTCTCAGTGTATATCAATGATGTCGCTCTTGCTGCTGGTGACTCTCAGATCCACCTCTACGCAGACGACACCATTTTGTATACATCTGGCCCTTCATTGGACACTGTGTTAACAAACCTCCAAACGAGCTTCCAAGCCATACAACACTCCTTCCGTAGCCTCCAACTGCTCTTAAACACTAGTAAAACTAAATGCATGCACTTCAACCGAACGCTGCTTGCACCCACCCACCCGACTAGAATCACTACTCTCGACGGATCTGACCTAGAGTATGTGGACAACTACAAATACCTAGGTGTCTGGTTAGACTGTAAACTCTCCTTCCAGACTCACATTAAGAATCTCCAATCCAAAGTTAAATCTAGAATCGGTTTCCTATTTCGCAAAAAAGCCTCCTTCACTCATGCTGCCAAACATGCCCTCGTAAAACTGACTATCCTACCGATCCTTGACTTCGGCGATGTCATTTACAAAATAGCCTCCAACACTCTACTCAGCAAATTGGATGTAGTCTATCACAGTGCCATCCATTTTGTCTCCAAAGCCCCATATACTACCCACCACTGTGACCTGTACGCTCTTGTTGGCTGGTCCTCACTACATGTTTGTCGTCAAACCCACTGGCTCCAGGTCATCTATAAATCACTGCTAGGCAAATCTCCGCCTTATCTTAGCTCATTGGTCACCATAGCAACACCCACCCGTAGTATACGCTCCAGCAGGTATATCTCTCTGGTCATCCCCAAAGCCAACACCTCCTTTGGCCGCCATTGCTTCCAGTTCTCTGCTGCCAATGACTGGAATGAAATGCAAAAATCTCTGAAGCTGGAGACTCTTATCTCCCTCACTAACTTTAAGCATCAGTTGTCAGAGCACCTTACCGATCACTGCACCTGTACACAGCCCATCTGAAATTAGCCCGCCCAACTACCTCATCCCTATATTGTTATTTATTTTGCTCATTTGTACCCCAGTATCTCTATTTGCACATCATCTCTTGCACATCTATCATTCCAGTGTTAATACTAATTGTAATTATTTTGCACTATAGCCTATTCATTGCCTTACCTCCATAACTTGCTACATTTGCACACACTGTATATATATTTTCTGTTGTATTTTTGACGTTATGTTTTGTTTTACCCCATATGTAACTCTGTGTTGTTGTTTTTATCGCACTGCTTTGCTTTATCTTGGCCAGGTCGCAGTTGTAAATGAGAACTTGTTCTCAACTGGCTTACCTGGTTAAATGAAGGTGAAATAAATAAATAAAAAATAAAATAAAAAAAGGACAAAGTGAAAACATGTTTTTAGACATTTTTGAAACATCTCATTTACAAATTTTAAGTATATATTAATATACTTAAATTAAATATATACTTAGTATATTAGTTAATAATTTTTATTTAAGTATTCACACCACGCTGAGTCAATATATGGTAGAATCACCTTTGGCAGAGATTACAGCTGTGAGTCTCTTTGGGTGAGTCTCTAAAAGCTTTGCACACTTGGATTGTGCAACATTTACCCATTACTATTTTCAGAATTCTTCAAGTTCTATCAAATTGGATGTTGATCGTTGCTAGACAACCATTTTCAAGTCTTGCCATAGATTTTCAAGCAGATTTAAGTCAAAACTGTAACTCTGCCACTCAGGAACATTCCCTGTCTTGTTGATAAGCAACTCCAGTGTAGATTTGTCCGTGTGTGTTTTAGATTATTGTCCTGCTGAAAGGTGAATTCAAATCAAATCAAATTGTATTGGTCACGTACACATATTTAGCAGATGCTATTGCGGGTGTAGCGAAACGCTTGTGTTCCTAGCTCCAACAGTGCAGTAGTATCTAACAATTCACAACAATACACACAAATCTAAAAGCAAAAGAATGGAATTAAGAAAATATATAAATATTAGGATGAGCAATGTAGGAGTGGCATTGACTAAAATACAGTAGAGGTGAAAAATCTGTCGATGTGCCCTTGAGCAAGACACTTAACCCTAATTGCTCCAGTAAGTCGCTCTGGATAAGAGCGTCTGCTAAATAACAATATATATACAGTGGGGAGAAATAACATAGCTAGTTGGCTAAATAGCTAAACCTAGCTGGCTGGCTAAGATAACTGCATATACAGTGGGGAGAACAAGTATTTGATACTATTTGGCTGGAGTAATGGAGAGGACAGTGTTTAGCTAGGACAGGTGGTAATCTATCACAGGTGGTAATCTATCACAGGTGGTAATCTATCACAGGTGGTAATCTATCAAAGGTGGTAATCTTTCAACTTCACCGCATCAAAGGGACGATGGACGGGGCCATGTACCGTCAAATCTTGGGTGAGAACCTCCTTCCCTCAGCCAGGGCATTGAAAATGGGTCGTGGATGGGTATTCCAGCATGACAATGACCCAAAACACACAGCCAAGGCAACAAAGGAGTGGCTCAAGAAGAAGCACATTAAGGTCCTGGAGTGGCCTAGCCAGTCTCCAGACCTTAATCCCATAGAAAATCTGTGGTGGGGAGCTGAAGGTTCGAGTTGCCAAACGTCAGCCTCGAAACCTTTAATGACTTGGAGAAGATCTGCAAAGAGGAGTGGGACAAAAATCCCTCCTGAGATGTGTGCAAACCTGGTGGCCAACTACAAGAAACGTCTGACCTCTGTGATTGCCAACAAGGGTTTTTGCCACCAAGTACTAAGTAATGTTTTGCAAAGGGGTCAAATACTTATTTCCCTCATTACAAATGCAGATAAATTTACAACATTTTTCTCATTTTTCATCTCTGGATAAGAGCGTCTGCTAAATAACAATATATATGTCTCAATATAATAGTATTATATAATTATATACATTTAAAATAAACTTTGAAAATAAAATATTTTCCTCAACTGCGATACCCACTCCAGTCAGCAGATGGCGATGTGCGTCTTTCAGGCGATGCTGAAAGCGTGACGTATAATCTAGTGGACGGGAGGCAACAGTCAACCACCTCCGTAGCTTGTTAGCCAACAGCCGAAAGATTCAAGCTCTAGAAGCTTTCGGTGTATATTACTGCTACTGTGTTTTAAACACACTTCGGACGTATCTACTTGTTAACCTATTTAATTTAATATTAAGTTGTTATTAGTCAGCTAGCTGGCTGGTTAAGTTAGCACTAGCCTAGCTAGCTAACATCGCCGACCATGAGCTCACTAAGCTACTCTCCTCCTGCTAAAGAAGAGGACGTCTGCTGGACGGAGAAAGAAGCTCTAGTGAAAGAGGAGGAGGAAGAGGAGGATGTTACAATACAAAAACAAAGTAGAGGGTGAAGCTGTTACCGTGAAAGAAGAAGAGAAAGAAAGTGAAAGAAGAGGAAGGGGAGGGGACGCGTTGTTGCCTACATTCCATATTTGGACTTTTTATTATTTATATATCATCCATTGATTTCTTGAAGATGCTAACACATGCCTCATGAGCTTAGTTTCAACTGGTCGTACCCCATCAGATTCCCAAAATAAGCTTTTTTCTTCCTACTCCAGGTTTTAGAAACAATGTAATGTAAGCCCAACACTGTATTCTGCCTCAACAATGGGTTAAAACTATAATATTGATGTCATGGATGGTTCAGTCCTTTGCATCCATAATGTCTGTCTATGATTTTTTGAGAGTAGTTACAATTTCTCCAGGTTTCCCAATCCTCATCTTATTACCAAAAACGTGGGTGATGACAGCTTTGTTATTGTATTGAACTGCAGATTTGATGATTGCATTGACCTTTGTGTGCGCTTTTATGTACAGGAGCAACCTAGTTTTAAAAACAGCAGCAAAATTGGGGCATGGAGAAAATGTAACCCACTCTCAAATTCATAGAGAAAGTTATTAGTAGCCAACCTTAACACCAAAACCTAGCAACCCTATCAAGAAGTTCAGACATCTTGGCTGTATAACAGTTATACGGTTTTGTCTGGCTTGACAGTCTCTGGACCCAGGTTTTGAGTCCAGCTCAGGGCTAACCCCGAATTCACTACACTACACTATGAATACAAGGACTGCTGGCCATCTCATGCGGTCAAAAATCATGAGTTTTTAAAACCTGTTTTTTGAGAGACTATACAGTGTTTGTTTACAACCAGTGGCCTATTATAGTGTGGGAGAAAAAAAGTGATTTTAGTCAGCCACAATTGTGTGCAAGTTCTCCCACTTAAAAAGATTGAGAGAGGCCTGTAAGTTTCATCATAGGTCAAACGTCAACTATGACAGACAAAATGAGAGAGAAAAAAACCCAGAAAATCACATTTGTAGGAGTATTTTTTATGAATTATTTGCTATTAGCAAATTATGGGTGGAAAAAATAATCATCTCTCCCTCCGGTGTCAATAACAAAAAGTTTCTCAATACTTTGTTAAATACCATTTGTTGGCCACAATCGGACACAGAATTCAAACTTTTTTCTGTAAGTTCTTCACAAGGTTTTCCACACACTGTTGCTGGTATTTTGGCCCATTCCTCCATGCAGATCTCCTCTAGAGCAGTGATGTTTTGGGGGGCTGTCGCTGGGCAACACGGACTTTCACCTCCCTCCAAAGATTTTCTATGGGGATTGAGATCTGGAGACTGGCTAGGCCACTCCAGGACGCTTGAAATGCTTCTTACGAAGCCACTCCTTCGTTGCCCGGATGAAAGCGGTGTGTTGGGATCATTGTCAAATGGCTGAAAGACCCAGCCAAGTTTCATCTTTCATGCCCTTGCTGATGAAGGAGGTTTTCCACTCAAAATCTCACGATACATGGCCCATTCAATTCTTTCCTTTACAACGGATCAGTCGGTCTGGTCCCCTTTGCAGACAAACACCAGCCCCCACAGCATGATGTTTTCCACCCCCATGCTGTCAACAGTAGTGTATGGTGTTCTTTTGATGCAACTCAGCATTCTTTGTCCTCCAAAAAACGACGAGTTTGAGTTTTTAACCAAAAAAAAAATTATATTTTGGTTTTCATCTGACCATGTTTAGAACATTCTCCCAATCCTCTTCGGGATCATCCAAATGCACTCTAAAAGCAAACTTCAGACGGCCGCCTGGACATACTGGCCTTAAGCAGGGGGTCACACGTCTTTCGGCATTCATGCAGGATTTGAGTCCCTGGCGGCGTAGTGTGTTTTTAACTGATGGTAGGCTTGCGACTTTGGTCCCAGCTCTCTGCAGGTCATTCACTAGGCTCCCCCCCGTGTGGTTCTGGGATTTTTGTCATCACCCGCATCTTGCCTGATCATCAATTTTGAATGTACACGGGGTGAGATCTTGCACGTGTAGCCCGCAGATTATCGAGGGAGATTATCAGTGGTTCTTGTTAGTCTTCCATTTCTAATAATTGCTGCGCACACAAGTTGATTTCTTCAAACCAAGCTCGCTTACCTATGTGCAGATTCAGTCCTTCCCAGCCCTGGTGCCTAGGTCTACAATTGTGTTTTGGTGTCTCTTTGACAGCTGGCATTCTTTGGTCACTATGGCCATAGACTGGAGTTTGGAGTAACTGTGACTGTTTGAGGTTGTGGACAGGTGTCTTTTATCCTACTGGGGCTAACAAGTTCAAACAGGTGCCATTAATACAAGGTAACGAGTGGAGGACAGAGGAGCCTCTTAAAGAAGAAGTTACAGGTCTCTGTGAGAAGCCAGAAATCTTGCTCTGCTTTGTAGGTGACCAAATACTACTTATTTTCACCAAGAATTTTCAAATAAAATTCATTTGCAAATCTAACAATGTGATTTATCTGGAGAAAAAAATTCTTAATTTTGTCTGTCATACGTTGGACACGTACCGATGATGGAATAATTACAGGCCTCTTCTCATCTTTTTAAGTGGGAGAGAAACTTGCACAATTGGTGGCTGACTAAATACTTTTTTCCCCCTACTGTACAAGCTTATGTTTGGGTTTTTGATGGGGAAATACATTTGAGGCATTTATAAGTTATATTCTTCACGAATCAATGGATATAACAGTATATGCGGTCTTTCTATAACGCCAGTGAGGATTCCTTGCATTTATGGCAGTTGGTTCCCTTGGGGGTCAGAAATTTTGGTCAATCCAACCACCCTTCAGAGCCCCCAATGCTCTTCCAGTAAAACAAAGCATGCCTTTTCAATCGCGCCGGGCACCCCCCCACCCGAAGAATCCCATCTTGAGGGGTTTGGACCTAGGTATGTGGAACTACAAATACCTGGGTTTTGGTTAATTTAAACTTCATTCCAGACCACATAAAGAATCTCCAATCCAAATTTAAAATCTAGAAACGGTTCCCTTTTTTTCGAAACAAAGCCTCCTTATCGAGGGGGTTTGGAGGGCGCCGTCGACTGAGGGTTTTTTTCCGTTGCCCCCTTGGTTTTTTTAAAGTTTATGGAAATTTTTAGCGCAAACCTTTTTATTTTCTATTTTATTTGGTGATCCTTCCCGAAAAAACCGACTATTTATTCCAAATTCAGCATGTCGAGAAACATAACCAAAAGCATGACTTTGAAAAAACCCCGGCCAAAGAACACTCTCATCCCCGCCCTCCCCTGACCTGAGACCCGGGGACTGATACTCTACCCGGGGGGGCGGCTGGCCCTGGGGGGCCCAAATGAACATACTCAGGTCAAACTATACGTCTGAAAAGTGAAATGAAAAGGGGGGGGTTGCTACGATTGACCCAAATAAAGGGGGTTTCTGATACTTTAAAACAATCTAACCATCCTGGGGAAAACAACAGTCCCGGCCCCCAATCCTCACTAAAAACAACAAGGAGTCGCACATACAACGTTGCCCCGGGAAACCCTTTCGCAAAAATGCCCCGCCCCCCGGGGCTCGAAAAGTAGCTGGGGATTTAAAAAAAGGGAAAGAGAGCGGGTAATTTTGGGAGGGATTTCTCGCCGAAAAACCTGAGACTTTATCGGGCCCGGGTCAGGGGAATGCCTGCGCCACGGATTCTTTTTCTGGGCTGCTAAAGGAGTTCTAGCCTTTGGGATGAAAAGCCCCTGTTTGATCTCCCCCGGCGCTGCGCCCAAAGCCCCGGGGGGGGGAAGGGGCCCCTGCCATAATTTTCGAGTGCATTTTTTCCTAAAATGGGATTTCCGACCCCCGCAACCCCACCGAGCTTTCAGGACGAGTTCTCCCTCCGGATACCCCCCCACTTTTTCCGGGCAGCGCGCAGTTTTGGGACGGCCAAACGTACTTCGGGACCACCCAGGTGGAAGTAGGGAAAGCGTTTCCCCGGGCCCGTTTTGGGCTTCTAGATGGTAAAGACAACATTAAATCCCCGGGATGAGGCTCTCTCACTTTTCAACGCACTCAAAAAGTCTTAAAATTGCTCATTTCAGCTTTGTTTTAGCGAATGGGATAGAAGTAACCCCCCTTTGGTACAACGTTTGCTAAACTTAATTTTTATATTTTGGGGGGTTGGCGTCCCCATCAGCTTATTTGATTTGTCTAATTTTGATCATTAGTTGCTTCCTTAAAAGATTCAGTCATTTTAATCTCATTGTAGCGGTTTTTACAAAATCCGTTTTTTCCAGCGGTCGCTCCCTTTCAGTTTTTTTAAATAGTGTCTCAGGACTCAAAATATTTTTGGGTTTATTGCTTACTGCAGCCTTGCATTGACCGAAAACGTAAATGCTTCCCGGCGACACTTTTTTTTGGGGTCTTCCTTAATTTTAAGCTCAGAGCGTCTTTACCCGAAGCTTTTTAAAACGTCGCACAGTTTTTTTGGTTTTGGGTTGTATGTCTCAGCATTCAAAGACAACTATTATAAAAATATTTTATTATTTTTTTTGTTTGTTTACTCGATTCCTCATTTAAAATTGGTTTTTTCGGTGAGGCCTTTAACATTCAATTTTTTTCTTTTTTTTCTCTCTCAAACCCTGCTAAAAGACGGGGAATAAATTATTAATCTAAAAGTGGTTTTTTGAAATTCCTCGCACAAGGGTTTTCACCTTAATTTCTTTTTTTTAAAAAATGTTTACTTTTTTTGCTGTTTGATCCCTAACAAAACACGATTTTTAAAGAGGGGACGGGGGTTTTGGGTTTAAGCCCGCACTTCACAGACTACGTGGAAGAAAACATGCTTTTTTAGGTTTGTCCCCTCGTTTGGGGAGGTACGTCTGGGATGGGGGGGGGGGTGGGGGGGGGGGTTGAATTTTTTCATTCTAATGTTGTCTTTCTGTCTTTTTTGTTTTTTTTTGGGGACTTTTTCTAAACATCACCACCGAAATTTACTCTAGACTTTTGGGGGGTTCTGGGGCTCTTGCTTTCCTTTCTTGTCTAATACAGGGTTTATAACGGGAATCCCCAGGGGGGCCGAAACATGGCAAAAAAATTTTCGTAAAACCCAAAAGGGGGTTTAAATAACCCAGTGAAACGTAAGAGGTTTTGACACCTTAAAGGGTTTGAATCAAATTTTTTGCTTTTCTCAAAGACTCACTTGGGGCTGGGCATTCGGGATGCGGGGGGACTGGGTTGGTCAAGTGTTAAACTCTAACTTTTAGTAAATCAAGGGGGGCTCCCTTTTGGTTTGTAAAGTCACCCCTTTGTGCTTGAGGTTATGGACCCTAAGGGCATACGTCATAGAAACCGGTAAACTGTTTTCTACCCCTCTTTTTTTTGGCTATTTTTATTCCCAATTGGGAGACAAAAGTTTCATTTTTTTCCTTTTGTTGCTATCCCCAAATTTTAGATCTTTTTATTGTTTTTAGGGGGGGATTTCAACGCAAATTCCCCATTTCTTGACAACCTCCGAACAACACGGGCCCCATCTAAATGTGCCCTATTTATTCAAGCCTTTTTTTTCAAAAATATCCCATGTTTGAGGCCGGGCTTTTCTACTCCTACAGATAGCAGATTCCTTTTTATTCTCATGTTCCAAACATCTCCCGGTTTGTTTATTTTTTGGGACAAAAAATTTGCCTAACCTTCGGAGTGTACTTAAAAGAGATTTGTTTTTCGGACCTTTTCCCTTAGTGCTTGAACTAGAGTTTCCCCACGACCCCTATGGTTTCAATGGGTTTTAAACCCCATTTTACTCTAGAAAAGGGGTTTGTAAATTCATTTTTCTGAAATCACCTTATTTAGAAACTAATTCACACCAGGATGCCCTGCTTACCTTTGGGGGTCTCTCAAACATACCTACGTGGCCAAATTATTTTTATAACCCAAACCAAAACAGAGTTCGCTCTCACACTTGGGCCCCTGAGCGAATCCATAGCCAGGGAGGAGAGATGCCCGGGTTTCCCTTCCCTCTGATCTGCATAAGACGAAAACCCCCCCCAATCTGTTTTTGAGAGCTTTTCCCAGGCAAGCTGAACAGCTCTTTGCGAGCCGGTACGAGGTATGAAAAGGCAAAAGGCCCAGTAAACCCCTTGCACTAAATCCGTAAATCTGAGGCCTCACTTTTAACCAAAAATAAGGACCCCGTCTGGTGCCACCACAGTTTACATAAAGGATCAAAGATCAAATTTAAACAATTTTATTTCGTATCACCTCTGAATCCCCCCAAAACCCCTTGCTGATTGATTTTTTCTTTTAAAGGCCCGAAATGCCTTCAATTGATAAGACCCCATGACTACTAAAAAGAATTTACCTGAGGGGTTGAAAGCATGTTTTGCAATGAAAACGGTAAATCACCGGGTCCGGGGGTTTTTCCCAAACCCAATTTTTACAGGACGTTTTCTGGGCTCTTTGCCCATTTTGTTTCGACTATTTGCAGAGTGCCCTTTAATACCTCAAAACACCCCCTAGTCTTTATCAAGCTTTAATTTCATACTATTAAAGAAAAAAAGACCCTCTGGGAAAGTGGATCCTTTCGCCCAATCTCGCTTTTTAAAATGTGATTACAAAACCTAGCCCAACTTTAGCCATCCGTATGGAAGGCTGCTGCATCAAATAAAAACACTTGACCCGACCCTTTTGAGAAAATAGGGATTTTTTTTCAATATTAGGGGCCCCTTTTGAAATACGTACTCCCCCGGAGGAACCCAGAGGTGGTGGTCTCCCTTGATGCGAAAAGCGTTTTACCGCGTTATTTGGGTTACCAACAGCCACCCTTTAAGATTTGGCTTTGGCCCCAAAATTTTTGCGTGGAAAAGTTCTTATTTTCCCCCAGGCTTTGGTACGGGCAACAAATTTTCCCCTGACATTTTCCCTTGCACCGCGGGTCCGACGGGCTTCCACTCCCCCCTTTTTGTTTGCTTTGGGAAACGAACCTTCCCCCATTCATTACGCTCAAAGATCCACAAGGGAAAAATCCACGGGCTCAAGCAGAAAGTCTCCTAATCGGATGACCTCCTTTTTTTATCTTAACCCCGATACCTCATTGCACGCGCCCTTTTGTTCTTAAAAAATTTGGGTCAAAATTTAGGGACAAGCGAAACTAGGAAGAGGGGGTTTTCTGTAAAAAAAGGTGCTTTAAAGTGCCCTTTTACAAGCTCTCAGTTTGGATTGTCCGGGTCAATTTCCCCATTGGGAGTCAAAATGACAAGAAAAATTTAATTGTTTCAGGAAAAATTTGGTTTTCCTGCAACGTTTGAAAAAATCTTTTTCTTTTTGGAAAGCCTACCTTTTTCTTCGGGGGGATAATGATTTAAAATGAGGGTTCCAATTTCTATTTTATTTTTTAAAGTCTACCCCCTTTTATTCAAAAACTTTTTTTTTTTCATGGGCAAAAAATTCAGTTTTATTTTGGGGTGGCAAAGGGACCCCCGGATTTGGGAGAAACATTTTCAGAACCCAATCATGGGGGGTTTGCTCTACCAATTTTTAGACTACTATTGGGGTCAAATTTTTGAGCCCTTCTGTACTGGCTACAGATATCCCACTGGCCCTAGACCAATCGGGCCAGATGAGTCTGAACGTGTAAAACCCGCTGCACTTTCTTTGTGTTTTTGTCGTCTCCCCAGGTCCCCCTTTGGGAAAAGGTGTGTCAACCCAAATTTTAAAGCGTCTCTTAAAATTTTAATCGTTCCGCTTAGCCTTTGGCCCCGGGTTTTTTTATCAGGCCCAATCAATCAGAACTTTTATTTCCTCCCTCTTTTGAATGATGGGGCTTTTGACACTGGGACCACAGGGGCCCCTTCCCCACCAGCCCCAATTATTCTTTGATGATACATTGCCTCTTTTGCTAGCTACAGGAAAAGGGTTAACCTCCCCCAATCCCACTTTTTCCGCTATCTCCAGATAGGAAAATTGTCGAGCTAACAACCGAATTTCCCCCCTGGCCGTGAATACGCTAAGAGAGCATCCGGGGCTCAAGCTTCCCAGGGGGGCAATTTCAGATGTATATGCATCATTTATGACTTACAGACCCTTCTTTGGGCCTTAAAGACTCGTGGGGAAAAGGGGTTTGGGGGAGGAAATTGGGGAAAAACCCGGAAACTGTGCTGCGCGGGGGGCATTTGTCCCCTTTTTGCACTAACACAGCCTCTTCAATTTAAGGGGTTCACCGTATCCATGGTCTGGGCCCGACTTGAAGAAAATTTTTCTGTTTTATTCTGGTCAGATGTAAAATTGAACCGGCCACATGTTGCATTTTTGGGGCTGTCATAAAATGTCAGGTTTCTGGGAATTAATATTTAAAGTTTCTCTGATATAAAAAAACACTTTATGACCCTCTCCCCTTACACCCTTTTGGAGTACGCCCAAACCCCCCCCTGCAAGAATCCATTTGGACACGTTGCATAAAACTCTTTTTGTAACGGTAATACTACAAACTGGAAGATGGCAGCTCCCCCCCTTATAAATTTGGGGGAGAGATGTGTTTGCTCTTGAAACAAAAAAAAAAATTCATTCACGTGGGAACCCCAAAATTTTTAAGAGGCTTGGGGTCCTTCCGGTCTTATTTAAAAAGCCATCCCTTTTTAGCTTCCCATAAAAACCAAATAAGTCTGTATTTTACCTCCCTGTGACTTTGGGGTTTTGGGTCTTTTTCTGTGTTTTTTCTGGGGGGGGGTGGGGGGCATTAAGGTGATGTTATTGATTGTGACCTGCGGAGCCCTGTTCACTGCCGGGAGAGACTAAGGTGGAGTTTTTTCCCAGTTTTGTAATTTTTTTAATTCTGTTCACGCCTACATAAAATTATCAATATTCATTGTTTATTTTTAAAAGCATTGTAACTTTTACCTTTTGGTCCAGTGGATGATTGTCCTTTGGCTTGAATCGTCTGTTGAGTGGTGCTTGTTTCCACCCCATGTTTTTAACTTTTTTTACAGGAACCAATGGTGAGTCTTTGCCCATCCTGTCCTTGATGTTTTAGATTGCCCTTTAACCATGTGTGCCTTCTGCCTTGTGTGTTTAACTTGTCTAAAGTATGGTATCTTTAAAGTGCTCTCTTTTTGTTTGTGTGGTTTATGTAGTGCTCTTTCTATTTTTGTCGTAGTTCTGTATATTATTTGTATGTGTTGGTCTTGTTCTGTGTGCCTTTAAAACTTTTTAAACAGAGTCCTCTGTGGGCCTAAAGCCTCCTTCATTCATGCTGGCATTTTTGCGCTTATAAAACTGTTTATGGCTTTCGAATCCTTGACTTGTGCGACTTTTTTTTGCAAAATACCCACCACTGTGACCTGTACGCTCTTGTTGGCTGGTCCTCAATACAGTGTTCGTCGTTCAAACCCACTGGGCTCTTCATGACATCTATAAATCACTGCTAGGCAAAAAAAAAATCTCCTCGCTTATCTTAGTTCTGTGGTCCCCATAGCAGACCACCCACCGTAGTCTGCCGGCTCTCAGCAGGGTATATCTCACTTGGTCATTCCAAAAAGCCAACACATCCTTTGGTACGCCATTCTTTCCAGTTTTCTGCCGTACCAATGATCTGGAACGAATTGCCACAAAATCTCTGAAGCTGGAGACTCTTATCTACCCGCACTAAACTTCTTAAGCATCAGTTGCTCAGAGCACCTTCCCGATCACTGCACCTGTAAACAGCCCATCTGAAATTAGCCCACCCAACTACCTCATCCCCATATTGTTATTTATTTTGCTCTTTTGCACCCCAGTATCTCTATTTGCACATAATCTCTTGCACATCTAGCATTCCAGTGTTAATACTATTGTAATTATTTTGCACTATAGCCTATTTATTGCCTTACCTCCATAACTTGCTACATTTGCACACACTGTATATATATTTTCTGTTGTATTTCTGACTTTATATTTTTTACCCCATATGTAACTCTGTGTTGTTGTTTTTATCGCACTGCTTTGCTTTATCTTGGCCAGGTCGCAGTTGTAAATGAGAACTTGTTCTCAACTGGCTTACCTGGTTAAATAAAGGTGAAATATAAATACATAAATAAATGGGGAGTCACACTCTCGCGACTTCGAGGCTATATACAGGGGGTACCGGTACCGAGGTAATGGGCTGGGGGTACAGGTTAGTCCAGGTAATAATGAGACTATATACAGGGGGTACCGGTACAGAGGTAATGGGCTTGGGGCTATATACAGGGGGTACCGGTACCGAGGTAATGGGCTGGGATACAGGTTAGTCCAGGTTATAATGAGGCTATATACAGGGGGTACCGGTACTGAGGTAATGGGCTGGGGTACAGGTTAGTCCAGGTAATAATGAGGCTATATACAGGGGTACCGGGTACCGAGGTAATGTGCCGGGGTACAGGTTGGGTCCAGGTAATAATGAGGCTATATACAGGGGGGTACCGGTACCGAGGTAATGGGCTGGGTGTACAGGTTAGTCCAGGTAATAATGAGGCTATATACAGGGGGTTACCGGTAACGAGGTAATGGGCTGGGGTACAGGTTAGTCCAGGTAATAATGAGGCTATATACAGGGGGTAAACGGTACCGAGGTAATGGGCTGGGGTACAGGTTAGTCCAGGTAATAATGAGGCTATATACAGGGGGTACCGGTACCGAGGTAATGTGCAGGGGTACAGGTTAGTCCAGGTAATAATGAGGCTATATACAGGGGGTACCGGTACCGAGGTAATGTGCCGGGGTACAGGTTAGTCCAGGTAATAATGAGGCTATATACAGGGGGTACCGGGGGTACCGAGGTAATGGCTGGGATACAGGTTAGTTGAGGTAATTTGTACATGTACAGTACCAGTCAAAAGTTTGGACACACCTACTCATTCCAGGGTTTTCTTTATTTTTTACTATTTTCTACATTGTAGAATAATAGTGAAGACATCAAAACTATGAAATAACACATATGGAGTCATGTAGTAACCAAAAAAGTGTTAAACAAATCAAATTATACAGTGGTGTGAAAAAGTGTTTGCCCCCTTCCTGATTTGTTATTTTTTTGCATGTTTGTCACACTTAAATGTTTCAGATCATCAAACAAATTTAAATATTAGTCAAAGATAACACGAGTAAACACAAAAATGCAGTTTTGAAATGAAGGTTGTTATTATTAGGGGAAAACTAAATCCAAACCTACATGGCCCTGTGGGAAAAAGGGTTTTGCCCCCCCCCCCCCCCCCCCCCCCACCCCCCCATGTTATAAACAACTCAACTGTGGTTTATCACACCTGAGTTCAATTCCTCTAGCCACACCCAGGCCTGATTACTGCCACACCTGTTCTCAATCAAGGAATCACTTAAATAGGACCTGCCTGACAACGTGAAAGTAGCCCAAAAGATCCATCAGTCTGGAAGAGGTTATAAAGCCATTTCTAAAGCTTTGGGACTCCAGCGAACCACAGTGAGAGCCATTATCCACAAATGGCGAAAACATGGAACAGTGGTTACCTTTCCCAGGAGTAGCCGGCCGACCAAAATTACCCCAAGCAAGAGCGCAGCGACGACTCATCCAAGAGGGTCACAAAAGACCTCACAACAACATCCAAAGAGCTTCAGGCCTCACTTGCCTCAGTTAAGGTCAGTGTTCATGACTCCACCATAAGAAAGAGACTGGGCAAAAAATGGCCTGCATGGCAGAGTTCCAAGACGAAAAACCACTGCTGAGCAAAAATAACATTAAGGCTCGTCTCATTTTTGCCAGAAAACATCTTGATGATCCCCCAAGACCTTTGGGAAAATACTCTGTGGACTGACGAGACAAAAGTTGAACTTTTTGGAAGTTGTGTGTCCTATTACATCTGGCGTAAAAAAGTAACACTGCATTTCAGATATGGCAATATAGAAGCAAAACCGGATGGACATCATGAAAATGATCGGAGAGGTTGAGAGTAGAAGAAGTTCAGGAGCAAAAACAAAAAAAATTATAATATATATAATAGAATTATTGTAAAATTAACTCTGTCCATAAGGTGTAGATAGTAAGTATAGACCGGAAGTAGAGGCCTGGGCATTGTTGTTCACTAATTTACCCCAAGTAGGGAAAGGATGGTGGGGTTGAAAAGTAATAAAGGGGAGTATATATATATAAAAATAAAAAAATAAACATGGGGGATTGGAAGTGATGCAGACAATTACATTGATAGAAGATACAATCTATCTGCAATATTAAGCTGATTATTCCCCCCCCCCCCCCCCCCCCCCCCCCCCCCCCCCCCCCCCCACCCCTGCCCCCCACTGTATTTCAGATAAAGAACATCATACCAACAATAAAATATGGTGGTGGTAGTGTGATGGTCCGGGCCTGTTTTGCTGCTTCAGGACCTGGAAGACTTGCTGTGATAAATGGAACCGTGAATTCTGCTGTCTACCAAAAAATCCTGAAGGAGAATGTCCGTCCATGTGTTCGTGACCTCAAGCTGAAACGAACTTGGGTTCTGCAGCAGGTCAATGATCCAAAACACACCAGCAAGTCCACCTCCTGAATGGCTGAAGAAAAACTAAATGAAGACTTTGGAGTGGCCTAGTCAAAGTCCTGACCTGAATCCTATTGAGATGCTGTGGCATGACCTTTAAGAAGGCAGTTCATGCTCGAAAACCCTCCAATGTGGCTGAATTACAACAATTCTGCAAAGATGAGTGAGCCAAAATTCCTCCACAGCGCTGTAAAAGACTCATTGCAAGTTATCGCAAACGCTTGATTGCAGTTGTTGCTGCTAAGGGTGGCCCAACCAGTTATTAGGTTGTAGGGGGCAAACCCTTTTTCCCACAGGGCCATGTGGGTTTGGATTTAGTTTTCCCTTAATAATAACAACCTTCATTTCAAAACTGCATTTTGTGTTTTACTTGTGTTATCTTTGACTAATATTTAAATTCGTTTGATCTTAAACATTTAAGTGTGACAAACATGCAAACAAATAAGAAATCAGGAAGAGGGCAAACACTTTTTTCACACCACTGTATTTTATATTTGAGATTCTTCAAAGTAGCCACCCTTTGCCTTGATGACAGCTTTGCACACTCTTGGCATTCACTCAACCAGCTTCATGAGGTAGTCACCTGGAATGCATTTTCAATTAACAGGTGTGCCTTCTTAAGTTAATATGTGGCATTTTTTTCGTTCTTAATGCGTTTGAGCCAATCAGTTGTGTTGTGACATGGTAGGGTTGGTATACAGAAGATAGCCCTATTTGGTAAAAGACCAAGTCCATGTTATGGCAAGAACAGCTCAAATAAGCAAAGAGAAACGACAGTCCATCATAACTTTAAGACATGAAGGTCAGTCAATCCGGAAAATTTCAAGAACTTTGAAAGTTTCTTTAAGTGCAGTCACAAAAACCATCAAGCGCTATGATGAAACTGGCTCTCATGAGGACCGCCACAGGAATGGAAGACCCAGAGCTTCCTCTGCTGCAGAGGATAAGTTCATTAGAGTTACCAGCCTCAGAAATTGCAGCCCAAATAAAGACTTCACAGATTTCAAGTCACAGACGTATCTCAACATCAACTGTTCAGAGGGGACTGGGTAAATCAGGCCTTCATGGTTGAATTGCTGCAAAAAAAAAACAACTACTAAAGGACACCAATAAGAAGAAGAGACTTGCTTGGGCCAAGAAACACGAGCAATGTACATTAGACCGGTGGAAATTGAGATTTTTGGTTCCAACCGCCGTGTCTTTGTGCGACGCGATGTGGGTGAACGGATGATCTCCGCGTGTGTAGTTCCCACCGTGAAGCATGGAGAAGGAGGTGTGGTGATGTGGGGGTGCTTTGATGGTGACACTGTCTGTGATTTATTTAGAATTCAAGGCACACTTAACCAGCATGGCTACCACAGCATTCTGCAGTGATACGCCATCCCCATCTGGTTTGGGCTTAGTGGGACTATCATTTGTTTTTCAACAGGACAATGACCCAACACACCTCCAGGCTGTGTGTAAGGGCTATTTTACCAAGGAAAGTGATGGAGTGCTGCATCAGATGACCTGGCCTCCACAATCCCCCGACCTCAACCCAATTGAGATGTTTGGGATGAGTTGAACCGCAGAGTGAAGGAAAAGCAGCAAACAAGTGCTCAGCATATGTGGGAACTCCTTCAAGACTGTTGGAAAAGCATTCCAGATGAAGCTGCTTGAGAGAATGCCAAGAGTGTGCAAAGCTGTCATCAAGGCAAAGGGTGGCTATTTGAAGAATCTCAAATATAAAATATATTTTGATTAGTTTAACACTATTTTGGTTACTACATGATTCCATATGTGTTATTTCATAGTTTTGATGTCTTCACTATTGTCCTACAATGTAGAAAATAGTAAAAATATAGAACAACCCTTGAAATGAGTAGTTGTGTCCAAACTTTTGACTGGTACTGTATGTTATTGTTAGATGAAGTTATGGGCCAATTTGGCATACACTTAGTGTGCAAAGGTAGCCAAAGAGCATTTTACGACACAGAGCTTAATGTGAGTTTCCTTGAGTAGCACTCCCGATCTTGCTCTGATAATGTGTGGTAATATTCAGAATACATTGTGAAAAACTAAAATCTTTGCTCACCATTTTTGCTCCATGCAGATGTACTACATCCATAACTAGCGATTTCTGCATTAGCATGGAGGAGTTTCTGCAGCCAAATTGTCTTGCATAGCAACAAACAGCAAACACAGAAAGGGTCCTATATTGGAGAGTAAAAAGTCTTCTGGCACTCTGCTTAGGATTTCAACAACTTTAATAACTTATTTCGAGCCTAGAATCATCGATGTTACTACTAATCTGAAAACAAGACAAAATATGACTATTGTTGCTCACTTGACTGTCTTAAGACAATTGTCAAATAATTAAAGATGTCAGTTGTTGTACAATTTCATGGGTATGCTCTGGGTATCACCTTTTATCTCAAATAAACAGTGTATTTCTGCTGTTGTGGGTTCTTTAACCATCTGTCTGACTTTGTCGTTCACACAGGAGACAGACGTGGCTATCGTGGATCCTCTGGGGAGCCTCAACAACATGATGCTGACGAGGCAGAAAGGTCTCTCTCCAGATCAGAACACCTTAAGAAAAACCATCTGATACCCACTGGGAAGAAATCTCACTGCTGCTCTGACTGTGGGAAACGTTGCAAGTCTTCATCAGAACTTAAAATACACCAGCGAGTACACACAGGAGAGAAACCTTATAGCTGTGATCAATGTGGGAAGAGTTTTACTCGGTCAAGCGGCCTGGTAGTACATCTGAGAATACACACAGGAGAGAAATCTTATAGCTGTGATCAATGTGGGAGGAGTTTTTTACTCAGTCAAGCTCCCTGATAGTACATCTGAGAACACACACAGGAGAGAAACCTTATAGCTGTGATCAATGTGGGAGGAGTTTTACTCGGTCAAGCTACCTGATAGTACATCTGAGAAGACACACAGGAGAGAAATCTTACGACTGCTCTGACTGCAGAAAGACTTTTTGTTAATTTAATAGATTTAAAATCACACCAGAGAACACACACAGGAGAGAAATCACCATATAGTTGTACTCAATGTGGGAGGAGTTTTACTCAGTCAAGCTCCCTGATAGTGCACCAGAGAACACACACAGGAGAGAAACCTTATAGCTGTTCTCAATGTGGGAAGAGTTTTACTCGGTCAAGCTCCCTGATATTGCACCAGAGAACACACACAGGAGAGAAACCTTACGACTGCTCTGACTGTGGAAAGACTTTTGTTAGTTTAAGAGCTTTAAAATCACACCAGAGAACACACACAGGAGAGAAATCACCATATAGTTGTACTCAATGTGGGAAGAGTTTTACTCAGTCAAGCTCCCTGATAGTGCACCAGAGAACACACACAGGAGAGAAACCTTATAGCTGTTCTCAATGTGGGAAGAGTTTTACTCGGTCAAGCTCCCTGATATTGCACCAGAGAACACACACAGGAGAGAAACCTTACGACTGCTCTGACTGTGGAAAGACTTTTGTTAGGTTAAGAGATTTAAAATCACACCAGAGAACACACACAACACAGGAGAGAAACTATATAGCAGGAGATAAATGATATAGCTGTACTCAATGTGGGAAGAGTTTTATGCAGTCAAGTGGCCTTATAGTACATCTGAGAACTCACACAGGAGAGAAGACGTATAGCTGTGATCATGTGACAAGAGATACTCTGATAAAATATCTCTGATCAAACATCAGAAAATACATACATGAAGGAGTTGTTTCATGATATCAATGAAATAATGTCACAGTGTAGAATATTTAAAACATTGTAGTAGGCGTATTTTAATTAATATCACAATGTAGAACCCTAAACGTTTCCCCTGTTCAATTTATTTCAGCATGATATGGATATTAGCCTCTGGGAAAAAATCCAGGCTCTGAATTGAAAGAGTATTTATGTGATTTAACAAAAAGTGAAAGAAAAAAAGTTGTGTTTACACTTACCTTGTTGGCAACCCACTTGAATCAAAATGCAACACTTCAAAAAAGTAGCTAGCTGTTTTCTACAAATTGTCCTTCAACCAGTGATGTACACATTATTCCCAGATTCCATGTGGTGTTTGAGCTATTCGTTTTAACAGGATGTGCAACCTCATCTCCCCCCTCTCCCGCAATTGATTTCAACATGATATCGATTAAATAAGTGTTGCGTTCCTTTGTTTAGCGACCCATAAATGTAAATACATCACTCCAAAATGTAGCTGACTGTCTTCTGCAGGTTGTCCTCTAACCAGTGAGGTAAAATATATCTCCCATTTCCATGTGTTTTTTTAGTTGTGTTAGTTTTCAACAGCAGGTACAACCTGATCTCCCCCATAATCGATATCAGTTACTTATTGTTGGTGCTTGTGCAGTTTATAAGGTGCTTGTTTTAATATGATTATTGTGGCACATTTGTGTAGATAGTACAGTTTCGGTTTCGGTTTTCAATATATCACAAAACTGTTTTTGCATATTGGTTATTGATTTGGACATGTTAAAAACTGTGTTTGACATTGAGGTTTTCCCACGTAGCAAAATGTCATTGAAAAGACATTGAAAAGAAGATTATGCCTGATGTCCAATATAAACTCAGCAAAAAAAGAAACGTCCCCTTTTCAGGACCCTGTCTTTCAAAGATATATTTGTAAAAATCCAAATAACTTTCACAGATCTTCATTGTAAAGGTTTAAACACTGTTTCCCATGCTTGTTCAATGAACCATAAATAATTAATGAACATGCACCTGTGGAACGGTCGTTAAGACTTACAGATGGTAGGCAATTAAGGTCACAGTTATGAAAACTACGGACACAAAAGAGGCCTACTGTTGACTGGAAAACACCAAAAGAAATATGCCCAGGGTCCCTGCTCATCTGCGTGAACGTGCCTTATGCATGCTGCAAGGAGGCATCCTCCCTCATGTGGTACCCTTCCTGCAGGCTCATCCTGACATGACAATGCCACCAGCCATACTGCTCATTCTGTGCGTGATTTCCTGCAAGACAGGAATGTCAGTGTTCTGTCATGGCCAGTGAAGAACCCGGATCTCAATCCCATTGAGCACGTCTGGGACTGTTGGATCGGAGGGTGAGGGCTAGGGCAATTCCCCCCAGAAATGTCCGGGAACTTGTATGTGCCTTAGTGGAAGAGTGGGGTAACATCTCACAGCAAGAAACTGGCAAATCTGGTGCAGTCCATGAGGAGGAGATGCACTGCAGTACTTAATGCAGCTGGTGGCCCACACCAGATACTGACTGTTACTTTTGATTTTGACCCCTCTTGTTCAGTTTATGTCTCAGTTGTTGAATCTTGTTATGTTCATACAAATATTTACACATGTTAAGTTTGCTGAAAATAAACGCAGTTGACAGTGAGAGGACTTTTTTTGTTGCTGAGTTTACATTCGGTTTTAGTTGAAAATATGTATTTTCAGGTCGTTTTTTCAACTACTTGACAACAACTTAATTTCAACGTACTTGCAGCCTATAAACATGGACGCAGTATAATAAATTGGTCTATAATCAGTTTTATTAACAATCTTACATCACTCCAGTATTTCTTTACAACATTCAAGTGCTACTTGTCTTTATTCCACTACTGAAGAAGCATGACTCAAATCACCTACTCATATTTCAAACATCCAGCCTGACAAAATATACATTTTTAATTATTCAATGCCTCACCATTAAGTGAATTATTGCCAATACATATTAACAAAGGGGTGATCATTTGGTGTTGATATGTTATATTTACAATTCATGCAACATTTAGTAATCATAATTTATGCAACGAACTGACCATTTTGGGGTACAATTATATTTGACATTGTTGCACTGCTTGTAGAATATCAGGGTTCATTCTCAGATGTGCCAACCCAAATGTACTAGAGCATGACATTGGGGACTCGGCCCCGATCCAACAACATGCCTATCGAGTGAACCCTGAAAAGAGAGAGAAGCTCCGCAGTGAGGTGGAAAGTTACTACGGGGATATTGCAGGAGTTTCCTCTTGAAATTAGACATGTCCATGGTAAGGACACAACTTGGTTGCTGATTGTCTCAAGGGTGGGCAGTCAAAACGATTTGTGTTTTGCATTTAGCCAGTGCGTTGTCATGGATCACAATTTATTTTGACTGCACGTTTTTCTGTATTGGAGATGAGTTTTGTTTGGGCTCGTTCCAAGGGGACGAGAGTTCTAGAAGCTAATGAGTTTTAGGAAGACGAGAGTTCTAGAAGCTAGTGAGTTTTAGGAAGACCAGAGTTCTAGAAGCTAGTGAGTTTTAGGAAGACCAGAGTTCTAGAAGCTAATGAGTTTTAGGAAGACCAGAGTTCTAGAAGCTAGAGAGTTTTAGGAAGACCAGAGTTCTAGAAGCTAGTGAGTTTTAGGAAGACCAGAGTTCTAGAAGCTAGTGAGTTTTAGGAAGACCAGAGTTCTAGAAGCTAATGAGTTTTAGGAAGACCAGAGTTCTAGAAGCTAGTGAGTTTTAGGAAGACCAGAGTTCTAGAAGCTAGTGAGTTTTAGGAAGACCAGAGTTCTAGAAGCTAATGAGTTTTAGGAAGACAAGAGTTCTAGAAGCTAGTGAGTTTTAGGAAGACCAGAGTTCTAGAAGCTAGTGAGTTTTAGGAAGACCAGAGTTCTAGAAGCTAGTGAGTTTTAGGAAGACCAGAGTTCTAGAAGCTAGTGAGTTTTAGGAAGACCAGAGTTCTAGAAGCTAGTGAGTTTTAGCAAGACGAGAGTTATAGAAACTAGTGAATTTTAGGTCAGTAACTTATAACCACGGAACCACCCCAGACCTTTCATGTATGACTTAAAGCACCTGAGTATTAGATTTACTGCCAGGGTCTAGTATGTCACTGCCAGGTCTGATTTTCTCTTTGGTTTTGAGCCCACAGCAAGAAGGCACCAGAGCCTATTGTGGTAACAGGTTCACACTAGATAACACAACCACACAGTGCATGAAAAACATGAGGTGTGGCTAACGTTTGCAAGCTTGAGCTAGCTACCGAGCTAGCATACAAACTCGGTAGCACAGAGTAGATTCTCCATATGACGTTGAGAAATAGTGCATTGTGGGTAGTTTAGAAGATATCCCGAAATAAGTTAATAAATATGTAATAAAGCAAAAACATAACTGTTTGAACTTAATAGGTAACCAGATCGTGACTACAACTAAGTTCCTAAGTCTTTAACCACACTGTGTTGTTACATTGGTGAGTAAAAACACATGCTTCCTACCCTTTAACTTTTTGTCTGAAAATAAATTCTACATTTTACTCAACTTCGTTACCCACTCCAGTCAGCAGATGGCGATGTGGGACTTTAAGGCTATGCTGCTAGTGTGACGTATAATCTAGTGGACGGGACGCTTCTTTCAACAGCAGCAACAGTTAGTCAGACACCTCGGTAGCTTGCTAGACAAAATAGCCCAACCAATAAAGCTCTTGTCGTGTATTGAGATTATGACTAAATCAAATCAAATCAAATTTTATTGGTCACATGCGCCGAATACAACAGGTGCAGACATTACAGTGAAATGCTTACTTACAGCCCTTAACCAACAGTGCATTTATTTTAAACAAAAAAGTAAGAATAAAACAACAACAGAAAAGTGTTGAGAAAAAAAGAGCAGAAGTAAAAAATAAAGTGACAGTAGGGAGGCTATATATACAATAGAATAAAGTGACAGTAGGGAGGCTATATATACAGGGGGGTACCGTTGCATAGTCAATGTGCGGGGGCACCGGCCAGTTGAGGCAGTTGAGGCAATATGTACATGTGGGTAGAGTTAAAGTGACTATGCATAAATACTTAACAGAGTAGCAGCAGCGTAAAAAGGATGGGGTGGGGGGGGCAGTGCAAATAGTCCCGGGTAGCCATGATTAGCTGTTCAGGAGTCTTATGGCTTGGGGGTAGAAAGCTGTTGAGAAGTCTTTTGGACCTAGACTTGGCACTCCGGTACCGCTTGCCGTGCGGTAGCAGAGAGAACAGTCTATGACTAGGGTGACTGGAGTCTTTGACAATTTTGAGGGCCTTCCTCTGACACCGCCTGGTATAGAGGTCCTGGATGGCAGGGAGTTTTGCCCCCAGTGATGTACTGGGCCGTACGCACTACCCTCTGTAGTGCCTTGCGGTCAGAGGCCAAGCAGTTGCCATACCAGGCGGTGATGCAACCAGTCAGGATGCTCTTGATGGTGCAGCTGTAGAATTTTTTGAGGATCTGAGGACCCATGCCAAATCTTTTTAGTCTCCTGAGGGGGAATAGGCTTTGTCGTGCCCTCTTCACGACTGTCTTGGTGTGTTTGGACCATGATAGTTCGTTGGTGATGTGGACACCAAGGAACTTGAAGCTCTCAACCTGTTCCACTACAGCCCCGTCAATGAGAATGGGGGCGTGCTCAGTCCTCTTTTTTTTCCTGTAGTCCACAATCATCTCCTTTGTCTTGGTCACGTTGAGGGAGAGGTTGTTGTCCTGGCACCACACGGCCAGATCTCTGACCTCCTCCCTATAGGCTGTCTCATCGTTGTCGGTGATCAGGCCTACCACTGTTGTGTCGTCGGCAAACTTAATGATGGTGTTGGAGTCGTGCCTGGCCATGCAGTCATGGGTGAACAGAGAGTACAGGAGGGGACTGAGCACGCACCCTGAGGGGCCCCCGTGTTGAGGATCAGTGTGGCAGATGTGTTGTTACCTACCCTTACCACCTGGGGGCGGCCCCGTCAGGAAGTCCAGGATCCAGTTGCAGAGGGAGGTGTTTAGTCCCAGGATCCTTAGCTTAGTGATGAGCTTTGAGGGCACTATGGTGTTGAATGCTGAGCTGTAGTCAATGAATAGCATTCTCACGTAGGTGTTCCTCTTGTCCAGGTGGGAAAGGGCAGTGTGGAGTGCGATAGAGATTGCATCATCTGTGGATCTGTTGGGGCGGTATGCAAATTGGAGTGGGTCTAGGGTTTCTGGGATTATGCTGTTGATGTGAGCCATGACCAGTCTTTCAAAGCACTTCATGGCTACAGACGTCAGTGCCACGGGTCGGTAGTCATTTAGGCAGGTTATCTTAGAGTTCTTGGGCACGGGGACTATGGTGGTCTGCTTGAAACATGTTGGTATTACAGACTCAGTCAGGGACATGTTGAAAATGTCAGTGAAGACACTTGCCAGTTGGTCAGCACATGCTCGGAGTACACGTCCTGGTAATCCGTCTGGCCCTGCGGCCTTGTGAATGTTGACCTGCTTAAAAGTCTTACTCACATCGGCTACGGAGAGCGTGATCACATAGTCGTCCGGAACAGCTGGTGCTCTCATGCATGCTTCAGTGTTGCTTGCCTCGAAGCGAGCATAGAAGTGGTTTAGCTCGTCTGGTAGGCTTGTGTCACTGGGCAGCTCGCGGCTGTGCTTCCCTTTGTAGTCTAATATTTTGGAGGAACAAGGAATGTTGTTTAGGTTAGTATCAGAAGGCAATGTTTTAGGTGTAATACCACATACCACAGACAGGAGGTGGGTTGTAGACAGGGGAGACTGGTGATTGGCCAGAAGAGGGGGCATCATTGTTTATAAATAGGGGGGAAAATGAAGGAGAGGGTAGAGCAAGCAGCCATTCTGAGGCGTCTCTCTCCGGGTGTCATGTCACCTGTTACTCATGCTGAAGCTTGTGATCTGAATAAACCTTATGATCGAAGTTCAGTATGAGCAGACTCTTTAATTGATGGTAACACCTACGATTGACGTATACTACAAATGGAGGCACCGCTGAGATATTGATTGCATCGTTATTGGTCCCTTTCCTGGATTCGCGAGTTGACTACTGTTCAAGCCGGCTAAAGGTGAGATTATTCACAAACTTTGGACACTAGTCATTTCGTTGATTGGGGAGAGGGCTTTGACGGTGTACAGTTAAAAGTACTTGGGTCGTTATTGAGGTATGGTGTTGCTGTTAACTGGGAGTCTGAACGAAAAATATTTTACATTTGGTTGATGTGTAAAACGCTGTTTACAACAATGGATTGTACAAATGGATTGGTAGAGAATAAATGTGGGGAGATATCTGCATAATTAGAGCACCGTGAATCTGGAAAAGACCTCGAGGAGGCGATTCCCCTAGGGATGGGCTACAAATCCTGGGCTTAGTTAGACTGAATCAGGTTGATTTCTTAAGCGGGAATTATGAAGTGAATTGGTGTATTTATGTTATACTCCTCCTCTGGTCGACGGGGAAATTGGTTTGGGGATAACCGCTTGATATGAGATTCATCTTTCAAGGCAGCATAAAGTTAGAAGGAGATATTATTGATAATCATGGACAATGATTGGGCCGCGGTGCGGGGTGTTCATTTGTATAGCTAGTAGGCTGCAGTTAGCTGGAGGTTGGTGTTAATGCTGGATTGTTTCAGGCCACGTGGTACATCGTGGCTAAAGGCTGATGTTAATGCTTAAGGCTAACGGCTAATTGTGTTTTGTGCCACGGTGTACCTTAGGCTAAGCTAAAGGCTAATGCTACAGGCTAATTGTGTTGCGTGCTACATGCTAACGGATATCCTTAGAGATTCCATTGCGATGGATTAAAGTCTCTTAAACTTGTCACTGTCTGTAAGTCAGGTTGTATGTTTTGTGAGCGCTGTTAAATGTTGTTTGACTATAAGGGGGAAATGGGAATTACAGCTGGACTGGTATTATTCGGTTTGGGGAGAGAGAAGAGAGAATCTTTCTTCCACGGTGAAAAGGGGTTTTTGAATGGTTGTGCGCATGCGTTTAATTTTGCGACACTACACTACAGAAAGGGGGAGTTTATGACACGAGATTAGGACACGTTTTGGTTTACGGCACTAAATCTACGACATGCGGTCGACGAAACAAAATGGTGGCGTAAGGTCATATGTTTGTTTGGGGTTTCCTTTTCAGGGGTTTAAGGGCTACCGGAAGAGAGAGGTGAACACGACTCTTTTAAAAATCGTTAAAGTAACTGTTATGTGAACGTTAAAACTATTTGGCGAGATGTAGTACATTTATAGATCAAATATATGTTGACGGAGTATAATTAATTAAAATAAGACGATTAAAATTAAATGAAATGGTTTGGAGCGATCTATTTAGTAAATGTATGGGGATGCGTTTAATTTTAAAATGATATTTGCGCATGCGTGGGATTCTGCAAAACAACACATTGGTTAAACTGCAGGGGGAGACAGAGGAACACAGACGACGGAACAAA
>CM072244.1:43745946-43761848 GCA_036851935.1 Coregonus suidteri | reverse complement strand
AACAATGGAGCTATACAAGTGTTGTTTCAACAGGATGTTGTAGCTACAGTGGCTTGCGAAAGTATTCACCCCCCTTGGTATTTTTCCTATTTTGTTGCCTTCCAACCTGGAATTTAAATGGATTTTGGGGGGTCTGTATCATTTGATTTACACCACATGCCTACCACTTTGAAGATGCTAAATATTTTTTTCTTGTGAAACTAACAAGAAATAAGACAAAAAAACAGAACTTGAGCGTGCATAACTATTCACCCCCCCAAAGTCAATACTTTGTAGAGCCACCTTTTGCAGCAATTACAGCTACAAGTCTCTTGGGGTATGTCTCTATAAACTTGGCACATCTAGCCACTGGGATTTTTGCCAATTCTTCAAGGCAAAACTGCTCCTTCAGCACTCTTCAGTAAGACCATTCTACTGCCAATGTTTGTCTATGGAGATTGCATGGTGGTGTGCTCGATTTCATACACCTGTCAGCAACGGTTGTGGCTGAAATTGCTGAATCCACTAATTTGATGGGGTGTCCACATACTTTTGTATATATTGTGTATTTACGACTGCTCGACTAAAAAAATCTCGGTCGACAAAAACAGCCTATCGACCAAACAATCGACCAGTCGACTAGGGCCAGCCCTAAAAAAAAGTGCAAGAAATTGGCTGAATATTATACAATGACTTATCAACAGCTCCAACAATTTGACCCCCACAGGAAATCCTCACTAGCAGTTATAGAAAGACCCATATACTGTATAGCCATTGATTCATTAAGAATATAACTTTTAAATGCCTCAAATGTTTCAACTGTCTTACCCCATCAGAAACCAAAACATAAGCTTGTATAACGCCACTGTTTGTAAACAAACACTGTATAGCTTCAATCTGGTTAAAACTGTGATTTTGACCTTATGGACGGCCAGTCCTTGTATTCATAGTGTAGTGAATTCCAGGGGGTAGCCCTGAGCTGGACTCAAACCTGGGTCCAGAGACTGTCAAGCCAACACCTTATAACTGTTATACCAAGATGTCTGAACTTCTTGATGAGGTCGCTAGGTTTTGGGTTAAGGTTGCTACTATAGCTTTCTCTATGAATTTGAGAGTGATTACATTTCTCCAGCCCCCATCCCTCAGATGTTTACCAAACCAAATCTAAGAGCAGCCATTTTGTTTCTGTTTAAATCCTAGGTTGTCCCTTTAAAAAAAGCCACACATCAATCAATCAACCAATCTGCAGTTCAAACAATAACAAAGCTGTCATTCCGCCACTGTTTTGGTAATAAGATGAGGATGGGGCTGGAGAAATGTAACTACTCTCAAATTCATAGACAGACCTATGGATCCAAGGACTGACCATCCATGATTTCAACATTATAGTTTTAACCATGTTGAGGCGATACAGTGTTGGTTTACATTTACATTGTTTCTAAACATTGGAGTAGAAAAAGCTTATTTTAGGTTCTGATGGGGTACGACAGTTGAACTAAGCTCATGAGGCATGTGTTATATTCTTCAAGAATCAATGGCTATATATAAATAATTTAAAAGTCCAAATATGGATGTAGCAACTGCAGATTCCCCCTTTAACACCACACATCAGTTCAACAACTGCAGAGTTTGTGCCTCTGTTTTTAAGACAGTACTTACTAGTGTTAATCAGGGCCCGGTTTCTCAAAAGCATCTTACTGCTAAGTTCATCATTAGAACCATTGGATGCCTTAAGATGCCTTTGGGAAACCGGAACCAGATATCCAGTTTCCTCCTCTTCTTCCTCCTCCTTTTTCGATGTGACAGTCATCTCCCACTCCTCCTCTTTCACTCCAAAAACTGCATCCTCCTCTTCTTTCAATGTAACATCCTCCTCCTCTTTCACTCTGAACGCGTCTTCCTCATCTTTCACTGTAACGTCTTTCTCTTCTTCTTTCACGGTAACAGCTTCACCCTCTACTTGTTTTTGTATTGTAACATCCTCCTCTTCCTCCTCCTCTTTCACTAGAGCTTCTTTCTCCGTCCAGCAGACCTCCTCTTCTTTAGCAGGAGGAGAGTAGCTTAGTGAGCTCATGGTCGGGGATGTTAGCTAGCTAGGCTAGTGCTAACTTAACCAGCCAGCTAGCTGACCAATAACAACAACACCGTAAATATGAAATTAAATGGGATAACTAACTAGACGACAGAAGTGGGTTTAAAACACACAGTGGCTAATATACACGAAAGCGTCTAAAGAGCTTTATTGGTTGGGCTATTTTGTCTAGCAAGCTACCGAGGTGTCTGACTAACTGTTGCTGCTGTTGAAAGAAGCGTCCCGTCCACTAGATTATACGTCACACTAGCAGCATAGCCTTAAAGTCCCACATCGCCATCTGCTGACTGGAGTGGGTAACGAAGTTGAGTAAAATGTAGATTTTATTTTCAGACAAAAAGTTAAAGGGTAGGAAGCATGAGTTTTTACTCACCAATGTAACAACACAGTGTGGTTAAAGACTTAGGAACTTAGTTGTAGTCACGATCTGGTTACCTATTAAGTACAAACAGTTATGTTTTTGCGTTATTACATATTTATTAACTTATTTCCGGATATCTTCTAAACTACCCACAATGCACTATTTCTCAACGTCATATGGGGGATCTACTCTGTGCTACCGAGTTTGTATGCTAGCTCGGAAGCTAGCTCAAGCTGGCTAACGTTAGCCACGCCTCATGTTTTTCATGCACTGTGTGGTTGTGTTATCTAGTGTGAACCTGTTAACACGGTTCGGCTCTGGTGCCTTCTTGCAGTGGGCTCAAAAGAAAAGAGAAAATCAGACCTGCTCGTTCCTTTTTGTTTTGTTAACTTTTCAGTAGGGATGTTAGGTTTGATACCGGAGCTACAAGGAATGCGTTTAAATCCCTAAGCAGTATACTTCAAAGCAGTGTGCCGATTCCTGTATCACTTTATCAGCAGCACGTGATCAATGACGTCTGAAGCTTCATTTCGTCAAACAACCACCTGATTGGTTTAGTAATAGGCTTGTTCGACAATGCAGCCGACAAAATGCAGGCGACTGCCGATTGACTGACCTACAAATCACCTTGCATCATAAATAACTACTCATTATATTATTTATAAATCAGTCAACATTTACCCACAATGCAGCATGGATTTGATGCTCTCCAACACGGCCAGTGGTTTAGTAGAAGACATAAAGGCGACGCTGCACAGTCAGTAGGGCGTGTGGGATGTCATCTATAAAAATGTGGCTTTTCTAAATTCTGTGTTGCTCAAAGCCTTGAGGAATGAACCTATTTTTGACCCATTTGGCTGGAAAGCGTCGATGCTACAGGAAGCTTCGTTTGCCCCTCATCACTACTTCTCAGCATGTTCTCTGGGAAGTAGACTACGGGAGTTTTTGTAACTTTTTCCACTTTTGGCTTTACTGCTAGCGCGCTAGCTGACTGACATCTGGAATCTATCTATTTTGGATGTTGGGGATTTTCCCCTGCCATCATTCTGTATGTCTCTGCTCTTTTGATCTGCAGTTATGTTTCAGTTGGGTTTTGTTAGTTGGGTTCTAACTGGGTCTCCGGAAGTTGGGCTCCAGCTCGTAGACCATAGCTAGTTGGCTAAATAGCTAACGTTAGCTGGCTGGCTAAGATAACTGCATATAGATAACATGATTTGATATGGACCATAGCTAGTTGGCTAAATAGCTAACGTTAGCTGGCTGGCTAAGATAACTGCATATAGATAACATGATTTGATATAGACCATAGCTAGTTGGCTAAATAGCTAACGTTAGCTGGCTGGATAAGATAACTGCATATAGATAACATGATTTGATATAGACCATAGCTAGTTGGCTAAATAGCTAAAGTTAGCTGGCTGGCTAAGATAACTGCATATAGATAACATAGCTAGTTAGCTAAATAGCTAACGTTAGCTGGCTGGCTAAGATAACTGCATATAGATAACATAGCTAGTTGGCTAAATAGCTAACGTTAGCTGGCTGGCTAAGATAACTGCATATAGATAACATAGCTAGTTGGCTAAATAGCTAATGTTAGCTGGCTGGCTAAGATAACTGCATATAGATAACGTTCTATGATATTTTGGTTAGATGGCGTTATGTATTTCCAAAACGTTGGTTTTCCACCATTGGATGCCCTATTATGCACATGCAACATGGTCTAGGGAAAGGCGCCTGTTCAACGTCGCACTGAAGACTGTTTCAGAACCGTGGACAGCGACTGCTATCCAACGAGGGAGAAAGCGCATTTGTTATGAAATAATATAATTTTTATTAGTTTTGCACCATTGTTCTAACCATATACAATGTCTTAGAGTGATGGACTGTGCCATCCCCACGACCTCCACAATGGATCAGTCCACTCAGACAGACCTCCACAATGGATCAGTCCACTCAGACAGGCCTCCACAATGGATCAGTCCACTCAGACAGGCCTCCACAATGGATCAGTCCAAAGACCCGAAACACACAGCCAGGGCAACTAAGGAGTGGCTCCGTAAGAAGCATCTCAAGGTCCTGGAGTGGCCTAGCCAGTCTCCAGACCTGAACCCAATAGAAAATCTTTGGAGGGAGCTGAAAGTTCGTATTGCTCAGCGACAACCCCGAAACCTGAAGGATCTGGAGAAGGTCTGTATGGAGGAATGGGCCAAAATCCCTGCTGCAGTGTGTGCAAACCTGGTCAAGACCTACAGGAAACGTATGATCTCTGTAATTGCAAAGAAAGGTTTCTGTACCAAATATTAAGTTCTGCTTTTCTGATGTATCAAATACCTATGTCATGCAATTAAAATGCAAATGAATTACTTAAAAATCATACAATGTGATTTTCTGGATTTTTGTTTTAGATTCCGTCTCTCACAGTTGAAGTGTACCTATGATAAAAATTACAGACCTCTACATGCTTTGTAAGTAGGAAAACCTGCAAAATCGGCAGTGTAGCAAATACTTGTTCTCCCCACTGTATATACATGTGTAAAAGACACCTAGGTCTCAATATATCTTCCCATGACTGTGTTTTTGTATTTTAATGAGTATATGTTTGAGAACAAGTATTTGATACACTGCCGATTTTGCATCGGTACACTGTGTCCTTAGCCCCGGCCTGCCGAGCACTGCTTTACGCCGAGGGAATGTAGCTAGCTGGCTAACCTCGTCCCACACTGCGTGGAAGTGTCTGGGAACGAGATTACTAGCTAGCTAGCACAAGCTATTGTAGCCCTAGAGGAAGAGAGAGAACTAACTCACGGGAATATCTCTCCTTCCAGCAGGTGGAGTTTTTGTATGGAGGTCTGTGAGCTGGTCCAGGTTGGTCAACAAAATGAATGGCTTACTTTTTTCTAATCAATTATATCACGGCAACAGTAGTTATCAGTGTTCTAATCTAGATGTCTGATCTGCCACTAAATGTCCAATCAGGCTAAAGTCGTGCTTCAAATGTCCCCGCCCGTTTTGGGGCGATTTCAGTCAGGTTGAAAATCGCCCATAAGTCTCTCATAGCCTCTAATGTAAAATCTTTTTTTTTCAAATATCAGAGCTTTCAATACAATCTCTATGGGTTTCTGAGGGCTTGCACTTACGCCCTTTTTGTCGGCGAACAAATCAAGATAAATTGGCAACGAAACAATTAGGACCTCCCAGACCAAATTTAATAATTCAACAGGTTTCTACTAAGCAGAGTCGTGAACACTGTCTACGAGAATCGAGACGACCTCATAGAATGTTTTGAAGCCATTCGGACGGGTTCATTGGGTTCATTTGACCAGCCCACCGTGAGAGAGGCATATGGCTACGTGAGGATGCTACATGATGAAGATTTTATTTTTTTCCTGCGGCTTTTTCACAAAATCATGCCCCACGTCGACATTCTGTACCAGAAGCTACAGAAGAAGGACATCGATGCTGTCTTTATCAAACGTGCCCTCGACAGCTTGTTTTTGTTTTTTTGTTTTTTAGTCATTTAGCAGACGCTCTTATCCAGAGCGACTTACAGGAGCAATTAGGGTTAAGTGCCTTGCTCAAGGGCACATCGACAGATTTTTCACCTAGTCGGCTCGGGGATTAGAACCAGCGACCTTTCAGTTACTGGCACTACGCTCTTAACCACTAAGCTACCTGCTTCACAAGCAGTGTGCAGGCCATAAGGTAAGATTAAACAATATCATTCAATCTTTCTCAAAGCAGAGCTTTATTTGAAAATGTATGCATGAAAGGAGACATCATCATATTTACAAATATATACAATTGGCCAGAATATGGTTGTTCATTTTTACAAAGCCATACAGATAGCTGTGTTTACCTTTTCTATAATTTATTTTCAAATTCTGTTTTCAGGCAAAATGTCTATCACTGTTCATTTTCACAAATCTATACAAGAGGGCAGAATATGGAAGTCTATAAAAATGTCTTATTACCAATAACTTGCATCAATGTTTTCAGTAGCCTCTATCAAAAGCTCCTGCTTGCTTGTTGTGAATTATGCTCAGGTGCACATATTTCCAATTCAACCATGAGGCCTTTTTGAAGCAAGTAATGTGTATATCAGTATTGACTTATATGCTGCCCCTGTCTTCATGTTGTTGCTGGACATATCTTTTTTTAAATGTGTGTAGGTCACCTAAATCATCAGAAAAATTGCCCCCCCTGAGAATTTTTTCAGGAGCCGACACTGAGGAGATAGTGTAGCCCTAGAGGAAGAGAGAGAACCAACTCACGGGAATATCTCTCCTTCCAGCAGGTGGAGTTTTTGTATGGAGGTCAATGAGCTGGTCCAGGTTGGTCAACAAAATGAATGGCTTACGTGCTACGTGATGTTTACTTTGATCTAATAGAAGTTTCGTAATGCTTAAGTTGTTCTGAGTGTACTGATAAGTAGGACACGTGACATACCGACAACTTTGAGAAAAAACACTATAGGAGATGGCTTTGCAAATTCATAACATGATGCTAGTAGCATAGCATCTCTCTCCATTGAATTGACAAGCGAACTCCAAATATCCAAAGTGAAAAAAAACACATTTGAGGCGGTACTTACTGGTGTTAATCAGATCTCCTATCTCCTCCTCTTCATCTTTCAACGTGACAGTAATCTCTCCCTCCTTCTTCACTCCAAAAACGGCATCCTCCTCTATCTCTTCCTCCTCCTCTTTCACTCTGAACGCGTCTTCCTCTTCTTTCACTGTAACATCCTCCTCCTCTTTCACTCTGAACGCGTCTTCCTCTTCTTTCACTGTAACATCCTCTTCCTCTTTCACTCTGAACGCGTCTTCCTCTTCTTTCACTGTAACATCCTCCTCCTCTTTCACTCTGAACGCGTCTTCCTCTTCTTTCACTGTAACATCCTCCTCCTCTTTCACTCTGAACGCGTCTTCCTCTTCTTTCACTGTAACGTCTTTCTCTTCTTCTTTCACGGTAACAGCTTCCCCCTCTACTTGTTTTTGTATTGTAACATCCTCCTCTTCCTCCTCCTCTTTCACTAGAGCTTCTTTCTCCGTCCAGCAGACCTCCTCTTCTTTAGCAGGAGGAGAGTAGCTTAGTGAGCTCATGGTCGGGGATGTTAGCTAGCTAGGCTAGTGCTAACTTAACCAGCCAGCTAGCTGACCAATAACAACAACACCGTAAATATGAAATTAAATGGGATAACTAACTAGACGACAGAAGTGGGTTTAAAACACAGTGGCTAATATACACGAAAGCGTCTAAAGAGCTTTATTGGTTGGGCTATTTTGTCTAGCAAGCTACCGAGGTGTCTGACTAACTGTTGCTGCTGTTGAAAGAAGCGTCCCGTCCACTAGATTATACGTCACACTAGCAGCATAGCCTTAAAGTCCCACATCGCCATCTGCTGACTGGAGTGGGTAACGAAGTTGAGTAAAATGTAGATTTTATTTTCAGACAAAAAGTTAAAGGGTAGGAAGCATGAGTTTTTACTCACCAATGTAACAACACAGTGTGGTTAAAGACTTAGTAACTTAGTTGTAGTCACGATCTGGTTACCTATAAGTACAAACAGTTATGTTTTTACATGTTTATTAACTTATTTCTGGATATCTTCTAAACTACCCACAATGCACAATTTTACAATGTCAAATTGATCTACTCTGTGCTGCCGAGTTCGTATGCTAGCTCGGTAGCTAGCTCAAGCTGGCTAATGTTAGCCACACCTCATGCTCTCCACGGACTGTGTGTCCAAAGATTTTTTATAACTGACCCAAGATAGACCAGAGCCTGTCGTTTCCAATGGGAGCAAATTAATCATAGTGGGCAGAACAAGCAAGGAGGTGGGCAGAGCCAAGCAGGAGCAAGAGAGCTCCTATTGGCGCGTTCTAGCAGTTCTTTGCATATTTCCTTTAGGGAACGCCTACTTTGTGAAGATTGCCCATGTGCAATAACTCAATTCGCCCTTGCACTCCTTCTAAACAACGCACTTTTTAGAAACTTTGGCAAAGGGTAAAGTCTATTAAACGTAGTACATTCTGTTTGTTACAGATTCTAGTTATGGAAACAGAAAACTGAGAAAATTAGCAGAACGTCTTCAAAATCCACCTGGCTACTTGTTCTCCCATTGGGCTTCCTCTCAACACCATATTTGGTAGTGAGTGGAAACAACAGGATGCTTCTCATTATACATCAGGTGAAATATCTGGCTCATTGTTCTCATGACTATAACATTTGTTGGCCCCTTCAACCTTCAATTCTTGCACATTCTCACATAAAAAGTATATTTCAACACTGTCTGCTCAGGCAACATTGCCGCACTCCTAAACATGGAACCAATCAGAGGTCCCGTACATACCCCTCGTGATCAAGGCAGCCAATGGCCTGCATCTATCTACGATGTAAGTACAGCCTCCTGTGAAAACTGCTGTTTGATGGAGAGAAACAGATATATCTAGCTCCCGAAGACTGAAACTGATAAATATAATGTTTTCGAGTGCACTTGAAATATTCAGCATGCAATAAGAATTGTCTTGATAGTATGAAGAAGTAACTCCATGGACATTTTATCCAATTTATTGAAAGCTAGTCAATGTTACAGTTTGAATAGCCTAGCCAGCTACTGTAAATGTCAATTTGTGTTTCATTATCTAGCTATCTCTCTGTCAATGAATTGCATTTTTTAAATCATGTTTTGGCATGATTATATGTCTCATTTCAAGTAACTAGCTGCAGGCTTAAATAAACATTCAAATCATATACTTTGCACAGAAACCCAAATAAAAGTATGTGAATATGTTCAAAAACTTTTGACAGGTACATACATACATATATACAATCTAGCTTGGGCGTGAACGTTATTTACAGTACCAGTCAAACGTTTGGACACACCTACTCATTCAAGGGATTTTCTTTATTTTTACTATTTTCTACATTGTAGAATAATAGTGAAGACATCAAAACTATGAAATAACACATATGGAATCATGTAGTAACCAAAAAAGTGTTAAACAAACCAAAATATAATTTATATTTTATATTCTTTATAGTAGCCACCCTTTGTCTTAATGACAGCTTTTCACACTCTTGGCGTTCCAAGATGGCGGAGCAGTGCGGTCGTGTTCTTTGTTGTGTGTCCGTGTAAATAGGCTGTTTTTTTGTATTTTTTTGTATTTTTCGTACATATTTCCCTATCACACTTTTCATCCTTCTACAAAATATACTTTCCTGCAACCCGCCTCACTCAATGTGGAACGGATTCTATTATTGACTTACCTTTTATCTAGAATCTCCAGTTGAAACTAGCTAGCCAGCTAACTAGCTACTTGCTATATGTGGTCCTCTGTAGCTCAGCTGGTAGAGCACGGCGCTTGTAACGCCAAGGTAGTGGGTTCGATCCCCGGGACCACCCATACACAAAAAAAAATTATGCACGCATGACTGTAAGTCGCTTTGGATAAAAGCGTCTGCTAAATGGCATATTAATTATTAATATTATTATTATTAGCCACCGCACTAGAAGACCAGTACTTAAAGCCTTTAGCCGTATCCTTATTCTAGTCCTCCTCTGTTCCTCTGGTGATGTAGAGACTAACCCAGGCCCTGCAGCCCTCAGTATCACTCCTACTCCCCAGGCGCTATCATTTGTTGACTTCTGTAACCGTAAAAGCCTTGGTTTCTTAAACGTTAACATCCGAAGCCTCCTCCCGAAGTTTGAGTTATTCACTGCGTTAGCACACTCCACCAACCCTGATGTTCTAGCAGTGTCTGAATCCTGGCTTAGGAAGGCCACCAAAAATTCAGAAATTTCCATCCACAACTACAACATTTTCCGTCTCGATAGAACTGCCAAAGGGGTGGGGTTGCAATCTACTGTAGAGATAGCCTGCAGAGCTCTATCATACTATCCAGGTCTGTGCCCAAACAGTTCGAGCTTCTACTTCTAAAATCCACCTTTCCAGAAATAAGTCTCTCAATGTTGCCGCTTGCTACAGACCCCCCTCAGCCCGAGCTGTGCCCTGGACACCATATGTGAACTGATTGCCCCCCCATCTATCCTCAGAGTTCGGACTGCTTGGTGACCTAAACTGGGATATGCTTAACACCCTGGCCAACCTACAATCTAAACTAGATGCCCTCAATCTCACACAAATTATAAACGAACCTACCAGGTACAACCCTAAATCTGTAAACATGGGCACCCTCATAGATATCATCCTGACAAATTTACCCTCTAAATACACCTCCGCTGTCTTCAACCAGGATCTCAGCGATCACTGCCTTATTGCCTGTGTCCGTAATGGGTCCGCGGTCAAACGACCACCCCTCATGACTGTCAAACGCTCCTTAAAACACTTTCGTGAGCAGGCCTTTCTAATTGACCTGGCCCGGGTATCCTGGATGGATATTGACCTCATTCCGTCAGTAGAGGATGCCTGGTTGTTCTTTAAAAGTGCTTTCCTCTCCATCTTAAATAAGCATGCCCCATTAAAAAAATTCAGAACTACGAACGAATATAGCCCCTGGTTCTCCTCAGACTTGACTGCCCTTGACCAGCACAAAAACATCCTGTGGCGTACTGCATTAGCATCGAACAGCCCCCACGATATGCAACTTTTCAGGGAAGTCAGGAACCAATATACACAATCAGTTAGGAAAGCAAACTAACTTTTTCAAACAGAAATTTGCATCCTGTAGCACTAACTCCAAAACGTTTTGGGACACTGTAAAGTCCATTGAAAATAACAGCACCTCCTCCCAGCTGCCCACTGCACTGAGGCTAGGAAACACTGTCACTACCGATAAATCTACGATAATCGAACATTTCAACAAGCATTTTGCTACGCCTGGCCATGCTTTCCACCTGGCTACCACTACCCCGGTCACCAGCTCTGCACCCTCCGCTGCAACTTGCCCATGCCACCCCCCCACCCCGCTTCTCCTTCACCCAAATTCAGATAGCTGATGTCCTGAAAGAGCTGCAAAATCTGGACCCCTACAAATCAGCTGGGCTAGACAATCTGGACCCTTTCTTTCTAGAATTAGCCGCCGAAATTGTCGCAACCCCTATCACCAGCATGTTCAACCTCTCTTTCGTATCATCTGAGATCCCCAGAGATTGGAAAGCTGCTGCGGTCATCCCCCTCTTCAAAGGGGGTGACACTCTAGATCCAAACTGTTACAGACCTATATCCATCCTGCCACGCCTTTCGAAAGTTTTTGAAAGCCAAGTTAACAAACAGATCACCGACCATTTCAAATCACACCGTACCTTCTCCGCTATGCAATCCGGTTTCCGAGCTGGTCATGGGTGCACCTCAGCCACGCTCAAGGTCCTAAACGATATTATAACCGCGATCGATAATAGACAGTACTGTGCAGCCGTCTTCATCGACCTGGCCAAGGCTTTCGACTCTGTCAACCACCGCATTCTTATTGGCAGACTAAATAGCCTTGGTTTCTCAAATGACTGCCTCGCCTGGTTCACCAACTACTTCTCAGATAGAGTTCAATGTGTCAAATCGGAGGGCCTGTTGTCTGGACCTATGGCAGTCTCTATGGGGGTGCCACAGGGTTCAATTCTTGGGCCGACTCTTTTCTCTGTGTATATCAATGATGTCGCTCTTGCTGCTGGTGACTCTCAGATCCACCTCTACGCAGACGACACCATTTTGTATACATCTGGCCCTTCATTGGACACTGTGTTAACAAACCTCCAAACGAGCTTCAGTGCCATTCAACACTCCTTCCGTAGCCTCCAACTGCTCTTAAACACAATTAAAACTAAATGCATGCTCTTCAATCGAACGCTGCTGGCACCCGCCCACCCGACTAAAATCACTATTCTCTACGGGTCCTACCTAGAGTATGTGGACTACAAATACCTAGGTGTCTGGTTAGACTGTAAACTCTCCTTCCAGACTCACATTAAGCATCTCCAATCCAAAGTTAAATGTAGAATCGGCTTCCTATTTCGCAACAAAGCCTCCTTCACTCATGCTGCCAAACATGCCCTCATAAAACGGACTATCCTACCGATCCTTGACTTCGGCGATGTCATTTACAAAATAGCCTCCAACACTCTACTCAGCAAATTGGATGTAGTCTATCACAGTGCCATCCATTTTGTCACCAAAGCCCCATATACAGTGGGGGAAAAAAGTATTTAGTCAGCCACCAATTGTGCAGGTTCTCCCACTTAAAAAGATGAGAGAGGCCTGTAATTTTCATCATAGGTACACGTCAACTATGACAGACAAAATGAGGAAAAAAAATCCAGAAAATCACATTGTAGGATTTTTTATGAATTTATTTGCAAATTATGGTGGAAAAAAAGTATTTGGTCAATAACAAAAGTTTCTCAATACTTTGTTATATACCCTTTATTGGCAATGACACAGGTCAAACGTTTTCTGTAAGTCTTCACAAGGTTTTCACACACTGTTGCTGGTATTTTGGTCCATTCCTCGATGCAGATCTTCTCTAGAGCAGTGATGTTTTGGGGCTGTCACTGGGCAACACAGACTTTCAACTCCCTCCAAAGATTTTCTATGGGGTTGAGATCTGGAGACTGGCTAGGCCACTCCAGGACCTTGAAATGCTTCTTACGAAGCCACTCCTTCGTTGCCCGGGCAGTGTGTTTGGGATCATTGTCATGCTGAAAGACCCAGCCACGTTTCATCTTCAATGCCCTTGCTGATGGAAGGAGGTTTTCAATCAAAATCTCACGATACATAGCCCCATTCATTCTTTCCTTTACACGGATCAGTCGTCCTGGTCCCTTTGAAGAAAGGGGAAAAACAGCCCCAAAGCATGATGTTTCCACCCCCATGCTTCACAGTAGGTATGGTGTTCTTTGGATGCAACTCAGCATTCTTTGTCCTCCAAACACAACGAGTTGAGTTTTTACCAAAAAGTTCTATTTTGGTTTCATCTGACCATATGACATTCTCCCAATCCTCTTCTGGATCATCCAAATGCACTCTAGCAAACTTCAGACGGGCCTGGACATGTACTGGCTTAAGCAGGGGGACACGTCTGGCACTGCAGGATTTGAGTCCCTGGCGGCGTAGTGTGTTACTGATGGTAGGCTTTGTTACTTTGGTCCCAGCTCTCTGCAGGTCATTCACTAGGTCCCCCCGTGTGGTTCTGGGATTTTTGCTCACCGTTCTTGTGATCATTTTGACCCCACGGGGTGAGATCTTGCGTGGAGCCCCAGATCGAGGGAGATTATCAGTGGTCTTGTATGTCTTCTATTTCCTAATAATTGCTCCCACAGTTGATTTCTTCAAACCAAGCTGCTTACCTATTGCAGATTCAGTCTTCCCAGCCTGTGCAGGTCTACAATTTTGTTTTCTGGTGTCCTTTGACAGCTCTTTGGTCTTGGCCATAGTGGAGTTTGGAGTGTGACTGTTTGAGGTTGTGGACAGGTGTCTTTTATACTGATAACAAGTTCAAACAGGTGCCATTAATACAGGTAACGAGTGGAGGACAGAGGAGCCTCTTAAAGAAGAAGTTACAGGTCTGTGAGAGCCAGAAATCTTGCTTGTTTGTAGGTGACCAATACTTATTTTCCACCATAATTTGCAAATAAATTCATAAAAAATCCTACAATGTGATTTTCTGGATTTTTTTTCTCAATTTGTCTGTCATAGTTGACGTGTACCTATGATGAAAATTACAGGCCTCTCTCATCTTTTTAAGTGGGAGAACTTGCACAATTGGTGGCTGACTAAATACTTTTTTCCCCCACTCTATATGTCCGAACTTAAGAACCAAATAGACTTCCCCAAAATAATATGGTATTTATTTTTTTTTTATTTCACCTTTTATTTAATCAGAGTCAATTTAGAACCAATGACAATCTGAATGAAGAAATACTAATTATATTAATCTATTTAATAATTAAAAATTTTGAAATATCCAAATTATATAGTGAACAACATTTAGGGGTTTACACTTGCATACAATCAATCTTAAGTTCATAATCAAAACATAATATATATATTTTTAACTTTTTGAATCTGATTTTAGACATGATCTTGTCTAGAACTGGAAAAAAATGTTGACCTATTTTTCAGTATGATTTCATTCATACAATTAGATTTCATGTAGCATGAACAAAAACACAATTTCTCAATCAAAAACATAAGTCAGAACACAGCCTCTCTATTCTCTCATGTGATTTCAGGTCCTCTGACTGGGAAAATGTCTTTTTACAATGAGAGCAGTGGTATGTCTTCTCCTCCTGTGTATTAGTATGTTGGAAAGCCTTTTCTCCTGTATGTATTCTCTCATGCTTTTTCAGGCTCCCTAACCGGGTAAAGCTCTTTTCACATCGGGAACATTGTTAAGGCTTTTCTCCTGTGTGTATTCTCTCATGCGCTTTCAGGCTCCCTCGATGGGTAAACCTCTTTTCACAATGGGAACATTGGTAAGGCTTTTCTCCTGTGTGTATTCTCTCATGCGCTTTCAGGCTCCCTCGATGGGTAAACCTCTTTTCACAATGGGAACAGTGGTAAGCCTTTTCTCCTGTGTGTATTCTCTCATGCTTTTTCAGGCTCCCTAAACGGGTAAAGCTCTTTTCACATCGGGAACATTGGTAAGGCTTTTCTCCTGTGTGTATTCTCTCATGCGCTTTCAGGCTCCCTCGATGGGTAAACCTCGTTTCACAATGGGAACAGTGGTAAGGCTTTTCTCCAGAGTGTATTCTTGTATGTTTTTTCAGGTTTCCTAGCCCAGTAAATATCTTATCACACTGAGAGCAGTGGTATGTCTTCCTATCTTCTGTGTGTATTTCTTCATGTTGTTTCAGGTACCGTAACTGGGTGAACTTCTTTCCACACTGGGAACATTGGAAAGGCTTTTCTCCTGAGTGTGTCCTCTCATGCTCTTTTAGGTTCCCTAACTTGGTAAAACTCTTTCCACAGTGAGAGCAATCGTAAGGCTTTTCTCCTGTGTGCGTTCTCTCATGTACTTTCAACTTCATTAAACACTTAAAACTCTTTCCACAGTGGGAGCAGTGGTGTTGTCTCGCTGGTTTGGACGTCTCTGGGTCTGGTTCCCCTGAAGGACTCTTTCCGCTGTCAGAGTGAGAGTCTGGTCCCTCTCCTGCCAAAGACAAACAGAGTATTTAGTTCAATACTAAACAGAGAACTGAATTAAACCTCCATAAAATAAAACTGTCTTCCTGTGAGTCTAGATTCCTCAATAACCTGAAGTCAGTTTTCAGAACATTCAATATAAACTTGGTGGCCGCCATAATAATAATAATAATAATAATAACAATAATAATAATGATAATAATTATTATTATTATAATGATCACAATGATAATAATGTAGAACATAAAATCTAATCTTGCTTTCATGTTTATAGACTGGGGGACACCTAGTCAGTTGTACAACTGAATGCATTCAACTGAAATGTGTTTTCTGCATTTAACCCAACCCCTCTGAATCAGAGAGGTGCGGG
>CM072244.1:43705946-43740946 GCA_036851935.1 Coregonus suidteri | reverse complement strand
GGGGGCCTGGGCATCGTGAAATTGGCCCGCCAGATTCCATCGATCCAGGCCAGAAGGATCCACCGGTTGTGGCACTCGGCAGATGAGTGCACAGGGAGGATAACTCGCAGCACAGTTGAGGAAGCGGAATTCAAGGGAACATGGTTGAGAGCAGGCGGAAAAGGGTCAACTACCGCCACGCGGATCAACCGAATGTCAAATGAATGATATTCAAAGGAGACAAGCCCCGCTTCGCCGGTGCTCCTCACATCACAGTGAAGAAATTCAATGAAGCGTTGCCAGTAACTATGACTCTCTTAACATTACATTTACATTTTAGTCATTTAGCAGACGCTCTTATCCAGAGCGACTTACAGGAGCAATTAGGGTTAAGTGCCTTGCTCAAGGGCACATTAACGTCATTTAGCAGACGCTCTTAGCCAGAGCGACTCACAAATTGGTGCGTTCACCCTATAGCCAGTGGGATAACCACTTTACAATTTGGGGGGGGGGGGGGGGGGGGGGGGAAAGGAACACTTTATCCTATTCCAGGTATTCCTTAAAGAGGTGGGGTTTCAAATGTCTCCGGAAGGTGGTGAGTGACTCCGCTGTCCTGGCGTCGTGAGGGAGCTTGTTCCACCATTGGGGTGCCAGAGCAGCGAACAGTTTTGACTGGGCTGAGCGGGAGCTATGCTTCCGCAGAGGAAGGGGAGCCAGCAGGCCAGAGGTGGATGAACGCAATGCCCTCGTTTGGGTGTAGGGACTGATCAGAGCCTGAAGGTACAGAGGTGCCGTTCCCCTCACTGCTCCATAGGCAAGCACCATGGTCTTGTAGCGGATGCGAGCTTCAAACTGGAAGCCAGTGGAGTGTGCGGAGGAGGGGGGTGACGTGAGAGAACTTGGGAAGGTTGAACACCAGACGGGCTGCGGCATTCTGGATGAGTTGTAGGGGTTTAATGGCACAGGCAGGGAGGCCAGCCAACAGCGAGTTGCAGTAGTCCAGACGGGAGATGACAAGTGCCTGGATTAGGACCTGTGCCGCTTCCTGTGTAAGGCAGGGTCGTACTCTCCGAATGTTGTAGAGCATGAACCTGCAGGAGCGGGTCACCGCCTTGATGTTGGCGGAGAACGACAGGGTGTTGTCCAGGGTCACGCCTAGGCTCTTCGCACTCTGGGAGGAGGACACAGCGGAGTTGTCAACCGTGATGGCGAGATCATGGAACGGGCAGTCCTTCCCCGGGAGGAAGAGCAGCTCCGTCTTGCCAGGGTTCAGCTTGAGGTGGTGATCCGTCATCCATACTGATATGTCTGCCAGACATGCAGAGATGCGATTCGCCACCTGGTTATCAGAAGGGGGAAAGGAGAAGATTAGTTGTGTATCGTCAGCGTAGCAATGATAGGAAAGGCCATGTGAGGATATGACAGAGCCAAGTGACTTGGTGTATAGGGAGAAAAGGAGAGGGCCTAGAACTGAGCCCTGGGGGACACCAGTGGTGAGAGCACGTGGTGCGGAGACAGCTTCTCGCCACGCCACTTGGTAGGAGCGACCGGTCAGGTAGGACGCAATCCAGGAGTGAGCCGCGCCGGAGATGCCCAGCTCGGAGAGGGTGGAGAGGAGGATCTGATGGTTCACAGTATCAAAGGCAGCAGACAGGTCTAGAAGGACAAGAGCAGAGGATGGCATGGCCATCTCAGTCTCCAGACTTTAACCCCATTGAAAACCTGTGGTTTGGTGTCAAAATGAGAATGCATGGCCATCTCAGTCTCCAGACTTTAACCCCATTGAAAACCTGTGGTTTGGTGTCAAAATGAGAATGCATGGCCATCTCAGTCTCCAGACTTTAACCCCATTGAAAACCTGTGGTTTGGTGTCAAAATGAGAATGCATGGCCATCTCAGTCTCCAGACTTTAACCCCATTGAAAACCTGTGGTTTTGAATTGAAGAGGGGCAGTCCATAAGTGCAGATGAGGGATATCAAGGATCTGGAAGGACTCTGTATGGGGGAATCGTCTAAGATCCCTCCCAATGTGTTCTCCAAATCATTAAACATCTTAGAAAAAGGCTCAGTGCCGTTATCCTCCCAAGGTGAGGTATTGAAAGGGTTTGAAAACAGGGGTGTCAATACTTTTCACCCCTACCTAATTGAGAGGAAAACATTCCTCCAGTGTTTCCCTTATATTCATTTAGAATCGTTGCAGTGTAAACTTAAAACGACTAAAACCAGATATAAAGTACGTAGAGAAAATAATTGAGGTATTTATATTTTTTATTGTTATTTATTATAAGATAATCCATGAGAACTAACAATCCCCAAAATAAAAACTAGACCGTCAGGGAGAATCTAATGGCATTTTGTTATGTTTGAGTCACTCAGATAGCATGACATAAGCCATGTCAAAATGTGTAGAATTGTAGTAAACTAGCTTTAAAATAGGAAAAGGTTGTCCCTGATGCCAAGAGGCCTGACCAATCCTATCTTCAGTCTCCTCCTCTTCTTCCTCCTCTTCTTCTTCCTCCTCCTCTTCTTCCTCCTCCTCCGCCTCCTCTTCCACTCCAAAACCTGAATCCTCCTCTATCTCTTCCTTCACCGTAACATCCTCCTCCTCTTTCACTCTGAACGTTTCTTCCTCTTTTTTCACTGTAACGTCTTTCTCTTCTTCTTTCACGGTAACAGCCTCACCCTCTACTTCTTTCTTTACTGAGATATTCTCCTCTTCCTCCTCCTCTTTCACGACAACGTTCAGCCACAGACCCTCTTTCTCCGTCCAGCAGACCTCCTCGTCTTTAGCAGGAGGAGAGTAGCTTAGTGAGCTCATGGTCGGGGATGTTAGTTAGCATTAGCTTAGGGCCAGGCTAATTTAGCTGACTAACAACGTAAATATTACATTAAATTGGGTAACTAGTAGATACGACAGAAGTGTGTTCAAAACACAGTGGCAAATATACACCGAAATTGGTCTGAAGGGCTTAAATGTTTCGGCGGTGTTGGATAGCACGCTAACGAGGTGGCGTTGTTGTTCTCGAAGAAGCTTCCCGTCCACTAGATTATACGTCACACTGGCAGCATCGACTGGGCTACGTTCAGTACATACAAACGTAATACAACGTTAAATTGAACCAAAAACGGTACTGTACACGAACGACTAGTTGAAAAACGGGGAGGGGTTGGGTTGTGTGTTAAAAATGCACAGCTCCCTTTAAATATGTCACTCATTGATACAGCCACACCCTGGCACACCCACCGAACGGAGCAAACGTATCTCAAAGTCTGTGTCGTTTAGCACAAACCGTTCCACAACGTAGCAAACGTTCAGGCGACCTGAATGCACCGCTGAAAGAAGCCAATAGAGAGAAATAGTAATGGCGTCTTTTTGTAGGCACTAACTCCGCCATGGGGGTAAAGCCTATGGGGAAATGAATTGTTTTTTTTTTTGTAGGGTTTTTGGATAAACACCGAAAATAAGGTCTGTGGTAAACACAGGCTTAGGAGTTCTTATGTGTTGTGTTCTATGAGACTCTATAACGTCACTTTTTGTGAATTTTGAAGTATTTATTTAATGAAAACAAGCACATAAATCAAATGAAATTGTATTTGTCATGTACACATATTTTGCATATGTTATCGCAGGTGCAGCGAAATGCTTATGTTTCTAGCTCCAAAAGTCAGTGCAGTAATACCTAATAATTCAAAACAATACACACAAATCCCAAAAATAAATAAATATAAAATATAAAATCACATTTTATTGGTCACATACACGTGTTCAGCAGATGTTATTGCGGGTGTAGCGAAATGCTTGTGCTTCTAGCTCCGACAGTGCAGTAATATCTAACAAGTCATATCTAACAATTCCACAACATATACCCAATACACACAAAACTAGTAAGGAATGAATTAAGAATATATACATATATGGACAAGCAATGACAGAGCGGCATGGACTAAGATACAGTAGAATATTATAGAATAGAATGCAGTATATACATATGAGATGAGTAATGCAAGATATGTAAACATTATTAAAGTGACTAAGATACCGTAGAATAGTATAGAATACAGTATATACATATGAGATGAGTAATGCAAGATATGTAAACATTATTAAAGTGACCTGGCCTTCTGGATGATAGCGGGGTGAACAGGCAGTGGCTCGGGTGGTTGATGTCCTTGGTTATCTGACCTGGCCTTCTGGATGATAGCGGGGTGAACAGGCAGTGGCTCGGGTGGTTGATGTCCTTGGTTATCTGACCTGGCCTTCTGGATGATAGCAGGGGGAACAGGCAGTGGCTCGGGTGGTTGATGTCCTTGGTGATCTGACCTGGCCTTCTGGATGATAGCAGGGTGAACAGGCAGTGGCTCGGGTGGTTGATGTCCTTGGTTATCTGACCTGGCCTTCTGGATGATAGCAGGGGGAACAGGCAGTGGCTCGGCTGGTTGATGTCCTTGGTTATCTGACCTGGCCTTCTGGATGATAGCAGGGTGAACAGGCAGTGGCTCGGCTGGTTGATGTCCTTGGTTATCTGACCTGGCCTTCTGGATGATAACGGGGTGAACAGGCAGTGGCTCGGGTGGTTGATGTCCTTGGTTATCTGACCTGGCCTTCTGGATGATAGCAGGGTGAACAGGCAGTGGCTCGGGTGGTTGATGTCCTTGGTTATCTGACCTGGCCTTCTGGATGATAGCAGGGTGAACAGGCAGTGGCTCGGGTGGTTGATGTCCTTGGTTATCTGACCTGGCCTTCTGGATGATAGCGGGGTGAAACAGGCAGTGGCTCGGGTGGTTGATGTCCTTGGTGATCTGACCTGGCCTTCTGGATGATAGCAGGGTGAACAGGCAGTGGCTCGGGTGGTTGATGTCCTTGGTTATCTGACCTGGCCTTCTGGATGATAGCGGGGTGAACAGGCAGTGGCTCGGGTGGTTGATGTCCTTGGTGATCTGACCTGGCCTTCTGGATGATAGCAGGGTGAACAGGCAGTGGCTCGGGTGGTTGATGTCCTTGGTGATCTGACCTGGCCTTCTGGATGATAGCAGGGTGAACAGGCAGTGGCTCGGGTGGTTGATGTCCTTGGTTATCTGACCTGGCCTTCTGGATGATAGCAGGGTGAACAGGCAGTGGCTCGGGTGGTTGATGTCCTTGGTTATCTGACCTGGCCTTCTGGATGATAGCAGGGTGAACAGGCAGTGGCTCGGGTGGTTGATGTCCTTGATTGTCTTTTAGGCCTTCCTAAAGGCCAAGCCTAATTTATTTCACCTCCTGAGGTTGGAAAGGCTCTGTTGCGCCTTCTTCACCACACTGTCTGTGTGGGTCGTCCATTTCAGTTTGTCAGTGATGTGTACACCAAGGAACTTGAATCTTTCCACCTTCTCCACTGCGGTCCAGTCGATGTGGACAGGGGGGTGCACCCTCTGCTGTTTCCTGAAGTCGACGATCATCTCCTTTGTTTTGTTGACGTTGAGTGAGAGGTTATTTTCCTGGCACCACACTCCCAGAGCCCTCACCTCCTCCCTGTAGGCTGTCTTTGTCACGCTCTGGCTCCGGGACTCTGTATGTTGAGCCAGGGTGTGTTCGTTCTGTGTGGGTTGTTTCTATGTTGGGTTTTCTAGGTTGTTGTTTTCTGTGTTGGCCTAAGTGACTCCCAATCAGAGGCAACGAGTGTCAGCTGTTTTCTGGTTGTCTCTGATTGGGAGCCATATTTAAACTGTCTGTTTTCACTTTGTGGTTGTGGTTTCTTGTTCCTTTTGGTTTGTGTGTATCGAAGGACTTCACGTTTCGTTCGTTGTTTTGATCGTGTGATCTGTTTAATAAATAATATGTACGCATTCAACGCTGCGCCTTGGCCCGCTTCATTTCAAGACGATCGTGAGAGAAGAAACCACCACGACTGGGTCAAGCAGCGTGATGAGGAGAAAGGCTGGAATTACGAAAAGTGGAGAGAGAATTGGACGAGAACCATGGAGGCCTGGTCCACGGGGAGAGACAAGCCCAGAATTTTTTTAGGGGGGGGGGCTCACGCCGTGGACGACGGGGCAGCAGGAGTACGGGATAGAGTGGTGCAGAAGGTTGGCAGAGAGGGCCGCCAGGTTAAGGGGGCCACCGGTCACAGAGGAGAGGGAAAGTGTGGGAGGCACGGCGAGAGGTACTGGGGTGTGTTACCAGTCCGGTCCGGCCCGTTCCTGATCCCTGCGTAGGGCCAGTGGTGTGTGTCCCCAGTACGGTCCGGCCTGTTCCTGTTCCTCGCATCGAGCCTGTGGTGCGTGTCGTCAGCCCGGCCCGACCTGTTCCTGCTCCCCGCGCCAAGTCTGTGGTGCGCGTCGTCAGCCCTGTCCGGCCTGTTCCTGCTCCCCGCACCAAGTCTGTGGTGCGTTTCGTCAGCCCTGTCCGGCCTGTTCCTGCCACTCGCATCAAACCTACGGTGCGCGTCGCCAGGAGCCCGGCCCGGCCTGTTCCTGCTCCACGCACCAAGCCTACAGGGTGCGTCGCCAGCCCAGCCCGGCCTGTCCCTGGTCCACGCACCAAGCCTACGGTGTGCGTCACCAGCCCGGTCCGGCCTGTTCCTGCCACCCGCACCAAGTTTACGGTGCGCGTCGCCAGCCCGACCCGGCCTGTTCCTGCCACTCGCACCAAACCTACGGTGCGCGTCGCCAGCCCGACCCGGCCTGTTCATGCCACTCACACCAAACCTACGGTGCGCGTCGCCAGCCCGGTCCGGCCTGTTCCTGCTACTCGCACCAAGCCAGGGATGCGAGTAGTCAGTCCGGTGAGGCCCGTTCCTGCTCCACGCACCAAGCCAGGGGTGCGTATCGTCAGCCCGGTCCGGTCCGTTGCTGCTCCACGCACCGAGCCAGGGGTGCGCATCGTCAGCCAGGTCCGGTCCGTTCCTGCCTCACGCGCCAAGCCAGGGGTGCGTATCGTCAGCCGGTCCGGTCCGTTGCTGCTCCACGCACCGAGCCAGGGGGTGCGCATCGTCAGCCAGGTCCGGTCCGTTCCTGCCTCACGCGCCAAGCCAGGGGTGCGCGTCGTCAGTCCGGTGCCTGATCAGGTACAGGTCAGCTGCTCCACAACGGAGCTTAAGCAATCTGCTCCGTCGATGTCCAGTCCAGATCCAGCCAGCGGGGTCAGACCGGACCAGGGGCGCTACGGGGGGATTATGGAGGGGTGGTGGTCAAGCCCGGAGCCGGAACCGCCACCGAGGAAGTATGCCCACCCAGCCCTCCCCTGTTTTGCTATTTTTGAGGCGCGGTCGCAGTCCGCGCCTTTAGGGGGGGGTACTGTCACGCTCTGGCTCCGGGACTCTGTATGTTGAGCCAGGGTGTGTTCGTTCTGTGTGGGTTGTTTCTATGTTGGGTTTTCTAGGTTGTTGTTTTCTGTGTTGGCCTAAGTGACTCCCAATCAGAGGCAACGAGTGTCAGCTGTTTTCTGGTTGTCTCTGATTGGGAGCCATATTTAAACTGTCTGTTTTCACTTTGTGGTTGTGGTTTCTTGTTCCTTTTGGTTTGTGTGTATCGAAGGACTTCACGTTTCGTTCGTTGTTTTGATCGTGTGATCTGTTTAATAAATAATATGTACGCATTCAACGCTGCGCCTTGGCCCGCTTCATTTCAAGACGATCGTGACAGTCTTGTCATTGTTGGTAATCAAGCCTACTAATGTTGTGTCTACTGTTGAGTTTCTCCCATTCTTCTATGAAGATCCTCTCAAGCTCTGTCAGGTTGGATGGGGAGCGTCGCTGCACAGCTATTTTCAAGTCTCTCCAGAGATGTTCGATCGGGTTCAAGTCCGGGCTCTGGCTGGGCCACTCAAGGTTATTCAGAGACTTGTCCTGAAGCCACTCCTGCGTTGTCTTGGCTGTGTGCTTAGGGTCGTTGTCCTGTTGGAAGGTGAACCTTCGACCGAGTCTGAGGTCCTGAGCACCCTGGAGCAGGTTTCATCAAGGATCTCTCTGTACTTTGCTCTGTTAATCTTTCCCTCGATCCTGACTAGTCTCCCAGTCCCTGCCGCTGAAAAACATCCACACAGCATGATGCTGCCACCACCATGCTTCACCGTAGGGATGGTGCCCGGTTTCCTCCAGATGTGAGGCTTGGCATTCATGGTCTGAGAGTCCTTTAGGTGCCTTTTGGCAAACTCCAAGCGGGCTGAGGAGTGGCTTTTACTGAGGAGTGGCTTCCGTCTGGCCACTCTACCATAAAGGCCTGATTGGTGGAGTGCTGCAGAGATGGGAGAACCTTCCAGAAGGACAACCAACTCCACAGAGTTTGGCATGGAAGAGTCTCTAAGAAGAGTCTTGGTGGTTCCAAACACTCTCTATAACTCTATACAGTGTCTTCAGAAAGTATTCATACCCATTGACTTATTCCACATTTTGCTGTGTCACAGCCTGAATTCAAAATGGATTGAAAAAATAATAATATTCACCCATCTACACACAAGGAAAGCCAAGTTAACAAACAGATCACCGACCTTTTCGAATCCCACCGTACCTTCTCCGCTATGCAATCCGGTTTCCGAGCTGGTCATGGGTGCACTTCAGCCACGCTCAAGGTCCTAAACGATATTATAACCGCGATCGATAATAGACAGTACTGTGCAGCCGTCTTCATCGACCTGGCCAAGGCTTTCGACTCTGTCAACCACCGCATTCTTATTGGCAGACTAAATAGCCTTGGTTTCTCAAATGACTGCCTCGCCTGGTTCACCAACTACTTCTCAGATAGAGTTCAATGTGTCAAATCGGAGGGCCTGTTGTCTGGACCTCTGGCCGTCTCTATGGGGGTGCCACAGGGTTCAATTCTTGGGCCGACTCTTTTCTCCGTGTATATCAATGATGTCGCTCTTGCTGCTGGTGACTCTCAGATCCACCTCTACGCAGACGACACCATTTTGTATACATCTGGCCCTTCATTGGACACTGTGTTAACAAACCTCCAAACGAGCTTCAATGCCATACAACACTCCTTCCGTAGCCTCCAACTGCTCTTAAACACTAGTAAAACTAAATGCATGCTCTTCAACCGAACGCTGCTTGCACCCACCCACCCGACTAGAATCACTACTCTCGATGGGTCTGACCTAGAGTATGTGGACAACTACAAATACCTAGGTGTCTGGTTAGACTGTAAACTCTCCTTCCAGACTCACATTAAGAATCTCCAATCCAAAGTTAAATCTAGAATCGGTTTCCTATTTCGCAAAAAAGCCTCCTTCACTCATGCTGCCAAACATGCCCTCGTAAAACTGACTATCCTACCGATCCTTGACTTCGGCGATGTCATTTACAAAATAGCCTCCAACACTCTACTCAGCAAATTGGATGTAGTCTATCACAGTGCCATCCGTTTGTCTCCAAAAGCCCCATATACTACCCACCACTGTGACCTGCACGCTCTTGTTGGCTGGTCCTCACTACATATTCGTCGCCAAACCCACTGGCTCCAGGCCATCTATAAATCACTGCTAGGCAAATCTCCGCCTTATCTTAGCTCATTGGTCACCATAGCAACACCCACCCGTAGTATGCGCTCCAGCAGGTATATCTCTCTGGTCATCCCCAAAGCCAACACCTCCTTTGGCCGCCATTCCTTCCAGTTCTCTGCTGCCAATGACTGGAATGAAATGCAAAAATCTCTGAAGCTGGAGACTCTTATCTCCCTCACTAACTTTAAGCATCAGTTGTCAGAGTACCTTACCGATCACTGCACCTGTACACAGCCCATCTGAAATTAGCCCGCCCAACTACCTCATCCCTATGTTGTTATTTATTTTGCTCATTTGTACCCCAGTATCTCTATTTGCACATCTTCTCTTGCACATCTATCATTCCAGTGTTAATACTAATTGTAATTATTTTGCACTATAGCCTATTTATTGCCTTACCTCCATAACTTGCTACATTTGCACACACTGTATATATATTTTCTGTTGTATTTTTGACTTTACGTTTTGTTTTACCCCATATGTAACTCTGTGTTGTTGTTTTTATCGCACTGCTTTGCTTTATCTTGGCCAGGTCGCAGTTGTAAATGAGAACTTGTTCTCAACTGGCTTACCTGGTTAAATGAAGGTGAAATAAATAAATAAAAAATAAAATAAAAAAAGGACAAAGTGAAAACATGTTTTTAGACATTTTTGAAATATCTCATTTACAAATTTTAAGTATATAGTAATATACTTAAATTAAATATTTACTTAGTATATTAGTTAATAATTTTTATTTAAGTATTCACACCACGCTGAGTCAATATATGGTAGAATCACCTTTGGCAGAGATTACAGCTGTGAGTCTCTCTGGGTAAGTCTCTAAAAGCTTTGCACACTTGGATTGTGCAAAATTTACCCATTATTATTTTCAGAATTCTTCAAGTTCTATCAAATTGGATGTTGATCGTTGCTAGACAACCATTTTCAAGTCTTGCCATAGATTTTCAAGCAGATTTAAGTCCAAACTGTAACTCTGCCACTCAGGAACATTCCCTGTCTTGTTGATAAGCAACTCCAGTGTAGATTTGTCCGTGTGTGTTTTAGATTATTGTCCTGCTGAAAGGTGAATTCAAATCAAATCAAATTGTATTGGTCACGTACACATTTTTAGCAAATGTTATTGCGGGTGTAGCGAAACGTTTGTGTTCCTAGCTCCAACAGTGCAGTAGTATCTAACAATTCACAACAATACACACAAATCTAAAAGTAAAAGAATGGAATTAAGAAAGATATAAATATTAAGATGAGCAATGTAGGAGTGGCATTGACTAAAATACAGTAGAGGTGAAAAATCTGTCGATGTGCCCTTGAGCAAGACACTTAACCCTAATTGCTCCTGTAAGTCGCTCTGGATAAGAGCGTCTGCTAAATAACAATATATATACAGTGGGGAGAAATAACATAGCTAGTTGGCTAAATAGCTAAAGTTAGCTGGCTGGCTAAGATAACTGCATATACAGTGGGGAGAACAAGTATTTGATACTATTTGGCTGGAGTAATGGAGAGGACAGTGTTTCGCTATCACAGGTGGTAATCTATCACAGGTGGTAATCTATCACAGGTGGTAATCTATCACAGGTGGTAATCTATCACAGGTGGTAATCTATCACAGGTGGTAATCTTTCAACTTCACCGCATCAAAGGGACGATGGACGGGGCCATGTACCGTCAAATCTTGGGTGAGAACCTCCTTCCCTCAGCCAGGGCATTGAAAATGGGTCGTGGATGGGTATTCCAGCATGACAATGACCCAAAACACACAGCCAAGGCAACAAAGGAGTGGCTCAAGAAGAAGCACATTAAGGTCCTGGAGTGGCCTAGCCAGTCTCCAGACCTTAATCCCATAGAAAATCTGTGGTGGGAGCTGAAGGTTCGAGTTGCCAAACGTCAGCCTCGAAACCTTTAATGACTTGGAGAAGATCTGCAAAGAGGAGTGGGACAAAATCCCTCCTGAGATGTGTGCAAACCTGGTGGCCAACTACAAGAAACGTCTGACCTCTGTGATTGCCAACAAGGGTTTTGCCACCAAGTACTAAGTAATGTTTTGCAAAGGGGTCAAATACTTATTTCCCTCATTAAAAATGCAAATAAATTTACAACATTTTTCTCATTTTTCATCTCTGGATAAGAGCGTCTGCTAAATAACAATATATATGTCTCAATATAATAGTATTATATAATTAAATACATTTAAAATATACTTTGTCAATAAAAAATAGATCCTCAACTTCGTTACCCACTCCAGTCAGCAGATGGCGATGTGGGACTTTAAGGCTATGCTGCTAGTGTGACGTATAATCTAGTGGACGGGACGCTTCTTTCAACAGCAGCAACAGTTAGTCAGACACCTCGGTAGCTTGCTAGACAAAATAGCCGAACCAATAAAGCTCTTTAGACGCTTTCGTGTATATTAGCCACTGTGTTTTAAACCCACTTCTGTCGTCTAGTTAGTTATCCCATTTAATTTCATATTTACGGTGTTGTTGTTATTGGTCAGCTAGCTGGCTGGTTAAATTAGCACTAGCCTAGCTAGCTAACATCCCCGACCATGAGGTCACTAAGCTACTCTCCTCCTGCTAAAGAAGAGGAGGTCTGCTGGACGGAGAAAGAAGCTCTAGTGAAAGAGGAGGAGGAAGAGGAGGATGTTACAATACAAAAACAAGTAGAGGGTGAAGCTGTTACCGTGAAAGAAGAAGAGAAAGATGTTACAGTGAAAGAAGAGGAAGACGCGTTCAGAGTGAAAGAGGAAGAGGATGTTACAGTGAAAGAAGAGGAAGACGCGTTCAGAGTGAAAGAGGAGGAGGATGTTACAGTGAAAGAAGAGGAAGACGCGTTCAGAGTGAAAGAGGAGGAGGATGTTACAGTGAAAGAAGAGGAAGACGCGTTCAGAGTGAAAGAGGAGGAGGAGGATGTTACAGTGAAAGAAGAGGAGGCTCCCGTTTTTGGAGTGAAAGAGGAGGAGGGGGAGATGACTGTCACATCGAAAAAGGAGGAGGAAGAAGAGGAGGAAACTGGATATCTGGTTCCGGTTTCCCAAAGGCATCTTAAGGCATCCAATGGTTCTAATGATGAACTTAGCAGTAAGATGCTTTTGAGAAACCGGGCCCTGATTAACACTAGTAAGTACTGTCTTAAAAACAGAGGCACAAACTCTGCAGTTGTTGAACTGATGTGTGGTGTTAAAGGGGGAATCTGCAGTTGCTACATCCATATTTGGACTTATAAATTATTGATATATAGCCATTGATTCTTGAAGAATATAACACATGCCTCATGAGCTTAGTTCATCTGTCGTACCCCATCAGATCCCAAAATAAGCTTTTTTTACTCCAATGTTTAGAAACAATGTAAATGTAAACCAACACTGTATCGCCTCAACATGGTTAAAACTATAATATTGATATCATGGATGGTCAGTCCTTGCATCCATAGGTCTGTCTATGATTTTGAGAGTAGTTACATTTCTCCAGTCCCATCCTCATCTTATTACCAAAACAGTGGTGGAATGACAGCTTTGTTATTGTTTGAACTGCAGATTGGTTGATTGATTGATGTGTGGCTTTTTTTAAAGGGGCAACCTAGGTTTTAAACAGCAACAAAATTGGGGGCTGGAGAAATGTAACCACTCTCAAATTCATAGAGAAAATTATTGTAGCAACCTTAACCCAAAACCTAGCGACCTCATCAAGAAGTTCAGACATCTTGGTATAACAGTTATAAGGTGTTGGCTTGACAGTCTCTGGACCCAGGTTTGAGTCCAGCTCAGGGCTACCCCCGGAATTCACTACACTATGAATACAAGGACTGGCCATCCATAAGGTCAAAATCATAGTTTTAACCTGTTTTTGAAGATATACAGTGTTTGTTTACAACCAGTGGCATTATACAGTGGGGGAAAAAAAGTATTTAGTCAGCCACCAATTGTGCAAGTTCTCCCACTTAAAAAGATGAGAGAGGCCTGTAATTTTCATCATAGGTACACGTCAACCATGACAGACAAATTGAGAGAGAAAAAAATCCAGAAAATCACATTGTAGGATTTTTTATGAATTTATTTGCAAATTATGGTGGAAAATAAGTATTTGGTCAATAACAAAAGTTTCTCAATACTTTGTTATATACCCTTTGTTGGCAATGACACAGATAAAACGTTTTCTGTAAGTCTTCACAAGGTTTTCACACACTGTTGCTGGTATTTTGGCCCATTCCTCCATGCAGATCTCCTCTAGAGCAGTGATGTTTTGGGGCTGTCGCTGGGCAACACGGACTTTCAACTCCCTCCAAAGATTTTCTATGGGATTGAGATCTGGAGACTGGCTAGGCCACTCCAGGACCTTGAAATGCTTCTTACGAAGCCACTCCTTCGTTGCCCGGGCGGTGTATTTGGGATCATTGTCATGCGCTTCACAGTAGGTATGGTGTTCTTTGGATGCAACTCAGCATTCTTTGTCCCCAAAAAACGACGAGTTGAGTTTTTTACCAAAAAGTTATATTTTGGTTTCATCTGACCATATGACATTCTCCCAATCCTCTTCTGGATCATCCAAATGCACTCTAGCAAACTTCAGACGGGCCTTGGACATATACTGGCTTAAGCAGGGGGACACATCTGGCACTGCAGGATTGAGTCCTGGCGCGCAGTGTGTTACTGATGGTAGGCTTTGGTTACTTTGGTCCCAGCTCTCTGCAGGTTTACACTAGGTCCCCCCGTGTGGTTCTGGGATTTTGCTCACATTCTGTGATCATTTTGACCCACGGGGGTTCTGAGATCTTGCGTGGAGCCCCAGATCGAGGGAGATTATCAGTGGTCTTGTATGTCTTCCATTTCATAATAATTACTCCCACAGTTGATTTCTTCAAACCAAGCTACAGCTTATTACCTATTGCAGATTCAGTCTTCCCAGCCTGGTGCAGGTCTACAATTCTGTTTCTGGTGTCCTTCTGACAACTCTTTTGGTCTTGGCCATAGTGGAGCTTTGGAGTGTGACTGTTTGAGGTTGTGGACAGGTGTCTTTTATACTGATAACAAGTTTCCAAACAGGTTTGCCATTAATACAGGTGCATAACGAGTGGAGGAAGAGGAGAATCTCTCAAAGAAGACGTTACAGGTCTGTGAGAGCCAGAAATCTTGCTGTTGTGAGGTGACCAAATACTTATTTTCACCATAATTTGCAAATAAATTCATTAAAAAAAATCCTACAATGTGATTTTCTGGAATTTTTTTCTTCAATTTAGTCTGTATAGTGACGTGTACCTATGATGAAAAGTACAGACCTTTCTCATCGTTTTAAGTGGGAGAAACTTGCACAATTGGTGGGTCTGCCTAAATACTTTTTCCCCCACTGTACAAGCTTATGTTTTGGTTTGTTGATGGGGAAATACATTGAGCATTTATAAGTTATATTCTTCAAGAATCAATGGGCTATACAGTATATGGGTCTTTCTATAATGCTGCCCCCCCCCCACCAGTGAGGATTTCCTTGCATTTATCGCAGTGTGGTTCCCTTAAGGAGTCAGTCAACTTTGGTACAATCGCCATACAACACGCCTTTCAGTAGCCTCCAACTGCTCTTAAAAACTAGTAAAACTAAATGGCATGCTTTTCAACTCGAAACGCTGCTGGCACCCGCCACCGACTAGAATCACACTCTTGACGGGTGTGACCTAGAGTATGTGGACAAACTACAAATACCTAGGTGTCTGGTTAGCCTGTAAACTCTCATTCCAGGACTAACTATTAAAGAATCTCCATCCCAAAGTTAAAATCTAGAATCGGCCTTCCATTTGCGCAACAAAAGCCTCCTTCACTCGAGGGGGATTGGAGGGAACGCATGTGCGACTGAGTTGTTTTACAGTTTGCTCCAGTGGCTAATTTTTCAAGGTTATGTAGAATTTAGCAGCAAAACCGTCATTGATTTTCATATATTATATTGGTGATCCCTCCCGTAAAAACCAAGCACTTACTCTACTTCCAAATATCAGCATGTCGACGCATACACTATAGGCCAAACGCATGACTTTGAGAAAACCCCGGCCTCACAAGACACACTCTCTACGCACAGCCCTCCCTCTGAGCCTGACGCGACCGGGGACTGATACTCTACCCGGAGGGGGCGGCTTGGCTACAGCGCGGCGCAGAATAAAGGGAACATTACTCGAGGCCATCAAACACTACTACGCTCTGAGATAGTGAAAATCGAAAACGGAGGTGGTTGTGCTACGATTGAGGCACGAATAAAAGGAGGTTTCTGATACTTAAAAAGCAGATCTAAACCATCCTGCGGAACGAGACACGCTGACGGGCAATCGCATCACTCAAAACAACAATGGAGTCGCACACTACAACGATGCAGCACTGGAGACCTTCTGCTAACAAATGTCTTCCGGACTTAAACTCACATCCCTGGAGGCTGACGTGACAACGCCTAGGCTGGGGACTCGAAGATGCGTGATGAAGGAAGAGCCAGTGTAAGTTTGGAGGGATCTCTCGCCGCAATAACCTGAGACTTGTATCAGTCCAGAGTCAGCGGAAAATGTCCTGCGCCACGGGGATTTCGTCTTCTGCGGCTGCTGCAAGGTAATGTTCTAGCCTAGCCTGGAATGAAAAAAGCCTCCTGATTGATCGTTGACCACCGGTCGCTAGCGCCCAAATGCCTCGGGAGGGGGAGAGGCCCGTGGACATAAATTCTTCAAAGTGCACCTCTTTCCATTGAGCAAGGAATGGAGAGTTCTCCTGACGAGCCCGCAATACCACTCGAAGCGTTCAAGGACAGAAGCTATCTCCATCTACCAGGGACTACTCCCCAACTGTTCCAGGCAGCGGCGCAGCCTACTGGACAGGCCAACCGAGCTACTTCGGGCAACACCCAGGTGTGAAGTACGCGACTGCGAATTCCCGGAACGTTTATGGCTAATACTCAATGATGGTAAAGGACTACACATTTGAATCTCACCGGAATTGAGGATCCTCTCACCATTCAACGTACATCAAGAAGTCTTGAACTTGCTCATTAGTCAGCAATTGTTGCTAGGCGAACTCGTGGATAGTGAAGTAACCACCTGTGGCTACAACGTTTTAGCTTACAACATGCTAAATTTTGTATAGTGGTGGGTTGGCACGTACCCATTCAGGCTATATGTGAATTGTGATCTAATGTTTTGATCATCTAGTGTGCTCTGCCTTAACAAGCATTCAGTCATTTAAATCTCATTGTATTTGCGGTTTTTACTATAATCCTAGTGTTTCCAGGCTGTCTGGTCACCTATTCAGCTTGTTTACCTAGTGTCTCAGTGAGACTCAAAATATGCTTGGGTTATTTGATTACTGCAGCCGTTTGCATTGACCCAGTAAAAAACAGTAAATGCCTGCCCGAGGCGACACGTTTTGTTGGGGGTTCTTCACTTAAATTTATATAGCTCAGAGCGTCATTTATGCCCAGCAAGCGTTAAACGTTGTTGCGCCACACGTAGTTTTTTGGTCGTGGTTGTAAGCTGGTCGCAGCATGCTCAAACTAGAAAACTTCATTATAAATAATAATTATTATTATCAAGTTTGTGATTTGTCCTTTACTACGATTTCCTCACTAAAAATGAGGCTTTTCGGTGGAGAGCCGTTTACACAATTCAATTTATATTTCTTTATTTTCTCTATCAAATGCCTGCTATAAGAATGGGAAATATAATAAATAACATCTACAAAGTGGATGCTGTTGTAATTCCGCTACTGCACAATGGGATTCACACTTAATTTCTTTTATTTAAAAAATGATTTATTCTATTTTGCTGTTTGATCCACTAAAACAAAACAAGACTTTAAAGAGCGGGACTGTGGGTTAGGGTGTTTAAAGACAGCACTCGCACACGACATACTGTGCGAAAGGAGAACATGCTCTATGTAGGCTTGTAAATCGTGTGGGAAGAGGTACTGTCTGGGGATGGGGGGTAGGGCGCATCAATGGAAGGGGGCGAAGGCGGGGTGAATTGTTCCAGTTTCTAATGTTGTCAGTCTGTCTTTTTGTTTTTTTTCGGTATCATTTTATACAACAATCTACCACCGTACCATTCTTACTCTGAGACTAAGTTGATACTGCGGCTTACGGGTGCGTCATTGCCTTTCATTCTAGCTCTAATGACAGGGTGTATATAAACGGGATATGCCCCAGAAGAGGGCCCGAAACAATGCAGATAAAATACATTCATACGGTGGATGGTGGAACACCAAAGTGGTTAATAACCCAGTGAAAACGTAAGAGGGTGTTTGACACACTTAAAGTGGTTTGAATGCAAAATGTTGCATTCTATACAAGAGACTCACTTGAGGACTGCGTAAGAGCACTTCAGAATCGTCGTGTGACTGGTGTGTTGTCAATGTTTCCACTCTAACTCTCATAGTAAGCATCAGAAGGGGCTGCCATTTGTGGTTGATAAAGTCACTCCCTTTGTAGGCTTCTCGAGGTAGCGATGATCCTAAGGGACGATACGTTCAGAGTAACGGTAAACGGTTTTCTACCCCTCTTGGTTGGGTACTAGTGTTTATATGCTACCAAATTGGGATGACAACAAGTTTCATTTTCGTCCTTCTTGGCTCTGCTATACCCATTTTAGGACTCTCATTTTATTGAGTTTTAGGGGGGAGATTCAACTGCAAATGTCCCCCAGGTATTGGACAAGTCCTCACGAACAAACTACAGGCCCATCTAATTGTGCCTACCTATTTCAAGCCTTTCTCAGAAAATATGCCATGTTTGAGGGCTGGCGTTCCTACATCCTACAGATAGACAGTATTCCTTTTTATTCTCATTGTTCATCAAACATAACTCCCGGATTGATTACTTCATTTTGGACAAAAAACTTTTGGCCTAAAAATTTCGGCAGTGTTACTTACAAGAGTATTGTTATTCGGACCATTCTCCATTAGTGCTTGAACTGAGTGTTCCCCAGGCGACCTCCAATGTGTTATCATTGGCAGTCTTAAACCCAATTTTACTCCTCAATAAGAGCTTGTCAATTTCATTTCTTTGAAATCCCATCCGCCTATTCACCTAGAACGTAATTCAACACCCGGTATGTGCTGCTCTACCATATGGGAAAGTGTCTCTCCAAAGCATACCTACGTGGCCAAATTCATTTCTTATACAAGCCAACCAAAAAACAGATGTTCGCTACTCAGGCGACTTCGGTACCACCGTCACCTGAGCGAGATCCATCGAGCCACATTGGATGAGTAAGGGATGCCAACGGTTCCTTCCTCTGATCTGCATAAAGAGACTGCCAACTACTCCAATACTGAAATTGGATGACGGCTGTTTTTTCCTTCTTCTTTTTTCTCGTTTTTTTTTGTGCTATGCGAACCCTAGGTTTATCAATCAATATTATTAATATTTTTTCTTAGAAGCAGTGAACAGTCTACTCTTGCATAACGTCCGTAGGACTTACCAGAGTGTATGAAACAGGCGCCAAGGCCAAGTAAAAAATCCTTGCACCATCAGATCCGTAAATCTGATGCCTCACGCTAATCCCACACCTAAGGGACCCCCGTTCTGGATCGCTACCCACAGTTATACATAAAGAGAATCCAATGATCAATTCAAACTAATTTTACTTTCGGCGCGATACACCTCGGAAAATACCCCTCAAGACACCTTTGGCTGATTGATTCCTTCTTTAATGGCCTGAATATGCCTTCAATTGTGATACAGACACCATGACTATATAGGAAGAAGAAATTTACACCTGACGGAGATCATGCAACAGCAGTGTCAGCAATGAAAAGCAGGTAAATCAACCGGGTCCGGAATGGTGTTTCCAACCGGAATCTTAACAGGACGTGTGTCTGCGTCTGCCTTTGGCCCATTCTTGTTACCTGACTCGTTTGCAGAGTTGCCTATATACCTCAAAAGCTTAACGCCTAGTCCTTCTATTCAATGCTTCCATTCAATTACTATTAAAGAACAACAAAAGACCCTCTGGAATGTGGATGCTTTCGCACCAATCTCGCTTTTAAAATGTGATTACACAATCCTAGCCATAGCGTTTTTAGCCATTACGTTACTGGAAAGTCTCGCTGAATCAAGTAATCACACTCTGGACCAGACTTGGCTTTGTGAGGATATAGCATTTGTTGTTCATAATTAGGCGCACTATAGCATATACAATGTACTACCCTGCGTCGGAGGACCCAGAGGTAGGTGGCTCACTTGAGGCAGAAAAAGCGTTTGGACCGCGCTTGTGAGCTGGGAATTACCTAAAAGCACAACCTAAATATAGATTTGCGCTTTTGGCCCAAATTCATTGCGGGATAAAGATTCTTTATTTTGTCCCCCATCTGCTTCACACGTCACGGAAACTAACCAACATTGTCCTCTGAAGTATTTTCACCTGTGCAACAGCGGGATGTCAGGACAGGGGCTGCTCCACTATCAACCCCGTGTTGTTTGCTTGGCAATCGAACCTCTCGCCAGTGCATACGCTCTAATGATGCCAATTCAAGGAATAATCGGACGAGGGCTCAGCAAAAGCCAGAAAGTCTCGCTATATGCGTGATGAACCTCCTTGTGTTATACTCTAACCTGTATACCTCATTGGCACGCTCTTATCTGTCTTAAAAAGTTGCGATATCAATCTCAGGTACAGACGTGAATCTAGGGCGACAGCAGCTCAGACGCTATTTTCCTGTAAACAAGGCTGCTTTAAAGTGCTCATTTTACAAGCTCTGCAAGTTAGGATGTCCTGGGATCAATTCCACCTACCTTGGGAGGTCAAAAGTGACAAAGGAAATATTCAAATCTGTTCAGCGAAAACTTGTGGCTCTAGCAGACAGTTTTGAAAAACAATCTTTTGTCTTTTTGGAAGACGATAACCTCTTCTTCTATTCTGGAAGGATTAATGTCATTAAAATGAGAGTGTTTCGTTGCCCCAAATTCTATTATTTATTTCAATGTCTACCCATTTTTTATTCCAAAATCTTTTTTATTCCACGGATCAAACATCATGCATTTATTTGGGATGGCAAAGGTACCACGGGATTGGTTAGAAAACATTTACAGAAAGCCTAAGTCATTGGGGGGTTTAGACTCTAACAGAGATCTTTCAGACATTACTATTGGGCTGCAAACTTCAGAGCCCTTCTGTTACATGGCTACAGACCTGATCCTACTGGCCCTAGGGACCAATCTGGTCCAGATGGAGTCTGAATCGTGTTAAACCTGCTGCACTTATTCTGTGTTTGTGCTCGTCCTCTCCCAGTGTCCCTTGGCAAAAGGTGTGTCACCCAATTGTAAAGCAGTCTCTTAAAAAATTTGGAACATCAGTTCCGCTTAGCCTTGCCTCCGATGGCTTTTCTACTATCAGGGCCCAATCAAATCAGAAACATTTTAATTTCCTCCATCTTTGAATGATGGAGGCTTTTGACATCTGGCACTCACTAGGCCTCTCTCCTCCACTAGCCCAAGTATCATTTGAGGACACATTTGCCTCTTGTTGCTCAGCTCACAGGGAAAGGGTCGAGACCTCCCCCAATCCCACTTTTTGCCGCTTATACTCACCAGACCTGAGGAACTTTGTCAAGAGCGTAACACACCTGAATTTACCAGACATAGGAATTTGAGATACAGCTATAGAGAGCATTCTGTGAAGCTGAAAAGCTTCCCTTACGGCATCGGAGCGCAATGTCAGATGTGCTGCAATCATGAGAACTCACTCATGACTTACAGGAACCTTTACTGTGAGTGACCTTTTAAAGACTCGATGAGGAAAACGGGATTTGGGGAGAGGAACTTGGCTTGGGAAAGACACCTGGGAATCTGTGCTGCGACAGGGTGCATTTCTGTTCTCTTTCATAGCACTAGACACAAGGCTCACATCAATTCAAGGTGGATCCACAGCATATCCACTGAGTATCTGCGGGACAGACTTGGACGAAATATTTCTCATGCTTTTGATCCTAACTGTGTAAGATGTTAAAATTGAAGTCCGGCCACACTGTTGCATATGTTCTGGGAGCTGTCATAACTGTAAGGTGTTCTGGGAATTAATATTTACAATGTTTCTCGGATAATATATATACAAACTGTGATAGACTCACCTCCCCTTACAGCGTTTTGTGAGGAGTACTGCCCATAAGCACCCCCCTGCTCAAGAATCCATGTCGGACACTGATGCTGTATACAACTCTTCTAGCTAGAAGGATAATACTACAGAACTGGAAGATGGCAGCTCCCCCATCTTCTATAAATATTGCGCCCCAGAAAAAAATAATAGCGTGAGAGATGATGGTATTAAGATTGCTCTCCGCAAAACTATAGCCAAAAAAATGTAAATTCAAGGCACGTCGGGAAACACCAAACTAGTTTAATGAGGCTTGGCGCTCCGATTCGGGTCTAACTTAAAACAGTCCATCCTCTGAATAGCAATACTTATTTTAACACACAAAATAAGTATGTATTTGACTCACGTGTGACTAGGGGTTGGATATGAGCATGTCTCTGTGTTTGTTATTCTGGGAGTGGGGGTCGGGGGGCATTAAGGTTGATGTCAGCTATTGATTGTGACCTGGCGGATGCTCAATGTTCATCTCCGCACCCCGGGCAGAGACTAAGGTGTGAGACGTGTTGTTCCCAGTTATTTTAATTTTTTAATCTGTTCACGCCTACATCAAAATATCAATATTCATTTTAATTATTTTAAAGCATTGTACACTTTTTTTATTTTTTGGTACAGTGGAATGATTGGTCTGTTGGCCTTGACTGTCTGTGAGGGGTTTGCATTGTCTCCCACCCCAATCCATTTCCAACTGGTTACAGGAACAATGGGTGAGGTATTTGCTCTGTCCCATACTATAGATTCCCTTAACCTTTTGTAGCTTCTGCCTGGTGTTGGTTACTGTCTAAAGTATGTATATTTAAAGTTATATCTTATATTTTTTATATGTATTATGGTATTGTGTCTAGTTGAGTATATTATTTATATTGCTTTGTTGTCTGTGTGGTGTGTAAAACTTAATAAACCAGAGTTCTCAAAAAAAAAAGCGCTTCACTCATGCTGCCAAACATGCCCTCGTAAACGACATCCTACCGACCCTTGGATTTCCGGCGTTTGGCTTTTAAAAAATTTCCCCACCACTGTGCCCTGTACGCTCTTTTTGGCTGGGGTCCTCATCATGTTCTTCGTAAAACCCCACTGGTCCGGCCATCTATAAATCATGCTAGGCAAATCCCCGCTTATCTTAGCCTTGGGCCCACCATAGCAGCACCCCCCCTTTGTTTTGCGCTCCAGGGGTTTATATTTCAAGGGTCTTTCCCCAAACCCAACCCCTCTTTGGCCGCCTTTCCTTTCCCATTTCTTGCTGCCAATGATGGAAGGGAATTCAAAAATCTCTGAAGCTGGAGACTATTATCTCCCTCAAATTTTTAAAGCTTTCGTTGTCAGAGCCCCTTTACCGAAAATGCACCGGAAACACCCCATCTGAAATTAGCCCCCAACTCCTCCCCCCCATATTGTTATTTTTTTTTCTTTTGGGGAACCCCAGTATCTCTTTTGCACAAAATTTTTCTTGCACATTTAGTTCCAGTTTTAAACTATTGTAATTATTTTGCACTTAGCCTTTTTATTCCCTTTAAACCCCATAAACTTGTACATTGCACACACTGTATAAAATTTTTTCCCTTTTGGTTTTTCTGACTTTTTTTTTTTTACCCCAATGAAAACTTGTGTTTTTGTTTTTATCGCACTGCTTTGCTTTATCGGGCCGGGTCGCAGTTGAAAATGAGAACTTGTTCTCAACTGGTTTAAACCTTTGGTTAAATAAAGGGAAAATAAATACATAAAAAATGGGGAGTCACACTCGCGACTTGGGAGGCTATATACAGGGGGGTTTCCGGGGGGTACCGAGGTTTAAGGGGCGGGGGTACGGGTTTAAAGTCCCCAGGTAATAATGAGACTATAACGGGGGGGGTCCCGGACAAGGTAAGGGGTTTGGGGTTTATAAAAGGGGTCCCGGTTACCGAGGTAATGGGCGGGGATACAGGTTAGTCCAGGTTTAATGAGGTTTTATACGGGGGGGGTTACCGGTTGAGGAAATGGGCTGGGGTAAGGTTATTTCCAGGTAATAATGGGGGATATACAGGGGGTACCGGTCCCGAGGTAAGGGGCCCGGGGTTCCCGGGTTTGGTCCGGGGTAAAAATTTGGGTTTATATACGGGGGGTGGGGAACCGAGGAAAAGGCGGGTGTACGGGGTAGTACAGGTAATAATGAGGCTATATACGGGGGGTTCCCGGTCCCGGGGTAAGGGGGGGGGTACAGGTAGCCCCAGGTAAAAATGGGGCATAAAAGGGGGGAAAAGGGGTTACGAGGTAAGGGTGGGGGTACAGGTTAGCCCCCAGGTAATAATGAGGCTTTTTAAAACAGGGGGGCCCGGGAAACCGAGGTAAGGGGAAGGGGGGTACAGGTTAGTCCGGGGAAAATAATGGGGGCTATATACGGGGGTCCCGGGTTTCCCGGGGTAATGTGGGGGGGGGTAAAAGGTTTAGCCCGGGTTTAATAAGAGGCTATATAAGGGTAGGGGGGGTAGAGGTAATGGGCGGGGAAAACGGGTTAGTTGGGGGAATTTTGTAATTTTACAGAAACCAGCCCAAAAGTTTGGAAAACCACCTATCTTTCCCCGGGTTTTCTTTTTTTTTTACTTTTTCAATTGTAGAAAATAGGAAGACATAAAAAAACTTAAAATAACACATAGGGATTCATGTAGAAAAACCAAAAAATGTTAAAAAAATCAAAAAAATACATGGTGGGGGAAAAAGTTTTTCCCCCCCTTTCCGATTTGTTTTTTTTTTTGGCGTTTGTACACTTAAATGTTTAATCATCAAAAAAAATTTAAAATTTAGTCAAAGAAAAACCCGAGTAAACACAAAAGCATTTTTGAAATGAAGGTTGTTATTTTTAAAGGGGAAAAACAAACCAACCTACATGGCCCTGTAAAAAAAGGGGGTTTCCCCCCCCCCCCCCCCCCCCCCCCCTTAAAACCCACAACTAAAACTGGGGTTTTATCACACCTTGAGTTCAATTCTTTAGCCACACCCAGGCCTGTTTTACCCCACACCTTTTTCCCCAATAAAGGGAACATTTAAATTTAGGCCCTGTTTGACAACGTGAATTTAACCCCAAAAGACCATATTTGGGAAGGGTTAAAAAAGCCATTTCTAAAGTTTGGGGACTCCAGGGAACCACAGTGAGAGCCAATCCCCCAAATGGGGGAAAAACATGGAAAAAGGGGTTTAACCCTTTCCCCCAGGAGTAGGGGGGCCCGACCAAAACCCCCCAAAGAGGCACCCGAGACTCATCCAAGAGGTAAAAAAGCCCTCACAACCAACTTTCCAAGAGCTTCGGGCCCACTTGCCCTTTAAAGGGTTCAGTGTTCATGACTCCACCATAAGAAAGGGGACGGGGAAAAAATGGCCTGCATGGGCGGGTTTCCAAACAAAAAACCACTGCTGAGCAAAAAAAAACTTTAAAGGGCTCGTTCTTTTTTCCCGGGAAAAAAAAAAATTTTGATAAATCCCCCAAGCCCTTTGGGAAAAATTTACTTGGGGACAAAGAGACAAAAGTTGAATTTTTTGGGGAAGTGTGTGTCCTATTAATTGGGGGAAAAAGAAAACACGGAAATTTAAAGAAGGGCAATAAGAAGAAAAAAGGGGGAATGGACATCAAAAAAATGAGGGAGGGGTTTGAGAGTAGGAAAAAGTTCAGGAGCAAAAAAAAAAAAAAATTAAAAATATAAAATAAAATTTTTTGAAAAAAATTAACTCTGTCCAAAAGGTGTAGATAAAAAAGTTGGGGGAAGTAAAAGGCCGGGGCCATTGTTTTTCACAATTTACCCCAAAGTAGGGAAAGGAGGGTGGGGTTAAAAAAGTAATAAAGGGGAGTATATTTTATAAAAAAAAAAAAAATAAACTGGGGGTTTGGAAGTGATGCAGAAAAATTACTTTTGATAGAAGATAAAATCTATCGGCAAATATTAAGAGACCCCCCCCCCCCCCCCCCCCCCACTTTTTTCAGTTTAAAGAACTCATACCAACAAAAAAATTGGTGGTGGTAGTGTGATGGTCGGGGCCTTTTTTGGTTTGGGGACCGGGAAAGGGACTTCCCGGGGAAAAAGGGAAACCCGTAAATTTCTGTGAATCCCAAAAAACCCTGAAGGAAAATGTCCGTCCTTTGGTTGGGGGAACCTCAAGCGAAAACGAATTTGGGTTTGCAGCGGGGTCAATGATAAAAAACACACCAGCAAGTCCACCTCCTGAATGGCGAAAAAAAAACAAAAATGAAGTTTGGAGGGGCCTTTTAGTAAAAAGTCCTGACCTGAATCCTATTGAGTTTGCTGTGGATGCCCTTTTAAGAAGGCATTTCATCCCCAAAAACCCCTCCAAGGGGGCTGAATTACAACAATTCTGCAAAGATGAGTGAGCCAAAATTCCCCCAAACAGCGCTGTAAAAATTTCTTGCAAGTTATCGCAAACGCTTGATTGCAGTTTTTGCTGCAAAGGGGGGCCCAACCAGTTATTAGGTTGGGGGGGGAAAAACCCTTTTTTTCCCACAGGGCCATGGGGGTTTGGTTTTATTTTTCCCTTAAAAATTTAACCCCCTTCATTTCAAAAAACGGGCTTTTTGGTGTTTTACTTGTTTATCTTTGACAAAATTTTTAAAAATTCTTTTGACTTAAACATTTAAGTGGACAAACATGCAAAAAAAATAAGAAATCAGGAAGAGGGCAAACACTTTTTCACCCCACGGGTTTTTTATTTTTGGAGATTTTTAAAAGTAGCCACCCCTTTCCCTTTTGATGACGCTTTCCCACACTGGGGCATTCACTCAACCATTTTTAATGAGGTAGTCACCGGGAAAATGCATTTTCCCAATTAAAAAGGGTGTCCCTTTTTAATTTAATATGTGGCTTTTTTTCGTTTTTTAAATGGGGTTAAACCCAAAACCCGTTTTTGTTTTTGGACATGGTGGGTTGGTATACAAAAAGATTAGCCCTTTTGGAAAAAGCCCAAAGGGCCATTTTAGGGCCAAGAACGTCAAAAAAGCAAAAGAAAAAAACGACAGCCCAATCATAATTTAAGACATAAAGGGTTTCAGCCCAAAACCCGGGAAAATTTCAAAAACTTTGAAATTTTCTTTAAGTGCACCCACAAAAAACCATAAGCGCTATGATGAAACTGGCTCTCAGAGGCCCGCCACAGGAATGAAGACCAGAGCTTCCTTGCGCAGAGGAAAATTTCTTTTTAGGGGGTACCAGCCTCAGAAATTGCAGCCCAAAAAAGATTTCCACAGTTTTCAAGACAGACGTTTTCCAAAATAAAATGTAAAGAGGGGACGGGGAAAAATCGGGCCCTTTCATGGTTAAATTTGCTGCAAAAAAAAAAAAACTACAAAAAGGGCCACCAAAAAGAAGAAGAAAATTTGTTTGGGGCCCAAGAAACACGAGAAATTTACATTGGCCCGGGGAAAATTTGAGTTTTTGGGTTTCCCAAAACCGCCGTGTCTTTGGCGACGGATTGGGGGGAAAAGGAGATCCCCGCTGTGATTTCCCACCGGGGAAAGCAGGAAAAAGGGAAATTTGGGGGATGTGGGGGTTTTGATGGTAAACACTGTCTTTTGTTTTATTAAAATTCAAGGACATTTAAACCAGCAGGGCTACCACACCCTTTTTCAGTGATACCCCCACCCCTTTCTTTTTGGGCTTAGGGGGCTATCATTTTTTTTTTAAAAAGGACAAGCCCCAACACACCCCCGGGCGGTGTAAGGGCTTTTTAAAAAAAAGGAAAGTGAGGGAGGGGCGCATCAGATGCCCTGGCCTCCCAACCCCCCGCCCTAAAACCCCAATGAGGGGTTTTGGGATGGTTAAAACCGCCAGGGGAAAGGGAAAAGCAGCCAACAAGTGTTTCGGGCTTTTTTTGGGGGAAAACCCTTCAAGATTTGGGGGAAAAGCATTCCAGAGGGAACCCGCTGAGAGAATGCCAAGAGTGTGCAAACCCGTCAAAAGGGAAAAGGGTGGCTATTTGAAAAATCTCAAATATAAAATATATTTTGATCGTGTCTAACACTATTTTGTTACTACATGATTCCATATGTTTATTTCATAGTTTGATGTCTTCACTATGTCCTACAATGTAGAAAATAGTAAAAATAAAGAACAACCCTTGAATGAGTAGTTGTTGTCCAAACTTTTGACTTTTTGTACCTTTTTTTGTGTAGATGAAGTTATGGGCCAATTTGGCATACACTTAGTGTGCAAAGGTGCCACAGAGCATTTTACGACACAGAGCTTAATGTGAGTTCTGAGTAGCATCCCGATCTTGCTCTGATAATGTGTGGTAATATTCGAATACATTGTGAAAAAACATAAAATCGTTGCCTCCCATTTTGCTCCATGCAGATGTACTACATCCATAACTAGCGGATTTCTGCATTAGAATGGAGGAGTTTCTGCAGCCAATTGTCTTGCATAGCAACAAACAGCAAACAACAGAAAGGGTCCTATATTGGAGAGTAAAAGTCTTTGGCCCCTCTGCTTTTTATTTTAACAACTTAAAAACTTTTTTCGAGCCTTGAATTTATCCCATGTTAAACTAATCTGGAAAAAAGACAAAATATGAAATATTTTGCTCAATTTTACGTCTTAAGGGCAATTGGGCAAATAATTAAAAATTCAGTTGGTTTTACAATTTCATGGGGAGGGTATGGGTAAACACCTTTATCTCAAAAAACAGGTATTTCTGCTGTTTTGGTTCTTTAACCATCTGTCTGACTTTTTCGTTCACAAAAGGAAGGGCAGGGCGGGGGGTATCGTGGATCCTCTGGGGCCTCAAAAACATGAGCTGACGAGGCAGAAAGGGCTCTCTCCCGATAGAACACCTTTAAAAAAAACCATGATACCACTGGGAAGAAATCTCCTGTGCTCTGGGGGGTGGGAAACGTTTTCAAATCTTTATCAGAAAATTTAAAATTTTCACCAGCGAGTCCAAAACAGGAGGAAAACCCTTTTTTTGCTGGGACAATGTGGGAAGGGGTTTTTCTCGGTTTAAACGGCCTTTGGGAAATACATCGAGAATACACACCGGAGAGAAAAACTTATACTGTGATCAATGTGGGAGGAGTTTTACTCAGTCAAGCCCCCCAAGTACATCTGAGAACACCACCCCAGGAGAGAAATTTACGACGCTCTGACTGCGAAAATTTTGTTATTTTAAAGATTTAAAAAAACACCAGAGAACAACACAGGAGAAAACCCATTTTAGTTGTAATCAATGTGGGAGGAGTTTTACTCAGTCAAGTCCCTTTATGTGCACCCGAGAACACACACAGGAGAGAAACCTTATAGCTTTCTCAATGTGGGAAAAGGGTTTTTCGGTCAAGGGTCCCTGATATTTTCACCAGAGAACACCCCACAGGAGAGAAACCACGGGCTGTCGACTGTGGGAAAGATTTTTTTTAGTTTTAAAAGCTTTTTAAAACACACCCCGAGAAAAACCCCAAAAGGAGAGAAATCACCATATAGTTGTATCAATGTGGGGGAGTTTTTCTCAGTCAAGTCCCTGATAGTGCAACCCGAGGGAAAACCCCACAGGAGGAAAACCCTATAGCCCGTTCTCAATGTGGGAAAAGTTTTTCTCGGTCAAGCTCCCTGATATTTCACCAGAGGAAAAAAACACAGGAGAGAAAACTTACGGCCCGCTTGGGGCTGTGGAAAGACTTTTGTTTGGGTTAAAAGATTTTTAAAACACACCAGAGAAAAACAAAACACAGGGAGAAACTATATAGCAGGAGATAAATGATATAAACTGTAAAAAAATTGGGGAAAAGTTTTTGCAGTCAAGTGGGCCCTTTTAGTAAATTGAGAATCACACAGGAGAGAAGACGTATAAACTGTGCGTTTTTGACAAGAGATACTTGTAAAATAAACTCTGATCAAAAATCAGAAAATACATACATGAAAGGGGTTGGGTTTATTTAATCAATGAAAAATGTCACAGTGTTTGGGAAAATTTAAACCAAATTTTAGTAGGCGTATTTTTAAATTTAAAACACAATGTAGAACCCCTAAACGTTTCCCCCCGTTCAATTTTTTTCAGCATTATGGATATAGGGCCCCTGGGAAAAACCAGGCTCTGAATTGAAGAGTATTTATGTGATTTAAAAAAAAGGGGAAAGAAAAAAAAAATTGTTTGTTACAATTTCCCTTTTTGGCAACCCCCTTGAATCAAAAAAAAACAAATTTAAAAAATTTGCTAGCCCTTTTCTACAAATTGTCCTTAAAACCCGGGAGGGGACACCCTATTCCCCGATTCCATGTGGTGTTTGAGCTATTTGTTTTAACAGGATGTGCAACCTCATCTCCCCCCTCCCGGCAAATTTATTTAAATGATATCGAAAAAATAAGTGTTGCGTTTCCTTTTTTTAGCGGGGCCCATAAAGGAAAAAACATTTACTCCCAAAAGTAGCTGACTGTCTTTTGCAAAAGGGTTTTCCTTAAACCCGGAGGGGAAAATATATTCCCATTCCCCTGTGTTTTTTTTGTTGGGGTTAGTTTCAAAAGCAGGTACAACCTGATCTCCCCCCTAATCGATATAGTTTCCTTTTGTTGGGGCGTGCAGTTTTTTAAGGGGGTTGTTTTAATATGATTATTGTGGCACATTTTTGTAGGGTAGTTTCAGTTTTGGTTTCGGTTTTCAATATATCCCCAAAAATTTTTGGGATTTGGGTTTTTGATTTGGACAGGGTTAAAAATGTGTTTTTCATTGAGGTTTTTCCCCCGTAAAACCCCCCCCCAAAAAGTCATTTTTAAAAAATGAAAAGGGAAAAAAAAATTTTTGGCCCGATGTCCCAAAATAAACTCAGCAAAAAAAAAAAGTTACCCTTTTTAGGAAACCCGTTTTTTAAAAATAATTTTTTTAAAATCCAAATAACTTTACAGATCTTCATTGTAAAGGGTTTTAAAAACTGTTTCCCCCCCTTTTTCAAGAAAACCCTAAATAATTAATGAACATGCACCTTTTGGAAAGGTGGGAAGACTTACAGATGGGGGGGGAATTAAGGTCCCCAGTTTTTTGAAAAATACGGGGCACAAAAAAAGGCCTACTGTTGGGCTGGAAAACACCAAAAGAAATATGCCGGGGGCCCTGCTCAAACGCGTGAACGTGCCTTTTTGCCCTGTGCAAGGGGGCCCTCCTCCCCCTTTTGGGTTTCCCCTTTCCCGCAGGGTCATCCGGAAAATGACAATTTCCACCAGCCATACTGCTCCTTTTGTGCGTGATTTCCTGAAAAACAGGAATGTAAAGGGTTTTGTCATGCCAAATGAAGAACCCGGATTTTCAAAACCATTGAGCACGTCTGGGACCCGGGGGACGGAGGGGAGGGCTAAAGGGGGGTTCCCCCCCGAAATGTCCGGGGAAAATTTTATGTGCCTTTGTGGAAGGGGTGGGGGAAAAATCTCACAGCAAGAACTGGCAAACCTTTTTGGGGGAGTCCTGAGGAGGAAGATGCACTGCAGATAATGCAGCTGGTGGCCCCACCAGATACTGACTGTTTTCTTTTTGATTTTTACCCCCCTTTTTCGTTTAGTCTCAGTTTTTGACTTGTTATGTTCATACAAATATTTTACACATGTTAAAATTTGGGTGAAAATTAAAAAAGAAATTTAAAAGTGGGGGACTTTTTTTGTTGGGTGAGGGTTTTCATTTGGTTTTTGTTTAAAATATGTATTTTTTGGTCGTTTTTTTTAAACTTGACAACAAATTAAATTTTAACTTTCTTGAGCCTATAAAAATTTGGGCGCCAGTAAATAAAATTGGGTCTATATCAGTTTTTTAACAATTACATCCCTCCAGTATTTCTTTTCCAAAATTCAAGGCCTTGTTTTATTCCACTACCCCCAAAAAGCATGACTCAAATCAAATACTCCCTATTTCAAACATCCCGCCTGACAAAAAAATACATTTTTTTAATTTTTCAATTTCCTCACCATTTTGGAAATTTTTGCCAAAAACATTTTTAACAAAGGGGTGATAAATTTTTTTTTGATGTTAATTTTCAATTTAGCAACATTTATAATCATAATTTTTGCAAGAAAGACCTTTTGGGGGACAATTTTATTGAATTGTTGCACTGCTTGTAGAATATCAGGGGCATTTCAGATGGCCAACCCAAAAAGATGAGCCCTGGGCATTGGGGACTGGGCCCCCATCCCAAAAAACATGCCTATCGAAAGGGAAACCCCGAAAAGAGAGAGAAGCTTTCCCCAGGAGGGGGAAAGTTTTTAAAAGGATATTGCAGGGGGTTTCCTCTTGGGAAATTTGAAAAATGTCCATGGTAAGGAAAAATTGGGTTTTGGGTTGGGTTTAAGGGGGGGCAGTCAAAAAAAGATTGTGTTTTGCTTTAGCCAGTGCGTTGTCAGGATCAAAATTTAAATTTTTACTGCACGTTTTTTGTATTTGGGGATGAAAATTTTGTTTGGGCTGGTTTCCCAAAGGGGGGAGAGTTCTAAAAGCTAAGAGTTTTAGGGGAAAACGAAAAAGTTTAGAAGCTAGTGGTTTTTGGAAAACCAGAGTTCAGAAGCTAGGAGTTTTTGGAAAACCAGAGTTCTAGAAACTAAGGGGTTTTTGGAAGACCAGGTTCTAGAAGCTTTGAGAGTTTTAGGAAGACAGATTTTTAGAAACTAGGAGTTTTGGAAGGGCCAGAGTTCTAGAAGCCTTTGTGAGTTTTTGGAAAACCAGAGTTCAGAAACTAATGAGTTTTGGAAAACCCGAGTTCTGAAGCTAGTGAGTTTTTGGAAAACCAGAGTTCAGAAGCTAGGAGTTTTAGGAAGAACCCGAGTTCTAGAAGTAATGAGTTTTTGGAAGAAAAAAGAGTTCTAGAGATAGTGAGTTTTAGGAAAAACCAGGTTTAGGAAAACTGGAGTTTTAAAGGAAAACCAGAGTTCTAGAAGTAGTGAGTTTTAGGAAACCAGAGGTTTTTAGAAGCTAGTGAGTTTTAGGAAGACCAGGGGTTCTAGAAAACAGGAGTTTTTGCAAGACGAAGTTAAGAAACTAGTGAAAAATTTTTTTTTGGGGTTTTAGTAAATTATAACCACGGAAAACCCCCCCAAAACCTTTATGTATGACTTAAAGCACCTGAGATTAGATTTACTGCCAGGGTTTTAGTAGTCCTGCCAGGTCTGATTTTTTCTTTTTTTGAAACCCACAGCAAGAAGGGGACCAGAGCCTATTTTGGTAACGGTTTACAAAAAACACAAAACCCCACAGGCATGAAAAAAAATGAGGTTTTGGCTAACGTTTGCAAGCTTGAGCAGCACCGAGCTAGCATACAAAACCCCCGGTGCCCAGAGTAGTTTTCCTATGCGTTGAGAAATAGTGCATTGTGGGAGTTTAAAAAGATATCCCCAAATAAGTTAATAAATATGTAAAAAGCAAAAAACATAAAAGTTTTTAAAAAAAAAAAAATTAAAAAATTAAAGGGGGAACCAAGGGTCGTGATACAAACTAAGTTCCTAAAATCTTTAAACCCCACTTGTTGTTTTTCATTGGGGAGTAAAAACACAGCTTCCTACCCTTTAACTTTTTGTTGAAATAAATTCTACATTTTTCTCAACTTCGGTTTCCCCCTCCAGCAGCCCGGGGGCGATGTGGGTTTAAAGGTATGCTGCTATTTTGGTATAAAACTAGTGGACGGGACCCCTTCTTTTAAACAGCAGCAACAGTTAGTCAGACACCTCGGTGTTTCTAGACAAAAAAAGCCCAAACCCAAAAAAGCTCTTGTCGGTTTTATTGAGATTATGACTTAAATAATCAAATCAAAATTTTTTTGGTCACAAGCGCCCGAATTTTTTTTTTCAACAGGGCAGAATTTCAGTTGGGAAATTTTTACTTACAGCCCTTTTAAACCAAAAGTGCATTTATTTTAAACAAAAAAAAAAAAAAAAAACAAACAACCCGAAAAGTGTTGAGAAAAAAAAAGCAGAAGTAAAAAAATAAAATGACAGTAGGGAGGGAAATACAATAGAATAAAGTGACAGTAGGGAGGCTATATATACAGGGGGTGGTACCGTTGCATAGTCAATGTGCGGGGGCACCGGCCAGTTTGAGGCAGTTGAGGCAATATGTACATGTGGGTAGAGTTAAAGTGACTATGCATAAATACTTAACAGAGTAGCAGCAGCGTAAAAAGGATGGGGTGGGGGGGCAGTGCAAATAGTCCGGGTAGCCATGATTAGCTGTTCAGGAGTCTTATGGCTGGGGGTAGAAGCTGTTGAGAGTCTTTTGGACCTAGACTTGGCACTCCGGTACCGCTTGCCGTGCGGGTAGCAGAGAGAACAGTCTATGACTAGGGTGACTGGAGTCTTTGACAATTTTGAGGGCCTTCCTCTGACACCGCCTGGTATAGAGGTCCTGGATGGCAGGAGTTTTGCCCCAGGATGTACTGGGCCGTACGCACTACCCTCTGTAGTGCCTGCGGTCAGAGGCCAAGCAGTTGCCATACCAGGCGGTGATGCAACCAGTCAGGATGCTCTTGATGGTGCAGCTGTAGAATTTTTGAGGATCTGAGGACCCATGCCAAATCTTTTAGTCTCCTGAGGGGGAATAGGCTTTGTCGTGCCCTCTTCACGACTGTCTTGGTGTGTTTGGACCATGATAGTTCGTTGGTGATGTGGACACCAAGGAACTTGAAGCTCTCAACCTGTTCCCACTAAGCCCGTCAATGAGAATGGGGCGTGCTCAGTCCTCTTTTTTTTCCTGTAGTCCACAATCATCTCCTTTGTCTGGTCACGTTGAGGGAGAGGTTGTTGTCCTGGCACCACACGGCCAGATCTCTGACCTCCTCCCTATAGGCTGTTCTCATCGTTGTCGGTGATCAGGCCTACCACTGTTGTGTCGTCGGCAAACTTAATGATGGTGTTGGAGTCGTGCCTGGCCATGCAGTCATGGGTGAACAGAGAGTACAGGAGGGGACTGAGCACGCACCCCTGAGGGGCCCCCGTGTTGAGGATCAGTGTGGCAGATGTGTTGTTACCTACCCTTACCACCTGGGGGCGGCCCGTCAGGAAGTCCAGGATCCAGTTGCAGAGGGAGGTGTTTAGTCCCAGGATCCTTAGCTTAGTGATGAGCTTTGAGGGCACTATGGTGTTGAATGCTGAGCTGTAGTCAATGAATAGCATTCTCACGTAGGTGTTCCTCTTGTCCAGGTGGGAAAGGGCAGTGTGGAGTGCGATAGAGATTGCATCATCTGTGGATCTGTTGGGGCGGTATGCAAATTGGAGTGGTCTAGGGTTTCTGGGATTATGTGTGATGTGAGCCATGACCAGTCTTTCAAAGCACTTCATGGCTACAGACGTCAGTGCCACGGGTCGGTAGTCATTTAGGCAGGTTATCTTAGAGTTCTTGGCACGGGGACTATGGTGGTCTGCTTGAAACATGTTGGTATTACAGACTCAGTCAGGGACATGTTGAAAATGTCAGTGAAGACACTTGCCAGTTTGGCAGCACATGCTTC
>CM072244.1:43637524-43705446 GCA_036851935.1 Coregonus suidteri | reverse complement strand
CCTGGAGGGTGCCCGGCACAGAGCCTGAGAAGGGCTTTTGGGGGGGAATTCCCTGGTGTCTCATTATGGAAGACGTTGACGGCTGGAAGTCAACGACGAAAATCTTCCGGAGTCTTCTTGAGGCTTCTTCATTCTAGTCCCATTCGCTGAAGATAATGGGAGGTAGATTGATGGAACGGTACCTTTATATAGGGGCACCTGTGCTCCCAAATTGGCTGTACAGGTGTGTGCATAATTATTGCTTCGGCTGTTCTGCCCTAGGGCAGAGGGTAAACCAACTAGCGCATAGCTCCCTATGGGGCGAGCTCCACGATATGACCGCTCTATATCACATAATCACAACACATTTCCTCCACGCCCTGAACAGTGGGGTGGGGCGTGAACAGTGGGCTTTTCGCTTGCGTGTCTCGCGACGAGAGTCGTCGCGCGCTAGCCCTCGCTCGCGATAGTGCCGCCGACTTTTCTGGGAGAACCTTCTGAGTGCTGCCAGGTCGGCTTGGCGATAACCTCCCTCGCCGGCGGGCACCCGTCGCCTGTCGGCTGGCGGAGGGGCCGAACCCCCTTCGCCTTGCCGCCTGTGGTGGACGCCTGTCCGACTGGGCCCGCCGCCTCCCTGTCAGAGAACTACTGGGGGGCGTTGGGAGGTGGAACGGGATGATAGCTTGGGGCTCTGCTAGCCTTCATCGGCCAGCGGCAGGATGTTTGGCTAGTTGGCTTCCTCTCCTCTTCCATCTTGCCAAACGCTCGGTTGCGTTCTTCACAGCGACCCCAAAAAAGGCCCTCGCTGGAGACGGGAGGGGGGGGCTGTTTGAGCAGAGAAGGCCCTGGTCAGTTTTCCTTCATGGCTGTCATCGATAGCCCAAGGTGACGCTCTATGGACCACCGAGGTGGCCATGTCTCTGCCTGAGCATTTCTTACACAGGCTTTGTGTCGAGGTGAAAGGATGGCCTCCGGAAATTCTGGACGCCTCCTATATTTCCTCGTCCGGTCAACTCTGACCTACCCTTTGTAAGACGGGATAGGGAGTCCGCGAGGAGGGCGATGTTGTTCGCACTCTGACCCGCGCCCCTGAGCTCCCAGACGTCTGAAAGGATTTATCGGCCAGCTGTGCCTGTCAGCCTGTCCTTTTGCGCCGGTAAGGTGTGCCTTCTTGGAGGCTGCCTCAGGGACTCTCGCGCCATGGCGCTCTCGAGCCTAGGGATGTCCCCTTAGCTGCACACATCATGACCAGCACTCTGGTAATGTGGATATACAAGCTCTGGCCGGCGAACGCTCCGCCAGAGGTGAATCCCAATGAGCCCTCGACATATTTGCCAAGGGGAAGGCATGGCTGGACCACGTGCTCAGCCCCGCCTTCCTTGGCTTGGAGTAGGGGCCTCCCTTCCATCAGGTCCGACCTCCACAGGGATGGGAGCTGGACGGGCATAGCGCTATCTCCAGTCGATCTGGCGGCCTTCTCAATGAGTCTGGAAAATTCCGAACGGCAGAGAGGCCGCTGCGAAGGACAGGGCTTCTCTGACCTACCATAGCCCGTGTCGTCATCAGGCCCAAGGAGTCCCTAAAGACCTCGCGCTCCCCGATAGGGGAAGGGGAGTCTTGAAACGCGGCACCAGTAGTTCCGGATTGTCCCGCACTGGGATGACTCCATCCTCTGTGCCTCGACTCCTTGTTCGTACCCCGAGCCAAGCACTGGTCTGCTGACGCCTCTGAAGCAGAGGCGAGAATCGGACAGTACATCCTCTAGGGGGAATAGGTCACTAACACAGGCGGACCGCGGGTCCTGATCCGGACCCAGAAAGCCGTCCCATACGGACCCGGACCAAAACAAAGATTATGAATTAAAACCTGAAGGGGGATTTCTTATTTCAAGATGCACAAGCTTTTTGTAGTCTTTTACGGTACAACTCGTTTTTTGAATGAGGAAACTTCAACCGACCAATTGCATGTGAGTTAAGCGATCCCACGTGATACCACTCAGCCAATGAAGTCTTTGCATTCCTGGGCGGTAAACATTGGGACTCTACAGTGCAGACGATGAGAGTTTTAGAGGCAAGTTACCAAGGAAAAGAAAGTCGTGATTAAAAAGATAGCGATATATGTAGAAAACAAAGGGAGCGAAAACAGACGAATGAGACGGAGAAAGGGAACGAAACAGAACGAGTGAGAAACAGACGAATGAGACGGAGAAAGGGAGAGATACAGACGAGTGTTGCCGGAGAAAGCTGGAGGAAAATACGAGTGAGACGGAGAAAGTTGACGAAAAAATATGAGTGAGACGAGAAAGGGAGCGAAAACAGACGAGTGAGGCAGAAAAGGGTAACAGTTAGAGAAAATAAGGAACAAATGGCACTCTCCAAAAAAAGAAAGTGGACAATGAAAAACAGAGCATTTAATCCAGAATGGGACAGACTCATTTCTGTTCATACTTCCCAATGGGAGCACTAAAACAGTGTGTCTCATATGTGCAGAAACCGTGGCACTTATTAAAAGTGGCAATGTGAAACGCCATTATGAGACAAAACATAAAGGTTTTGAACAAACGTACCCACTCAAATCTGAATTGATATCACAGAAAGTAAGTAGTCTCAGAGCCCAATATGACCAGTCCCACCAGGATCCTGAGCAACACATTCACTGCCCAACAACGTGCTCTTGAGTGTTCCCTCAGAGTTTCTTGGATTTTGGGTAAACACAAAAAGCCATTTACAGATGGAGGGGTTGTCAAAGAATGCATGAGTGAACACAGTAGCTGAAACACTACTTGAGGGAAAACAAAAAAATGAGCTTTGTGATAAAATAAAGCAAATTCCCATGTCAGCATCATCTGCCACAAAGAAAAGTGAAATATTAACTCAGGATGTGCTAACCCAGCTAGATGAAGCCATGCATAAGGCACCATGTGTAGGCTTAGCTGTGGATGAGTCCCACTGACATATGTGACAATGCTCAGCTGTTAGTGTTTGCCAGGTTTTTCAACACAGCCCAGAAAACATTCTGTGAAGACATGTTAGGTGTCACTCCCCTTCAGACCAGTACAAGAGGAGAGGATATCTACCTGGCCATTAAGGAGATGTTAACAAAAGAGGAATAGAGCCAAAACAAGTGGTTTCAATAACCCACAGATGGAGCCCCTTCTATGATAGGGAAAGAAAAAGGAGCTGTAGCAAGACTGAAAGGGGACAATCCTGAGCTTTTATCTTAACCATTGCATCATTCATCAATCTGTCCTCTGTGACCAATCCCTGTCAGATGAGCATGCCTGAGGTGATGAATAACAATGATAAAATGATAAATTTTCTCTCAGGGCATCCTCTTCCTACCAGCATCGCATGCTTAGGGAATTCCTCAGAGAAGTTGATGCCAATGCTGATGATCTTTTGCTGCACAACAATGTGAGATGGCTCAGCAAGGCACGGGTGCTAGAGCGCTTTTGGTCCATCAGGAGGGAATTAGCATCTTTTTTTGGCAGAGCTAAGCAGTCAGAAGGCAACACAGTTTTCCTCTCTTTTTAGGAAAATGAGAAATGGATGGATAATGTGGGCCTTTTTGGTTGACATCACGTCACATCTGAATGAACTGAATTTGAGGCTACACATGGCAACGGACAATTCAATTTGTGAACTGATGACAGCTGTTCGCTCCTTTCAGAGGAAACTTGAAGTGTTCAAGTAAGACCTGCAGGGGAGACTTGTGTACACTTCCCAGCAGTGCAGGAACAGGTTCAGGGACAGAGAGATTTGTCTTCTTTGTTGATTTTTAATTGATAAGCTGATTGTAAACTTCAGCAACCGTTTTGACAGCTTCAGCTTTGGAGAGCAGCTCACCATGTTCATTTCAGAACCCATTTCTGATCACAGATGTCAGGGGGTTCTCAAAGGAAGTCCACACAGCACTTTAAAAAAATGGGTAAATGCTGGGTCTCTCCAGATGCAATTAGGTTGATCTCTCCCAAGCAGAATGTGGGCCCTGAAAGAGCAGTTTGTAAGAACTGACCCTTCCACTTTCTGGTTCCAAATGGTCCCTGAGACTGCTTTCCCGGGTCCTGAGGAAAGTAGCCCTATACATCTTGACCATGTTTTGGCTCCACATAAAACTGCGAGGCAGCTTTCTCCACAATGAACATAATTAAAACTAAATATCGTTCCAGGCTCACCAATGAGCACCTTCACATGTGTATGAGAATGGCCCTGACTCCATTCAAGCCCAGGTTTAAAATTCTGGCAAGACAGGCTAAAGCTCAATTCTCTCACTGAGCAAAAACATGGTGGAGTGGGATATAGGGGAAGAAAGTGATACTCTAAAACTGTTCAATTGTTAAGATCTGTTGAGATTTATTATTTGTAAAATTGGTTGAGACTGTTGAGTCAAGATGTGAAACAGAAAAGGGGAAATTCAAACTTTTTCCTCCCTTTATATTATTTTTCTGAAGTTAAGCACTTTTTTTTTTGAAAATGCACAATTTTCACATTTTATTTATTTTCTCTTATTTTGACATGCAGCCCTAGTTTTATTTAGTTAATTAATGAGAGCACATTGTACATATCTACAGTCATACATATATGTTAAGTAGGCTGCCCCTCTTAGTCGATTAGTCGACTAATCGGGTCGTTTTGGTCTTAGTCGACTAAGATTTCTTTAGTCGATAAGTCATTTTTTATGCTTATTCATGCTTAATTACTCATTTCCAAGTAACTTATGAGAACATTTTCTGGTGAACACGAGATTTAAAGTGGTGCTTTTTGCAGGATTAATTTCGGAGAAACTCAGTTTTTACAGATGGGTTAATTAACTACAATTTATATTGCGCTTTTCTAGTCTTGCACAGCTCTGTCGATTAAATCAACTAATCGCTTAGTCGACAAACTCATAAGTGTTAGTCTGACTAAGAATTTCTTTAGTCGAGGACAACCCTAATGTTCAGTTCTATGTTTTCGTGATAATAATATTGTCAACAAGTTTTTGAATTGTACTGAATTAATTTGATTAGACGGTCAGTTATTGATTACATTCAGAACTACTAGGCTACTTAAATATATATATACCACTAAATTGTTAGACATTATGATCTTCTGGACCTTTGCTTCAAAACATTTTCTCTAACTGATACCTTTTTTAAATTTTGTTGAATACCCCTGCTCTAGGGGGATGTCCTCCCTAAAGAACGCCCAGCGCTGCTTCCTCCCCTTCATAGGAAGGGAGGGCGCAGGAGGCGCAGTTTAGGGGGTCCGTCGAGACCTTCCTTGGCGAAACAAGGTCGTGGGGGTCCGTAGGCGCCATGTCAGTACATCGACATAGAGCCCTGAAAAGGGCTTTTTTTGGGGGTGGAAAATTTCCCGGTGTGCTCATGCTGGAAGACGTCGATGGCTGGATATCGACGGCGAGTTCTTCCTGAGTCTTCAATACTTCTTGGCTTCTTCAGTTCTAGTCCATAGTCGCTGAAGATAAATGGGAGGCTGATTGAGGGAAACGGGTCCCTTCTTATAGGGGCACCTGTGCTCCCATTGGCTGCAGGTGTGTGCATACATTTGCTTCAGGCTGTTCTGCCCCTAGGGCAGAGGGTAAACCACTAGGAGCAGAGCTCCCCTATGGGCGGAGCTCCACGATAGAGAACGTGCTTTCATGTCAGAGTCTCCAAAAACACCAGAAAAAGTCGCTAGATTTGTCCCGCTAGTTGCTTTTTTGAAAATGTGTCGCTAGAGGGGTATGAATACTCGCTAAATATAAGCGACAAAGTCGCTAAGTTGGCAACACTGATCCCCCACATGTGATTAACGTCACAAGAGCTATGGTTTAACCCCCTCATCTTACTTCATCAGACATGCAACTGACACTTAAACTGGTCTGAGACCTGCTCAGTTCGAAGTCGATTTGTTTTAATGAGAGAACCACTGTAGCAGAGTTAATCATGAAAGCCAAACTGATACCTTTAACCCTAAAGTAAATCTACGGAAAGAACTTTGACATTCTTTCGGACACACTATCAAGTTTGAATAACTTGTCTTCCTCAACCCTTACTGAGAGAAAGTGTCGGGACTTCTCTTTATGAGTGATTTCCCAGCTGTAACTCACTTTACTTTATGTGCAGCGATCAGGAAAGACAGTTTGTTGTGTGCCACTGTCCCCTGGGAGGTGTAACTCAGACACAGTGGGACCAGCCAGGAAGGGCCTGAGGACACCCAGCAGCACTGCGCCCATCGGTGTACTCAGACACAGTGGGAACCAGCCAGGAAGGGCCTGAGGACACCCAGCAGCACTGCGCCCATCAGGTGTACTCAGACACAGTGGGGCCCAGCCAGGAAGGGCCTGATGACACCCAGCAGCACTGCACCCATCAGGTGTACGCAGACACAGTGGGACCAGCCAGGAAGGGCCTGAGGACACCAAACAGGCTGCAGAGGTGGTGACATAATAGAAAATTGTGAACTGAAAATATGAACAAAATCTGACGTCGAGCTGTGGGAAATTGTAAGCCCAGAATAACATAATTATTTAAATTAAAGTGGCAAAGAGTTAAATAAAGCACAAAATAATTGTTCACGATCGTTGGAAGGAGTAGACCAATGCGCTGTCACGATCGTCGGATATAGAGGACCAAGGCGCAGCGTGGAGGTGAAACATACTTATTTATTAAATGATACACGAACAAAACAACTAATCGATACATGACGTCCACAGGCACAAACCAACACGGAACAAGATCCCACAAACACTGTGGGAAAACCACCTGACTAAATATGGTTCCCAATCAGAGACAACCAGCAACAGCTGATACTCGTTGCCTCTGATTGAGAACCACTCTGGCCAACATAGATATACAAAACTAGACTAGACACAACAAGCACAAAACATAAACTCTACACACCCTGGCTCAACTTAAGAGTCCCTAGAGCCAGGGCCGTGACATGCACAGCGTGATATGCGGACATACTTTATTATATTTACCACACGAAACAAAACAACAAAACGAAACGTGAAGTCCTCAGTTACAAACACAAACCTACACGGAACAAGATCCCACAATACACTACTGCCAAACGGGCTGCCTAAGTATGGTTTCCCAATCAGAGACAACAAGCAACAGCTGATTCTCGTTGCCTCTGATTGAGAACCACCCCGGCCAACATAGATACACATAAACTAGATCCTACACAACATGACACAAACACATAGAATCTACACACACCCTGGCTAAAACATATAAGAAGTCCCCAGAGCGTGACAGTACAACCCCCCCCCCAAAACCCAAAAACAGGGGAGGGCCGGGTGGGCATTCCTCCTCGGAGGCGGTTCCGGCTCCGGGCTTGACCACCACCCTCCAACAATCCCCCCGTAGCGCCCCTGGTCCGGTCTGGCCCCGCTGGCTGGAGCTGGACTGGACATCGGTGGAGCGGATTGCTTAGGCTCCGGTGTGGAGCAGCTTTTTGAAACCAACAATTTCCAACAATTGGAATTTGAAATTACTGAACGATGCTTACCCATGAGCCATGCGTCTCCAGCAGCTCCTTGTTCCAGGCACATTCCCACAGAACTGTTCTGCAAAATACAAGAGTCATGTCGTGGTCCTCTGTAGCTCAGCTGGTAGAGCACGGCGCTTGTAACGCCAAGGTAGTGGGTTCGATCCCCGGGACCACCCATACACAAAAAAAAATGTATGCACGCATGACTGTAAGTCACTTTGGATAAAAGCGTCTGCTAAATGGCATATTATTATGTACACCTCCTGGGAAGCGGGAGACCACGTTCAAGAGATGGTTGTCGGAGTCGCAGATGACTTGTACATTGAGTGATATTGCTTGTGTTGAGGTATGGGAATCGGTCTGGTGAGGGTGCCTTAATGCGCACGTGAGTGCAGTCTATTGCCCCGATTACGTTGTGCAGACCTGCAATAGAGTAGAACCCTCTCTTGACCGGCAGCTGTTGTTGCGCTGTGTAGGGGAAGAAAATATATTGTGTGGCCAGTTGTTTTTATTCCATCCACAACTCGTGGGAGAGCGCGAACCGCATGTGGGGACATAGAGGTTGCCTCTGTCCAAGGTTGGATACGCCATGCTAGGAGATACTCCCTCGATGTTTGGCAAGAAAACGTATCTTGTGATGTGGACGAAGTATTGTGGCCAGACCCAGCCCGGAGAAGAGATGAAGTGTAGCTTAGCACTGGTGACTGCCCCCCCCTACCAATTCCTGGACTGCCCCCCCCCCCCCTCCCACACACACACACAATTGTGTTCTTTACTGTATTCTAAAGAATATACTTTTGGTTTACATATGTTTATGGTTTTGTTGTATGCTACTGTATACAACAGTAATGTTTGGCCTAATAAATATTTTCTGTTTCTACATTGCATTGGTGTTTACAGTGTACTTGTTTACCCTCTCAGCAGATTACTTTCACTGTAGAACATTGTATTGAAATGTAGATATAAGCCTATGAAAGACCAAAGAGCTTTAGATTTAGAACAACAGTGTTTACATGGTATATCCAAAAATGTACTATTATGAAAGAAGTGTTTTGCCATTTTAGGCAAATGCTTCATTCTGACATGTTTACTGGCATTTTGAAGGAGATGTGAGGCATTTTGCATTTTGTGTGTGCAGTTTAGGGAATTGTGTGTAGAGTTTTGAAAAAAGGAGACAGTTTTGAAAACGTGTAAGCAGTTGGAAGAAACTGTTAAAAAAAATTGTTTCAACAGCATGTGTGTATCTGCAAATATTTCTGTGCATGTGAACAATCTGAACAATTTTCTACAATTTGAACTATTTTAGTATTATATAGCAAAGCACACTAAAGATGAGAGTGCTTTTCATTATGCCCAACAGTGTGTAGTTGGTTAGACAAAAATCTGGTAATATGAATGAAGTGTGTGCCATTTCGTGCAAACGTTTGATTTTGATGATGCTATATGTAGTTTTGGTTGCAGTGCTTCATTTTGCAGGATATATGAGGTATTTTGCAGTTTGGGTGTGTGCTTTTGTGAATTGTGTTAAGTATTTTGATAAAACCAGCCTAGTTTGCAAAAATTGTGTTTTAGCGATTGGGAAAAACTGTAAGGGAAAGGCGGTTTTGGGTTATTTAGAGGGTGTTGGTTTTGATGTTTGTTTTTTACAGGAGGTTCACCTAAGGGATAGTGGAGATGTCATAAGGTTTAAGAGAGAGTGGGACAAGGGAGAGTGGGTTTGGGGTATGGGGGGGGGTGCACTCATCGGGGGTAGGGATTTAGTTTTGGGAACAGGGAGGTGAAGGTGGAGGGCACTTTTGTAGTTATGGCAGGGGAGGGTTTTGGAGGCGGATGTCACAATAAGGGAGTGTAGGTATAGGGTAGTTGTGGTGTACGGGCCACAGTTGGCGGCAGGCAGGAAGGAGATGGTGGACTGTCTGGAGCCGCTGTGTGCCACAAATAGACAGTTGGTGATAGGTGGGGATTTTAATATACATTTAGGGATTGGGAGGGACAGCAGTGCAGGTGCCATCGCCGGGCTAATGGCGTCCCATGGTCTGTTCGATGGGGGCCTGCACACTGTTCCGACGATGGCAACTCATTTTTGGGGCTGTGCTTTCACCGGGGTAGTATGGGCTAGGGCACAGGTGTTGTTAGGCAGGGTGAAGGGGGATTTTGTAGTGATGTGGGCTAGGGTAGAGAGAGGTGTAGGGACAGCGAGGGGGACGGTTAGGGACAGGTTTCTGCTCTGGCTTCTCATAAGCCTCTTTAAACAGGGGTTGTGGGAAGCCAGGCAGAATATGTAAAAGACAGGGAAAGAAGGGGGTGTGGAGGGGATAGTGAGGAGGGTGGAACAGGATTTAGGACCATGTGACACTTAGATTGCATACAGGTGGACTTTATTTAAACTAATTATGTGACTTCTGAAGGTAATTGGTTGCACCAGATCTTATTTAGGGGCTTCATAGCCACTTTTCCGTTATATATTTTTTAGAATTTCTTGAAACAATTAATTTTTTTCACTTCACCAATTTGGGACTATTTTGTGTATGTCCATTACATAAAATCCAAATAAAAATCCATTTAAATTACAGGTTGTAATGCAAACAAAATAGGAAAAACGCCAAGGGGGCTGAATACTTTTGCAAGGCACTGTAAGTGGGTATTTGTCCCTGGAGTGAAACGTTGCCACAGACATCTTTGACACCTGTCCCTCTCCCTTTTCCTGTTGAAAATAATCATCTGAGCCAGTATCACTTTTGCTAGATTGCTCAATTTTCTTGAGGTTTTTTTCATCGCACAGTTGGTTGTAGTATGTGTTTCTGCTTTTCATCCAAGTACATGTGTATTTTTAGAGTCATCGGCTAATGGAATAAGCTGCAGTGCATTCCATTTCTTCAGTTCAAGTGTACAATATGCAGCAGAAGAGATCATTTCATTCCAGCGAAGACGGTAGATGCCTTGGAAGTCTTGGACAAGCTTAAACTTTTCTTCATTCTGGGTAATAAGAGCTTCACCCTCTGCAGTTTTCTGGATGCTTTGCCCAAGGTTTGTGGCCAGGGTTGCTTTTTCAAATTTGTTGTCTTTTCATCAAAGCCAGTCACTTCTTTGACAGCTTTTATGATGTAGTGGAAGTGTTGTGGGTTGATATAATCCTTCATATTATTCAGTGTGTCACCTTTTCTACCTTAAATCACGAGTCTCCCCCTAGTTCTCGCAAAGTTTGACGAATGTGCTGGTGTTGTGAGGGGTTCTCCCCTTTCTTGTTTGTAAAAATTTTTTCACCCACAATGCCAAGATGTATCAGTCTTCTTTTACTGCATGGGCTACATCATCTTGAGCCATGTTACTCACAAGTTTCCAGACCTTTTTCGCTCACTCCTTTTAGCAACCAGTTGAGCACTAGCACAGAGTGCCTGTATTCTGGTTTTGCCAGGCATCTCCTTACAGAATTTTTGTGCATAGTTCTGCACCGTGCCACATGCTTCCACATATATTTGTGTTTAAAAAGCCCATGGCATGCAAAACAATGCTGATAGTCCTGGTGATTGGTCTTGTCATCATGGTACCAAAACCCCCTTTCCTTTTACGTTTAAGTTTAGATTTATTTGCAAACCGAAGTGCAGTAGCTACTTCCATTTCATCCCCTTGTTTACGTTCTAAATGATTGGCAATTTTGGATTGAGGTTGCTCGCAAAACAGACAGAAGTGCTTTTTTTTGGTGGTACTTTTTGGATCCATCTACTTCTGAGACATTCATTACAAGCAATGATTCACTGCTAGTTTTTGAATCTGGGGAACTAGTACATCTCTAAGTATTTGCGTATTGCTTCTTTCTCTTGAGTTCTGATTCTCCATTTGAGCGGTTTTCTTCTGAGGAACTTCTGCATCTCTTGTTAGTCTTCTTGTATTGCTTCTTTCTCTTGACTCCTGCTAATTTATCTGAACTGTCTCCCTCTGAGACTAAATCAACGTGTTTACTGCCGTCTCCCCTTGTCTTTGGTTCTGAAAATTCATCTGAATTGTCTTCCTCTGATCCTGATGGCCCTGGGACATAATCATCTTCACTGTTGTCAATGCTGGTTATTGAGTCATCAGTCTTGTATCCAAACATATCTTTGGTCAACTGTATTGAAGAAAAAAAGTATCTTGGATAACTAGACAGATAACACATTTTATTTGGACACTGGCACATTTTGATTAGTTATGGCTCTGTGCTCCTCTACTTTAGATTGTGTTATAAAACAATGAATATGGGATGAAAGTGCAGACTTGCCAATCTTTGATTTACAAAGCTAATTCACAAGAACGTACAGTATGTGCTGGTGTTGAATGACACTTTAACTTACGTACACTACCAGTTGAAAGTTTGGACACCTACTCATTCCAGGGTTTTTCTTTATTTTTACTATTTTCTACATTGTAGAATAATAGTGAAGACATCAACACTATGAAATAACACATATGGAATCATGTAGTAACCAAAAAAGTGTTAAACAAACCAAAATATATTTTCTATTTGAGATTCTTCAAATAGCCACCCTTTGCCTTGATGACAGCTTTGCACACTCTTGGCATTCTCTCAACCAGCGTCACCTGGAATGCTTTTCAATAGTCTTGAAGGAGTTCCCACTTATGCTGAGCACTTGTTGGCTGCTTTTCCTTCACTCTGCCGTCCAACTCATCCCAAACCATCTCAATTGGGTTGAAGTCGGGGGATTGTGGAGGCCAGGTCATCTGATGCAGCACTCATCACTCTCCTTCTTGGTCAAATAGCCCTTACACAGCCTGGAGGTGTGTGGTGGGTCATTGTCCTGTTGAAAAACAAATTATAGTCCCACTAAGCCCAAACCAGATGGGGATGGCGTATCGCTGCAGAATGCTGTGGTAGCCATGCTGGTTAAGTGTGCCTTGAATTCTAAATAAATCACAGACCGTGTCACCAGCAAAGCACACCCACACCATAACACCTACTCATCCATGCTTTACGGTGGGAAATACACATGCAGAGATCATCCGTTCACCCAGACCGCGTCTCACAAAGACACGGTGGTTGGAACCAAAAATCTCAAATTTGGACTCCAGACCAAAGGACAAATTTCCACCGGTTCTAACGTCCATTGCTCGTGTTTCTTGGCCCAAGCAAGTCTCTTCTTCTTACTGGTGTTCTTTAGTAGTGGTTTATTTGCAGCAAATCGACAATGAAGGCTTGATTTACAGTCTCCTCTGAACAGTTGATGTTGAGATGTGTCTGTTACTTGAACTCTGAAGCATTTATTTGGGCTGCAATTTCTAAGGCTGGTAACTAATGAACATATCCTCTGCAGCAGCGGTAACTCTGGGGTCTTCCATTCCAGTGGCGGTCCTCATGAGAGCAAGTTTCATCATAGTGCTTGATGATTTTTGCACTACACTTGAAGAAACTTTCAAAGTTCTTAATGTTCCGTATTGACTGACCTTTATGTCTTAAAGTAATGATGGACTGTCGTTTCTCTTTGCTTATTTGAGCTGGACGGGTTGTGCCGGACTGACGACGCGCACCCTGGCTTGGTGCGTGGAGCAGGAACGGGCCGGACTGGGCTGACGACGCGCACACCCCTGGCTTGGTGCGTGGAGCAGGAACGGGCCGGACCCGGCTGACGACGCGCACCATTGGCTTGGTGCGGGGAGCAGGAACAGGCCGGACCGGGCTGGCGACGCGCACCCTTGGCTTGGTGCGGGGAGCAGGAAACAGGCCGGGCCGGGCTGGCGACGCGCACCGTAGGCTTGGTGCGAGGGGCAGGAACAGGCCGGGCCGGGCTGGCGACGCGCACCGTAGGCTTGGTGCGAGTGGCAGAACAGGCCGGGCCGGCTGGCGACGCGCACCGTAGGCTTGGTGCGAGTGGCAGGAACAGGCCGGGCCGGGCTGGCGACGCGCACCGTAGGCTTGGTGCGAGTGGCAGGAACAGGCCGGGCCGGGCCGACGATGCGCACCATTAGCTTGGTGCGGGGGAGCAGGAACAGGCCGGGCCGGGCTGACGATGTGCACCGTTAACTTAGTGCGGAGAGCAGGAACGGGCCGGACCGGGCTGTGGAGACGGATTGGAGGCCTGGAGCGAAGAGCTGACACAACCCGTCCTGGCTGAATGCCTACCTTCACACACTCTGTGTGAGGCATCAGCACAGGACGTACAGGGCTGTGTACACGTACTGGCATAACAGCACGTGACACTGGCGCAGGATATCCGGGACCGAGGAGGGGCACTGGAGGCCACGAGCGCTGAGCCGGCACACTCCGTCCTGGCTGCCTGCCCACCTTCGCACGACACGTGCGGGGTGCTCGCACAGGACGTACCGGACTGTGCCGGACCACTCGCGGCACAGTACGCAGCTCCGCATCCCTCGGAACCTGCCCAGTCTCACGCTGCCATGCCTGAGTACGGGGAGTTGGCTCTGCTCTACCTCTAGGCTCCGCCAACCTCCCCTCCGGCCCCCCAAACCCGGTGGCCTCCTCTCCTAATCCCCCAATACGCCCTGTAGCTGCCTCCTGCTGCCCCGTCGTCCATGCCATGTGCCCCCCCCCTAAACATTTTTTGGGGGTGCCTCTCGCCTGTCCGACCACGGCCCGGTTGGCGCCGCTTCTCCTCTCCTGCCTGGGTCTCCCCCTTCATAGCCCTCCGGCAACGGACGGCCTCCTCCTCCGTAATCTGCCCCCAACCGAGGAGGACATCTACTAATGTTACCTCCTGCGTGTGCTCCTGGACACGCTGCTTGGTCCTGGTGTGGTGGGATCTTCTGTCACGATCGTCGAAGGAGGAGGACCAAGGCGCAGCGTGATACTCGTACATCTTATTTTATTAAGTGTACACACGATAAACAAAACAACAAACGATACGTGAAGTCCAACGGTACTAACAAACCAAAAGGAACAAGATCCCACAAAGACACAGATGAAAAACAGCCTACCTAAGTATGGCTCCCAATCAGAGACAACGAGCAACAGCTGCCTCTGATTGGGAAACCACCCTGCCCAACATAGATCTATACGATCTAGAACAGAAACCAAAACATAGAAAACACAACATAGAAGCTACACAGTGAAAACTAAACATAGAAAATCCACACCCTGGCTCAACATTTCAGAGTCCCCAGAGCCAGGGCGTGACACCTTGTCACAACACAACTGATTGGCTCAAATGCATTAAGAAGGAAAGAAATTCCACAAATTCACTTTTAAGAAGGCACACACCTGTTAATTGAAATGCATTCCAGGTGACTACCTCATGAAGCTGGTTGAGATAATGTAAAGTTGTCATCAGGCAAAGGGTGGCTATTTGAAGAATCTCAAATATATAATATTTTGATTTGTTTAACACTTTTTTGTTTACTACATGATTACATGTGTTATTTTCATTAGTTTTGATGTCTTCAATATTATTCTACAATAGTAAAAATAAAGAAAACCCTTGAATGATTAGGTGTGTCCAAACTTTTGATTGGTACTGTATAGTAATATCTTATTTCACCAAAAGAACACAGTTCTCCAAGTTTGCTGAAACTCCCGAAAGGCAAGTTTTCATTTTAAGCTCTGACCCCTACAGAAAGAATGTACAATCAACCATGTTTGTCTCTCTTTGATGTTATTCAAAAATAAGAATAGTTTGTGAACTGCACATCACTACTCTCACCCCTAAGGCCTCCCTTCATTATAAGGGTAGGGTTTCCATTAATACATTCATTTCTTGACGGTATGTTGTTGAGAGAGTCAAATCTGGTATCCCTCAACATGGTTTTTGATATTTTCTTTAAATATCATAACAATTGTTGACAACACGTGAACATTCAGAATTCATTTTGTTTTAGAACATTCCTGTAATCACCAACAACTGCCATAAAAAGAGAACCGTACAGTTCTGTGAATGTTTTGAGAACATTCCTAGTATCACACCATTTTTTTGCTTTCATTTTAATCAGACAGAGAACGTCTGGCCTGAGCAAGAGGGTGGTCCTGGGTGTTGGAACTACTATTGGTGGGTCTTACGATTAGTCGAGGTATCCCCATCTTTGGTCGAGCCAGCTTGCTGCTGGCCTAGGGCTCCGGCTGGATGACCACTGGAAAAACATGATGGCTGTAAAAGATATCAGACATAGAACGCCTGGCCTGAGCAAGAAGAGAGCAGGGCGTTTGGTCCTGGGTGTTATACGTCTGGGGCTTTGCTGCATGGAGTCCCAGATGAAGGAGCTACTGCCTGGGCTTATGCCGGCAAAAAAAGATGTAATTGTGGCCTCAAAACAGCAGTCACTCAGCTTGTTCTGTTGCCTTTGGGACCAGGATTTTCAGGTCTTCCTCGGTTGAGGAGATTTAACATTGAGGCCCACTGGTCTCTCAGAGAACTGAAGAGAGTGTATCTGAAAATTTCAAAACAAGCAAACAGACACATTCATTACCAGAATACAATGGACACTACATTAATTATATCACTTTGTGGGGCATTAAAAAGGTTTAAACATTCAGTTACTTATCAAAATGATATAGAAAACTTGCTAAATGCTGGGATAGTTCCATGGGAAGGCGTCTTCGGGTCGGGTGGATAGGTATGTAGGTCAGGTTTGTAGGTTAGGTTGGGTCGGGTGGCATTGGGGAGAACAAAATAAAAGCCATAATTGTCAGAATTCCCCAAAGATGGTACATCATTTTTAATAACTCATTTTAGATTTAAGCAACTTTGATATGTAAACTGCAGCATCTTATATGCTGGGTTTCTTGTTTACCAATGACTCAGAGACGGTAGGTACAGTTTAAAACAAATCATTTTACTTGCAGTACAGACATGACGCAAGCCTCGATTCAGGCCGCCACCTCAACACTCAGCGGGAAGATCATAGAACAGACTACAGCTTGACCCCGCTGACCAATGACCGATAAAAAGCAGCCATCATACATTTTATTTTAATTATATCAATCTCATAACGTATTTCAGTTGTCCATTTGAATCATGATCGCCTTATCACTCATGCGTCCACCCCAAGCTTCGGAGAGCCCAAGGTTACCGTCCACACCCCAAGCTTTGGAGACCCCAAGGTTACCGTCCACCCCCAAGCTTTGGAGACCCCAAGGTTACCGTCCACCCCAAGCTTTGGAGAGCCCAAGGTTACCGCCACCCCAAGCTTCGGAGAGCCCAAGGTTACGGCCACACCCAAGCTTCAGAGAGCCCAAGGCTAATGATTCTGCCTGCCTTTCAGTAGGGAACTAAATGATTTATCTCTTCCACTGACTACAGTTATAACGGTCCTCCCTTCTGTCTGAAATTACACATGTCATCATCATCCCCACCAGTGTTGCCAACTCCTCAGTAAGGAAAGTAGCTATTGGCTGTCCTAAAAGTCGCTAGAAGTCGCTAAATGACGGCATCACCTAATTTGCATAATTGGCCATGTGCGTGTAATTGTGATGGACGCTGTAGGAGAGAGGAAGAACGTCGTGGGAGAGACAAAAAGTGAGTAAACAACACCGTAAATATGTTTAGAACTACAAATAAACTTTTCTTCTGTCGATTCTTGGGTTTTTTTTATGTCACAATTCCAACCCTCCTCCTTTATCCAGGCTTGGGACTGGCAAAAGTGACCCAAAAGAGAGACTCTGGCGGAGTTACTTAGTTTTTTATACATTTTTATTGCATGCTTCACCCATGCGCAATTCAGTTGCAGTCTGGACGCGGAGGGGTGAACTGCTGCGCGAGGACTGGGCCATCTTTGAATGCTTTGGGACGGGGGGTGGGGCCCACGGCAGCACCAGCTGCTCGTTGAGAAGAGTAAGAATGTGCTTTCATGTCAGTCTCCAAAAACACCAGAAAAAGTCGCTAGATTTGTCGCTAGTTGCTTTTTTGAAATTGTGTCGCTAGAGGGGTATGAATACTCGCTAAATATAGCGACAAAGTCGCTAAGTTGGCAACACTGATCCCCACGTGATTAATGTCACTAGAGCTATGGTTTAACCCCTTCATCTTACTTCATCAGACATGCACTGACACTTAAAACTGGTCTGAGACCTGCTCAGTTTCGAAGTCGATTTGTTTTAATGAGAGAACCACCGTAGCAGAGTTAATCATGAAAGCCAAACTGATACCTTTACCTAGTCAATCTACTGAAATAACTTTGACATTCTTTCGGAGACATCCAGAAACCTATCAAGTTTGAATAACTTGTCTTCCTCAACCCTTACTGAGAGAAAGTGTCGGGACATTCTCTTTTATGAGTGATTTCCCAGCTGTAACTCACTTTACTTTATGTGCAGCGATCAGGAAAGACAGTTTGTTGTGTGCCACTGTCCCTGGGAGGTGTACTCAGACACAGTGGGACCAAGCCAGGAAGGGCCTGAGGACACCCAGCAGCACTGCACCCATCAGGTGTACTCAGACACAGGGTGGGACCAGCCAGGAAGGGCCTGAGGACACCCAGCAGCACTGCACCCATCAGGTGTACTCAGACACAGTGGGACCAGCCAGGAAGGGCCTGAGGACACCCAGCAGCACTGCACCCATCAGGTGTACTCAGACACAGTGGGACCAGCCAGGAAGGCCTGAGGACACCCAGCAGCACTGCAACCCATCAGGTGTACTCAGACACAGTGGGACCAGCCAGGAAGGGCCTGAGGACACCCAGCAGCACTGCACCCATCAGGTGTACTCAGACACAGTGGCGCCAGCCAGGAAGGGCCTGAGGACAACCAAACAGGCTGCAGAGGTGGTGACATAATAGAAAATATGTGAACTGAAAATATGAACAAAATCTGACGTCGAGCTGTGGGAAATTGTAAGCCCAGAATAACATAATTATTTAAATTAAAGTGCAAAGAGTTAAATAAAGCACAAAATAATTGTCACGATCGTTGGAAGGAGTAGACCAATGCGCTGTCACGATCGTCGGATATAGAGGACCAAGGCGCAGCGTGGAAGGTGAAACATACTTATTAAATGATACACGAACACAAAACAACTAATCGATACATGACGTCCACAGGCACAAACCAACACGGAACAAGATCCCACAAACACTGTGGGAAAACCACCTGACTAAAATATGGTTCCCAATCAGAGACAACCAGCAACAGCTGATACTCGTTGCCTCTGATTGAGAACCCTCTGGCCAACATAGATATACAAAACTAGACTAGACACAACGAGCACAAAACATAAACTCTACACACCCTGGCTCAACTTAAGAGTCCCTAGAGCCAGGGCGTGACATGCACAGCGTGATATGCGAACATACTTTATTATATTTTACCACACGAAACAAAAACAACAAAACGAAACGTGAAGTCCTCAGTTACAAACACAAACCTACACGGAACAAGATCCCACAATACACTACTGCCAAACGGCTGCCTAAGTATGGTTCCCAATCAGAGACAACAAGCAACAGCTGATTCTCGTTGCCTCTGATTGAGAAACCACCCCGGCCAACATAGATACACATAAACTAAGATCCTACACACAGGACACAAACACATAGAATCTACCCAGAGGTGGGACAAAGTCATTGTTATGCAAGTCACAAGTAAGTCTCAAGTCTTTGCCCTCGAGTCCCGAGTCAAGTCGAGTCAAAGATGAGGCAAGTCCCAAGTCGAGTCAAAAAGTCAAAGCCATCAAGTCTCAAGTCGAGTCCCAAAAGTCCTACCATTTTAGTTTCGAGTCATTTTCAAGTCCTCTTACCACAGAAATAAAATGTATACAAATCATGTATTTCCTGTAAGATTTGTATTTATATAAACCTTTTTATACAATAACATTAATCAAATACAGCAAAAAACATAACATTTAATTTTCACACAAAAAATGCTTGGGAACCGCACTGCAAATGAACAGATCTTACTCCATGTGAAAACTCCTACCACAGGAGAAGAGAGAGCTGTGTGGACAGGTGATGAGCAGAGAGTGAGTGTGTGTGCGCGCATGCGTGCTGTGGACAGGTGGAGGGAGGCCCCCTATACTGCATTGCATTTGCAAAAGATCAAATTGGCCAAAAGTCTGTCAGTCATTTGTGTGCACGATGGGGACGCAGAATGATGCCACCATGGCTGAAAACTCGCTCCACTGGAGCACTAGAAGCAGGCACTGCCAAGACTCGGATGGCTACTTGAAAGAGTGAAGGAAGAGTCTTACTGTTCAGTTCCCAGAACAAAAGGGCATTCTGTCCTTCTGCCATGTCAATGTAGTGACTTAGCTGTACTGCTGGTGGGGTCCCAACATCCCTTTTTCTGCCTCTTATGGTATGCAGCAAACAGCCCTTCTCCTTCCATGTCCTCTAGTTCTTCTTCAGCAGGCACCGGCACAGGCTGCTCTGTCTCTGCAGCATCTTGCAGGATCAATTCAAAAAAATAAAAATAAAAAACGTGTCACAACAGCAGAAACAAAAGAGCCCTTATTTCTGATGTTGATGATACTGTTCAAGACTGAAATGTTTTATTATTGTTAAAGTCAGATTAATATCACATTAGATCCTATATCAGATTAAGATCAAATTATTGTACGTTGCATTTAAGTTGCATTGCAAGTCAATAATATTTACCTTTAACTCGTTGTGCCACCTCTGCCTTGATGTCACGGTTGACCAGCACATGGGGCTCAATCCACAGCAGACAAAAGGCTGGATCCAAGGCAGCTGCTTTCAGGTAGACTGTGTCTGAAAAGGGGGCAGTGATCCCTTCTTGAGACTGGGCATTTTTTACATTAATGAAGATCCCAAGAAATCTTTTTTTCAGGGATGCCTGCAGACCTCTGACCAGGCCACTCAGGAAACGGAAACTTGAGGCTTCAGCTTCTCAAGATGGTGATTGAGGGACAAGATGGATGGAACAACTGCACTGATTGTATGACTTTCCTCCCCCTGTGTCAAATCAGTTGCTTTCTCCGAACGGTTTTTTTAAGATGTCCACCAACTCCTTCAGCAGATTCCACGCTCGTGGTGTGAATGACAGTTCTTTATGCCCGGCCCTTCTCAAGAACTGCGCAGAGCTTTGCTGATCACAATGAAGGACTGCTTTTACCTGCCGCAGTGTGGAATTCCACCCTCGTGCTCACTGCAGCAGGGATGCCTCTGTGCTCCCCAAATTCACCACCATCGAAGATGTCTTTAAACGTTGTGCTTGTGTGGAGCAGGGAGCTCTAAGTTTGATAACTTTGAGAGAGAGAAGGACATGCCGCTTTTGTTTCTTTCAAAACCGTCTCCCACAAAACAGCTGCAATGTGTGTGCAAAAACACTGCAGGCGCTGTTTCTTGCCATAGCAGCATCGACGGTTTGCTGGTCTTCTTGGGTTAAGTCATGCCATAGCTCAGGATCATCAAGATTATCTCCAGCATCTTTCATCTTCCTCCTGTTCGCTGGGGAAGCAGACTGTAAATGCCTTGCGCATGTTAGCAGCATTGTCACTAATTATATAGTCCAATTTAGCTTTGATGTTGTATTCATCACATATTGCCTCAAAATTGGTCACAGATTCGCTCTGCTGTGTGAGAGCCTTTGAAGCGGTTGCAGGCCAAGAGATTAGTCTTTAGCTGTACCCTCTCTGCATCTCGCTCCATCCAGTGCACAGTGACACCAAGGAATCCCCTCATCTTTTCGATCAGACCAAATGTCCCACAGTGACTGAAACATGGTCAGTGTTGCTCAATTGAGTTTTTAACTTTGACCGTCTCTCCTCAGCAAGGCTCTCTGTTTTTGTGGTCAGCGTTCGGTCGGACATACTGGGGTATACTTGCTGCCCAGCACAGCCAGAAAGTGACGAAAGCTCTTATTTTTTCCACAATAGACAGAGGGAAATTGCAATCAATAATCAAGTCAGACAGTATCGCATTGGAGATGGCCTTCTGCTGTGGGTGGGGTCAGGCTGTAACGCCCTACACGAGTGTCAAGAATTGTGAGATTGAAGGCTGTTGTGGTTCATCTACGATGATTTGTTCATCTGGTATTCTTCATACCTGTAACAGAGAAGAATATGAAACAGATGTCAGAAAATCCTTTACAGCACACACATGTTGTATTTGAAACTACTCTTTACTCATATCAATGTTGTTGTGTTAATATTCATTGCCTATTGTACACTACGGTTTACGATAATACATTTCAGTGGTCAGTGTATGCAATATTAGAATATATTTCACTGCTTCAAAATTCATAAGAAAGCCCTTTCCCTCAAGAAAACTGAAGTCATATGCTTTATAGCAGTGGTTTTCAAAGTGGGGACGGGGACCCCTTGGGTGCCGCGAGGGGGTTCTAGGGGGGCCATGGGCAAGTTGGCATGAAAAGTATAGAAAAACAAAATAATAGAATAAATTAAATAACTAAAGTAAACCAAATTAAACCAAAAATAAGCTAAACAATATTCCCATTAGTTAAGAACTGCACTATAATAATCTATTGCATCTCTGAACATTACTACTATAATCGTTATTATTTTATTATATACTGTATATATCCCAGTGGTGCGCTGCCTCACAGACCTACTGTAGACTACGGTAGCACTCTGTCCATGCGCTGTCTGCTGTTTGGGCATGATATGAAAAGGGAAGGCTAATGGTGGATCTACTGTGACTGTGTTATCATTTTCCTCTTTACAATGTATACGTCTTACTATGTTTCCTGTTGTACTTGGATGGGTTTAGGGATGCACCAACTACATCCGAGTTGTGTGAAAGGGGGTGCATTTCATTGTTTAATTGTGATATTTTGTCTTCAGCGACAGTTCAGCTTAGTTGTGATTAACCAAAATTACATAAACGACCTCAATGAGGCAGCACACCAGCAACTCTGAAACTGAATTCTAAAACGCTTAACGTGAAAAAACGCTTAACGTTGCTTAATGCTTAATATACTAAGACAGTAATATTATAAGACCAAACTCTGCAAATATCATATTAATAAAGCATACTATGTACAAACATCAGATGAGCCCAGAATACATAGTAGCCTACATAAGACATGTTAAGCCTTTTCTTATAATGGTTTTCTATGGGAGGAAAACACTTAAACGTGTTGTTAAACGTGTTTGCGTTCATATTCTGGGCTCATCTGATGTTGTGTTACTTTAGTATACTTTATTAATATGATATTTATAGTTTGGTCTTTTAATATTACTGTCTCAGTATATTAAGACACGTTAAGCCTTTTCTTATAATAGTTTTCTATGGGAGGAAACGCAACGTGTTATTAAACGTGTTTGCGTTCATATTCTGGGCTCATCTGATGTTTTGTACATAGTATACTTTATTAATATGATATTTACAGAGTTTGGTCTTTTAATAACACTGTCTTAGTACATTAAAGAACGTTAAGCGTTTTTCACGAAAGCGTTTTAGAATGTCCATATATAGCAGTTCAAAAATCCATATTTTTGTAAGCATGAACCAGCAAGGGAGACGTGCGTTTGTCTCGTTGATACAGTAAATATGCAGCAGCTAGCTAGTAAAGTTACGGTACATCCCGATAAGGTGCGTAGCATTCGTTTCAAAACTTACCTTTCTTTGTGCAACTTCAGGTGTCGAACAAAGTTGGACGTTGTGGCAGCTCCGTCTGTAATCTTCGATCCGCATGTTTTGCAGATTGCAACTCGTTTTTTTGTCGACTACCTCGTAATTTTTATAGCCAAACCAAAACTATCTTCGGTATCATTTTGACAACTGCCGCGTTGTTGCTTGATGTGCTTCATTGGTTGTCTTGCAATGTGCCTGCTTAGATGCTGTCGAATCAAACAACGTGGGACTACAGTGATTGGATAACGTGCAGGCAGCGCCGCGCTCTCTGTATGCATACAGGTGGATGGTGCACATTTTTTTCACAGATGCAGATAAACGGAGAGCGGCGCGGCCGTGTGAAAAAAATTTTCCCCAGTTTTCATGGGAAGTAGCAAGTCTTCTCGAGTCATAAGGCGCAAGTCCAAGTGAAGTCACGAGTCATTGATGTTAAAGTCCAAGTCGAGTTGCAAGTCTTTGTACATTTTGTCGAGTCGAGTCTGAAGTCATCAAATTCATGACTCGAGTCTGACTCGAGTCCAAGTCACATGACTCGAGTCCACACCTCTGGGCCGCACCTCTCTATTTCACAGCATACGTCCCCCGTGAGAGAGGCAGCTTGGGCTAGGACAGAAGGCAGTGAGTTGGCTGTGTGCAGCTCCACATATTCGTTGACCCTTTTGCCCTTTTTTTTTATCCTGGAACTTGATGGCCGGGAAGAACCTTACTTTAAGCTCCAGTAGTCACAGCAGAAGGCAGGTGGCCACATCGTGGCCGGCGTTCTCCGCCATTTCTCTTGCCCTCTCAAACGTCATTGGGTATGGAAAGGCATCCCGAGTGGCCAGTTTGGTCCACCACTCCCTCCATAGTCATGGAGCCCTTCAGGATCACCCGTCAGGCTTGGTCAGAGACGTCATTCCTCCCAGGAGGACGGTGAACAATTCCACACCAACAAGTGACGGCGCTGCGCCTAAGGTCTCGGTCAGGAGGAAGACCCGCTTGAAGTTTGCCTTTAAGCAATTCATCTCTTGTCCAGTTTTCCCAGTGGTGGAGGTCAGTCTCCCACAGAGGTACTGTTGAAAGGGAGCCAAACCCAGGAACCCCCGATAGTGGGTGAGGCTTTTGGGGTTCACCGAGCACGTCCCCAAGGAAGCACTGTACTGGTAGTCCAAGGGGGACAGTGGATGTCCATAGACTAGCTCCTCCATGGCCAGTTCAGCCTGGTAGGCCTTCCAGGAGGCAGCATAGCCCCCCATCCCCTTGTTTCTGTCAAAACAGTTCCTCAGGACAGTGGTGAGGTGACCCGTCGTTTCTGCCAACACCTTTACCAGCCCCCCCTTGCCTATCAAACAAATGGCAGGACCACAGGCTGGGTCCGGAGAAGCAGATCAAGGGCTGCAGGGACTAAAAAGTCTGCAGGGACAATGACTTGGAAGGGTGTCATCCTTCCCTAGGTACACGACCTGCTCAATCCTGATCTTGAGCTGGCCCATGTTCTCCATTTTTGAACCTGAGGTCATCCATGTGGTCCATGTAGGACAATGCCCTGGAATGCATGGCTTTCTGGGTTTGGTGGTGGGCAAGGCCACATGTTGCTATTGCTCCACTCACTGGGTGTGTTTGCAGGATATTTTCAAAGTGGACGTGTGGTGACACCGTGTACAGCTGCACAAATCTGTTGGCCAGACTTGAATAAGGCCAGGATGGGGCGTTTCAGGACCATGGCCTTGCTTTGTTGTCCAAAGTGCTCTGGAAGTTGGTTGCTTCGTGGATGGATAGTGTGGTAAACAAGCGTCCCGCCCACCCTAAAGGTTTTGTAGGCCGTACCTGGACCACAACATGTGGGTGTTGGGGTCCTTTCCCTTTACCATGCATCCGGCATGGATGGTCAATGCGGTCACGTGCTGCATGTCAATGAAGTCCAGTGCCACCGGTGCCTCGTCCGAACTTGGTCAGTGTGACCATAATCAACAGATGGTCATCTGTACTGTGTGCGCTGGCGATGGCAGCGTCTCCAACAACCCCAACACAAACGGCAGGTCCTGTTGGAGGACATTCATTTTGGCAGTGTGGCCAAACACTGCTTCTGCATCATCAGCCTTTGGATGTCAGCAGCATCCAACGCTGTAAACCGCATCCTGAACTGGACAGTGACCTCATCCAGTGTCTCTTTGCCATTTCAAAAGATTTGGATTGGGCTTGGTGGTGCTCTTAGAAACAGCGGTCAAGTTCAGGACGTAGCCACCGTCCACGTAGGCAATCACGCAGCCAAAAACAATTTTTGATTGCCCTCAAGGCGTCCGCACGGAGCAACTGCGAGGTTGACATGTTTTTTTATGACGTGGTATTGAGGAATCATGTGATTCTTGAACTCGGGAAGCATGTCTTGATAGCTGTTGTGCTTTCGAGTTTCACCGCAAATGACGCTCCGCAGCTGCTCTGCCTTTTATAGGGCGGCCAAAGTCTGAAAAAAAAAAAAGAAAAGACTATGGAATTTGCATTATAATGCCTCAAGCGTAGGTGGGAAATTACGGGACCCGAGTCCACGGGGGTGGGGTCGCTCCGACATTCCGTTCCGGAGATAGAGCCGGGCTGTAAAAACACGCCAATTTTTAACTTCTCAGGGGTAGGTGCGAAAATTACGGGACCGAGTCCACGGGGAGGGGGGGGTTTAAAACAGACTCAACAGACCAGAACGGGGTTTGGAAATTAAATGGGAGGTGTTACAGGCTTTGGTTGGTGTTACACATGTGCTGGCTTGTCATCTTGTTAGTCAGAAGGTGTTTCACCTGTGCTGTCACTGAGGATATTTAAGAGCGGCTGGCCCAGTGCTCCAGTTGATTTCAGAGATGTGGAGGGTTAACACCTTTAGTTGGCTCTCCCTATTTTAACAGTCCTTTATCTGACCTTCCTTGATTTTTTTTTTTTTTGCGTCCTATTTTAATTTTATTTCCCTCTTGGGGAAATTTAGTGGGCTCTCATGGTGGGTGTCTTTCAGGTCCCAGTTGTTGGTAGTCAACTATCAGTTGGCACCCCCCATGAGTGTCTTTCAGAACTCCTTCTAGAAACCCCTTTGTTCCCCCTTTTGGTTTCTTGCTGGGGAACGTAAACATGGGGGCTTGTTTCACATGAGTATGGTAGTCGCTCTAATCACCTACTCTGAAGCTCTGCTGTGCCCAGATGAGTGCTCAAAAGACACTTTTGTGGTAGAGGTGTACGACTCTTGGATTTTTGGAGTCGACTCAGACTCGTGGTTGGAGTACTCTTGCTCGACTCCCAAAACACGCTGAAACGGATGCGCACAGGAAACACCACCTCATTATTGCGGAGTCCTACTAGGAAGACTACATTTGTGTTCTAGAGGACTGACATGAACATGACGCCGCCCATTTGCTCATCAATTTAATCCTAGGCGATTTGTAGGAACTACATTATTTCAGTGCTATTTTCTGCTGGGGCACAGCCTTAAGGATCCCATGGCATGATGCGGCGCAATCTACGCTGATAAGCCTATTCTTTGCCATGGGTTCTGGAATTATTATCCGAGCATGTGCATTATTACAGAGGATGATTCACACAGGCTGTCTTTCCAAACTGCCCCCTGTCATTAATTTTTTTCGAATTGAATTTACCCTTATGATGGAAGCCTGGAGGTTTTTATTCTAGGCGTGAAGATATTTCAACGTCATGTCCAGATGAGAATAGGCTACACTGATAACTCGTGCTAGGCTGCCAAATATATATACAGTGGGGGAAAAAAATATTTAGTCAGCCACCAATTGTGCAAGTTCTCCCACTTAAAAAGATGAGAGAGGCCTGTAATTTATCATATTGTACACGTCATCAATGACAGACAAAATTAGAAAAAAAAATCCAGAAAATCACATTGTAGGATTTTTTTATGAATTTATTTGCAAATTATGGTGGAAAATAAGTATTTGGTCAATAACAAAAAGTTTCTCAATACTTTGTTATATACCTTTGTTGGCAATGACACAGGTCAAAACGTTTTCTGTAAGTCTTCACAAGGGTTTTCACTCACTGTTGCTGGTATTTTGGCCCATTCTTCCATGCAGATCTTCTCTAGAGCAGTGATGTTTTGGGGCTGTCGCTGGGCAACACGGACTTTCAACTCCCTCCAAAGATGTTCTATGGGGTTGAGATCTGGAGACTGGCTAGGCCACTCCAGGACCTTAATGCTTCTTACGAAGCCACTCCTTCGTTGCCCGGGCGGTGTGTTTGAGATCATTGTCATGCTGAAAGACCCAGACACGTTTCATCTTCAATGCCCTTGCTGATGGAAGGAGGTTTTCACTCAAAATCTCACGATACATGGCCCCATTCATTCTTTCCTTTACACGGATCAGTCGTCCTGGTCCCTTTGAAGAAAAACAGCACCAAAGCATGATGTTTCCACCCCCATGCTTCACAGTAGGTATGGTGTTCTTTGGATGCAACTCAGCATTCTTTGTCCTCCAAACACGACGAGTTGAGTTTTTACCAAAAAGTTATATTTTGGTTTCATCTGTGTCAAGGCGTGCTGAAGGTGGGTGTGGTGTATGAATCATGCGCAGGACGCAGTGGCTCAGTCCAAAGGCTTTAGTGCAATATATATCAAAGACGGAAGCACAATAAGCCCGAAGGCGAATACACGGCGCACACAGGCGACAAAACAAACGGCGCACAAACATGTGCAACATAACCTCTCCAAAACACTGGAGGTAAAAAGTAGCTCCAAACACGAAACAGAAGCGCAAGCACACACAACGAGAACTAAATAGGACACTAACGAGGACTAACAAGACACAGGTGTACAACATCCAGACAAAACCAAACGAACATGAAACATAGATCGGTGGCAGCTAGTACTCCGGGGACGACGACCGCCGAAGCCTGCCCGAACCAGGAGGAGGAGCAGCCTCGGCCGAAACCGTGACAATCTGACCATATGACATTCTCCCAATCCTCTTCTGGATCATCCAAATGCACTCTAGTAAACTTCAGACGGGCCTGGACATGTACTGGCTTAAGCAGGGGGGACACGTCTGGCACTGCAGGATTTGAGCCCCTGGCGGCGTAGTGTGTTACTGATGGTAGGCTTTGTTACTTTGGTCCCAGCTCTCTGCAGGTTATTCACTAGGTCCCCCCGTGTGGTTCTGGGATTTTTGCTCACCGTTCTTGTGATCATTTTGACCCCACAGGGTGAGATCTTGCGTGGAGCCCCAGATCGAGGGAGATTATCAGTGGTCTTGTATGTCTTCGATTTCCTAATAATTGCTCCCACAGTTGATTTCTTCAAACCAAGCTGCTTACCTATTGCAGATTCAGCCTTCCCAGCCTGGTGCAGGTCTACAATTTTGTTTCTGGTGTCCTTTGACAGCTCTTTGGTCTTGGCCATAGTGGAGTTTGGAGTGTGACTGTTTGAGGTTGTGGACAGGTGTCTTTTATACTGATAACAAGTTCAAACAGGTGCCATTAATACAGGTAACGAGTGGAGGACAGAGGAGACTCTTAAAGAATAAGTTACAGGTCTGTAAGAGCCAGAAATCTTGCTTGTTTGTAGGTGACCAAATACTTATTTTTCACCATAATTTGCAAATAAATTCATAAAGAATCCTACAATGTGATTTTCTGGATAATTTTTTCTCAATTTGTCTGTCAAAGTTGACGTGTACCTATGATGAAAATTACAGGCCTCTCTCATATTTTTAAGTGGGAGAACATGCACAATTGGTGGCTGACTAAATACTTTTTTTCCCCCACTGTATATATATTTTTATGAAATACATTATGCCACGGTTTGTCTTCACGACATTGTTATTTTTTCAGTTTGTAGTTTCATTCTTTTTAATTGTAGCCTTTTAATTCATTGTATTCTTATTATTTCTGTGTCGTTGTATTCTTATTATTTCTGTGTTATCCAATTAATTCATTTAGCTCTTGAGACACACACACTCTCGCTCTCTCTCGCTCACTCTCTCTATTTCTACCCCAGCAGAGCAGCCTCAACTTAGGACTGTTTCTGATGAAAGCAGCACCCACCACACACTTAGTCTCCGTCTGATGGATTCTGCTAAGTGTTTGGCTCTTTGGTGACTTAAAAAAAAGTGCAACACAAACCTATCCCAGATGACTCAGGGGGTATTGAAATGTGCTCCTAGATGGGTTTACAGGGTACTTCTTCTTTTATTTATTTTTTAAACGCGACACTCTGCTGTTTTGATTCTGTTAAAGCAGCGGCACATGTGCCGCAGCTTTAACAGAATCCAACAGCCGGAGACTAAGTGGAGCCGGAGACTAACTTGATACCTACGATTCCCCACATAGCAGCTTCCTGTCATTTGTTTCTAACTATCTGGCCATCCAGAATGACAACAACACACGGCCTTCTGCCTCATTGAAGCGCACACATCGTTGTCAGTTAACCTGTCTATTCTACTGAGCCATAGGTCTTTCTCTCGTTTCCGGGTTGGGATATTCGTTTTGGGAAAATCTGGGGAATTCTATATCCGGTCTTAGGTGTATGGTTTTTTCTCAACAGAAATGGCGCAAACCAAGAGCAAGTCCTGTTGTAGCGTACCTCTTTGTTCGAATTCGAGAAAAAAACAGCCGTATCTAAAGCCTCGTACTTTTGAACTCAACCCGGGTTGGGCTAGCTCAAATTGAATTTCCACTGCCTCCAGAATATTAATGATGTCAAGTTGCTAGCTAGCAAATGTGACTTTGCCGCTAGCTTCGCTAATGTTGCATGCTAGCTAGAAATTGTAAAAAGTCATTTGTAGAAAGTCAGTTAACAAGCAAAAGGTTGAAGAAATAATTTAATTAATCCTCACCACGCTTTAACTAATGTTACCCCATACTCCCAATGACAGGCTAGCTAGCTTAATTCCTAACTTTGCTTGCCCTGGCATTGGCTACAAGTTAGCAGGCTAACCCAACACACCAGATGACAGGTTTGATAGAATGTAGCTAGTTAGCTTGTTTAAACTCTGATTTGCAAGCGAACGTTAGTTGGATAGCATTCTGTTCTGCAAAAATAAAATGAAGGATTCAACTATGTTGGTACTTTGTGTCATGTCTAGCTTGTCCATGTGCTAGCTAATAGCAACAAACCCAGACGGGCTAAACGTGAAAGCATCCAGCAGAGATCAGCTTCTCATTAGCTAGCTAAAGTTATTATGTTTACTGTTGTTTTGAAATAACATATATCATTGATTGGTCTTAGCAAGCTCTCTGGTAGCAAGCGAAGATTTTTTTCCTGTAATATTTAGCTATCTAGCTATGCAAACATTTGCCTACACTTGAAGCTAGCTAGCTGGGCTATGTAAAAACAGCTCTAGCTAAATTTCGAAGAGAGTAACGTTTATTTTTGATACACTGTAGCAAAGATTTGTATAACTAGCTCCTTGTTCTATCTGTACCCATAGTGTACAGCAGAAACAGTAATCCCTCTGTGTGAGAGAAAGCCTACTTACTACTTTGTTAGTATTCTTATTTTTTATTGTTGTTGCATTGTTGAGAAGTTACTTGCAAATAAGCATTTTGTGTATACCATGTACATACGACTAATAAAACTTGATAGTGTTAGCCAGATAGAGTGGGCACGTTAGCCCGACGTATCACCACACAGGCTACGTTTTCTACTGTGATTGGTCATCAACGACGGTACCTCGGCTTAATTAATTGTGAAATAATTGAAAGCCTTAGTTTCACTGTCTAATCATTCATAAAACTTGCTTGATATGAGCACGTTAACCCAATGTAGCCAGTGAGCTATATAGCTACACTTCAGTCATTTAGCAATCCTCCTAAATGCAGTGGTCAGTGGATAAACTAACTGATTCGAACATATTTGTCTGAAAACAAACTAGTCACCAGTTTTTGTTGCCCATGATGTTAACATGTCTAATCAGTTGGCTATTGTAGACCGTGTGCCCACATGACCTCCGGAGTTTGGCCAGTGTGAGCCAGCATGCTAGCTAGCTACATTTAATTCTGTACTCAGTAGCTATCCTTCTTAATGCAGTGGTCACTGGATAAACTAGCTACGAGTTGGAACACATTTTGGTGAAAAATAACTTGTTGCCCATGGTGGAATACATCACTGTGGCCCCAAAAATTGTCAAAGACTTCAGTCACCCAAGTCATAGACTGTTCTCTCTGCTACCGCATACCCCCAAGCCATAAGACTGCTGAACAATTAATCAACATGGCCACCCAGACTATTTACATTGACCCCCCCCCCCCCCCCCCCTTTGTTTTTACACTGCTGCTACTTGCTGTTTATTATCTATGAATAGTCACTTTTTCCCTACCAACATACATGTACAAATTACCTCGACTAACCTGTACCCCCGCACATTGACTCAAATACAAATTATTAAAGAGCAGCAGTAAAATAAAATAACAGTAGGGAGGATATATACAGGGGGTACCAGTACAGAGTCAATGTGCGGGGGTACAGGTTAGTCAAAGTAATATGTACATGTGGGTAGAGTTAAAGTGACTATGCACAGTGTTGCCAACTCCTCAGTAAGGAAAGTAGCTATTGGCGGTCCTAAAAGTTGCTAGAAGTCGCTAAATGACGTCATCACCGAATTTGCATAATTGGCCATGTGCATGTAATTGTGATGGGACGCTGTAGGAGAGAGGAATAACGTCGTGGGAGAGACAAAAAGTGAGTAAAAACACCCCTAAATATGTTTAGAACTACAAATGAACTTTCTTTTGTCAATAGTAAAAAAAAAAAAATTACATTTACATCCCGCCCCCCGCATGCGCGATTCATTTGCAGTCTGGACGCGGAGGGGTGAACATCTCCTGCGAGGACTGCTGTGCGAGGACTGGGCCGCCTGCTCGTTGAGAAGAGTAAGAACGATACGTGCTTTCACGTCTGTTAAGTTGCGTCAATTCAAATTTGGTATAGGAACAAAAAGAGGAGAACACACGTCTTTTAAGATATACTAGTATTTTAATTAATGCAAACACTTGAATGGTAAATGTGATGTTCGTATATACGGGCCCACTGAAAAACCACGCAGGGCAGACAGAGAGAGCTATTGTTCTAAGCTATTGTGTCTATAATTCTAGTTTAAATACTCTGACAGAGATAGTTCCCGCTCCCTGCTGGGCCTGTCAGAATAGAGATTGGGTGTGTTTAAAGTTACCCAACCTATCGTTGGCGCTCAGGCTGGTCCCAGCCCCTTGGCGCTTCACTGTTGCCCGGGCATTAGTTGTTATCTTTACAACTTGTCTCGAGTCAGCAACCTCAGACATAGTTTTTCTTCTTCATTGTAGCAGTACACATGTCATTGAGCAGTTTAACAAAGAGGCAGTGTGTGTGAGTCACAAGTCTGTCTCAGCCTACCCCATAACGGTTCCTCACATTAATCACAGCTTGTTATGTTAAACAATCTATATCAGTACAGCACAAACATATTATGTTAATCATTAATCTATTATCAGTATGTATCTTTCTAAGCTAGGCATCACATCTAGTTATAAGAAAATAGATCCCCACACGTCTGTCTCCAAAAGTCTCCAATAACACCAGAAAAAGTTGATAGATTTGTCGCTAGTCGCTTTTTTGAAAATGTGTTGCCAGAGGAGTCTGAATACTCGCTACAGTGGAGAAAAAAAGTATTTAGTCAGCCGCCAATTGTGCAAGTTCTCCCACTTAAAAGATCTGCAGATCTCCTCTAGAGCAGTGATGTTTTGGGGCTGACGCTGGGCAACACGGACTTTTCAACTCCCTCCAAAGATTTTCTATGGGGTTGAGATCTGGAGACTGGCTAGGCCACTCCAGAACCTTGAAATGCTTCTTACGAAGCCACTCATTCGTTGCCCGGGCGGTGTGTTTGGGATCATTGTCATGCTAAAAGACCCAGCCACGTTTCATCTTCAATGCCCTTGCTGATGGAAGGAGGTTTTCACTCAAATCTCACGATACATGGCCCCATTCATTCTTTCCTTTACACGGATCAGTCGTCCAGGTCCCTTTGCAGAAAAACAGCCCCAAAGCATGATGTTTCCACCCCCATGCTTCACAGTAGGTATGGTGTTCTTTGGATGCAACTCAGCATTCTTTGTCCTCCCAAACACGACGAGTTTAGTTTGAACCAAAAAAGTTATATTTTGGTTTCATCTGACCGTATGACATTCTCCCCAATCCTCTTCTGGATCATCCAAATGCACTCTAGCAAACTTCAGACGGGCCTGGACATGTACTGGCTTAAACAGGGGGACACGTCTGGCACTGCATGAGTTGAGTCCCTGGCGGCGTAGTGTGATACTGATGGTAGGCTTTGTTACTTTGGTCCCAGCTCTCTGCAGGTCATTCACTAGGTCCCCCCGTGTGGTTCTGGGATTTTTGCTCACCGTTCTTGTAATCATTTTGACCGCACGGGGTGAGATCTTGCGTGGAGCCCCAGATCGAGGGAGATTATCAGTGGTCTTGTATGTCTTCCATTTACTAATAATTGCTCCCACAGTTGATTTCTTCAAACCAAGCTGCTTACCTATTGCAGATTCAGTCTTCCCAGCCTGGTGCAGGTCTACAATTTTGTTTCTGGTGTCCTTTGACAGCTCTTTGGTCTTGGCCATAGTGGAGTTTGGAGTGTGACTGTTTGAGGTTGTGGACAGGTGTCTTTTATACTGATAACAAGTTCAAACAGGTGCCATTAATACAGGTAACGAGTGGAGGACACAAGAGCCTCTTAAAGAAGAAGTTACAGGTCTGTGAGAGCCAGAAATATTGCTTGTTTGTAGGTGACCAAATACTTATTTTCCACCATAATTTGCAAATAAATTCATAAAAAAATCCTACAATGTGATTTTCTGGATTTTTTTCCCTCAATTTGTCTGTCATAGTTGACGTGTACCTATGATGAAAATTACAGGCCTCTCTCATCTTTTAAGTGGGAGAACTTGCACAATTGGTGGCTGACTAAATACTTTTTTCCCCCACTGTATATATATAGCGACAAAGTCGCTAAGTTGGCAACACTGTATGCATAGATAATAAACAGAGAGAGTAGCAGCAGCGTAAAAGAGGGAGTGGGGTGACAATGCAAATAGTCAGGGTAGCCATGATTAGCTGTTCAGGAGTCATGGCTTGGGGGGTAGAAGTTGTTAAGAAGCCTTTTGGACCTAGACTTGGCGCTCCGGTACCGCTTACCGTGCGGTAGCAGAGAGAACAGTCTATGACTAGGGTTACAAGTAAAAAGAACACTAGCATAGGCTAGCATAATGCCTGTTGTGACTGTATTATTGACAAGTCCTTCGTGAGCTAGCCAGCTAGTTGACGTTAGCTCACGATTTGAGTAGTCATACTTTTTCACGCGATGACATGCTAGCTAGCTAACGTTAGCCCACCAGGGCAGGAAATTAGCTAGCTACATCTCACCTGGTCGGCTCTAGTTAGGCCCCTTGGTTGGCTACATTAGCTAACGTTGCACCGTAGCTCACCGTGTAATAGTCAGACTTTCCCAACAGGCAGTGACATGCTAGCGAATATGCCTAACGTTAGCGATTAGCGCTAACTAGCGAATGTTAAATATCCCTGCCCTGGTGGGCTAACATTAGCTAGCATGTCACCACGTATAAATTACACGAACGGTGAGCTAACGTTGGCTGGTTAGCTCACAAAGGACTTGTGAGCTCAATGTTTTCCTCATACAAAACACAGACACGGTTTTGTTCCACGAGTGCATCTTTTGTACATGACTCATCAAATGACCTGTAAAGTAAGTTAGAAATGTCAGCAGGGATGGAAATGAAGCTAGCCCGAGGCTAGTACTTTTCAGACTGGGCTAGTAAGACAATGTGCCAAACTAGCCTGACCCAGCAGTGAAATGTAATTACTGTTTTTAGAAAGGCATTTGGGAATCTGCTACTTAATAGCTACGAAAAAGCGTCTTGCTTCTGACCAGCAGCTTTAATGTCTTCTGACCAGCAGCTTTAATGTCGCCTTTCGGTTTGGAGAAGGGCGGGTTGGCTGTGTGAGAAAAAACGTCCACTAGAACGGCGCTTGATAAAGCAAAAAAGCTCTAGAGGTTGTTGCAGAGAAAAAGGTCACAATGTAGAACTGGCGCCAGCGCAGGATGCAGCGTTGTCTTTTCCCTTTCATGTGGCTCTTCGACGCCGATTCACCCATGCTTGCAATGTCAAAATCTGACGCATTTTATAAGTATAATCTATATTACATGACTTTTTCTATTGTCTGAAATTGTATTATCACATTGACAGTCCCGTTTGCTCGCTGGAGGAATCTTGTTAGTAAATTAGAATAACACATTTCACATTGAAAGGATATTATGCGTGTCCCAATCACAAATTAGATAGGGACCATAAATCACATTTCTACAGCTGCATGGATTATTTGGAACAGGGGAATTATTTTCCAAGGGTATATAGCTGTCAAGTGTTCCCTTGAGGTGGGAAAGATAGTTTACACCTATTTTTCATTAGTCTATGTGTCATCCTATGAAGTGAACGTTATGTTGCATATCCCTATCTGATATAATTTATTTTAGCACAGAGTTTTTAAACCCAGAGGCCCAACAGGCCGATACATCCAGGAACGCGTAGCGAAACAGACTCAACAGACCAGGGTTTGGAAATTCTATGGGAGGTGTTACAGGCTTTGGTTGGTGTTACACCTGTGCTGCCTTGTCATCTCGTTAGTCAGAAGGTGTTTTTCACCTGTGCTGGCACTGAGGATATTTAAGAGCGGCTGGCCCAGTGCTCCAGTTGACTTGAGAGATGTGGAGGGTTAACACCTTTAGTTGGCTCTCCCTATTTTAAACAGTCCTTTATCTGACCTTCCTATTTTAAACAGTCCTTTATCTGAGCTTCCTATTTTAAACAGTCCTTTATCTGACCTTCCTATTTTAAACAGTCCTTTATCTGACCTTCCTTGACTTTGTTTTACTCAACTTTTTGGTTTGCGTCCTATTTTTTAAGTTTGGGTTTTTATTTTATTTCCCTCTTGGGGAAATTTAGTGGGCTCTCATGGTGGGTGTCTTTCAGGTCCCAGTTGTTGGTAGTCAACTATCAGTGGACACCCCCATGAGTGTCTTTCAGAACTCCTTCTAGAACCCCTTTGTTCCCACTTCTGGTTTCTTGCTGGGGAACGTAACAAAATGGGGGCTTGTTTCACATGAGTATGGTAGTCACTCTAATCACCTACTCTGAAGCTCTGCTGTGCCCAGATGAGTGCTCAAAAGACACTTTTGTGGTAGTGGTGTACGACTCTTGGATTTTTGGAGTCGACTCAGACTCGTGGTTGGAGTTGAAAGGAATTTTACTCTTGCTCGACTCCCAAAACACGCTGAAACGGATGCTCACACACACACCACCTCATTATTGCAGAGTCCTACTAGGAAGACTACATTTGTGTTCTAGAGGACTGACATGAACATGACGCTGCCCATTTGCTCATCAATTTAATCCTAGGTGATTTCTAGTAACTACAATATTTCAGTGTTATTTCTGCTGGGCACAGCCTTAAAAGGATCCCATGGCATGATGCGGCGCAATCTACGCTGATAAGCCTATTCTTTTCCATGTAGCCCTATTCAGACGGGTATTACTAGAGACATTGGTTCTGGAATTATTATCCGAGCATGTGCATTATTACAGAGGATGATTCACACAGGCTGTCTTTCCAAACTGCCCCCGTCATTCATTTTTTTTCGAATTGAATTGACCCTTATGACGGAAGCCTGGAGGTTTTTAATCTAGGCGTGAAGATATTTCAACGTCATGTCCAGACGATAATAGGCTACACTGATAACTCGTGCTAGGCTGCCAAATGTACAGGTCTCCCCATAATATTTAAATTGATGTGCGATAATCATTATTTTAGCAATCCGTGGTAGATGTCCTTCCTAATAACAATGCCCCCCCACCCTGCTGATTTTGATCTGCTGAACTGTATTTGCACTTGACTGTTTATGGATGAGAAGGTGAACTTGCCACTTCCAGAAAGTTTAGTGGGGATGCTGCTTTGCCATTTATTGCTTAGATCCTATAGGTTCACTCCAACCCTAATCTAGTGCATCTGTTTGAATAATTAGCTGGTTGATAAGCAAATCCGGTTAGGTACAGCTGGGGTTGGAGAGAACCTACAGGAAGGTAACTAACTACAGGGTTGGAGAGCCCTGACCTAGGACATCAACAGCCAGCCAGGGTTTTATTAAATAAGCTTATAGATGGGCACAATACTTTTTCTTGCACGTTTAGGGCTAATTAAACTGACATATTTGGCGACGTTAAACTTCACTGGCGCCAGGAAGAATAGCTTAGCGATACTCATTGATAGCCTGCCTAATACTGTAGTTTCCTTACAAGTTTTGCACGTTATTCGATACTAAAAACAAGCGTAAGCACATGGAATTTGTGTCAATGAGGCATTCACCCATAGGCTTTAAACCGTGAACATGCTTGAACTAAACTGAATGGAAAATAACTCAAATTACATAGTACATTTACAGAAGCCAATAACAATTAGCCTAGACGTCAATTAAAGTAAAGTTATCATCAGGGTGGGAAAAAGGTAAACAGTGAAATGTATGCAGGGCTGTGGGTGTGTCACGCTCGTTTTTAGACCAAGGTGCAGCATGGTATGCGAACATTTTAATATAACTGAATACAGATCAAAACAAACAAACGTAAAGTTCTGCACGCTACACAGCTGCTAACCAGAAACAAGAGCCCACAAACTAAGGTAGGAAAATGGCTGCCTAAGTATGATCCCAATCAGAGACAATGATCGACAGCTGCCTCTGATTGGGAACCACACCCGGCCAACATAGAAACACAAAACCTAGAATGGACACCCCAAATCACACCCTGACCTAACAGGGATCTCCAAGGTCAGGGCGTGACAGGGTGTGAGGATTGTCCGACTGATTAAAAATGGTAAGATGACAGACTACTACAGTCAGGATAGTATAGCTGTTATCCTAACATACATAAGACATTTAGCACAGTCTTCAATACATTAGATTAATCAAGAGTCAATGACTTGACACCATTATGGTAATTGAAACTGCCATTACCCATCAGGAAAAGTAGCAGAGTAAGGCTTTGTCTTAATGCCACTGATGATAAACACCAACATTTTGTGTCAATTCCTTTTATGGGGGATTTATTATTTTTATAATTGATGGGATGACTAACTTAGAAAGAATGCATTCTTGACTGGGCTAATGTAGGTTGTGTCACCTGGCAAGCTGTGATTGATGTGAAGAGCTGTTTTAGGGGGTAAATGAGATAAGGATTTGTGTCTCCAAATACTAGACTATACTGGTTCTTTGTGATCTGTGAACCTTCCTTGGACGTAGGAATGGTGTCTAAGGGAGCTGGCTCTTCTCACTATGACAGGTTGTGATAAACGTATGCCTGGAAACAGGGATGCGCTAAGAGGGGGGGACTAGCCTGTGCGTCAACGGATTGGCTGAGTAAGTCTAAACCACGCTCAAGTCTCTACTCTGATTGGCCAGCAGAGAGGTGGGAAAACTCTCTCTCTGTAAGAGTATTTAAAGAACATCTGAAACAATGGATTTAGTTCTCTGAGTGCCCTGCGAGGCATATCGGGGAGCCCGTATATACGAAACATCATATTTACCATTGAAGGTTTTATATTAATTAAAATACTAGTATATCTTAGAAGTCATGTTGACCTCTTTTGTTCTAATACCAGATTTGAATTGACGCAACTTTGACACTTTGTCATCAATATAATTGTTAACATTGTCTGTAGAAGTTGCAGAAACTAAGACCTACTGTAGCTATGTAGGCTACCAACTGTCACTCATCAAATAACAAAAAAAACAGACTGACGGTATGAGAATACATTGGTCATATTTTAAGTATAAATTAAACTACCAGATGCATTTCTCTAAGAACTGTGAAAACAAAGATATAGAGTTAGGCTGCAAATGGGCTTGACAGGCCAGGGGCCTGTTGCACAAAACTAGGATAAGGGATTAAGCCAGGATATCTTGGTGATCCTGGCTCAATTGATCCGTAATCCGGTTGCACTAAAGATGGATAGGGGGCAGGAGGATATGTTATGGTATAAATTACCATGGAGATTTATTCTGTGGAGCTAGCCTGCTCCAGACCAGGCTAAATTCCAGGATCTATTTAATCTCATCCCTAATGTCAGTCAGCAGTCACCACAAATGGAACCACCAATAGTTATTTCACTGCTCACTATACATTGTTATCACATATAACTAGACCCACTGTCATTATTTAAACGTTTGTGATCATTAATTTCAATGATTTTGGATAAAAAATGATTTTTAGATGATGTTGCTATCATTAGATAATTTACAGTTTCCCATAGACTATAAGGCTATATATAAAATGATAGAATATTAGGGCCACAGAGGGGAAAAAAAAACACAAGTCATAATATTGTAACCAGTTGTTTTAAAGGAGGACAGTTGTTAAAATGACAGATGTGGGGCATTTCGTGAAATTGTACTTCAGTATGGTTTCATAAACAAAGACATGCTGATGTGCCAGAATATTAAGTATCACATTGTCATAAGTATCAAAACTGTAAAAACAATATGTAGCTTTTCTGCAGAAAGAACCAGCCTCATAAATTTATGACTTTATCCTTTTTCTTCAGTGTGGCCCTAGTACTCTGTCATATAAACAAATACACATTCCATATGAATATAAAAACACAATGTGTAACATTATGTTCCTTTATTGAATAAGGACAAAACAAAGCAGGTAAACCATCAGCTCCTTTCGAAACTGAAGTCACAGTGACTCTACAAGATGGAAAGCACAGAATCCAAGCATATTATACAAAATGATACATACACATTCAAAGGTCTGTATATAACACACCCTGCATGTCTGCACACTAAAATAAATGCAGGACAAATCCATACACATCAACTGAACAGACAAATGAATGGATGCAGTAGCCTCCCTGCAGCCTTGTATTACACACAGTATACCGCACAAACATCATAAGAGGCCAAATTCGTAAAAAAACGAACCCAAAAAAACCCAAATTCCTCTGCCACCGCAGGACATATTTAACCAAAATTGAAAGCACACATACTAACTAAAATAATTCAACACATATTGGTCCCTCAGCAGCCGACCACTGTCGTCATCAGGGAAGATTGCCGGATTGTCCCAGTCCATGGCTGGTGGCACTCTGGGGGCCCTCTCCTTCCTCAGGCAGGCCACATTGTGGAGGACAGCACAAGCCACAGTAATATCACATGCCCTAACAGGGCTGACCCTTAATTTGTGAAGGCAGTGAAAGCGTGCCTTCAGGAGGCCAAAGGTCATTTCAACTCTGGCCCTGGTCCTGGCATGGGCATGGTTGTAGGCCTGCTGTGCTTCCTGGGGGTCTGTGAAAGGTGTCAGGAGAAAAGGCTGGCAGCCATACCCCCTGTCTCCCAGCAACACACCAGAGAATTCACCTGTCAACACAAAATCTCATCATTACTACCTCATAAACACAGTGATATTCTTGACACAGCCATGATGGTTATAAATAGGGGTTGTGTGGCTTACCTTGTGATAGGCACTGATAGATTTCAGAGGCCCGAAAGATTCTGGAGTCATGGACTGAGCCAGGCCATTTTGCCACAACATTGCTGATCACACAGTCAGCATTGCAGACCATCTGAAATCATAAGATGAGGAATATTACACCAATCAATGCACATCACTGGCAATGCAGAGTGTTCGTCAATGGACAATATCAAAAAGTTATGTTCACCTGAACATTAATGCTGTGAAAGGATTTCCTATTCACAAAATCGGCCTCATGGGCACCTGAGGGGGCTTTTATCCTTATGTGTGTGCAGTCCACTGCACCAATGACATTGGGGAAACCTGTCACACAAAGTAATGAGTATCCTACTATGTGTTAACAGTTGTCCTGTAATTTGTAGATCCTCTTACCTGCAATCCTATAGAACTCCTCTTTGATGTCACAGAGTCTTCTGTGGCCAGGGAAGGAGATGAAGACATCTGCTAATGCTTTGATAGCCAGACACACACTCCTTATTGTGCGGCAAATTGTGGCCTTGTTCAGCTGTTCTGCATCCCCCACTGAGTACAGGAAGGCTCCACTAGCAAAAAAGCGCAAGGCCACACAAACCATTTGCTCCACACTCAGTGCATGGCTCCGTGCAGTGCGGTGCTTAATCCTGGGGACCCAGTAGTCTGCATAGATACCTGATGCCATCTGCAGAAAACCTGTATCTTTCATATAGATGGTCATCAGGGAAGGCCAGTGGGTCCAACCGGTCCCTGAAGACCCTTTCTCGCCTGAAGGCTCTCCTCAGCACAAGTGCTTCTTCATCCACCACATCTCGCACGAATGGGCATGCCATTGTCAGAGCAGAAAGGAACACACAATTTTGGGCCTTCATATAGGTAGTGGCCACACCTGGTGCTGGGGGGGTGGGCAAAAGAGGGCGATGCCTTATAACGATGACTTGGTTGTACTGATTGCTGGGAAAATAAAAAAAACCTTAGAAAGATGCCACCGTCCTGTGTGCTCACAATAAGAGCTCATATGTCATGGCTCACTTGACTTTACGAGAATATACCTAATTTTTATTTTGAGCTGTGTCATCTTCTTGGAGCTGGGGGAGGAAAGAAAAATAATGATTAATACATTTGTGTTACAGTTAGCATACAGTGTACATTGAAGGCATATCTCACCTCCCTCTCAAGTTTTTTTATTTCAAGGTCCAGTTTAATTGTCCTCTTTTTTATTTCGGACTCCAGTGCAAGATTTTCCATCTTTTTCTTCTTGTACTGAATGTCTATGTCTGCCAGTTCTATTTGGCGCCGGAGGTGGTTGCCATACAACTTTCTGATAGCTTGTGAGCTCTGTGAACACAATACAATTAGCGCAGCTGGAATTTGGCAGGATGTGGTGTCCTTTTATTAATACGCACTATGTTGCCAGGCTGGTTTTCCCACTGTATAGCATCTGGGTCCTGTAAAAGAAATTAGATTTTTTGATTTTGATGAGGACTCCTCACCATTGTAGAGTAAATAGTACTTTCACAGTCTTAACATGATACCTCATGCCTTCTGGAATCCAGAGAGATGGTCTCCTCCTCATCATCGTCTCCATCATGTGCTGTTGCTGCTGCACTGGGGCCTTCACCCTATCACATTTAATCGGATTCATATTGAAGCTAGTAGACAAGACATGCCAGGCCTACAGTATGCCTTTGATGGAGTACTCACTGGATCAGCATCGTCTGGTGCTTGTGCTGGTGGCTCTAACAGGAACACAGTGCTGCCAGACACTGCAAGGCAATAGGTAAACCAAAGTCAGACAGTCCAAATTGATTCAATATGAATGTGGTTGTATCCCATGTAGAGATGGAAGGACATACCTTGAATGAAGCGGGTGGCATCTTGGGAGGAACCTATGCTCGTCTCTTTCCCCCCAGGGATCCCCTCTAAGACGGGCCTGCCTTTATTTAGCTCCAAGGCCATGTCCTCTGCTGGGGTAAGGTCAGCCTTTGGTGACCCACCACCCGTGCCTTGTCTGTGGGTATTATTTTTCACTGCTAAAACAGTACAGACAATGTGTGAGCAGGCACCTTCTGGGTACAATATATGCTTGTGCTTTGTTAAATATTAGTCAGGGACCATACCATTCTGCAGAATGTTCTTGTATTTGATTTTGACCTGCTGCCATGTCCGTTTTGGCCCGTTCATGTTTAATCACACACACACACACACACACACACACACATTTAATGGAGTCACACTGCAAAAAATTACTTGGTATTTTTGTCTTGTTTTCAGTAAAAATATCAAAAAATTTATCATAGCTTTATACAGTGTGATGGAGTTACTTTACACAATTTCACTCATATCTGCAGTGCATTTCAATTAAAAATTTAACCGTTTCATAATTACAGTACAACTGCATTTTTGGAGATGTGAATTAAATATTTGAATTGTAATTGTGATGTTTCAGCGGAGCGGGTGAGTGTGTAATTGTGCACTACTTACGCATTCAGGCGGTCTGCAATACTTTGCCACGCTTTTTCTCTTTGCTTTATCACTGTGGCGGTGTTGCCTTTCTTCTTAATTATATCTTTTACCTCCTCGTATGCCTCCATGAGGATTTGTGCTTCCGACGGGGAAAAGTACGCGGCTCTAGTTGCCATGGTAAATCAGTTAATCTGTGATCTGTGGCGGGGTCTATTTGAGTGAGCCGTGAGCGCGCACCTATCCAGGATTGGTTTCACCTGGCTTAATGAATCCGTGTCTGCTCATCCTGGCTTGGTCTTTGTGCAACCAATTAAGCCTGGACGCACATGTTTTGGCTTCATTGAGCTCAGCTGAGTCATTTATCCCGGATGTCTTAATTCTACTTTTGTGCAACAGGCCCCTGGAGTTACATTTCAACAGTCAGACCACCTACAACAAAAGAAACCCCAACCAAACATAATGATAGTTACTGGAGTTGTAACTCCAGTTCTATGAGTGGAGCTCTGCTCCTATTGGTTTACCCCGCTGCATAGGCAGTGAACAGCCTGAGACAAAACTATGCACACACCTGCAGCCAATAGGAGTACAGGTGTCCCTATAAGAGGGGACGCTTCCCCTCCAGTGTTGCCAATTTAGCGACTTTGTCGCTATATTTAGCGAGTATTCAGACCCCTCTAGTGACACATTTTTCAAAAAATCAACTAGCACCATAACTTTTTCTGGTGTTTATAGGAGACTTTTGGAGACTGTGACGTGAAAGCACGTATCGTTCTTACTCTTCTCAACGAGCAGCCGGTGCTGCCGTGGGCCCCACCCCCGTCCCAAAGCACTCACAGTCCTCGCGCTGCAGTCGGAGCAGGAGATGTTCACCCCTCCGCTTCCAGACTGCAAATTAATTGTACATGCGGGAAGCCGCCGCTGGCTGATCCCGCCCTGGCTTACATTCAGGGCGGGATGTAAATGTAAAATGTGGTCAAAAATAAATCACTGCATTTGACTCACACAGCCTCAGTCACTTACTCACCTCGTCCACTGTGTGTGTGTGCCTCTCTGTGACATAAGCTAAACATCTAGCTGGCTAACTCATCCTGTCTCAGTCTAAACTAACTAAGTCGCTCTGACTAAACTGTACACTCAAATACAGAAAGTTGGAATCAAACCCTGAATTCAAAGGCTGGTTGAAGCCATTTATTGGAGATGATACACGGGCATACTGCCTGTATTGTAAGGCTGATTTCTATGCCAAACTTAGTGATGTAAAAAAACATGACAACTCAAAAACATACTCAAAAGGCAAAGCCTTATAACGATAGTTACCGGAGTGTAACTCCAGTTCTATGAGTGGAGCGGAGCCCCATAGGGGAGGTACGTTCCAATTGGTTTACCCACTGCCCTAAGGCAGCATCAGCCTGAGACAAAATTATGCACACACCTGCAGCCAATAGGAGTACAGGTGTCCCTATAAGAGGGGATGCCTCCCCTCAATCAGCCTCCAGAGATATTTATCTTCACCGAGACTACACAGCAAAAAGTCCAGTGTTGAATTAACTCCCACAGAGTTGATTTCAACACTTTTTGAGGGTTTATATAGGTCCACACTCTCCAGAGTTAAATTAACACTTTCAAAATAGTTAAACATTTAACACTCTGCAGAGTTCCCCTTTTAACTTGCAAAATAGTAAAAAAGTAACACTAAGGGATTAAAAAAAAAAAAAAAAAAAACTAACACTGTTCAGAGTTCATTTTTAAAAACAATGTGTAGTGTTAATTTCACTCCCTAGTGTCAGTTATCAACACTGAAAAAAAATTTAAATTATTTTTTAATTTATTCAATATTATTTATTAATTTAATATATACTTATATTAATAAGAGTTAATCACAAACAATCGTTGTCAAACATTTATTTGTGCCTTTTCTCCCTTGCAGTCAGTTGAATTAAAACATTGTGAATGAAGGTATAATGTACATACTTTCATCTGAAACATTGTATGAGCTTTGAATATCAAACGGTTTATGAAATTTAAGCTCACATTTTTTAGTAGACGTCTTTCCGCACTTCGTAATACTCTGAATGCATGATGATGGTCATCAAAATTCTCTGTAAATAGCTTGTTTGTCAAAAAAAACATTTGATCTTCAACCAAAAGTAGACTTGCATGTCTTCTTCCATTACACTGCAAATAACTAGTCCAGCTTTATACTCTACACCATCTACTTTAACCCAACTAGTTGAGAAAACATATTTTGACAAGATCGTTTCAAGCATTTCATTGTTGACGACGTTCTCATCTCTGAAGAGAAAATATTTTAATTGGCCCATACTCATTTTGTTTGAGGGTGAAGGTTTCCCAGTGATAAGCAATGGCCATCTGATGCTTTTTTAGCAAGTGTCTTTAAACAGCTTGTGTTTGGCCTCAAACCTCATACACCACGTATCTAATAAGGGGCCAATTTCCCTTATAGAAGATGGGTAATGGATCATAAAATGATGCTTAGGTATCAAGTTTCTATGTGGATACAAGTGCTTAAATAGTTTGTGGTGGTCAACAATCAAATGCTTTAAATATATTGTCATACCTAGAGTGAGAGCAACCGTAACAAATTCCAGGTTTCGTTTCCTGCAGGGGATGTTTTTCACAAATAATAATAATAATAATATGCCATTTAGCAGACGCTTTTATCCAAAGCGACTTACAGTCACAAGACACAATGTCTGAATAGAATTCAAACCAATGCCATTGCCAACACTCTCATTTACATTTACGTCATTTAGCAGACACTCTTATCCAGAGCGACTTACAAATAGGTGCATTCACCTTATAGCCAGTGGGATAACCACTTTACAATGTTTTTTTTTTTTTTTTTTTTTTTTGTAGGACGATTTTTTTTCATTCAAAAAATCCACAATCAAAACCATAAATCCTGGAAAGCAAGTCCTGTTCTGACAAAAGTGTTGTGTGAGATATCCAAAAAGCAATTTGATCTCATACTGAACCACACCCTCAAGAAGATCATGCATGATATCAAATGAATAGTTATTACAAACATGGAAATACTTCAATGAATTAAGTGTAGATCTTTTTTTCAAACCATAAAGTGACTTCAATTGTGGGTTTTCCTGGAGAGACTGGCAATGCATTTCTAACATATCTTTTCCACGAAGGATCACCTTAGGATCATCCTCACTGTATACCGTTTGACAATCATTCTTCACAATCAAACAAAGGCGCCAGAAATGACGGCTACTGAATGACTCATTAAATCCAAGAATTGTGTGCATCCCTAGATTATCTCCAGTGATCTGACAGATTGTACCATATACCTGCTCATCTGAAAATGGAAGACTTAGCCCTTGGCTTTCTAGTTTTTTCAAATCATTTATCAACGGTTCTAGTATAACATCAAAACCATACTTGTGCAGATATGTGTGTGTGAAAAGTGTTTACCAAATGAATGTTCATCAAAACCGAATTAAATTTTTGGGGAAAGTTTCTTACAACAAAATAAATAGCCAATTTTGTGAATTCCACGTTTGGAGCCAGTCGCTTTTTTGAAAATGTGTTGCCAGAGGAGTCTGAATACTCGCTAAATATAGCGACAAAGTCGCTAAGTTAACAACACTGTATGCATAGATAATAAACAGAGAGTAGCAGCAGCAGCGTAAAAGAGGGAGTGGGGTGACAATGCAAATAGTCAGGGTAGCCATGATTAGCTGTTCAGGAGTCTTATGGCTTGGGGGTAGAAGCTGTTAAGAAGCCTTTTGGACCAAGACTTGGCGCTCCGGTACCACTTACCGTGCGGTAGCAGAGAGAACGATTAGTTACCGGAGAGTAACTCCAGTTCTATGAGTGGAGCGGAGCCCCATAGGGGAGCTCTGCGCCTAGTGGTTTACCCTCTGCCCTAAGGCAGCATAACTGCAGCCAATAGGAGTACAGGTGTCCCTATAAGAGGGGATGCCTCTCCTCAATCTGCCTCCCGAGATATTTATCTTCAGCGAGACTAGAGAGGGTCGGCAGGGCCTTAAGTCCTATGGGGCTCTGCTCCACTCATTGAACTGGAGTTACACTCCGGTAACGACTAGTTACCGGAGTGTAACTCCAGTTCTATGAGTGGAGCGGAGCTCCTAGTGGTTTACCCTCTGCCCTAGGGCAGAACAGCCTGAAGCAAAATTATGCACACACCTGTCAGCCAATGGGAGCACAGGTGCCCCTATATAAAGGGACCCGTTCCCTCAATCTGCCTCCCGAGATATTATCTTCAGCGAGACTAGAGAGGGTCGGCAGGGTCTCATCTTATCTACCAACATAGATAGGGCTCTAACTCCTCTAGCCCCACAGTGAAATAGGGTGCAGGCCAGGCAGCAGGCTGTTAGCCAACCTGCCAGCTTAGTGGAGTCTGCCAATAGCACAGTCGGTGTAGTCAGCTCAGCCATACCCATTGAGACTGTGTCTGTGCCTCGACCTAGGTTGGGCAAAACTAAACATGGCGGTGTTCGCCTTAGCAATCTTATTAGGATAAAGACCTCCTCCATTCCTGCCATTATTGAAAGAGATCGTGATACCTCACATCTCAAAATAGGGTTACTTAATGTTAGATCCCTCACTTCAAAGGCAGTCATAGTCAATGAACTAATCACTGATCATAATCTTGATGTGATTGGCCTGACTGAAACATGGCTTAAGCCTGATGAATTTGCTGTGTTAAATGAGGCCTCACCTCCTGGTTACACTAGTGACCATATGAGGTGTTGCTAACATTTACGATAGCAAATTTCAATTTACAAAAAAAAAAAAAATGGCGTTTTCGTCTTTTGAGCTTCTAGTCATGAAATCTATGCAGCCTACTCAATCACTTTTTATAGCTACTGTTTACAGGCCTCCTGGGCCATATACAGCGTTCCTCTCTGAGTTTCCTGAATTCCTATCAGACCTTGTAGTCATAGCAGATCATATTCTAATTTTTGGTGATTTTAATATTCACATGGAGAAGTCCACAGACCCACTCCCAAAAAGTCTTTCGGAGCCATCATCGACTCAGTGGGTTTTGTCCAACATGTCTCTGGACCTACTCACTGCCACAGTCATACTCTGGACCTAGTTTTGTCCCATGGAATAAATGTTGTAACAAAATCCTGGACTATCGGACCACCATTTTATTACGTTTGCAATCGCAACAAATAATCTGCTCAGACCCCCCCAAGGAGCATCAAAAGTCGTGCTATAAATTCTCAGACAACACAAAAATTCCTTGATGCCCTTTGTTGGTGAAACCATACAGGAGAGGAAGTACAGAACCAACGACGCTAGAACGGAGAGGAATATGTTTAAGCAAAAGGCAGTTTATTAAACAACAGAGATAGCTGGTACTGCTCAAGCTACATGCATGGACCCATTCAGTTGCCTCTTATCGAGACAGTTGAAAAGGGATCAAAAACAGAGTTTTTCAGCATTACTTTATACAATGCAACACAAAGGAAGGGGTCCTTCTTCTAGTCCCTTGATTGGTTCCCGAAGCGTAGGAGGCGGGTCTGCTCTGTCCAGAGTAGAAGCCCCATTTTGTGCACGGCAGAGTCCTCTGCCCTAGGCACCGACCAGTAGAAAGATGTGCAGTTTGTGTGTGTGCGTAACTCGTGAGGCATGAGGATGAGTGTGCGTATGCATGGAGATGTGTGTGTGAATGTGTGTATGTTTCTCAAAGGAAAGTCTCGTGTGGGAGCAACCAGATTGTGGCCTGTGGCGTGGGTGTTGTCCTTGAGAAGATATTGGCTCTGTCCATTGTTCTTGCATAGGAACAGCATTGATTGAAAACAAGCTCCTAACATTAAAATGGGTCATGCACAAGATTTTAGTCAGACCAAGCTATAACATTTTAATATTTACTACGACAAATCCCCCTCTTCACGTCTCCCCAGAGACGTGACCAAGTAACAGTAAAGAAGGAAAACTTGAGACGTGACACAAGCTAACAGTGTAATTGGCAAAATAGGGAAAACTTTATCAGAAGATAAAGTTTTACATTCCCCCTCTTCACGTCTCACAAGAGACGTGACAAAAAGCTTAAATGCTATTCATCATCCAGATATCCTTGGTCAGCATCGTCAATAGCAAGCAAAGGAAACATCTGACCGTTATCTGCAGGATTTGGATCAATAGCGGTGGTTATAATCCTGGTTGTCAGCGTCCGTATGCATGGAATGCAACAGCATCCACAAAGCACTAGAATTGCAGCAAAAACAGAGATGGATACAAGTATAGAAGAAACAAGCGTTTTATATTTACCAAACGCATCCATCCAAGAGTCCCACATTGAAGTATCCACCCCTGAGTGGCTCTTCATTTTACCATTAAGAGTCCTCAAACCTTCTAGAGCAATTGTCAAGCTTCCATCTGCAGCAGTATTATTAGGAATAAAAGTACAACATTGTTCCCCGAACATAGCACACACACCCCCTCTTTCAGCAAGTAACATATCAACAGCAATTCTATTCTGAAAAGCCATTAATGAAGTTGCAGCTAGTTGTCCATGAACAGCCTCAAAACCTTGTTGAGTCCAGTTTTCTAATTTCTGGACATTAATGTATGTAGTTAATTCTATCGACGTTTTTTATTAATAGTGCAACAGTCAGCACCCAAAAGGACGAGCCCCCAAAAACTGTACTCCATGTACCCATGTTCAAGGACAGTTTCACAGACAACAAAGAGAGAGTGTTCTTATCAGCCTGTTATGTGAAACAATCCATATCAGTACAGTGCTCCTCATTAATGCATTCCTTCCAAGCTATTCATCACATACAGATCCAAAAAATAAAACCCAACAATTTTATGGTGTCACTCTAAACAGAGTATAATCACCCTTAAGAATAACAGGATATGGAAATTAAATCACAACATTTAATGTTTAAAAAATAAAAATAATAATTTTAACCCTCTATTCCTCCCCTACACCTAACATGTACTGAGTTGGCTACCAGCCACCCAGGAATCCTTTACCTTCACATCAGGAAGAATAAACAATCACAGTGGTTAGTAAAAACATAAGGTAATAAATGAGCAAGAACTGAAAATAAATGCGTGTATGTATTTTACTAGGCAAAACATGGATCATCCAGCTTGGTCTCAGAGTCAGTAGCAGAGTCACCTGCATCATCCTGGGCCGGTAACAACAGCATCATACCCGACTCCCTGCACCACTCCTACCACTGACCTCCTGAGACAGGGACGATGCAAGTAGCACAACACATTAACAGCAAAAACACAATTACTAGGGTCAGAAATCCAGTAACCATCCATAGAAGAGTACTCACCAAACCAGTCACTCAGCCAGGAAATAAGGCAACATCCACAAAGAACAAGTATACCCATAGAGGCCATAACTTCACCCAGAATAGTCACAACAATAGTTTTCCATTTACCAAATATGTTATCAATACCAACCGTTATGGAGCTATCAATACCAGAGTTCTCAACCAGTTCGTTCGCCAGCGTGGTGATGGTCACTCAAGCGCTTTGGTCACAGGCCCGTCCGGTGCTATATTGTTGGAGATGAAAGTACAACACATATATCCCAAACAGAACACAAACCCCGTCCTGCTCAGCCAAAAGCATATCTAAAGCTATTCTATTCTGCCATGTCATTAAGCTAGTTGCCGCTGTCTGCTCAGCTAATCCCTTTATTGCATCACGAGTGTGGTTTATAAATATTTTGCTGGTTATATTAAATGGATGCGCCGTAGAGTAGTGCAATTGCCCCTGATCGTGATTGGCTGGAAGTTTGGAGCGTGGGCTAAGTAATTATATGGTGTTTGTCAGTGTGTGAGTTAAACAGAATTAATTGAACTTCAGGACAGATTGAACTGATAGATGGCAATAACTGCTTCCATGCCTCCTATTTAGTTTTTTCCCAAGGAATTTAATGTTGTTTTGTGGCTTTACCTTTTCTACTAAAATATGTGCAAAATGATCTGATTTCATTGTGCTATTGGCACATTTCCTTACCTCAGTTACTTTATCTGTGTCTTTATGTTTTGATACATACAAATATAACCCCATTGTTCAATTCATTAATTGATATTCCACAACTGTTACTGTAGCACTGACCACTTTAATGAATAAAGTGCATGTATATTGGGGAACACTTATAAAAAACACAGCACTACAGTGTAGACAATATAAGTTAGACAATATAAAATGTCATAAAATCAAAGCCTATTTACCATATGTACAATGCAACCGTCCCATATTTACAGATTTATTACAACATATTTATATTACTACAACTTGTCAACAACAGAGGTGAAGTGTTCGTAGCTGCTGTACACTTTGTTGTCCAGACCTTTTGATGGGGACATCATATTTGTAGGGCAGAAACTCTTTTTTTGTATTTTTTATGTCCCTGGGTTGTTTGGCCACAGAGTGTACAGACAGGGAGATTTTGCACCCTTGACACTTTGGCTCCTACTTCTGAGGAGTGTTCCTTATGCTTCCGCTTGAATTGCGTAGCTCTTGCCCAGAATGAAGTACTACTGTGTGCTGTGCCAATTGTAGTAGGCATTTTGGGCAGAGTTGGAGGGACTGATTTAGGTGGACCATCAATCCCTGGATTTGCCTCACTAGCAGGCATTATGGGCCATGTGGAGGGGCCAGCAATTCCTGGGGTTGCTGTAGATGCAGAGAGGGAGGGCACAGGTCTGGTGATGGTAGAGGGGGCGTTGGGTTTTCTCACTGGTGGTGGCAGTAGCAAATGTGGCATCGGTGGCTGAGGCCGGAGAGTGGTGCCATCATATCTGTCCTTCCCTTTAACACCTTGGTCCCTGCTGTGCTGGGTGTGGGGCACATATTCCATCAGGGGGTAGTCTGGTGGAGGGAGGACTGCAGGCTGATGTGGTGCTGGTGGAAGGTCTGCAGATGAGATGGAGGTGGTCTTAGTGATGGTGGAGGGCTGTTTTGTGGCGTGCAAGTTGAGGAGCCTCTCTTGGCGACGGATAAAGTCCTGCACAGTCTTGCTGTTAATCTTGGGTAGAGGAATGCCTGCTTTGCACAGGACTGGATCCTCCACTAAAATCCGGTGCTGGACTCGCTCGTACGCCTTCAAGAGGGTTCTCTTCTCAGGACTGTTGCGAGAGCCTTGAGGTGAGCGCAACCACAACAGTTTCACCAGCGTGTACATCAGCCTGTTGTGCTGAGCACTGATGTCCTGTTGCGCTGGTGCGTAGCGCTTGGCCATCTTTACCCTCTGTATCAGAGCAGCGTCAACAAGATCGTCCCTTTTTGTGCGGCAGTAGAGGGTGTTGCCCCAGTGTGTTCTGTACAACTGGTTGAACTTTTGTGGCTGCTTGTCATGCTCCTCCACGGCATTCCAGGCTTTAAGGACCTGGTTTCTCTGCTCGGTGGTGGTGAGTGACAGCTTTTCTTCTGCCAGGCCAATCTCCACCAGCACAGAGCAGAACATTTCCAACTTAGGAAAGCCAGGAAGAGGGTTTGGACTGCAGGCATCCTCCTGTAAAAGAAAAAGCCATATGATGTGGTAAGTTCAAATATGTTGTCTTTTTCAGTAACTGGTGCATTGTATTTCATTCTAGCAGACACACGGCTACTCACAAAGGCCGGAGGGTGAACAGTGGCGGTTTCGTCGCTGGTGAGTGTGATGTGGGGCAGGACGGCATCCAGCGCACGGTCGTGTGCCTCCACATCGCTCTGGTACGCCTCGTCTGCGTCATCTGGATCAGGCTGCCCAGGTCGGAGCACCTCCTCTTCTGGACCAGGTCCATCGTTGACAATGTCCTGAAGAGAGAAGGGCCCAGATTCCCCCGTGCTCTGGCTGAACAGGTACTCCAACCCGAGCAGCTCGTTGGAAGAGACATCAGCAGGGGCCCGGAAATTCTCCTCCACAGTCTCTCCGAACAGCTGCTGACAGCGAGCGTTGAGGCGATCAATCAGCGGCGCCGAATAGGTCCTGTGGTGCCGTCCTTTGCCACCAAACACGGCATCCCCGCTCCTGTCAGAGTTCCACCGTGCAATGCCACTGATCAGGTAAACCTGATAGGGCCGTGCTGCACAGTGGGGACCTGAAAATCAAAATTGAAGGTATTATACAACAGTTAGTTCCACTTTTTCAACTAATTAGTTTGATTGGACAATGGGCATTCCATGAGTTCCTATATTGAGCGTTACTGCACGGGGACTTTTAACTACATGTATCACTCCGCTTTACAGGTGTTCTAATAAATGTTTTGTTTGTGTTGCTTGGCAAAAGTCAAGTCCGAAGTCCAGTTGCAGATCTTTTTGTGTTGGCGGAGGAAAATAAATGATTAAAAAAAGAAACAAATCATAATCTGTTGTGGCTTATTACTGTTAACTAATAAATGGCAATTGTAGAATGGTTGTATTAAAGCTATATCCAAATCACAGCTGTGATATATTCAGTACAATCGCACCCCCTCTCCTGTCATTATTGCTTAATGACAGGGTCACATATTTAATTTGTTACAAGTATAGAGAATACACCTGTGTACCTGGAATCATGTTCGGCAGAGCTTTGTGGAATCCTTCCAGGCTGTTGCTTCCACGCAGACATTTGTAGTAGGGTAGGTCCACATTGTTAATGGTTGTGGTACGCGCCACCCTATACATGTTCATGTCTGGTGGATCCTGGATGCACTCCAGGTGTCGCTGCTGGCCTGCCCACATCTCATCAATGGCCTCTGTAAATACATACATACATGCATGCATACAGTGAGTTATGTTCACTTTGTATGCAACTCTATCCGTATCAATGTTGTAATAACTTTTTTGAATGAGGTCTTTTTATACCAGGTGTTTTGAAAAGGCTCACTCCGCTCTCGTCCAGCCCCTGGGACCTTTCAGCTCCTCAATGGCCAGATGGATGAGCCGGAATGTTTCCTGAGCTCCCAGTGTGACCCTTCGCACGTGGTGTTTGAGGTGCTCCCTGGTAATGTAGAGGCGGACAATATCCTCATCTGACACAGTCATCAGCGTTGCCGGGTCCTTGGCTCTCATGGCCTTGATGAGCAGCTCCAGGTCTGAGCGGTTATAGGCCAGCACTCCCCCAGCTAGCGCAGACTTGAATGCAGCATACTTCGAGTGGGACTCTGTGCGTATGGCTGCATCAAACCGGTGGATCCAGTGAAAGATGTCCAGACGCACAACCATCCCGTTGTCCACCCAAGGCTGGAACAAAATCCCCAGCGCTGTTGGGCCCTGCGCACGGCAACACCCACGGTCCACGTATATAATTTTTGGGACTGGTTGATTGGCCAGCCGGAACCTCTCCATGACCCCAAGGCACATCGGTTTCAGCTTCTCTGTGGACTCCTCACAGGTCAGCACAAATGAAACTATCTGGGAGTGCTCGTTTCCGATGCTGGTGAACCACTCAGCTGAGCCTCCACCCTCCCCAGACAGCTTCTTCACCACCTAAAACATGTCAAGTGTGCATAATGAGATAACCTGTTAGATTTTATTGATATGTGATTTTTCTTAATCACTTTACAACAATGTGAAAATGGGTTCAATTTAAAACTTAATAAAAAAACCAAACAATACTGCAAGATGTTTTGCATGATTTACATACTTTCTTGGTGGAATCCATTTTCAGCACAGTGCCAAAAGTGGAGAGGATCTGGCTCCGGTAATCCTGCACGTTGTTGGCCTCCGCCAGCAGGAAGGCGTGGCGCAGGAGCCGCGCGGAGGGGAGCTCTCTTGGAGGAGGTGGAGCCTGGAAAGTGTGCCTTAGTGCAGAAACGATCCCTCCAGGTTTCACGACAGTCATGAGGAGTGTGGTGTACAGGTCCTTACGCTGAAGGTACTCTTCAACGTGGTTCTCCTGTATCTGCCGCCACACCTTGACCATGGTGTTCCCTTCCGTCCGGTCCCTCAGAAGGCGCACAACAGTCCTATCCACGCCACGCCTATAAGTAGAGTCACAATCAATATGTTCAGGTGGATTTGAGTGACACTTCCAGGTCTGTCAAACGCACACATTATGTTCAGTATACTCACTTGCTGGTGAGGATGGCAGGGAACATAGCTTGGTGAGCCTCGCTAAGCTGGGACAAAATAGCGGCATCCCACGCAAGCCACCGACCCATTGTGCCACCTTCTCCGCTTCTGGCCGCTTTTGTACATGGTCCACAGCACAGGACCTCAGTGAGCATGGTGTACCAGGTGGACACGTCACAGATGTGACGTACCTAAAGTACATATGGGGAGAAAATCTTATTAAAAAAAAAAGGCCAATAGCAGGATATGGCTTTCTGTGCTCTTTTTTTTTGTCTTGCATGTTTACATACATAGTAATAAACTAATGTAAAAACTCTAACAAAGGTGAAGTGAGTTATACCCGGTGGTGATAGCCAGACTTGTAGAGGTGCACGTTCCGTCCTCTACCCAGACACTGATCCCCTCGAGGACACTTCAGGGAGTACCTCCACACTCCAACAGGACGCCACACAAAAACACGACTCCGAAAAAACTGTTGTGGAGTTGGCGGGGCACCCCTGACGTAGCCGGGAGGTTCTTCTGGGTAAAACCACATGCGGTCCGATTTCATCACCCGTCGCCTCCTGAACAGACCACTTTTGTCCTTATAGATTTGAACGGGTGTGAACAGCCCTCTTTCATTGTGGTCTTTGAGCCAGGAAATGTCTGCAGATGGGATGCCATTGGGGTTTTCCCACAGACGCACCCAACCCTCTAGCTCCACCTGCAACACACAACACATACAAAACACACTTAGTTATTACTTATTATTTTACATTACTTTGGTTAGTACAAATGAATGTCAAAACATACAACCAATTAAAAAAAAAAAAAAAACAACATGTTAAACAAATTGTTCTCCTTGACATTGTTTGCATATAATGTGAATTTTACTTACAGGGGAGTCACTCAGAGGTGATTCCGTGGGAAAAGGCTGACCCTCATGATCCTGTGCTGTGGACGGGGACTCTGTGAGTTGGCCAGGGGGCTCGGGCTGTTTGGGCCGGACAGGGGGCTCGGGCTGTTTGGGCCGGACAGCGGGCTCGGTCTGCTTGGGCCGGACAGGGGGCTCGAGCTTCTTGGGCCGGACAGCGGGTTCGAGCTTCTTGGGCCGGACAGCGGGTTCAAGCTTCTTGGGCCGGACAGGGGGCTCGGGCTGCTTGGGCCGGACAGCGGGCTCGGGCTGCTTGGGCCGGACAGCGGGCTCGGGCTTCTTGGGCCGGACAGCGGGCTCGAGCTTCTTGGGCCGGACAGCGGGTTCGGGCTTCTTGGGCCGGACAGGCGGCTCGGGGCTGCTTGGGCCGGACAGCGGGCTCGGGCTTCTTGGGCCGGACAGCGGGCTCGGGCTGCTTGGGCCGGACAGCGGGCTCGGGCTTGGGCCGGACAGCGGGCTCGGGCTGCTTGGGCCGGACAGCGGGCTCGGGCTCGGGCTGCTTGGGCCGGACAGGGGGCTCGGGCTTCTTGGGCCGGACAGGGGGCTCGGGCTGCTTGGGCCGGACAGGGGGCTCGAACTGTTTGATTGTGTCTGTGGAATTTTCCAAACAAAGTTGTTTTGTATAATTTTTAAATTTTTTACGGTTTCATGTCTGTTTACTCTGTAACTCCCCTACCTTCAACAGCCTGGCTTGCAGCTAACAGTTCACTGTCGTCCCCTGGCCATGATGAAGGATCACACTTGGAGGTGCTTGCCTGCGGTTGCTGGACAACAAAATTTATTGTAACTATATAGATTTTATGATGTACCAGCTTTTAATTATCAAAAGCAAACAAAAACATTTAGTGATTAAAATATCTCTAATATGAAAATAATTTACCATGCTATTCTGCTCTTCCCATTACATACAACTTACTTGCTCCTTGTCAACAATATATTTCCTGAACCGCTTCATCTGCACACTTGTGATGTGGGTCACTGGTGTGTGCAGCCACCTCCTCACAGAACTGTATGCTTTCTTTATTATCTCCTTCTCCTCCTCACTGAATAGCTCTGGCCTGTCCTTTTGGGTGGGGTACTTGCTGTAGAGAGTCCACATCTCCTGAAAGGTGCTTTCCTCAAACCCTCTCTGACCGTAAATACACCTGTCGATGTTGGCCTCCAGGAGAATGCAGACTTGTGGGAAACTCTCTGCATATTCATTGAGGTAGTCTTTCACTCCCTGGTTCACTCTCTCTCCCTCCCTATGTTGAGTGGTCTCCTCTGATCTGTGCTTGTCAAGTATACTGCCATTTATTATAAGCATGCCATTAAAATTGTATAATAAATGCATTGCCTCCAATGGTATTAAATATAATATACTTACTACTTCAAGTAGCCCACATCGTTTTCCACAAGCCAGTGAAAAGATGCGTTTTCATACTGGCCAAATGGTATCACCAGCTTTCCCAGGCACAGCTGACGCGAAGGAGTGTGGATACCCTCCGCTCGAAGGAGCTTCTCTGCATGAGCCAAGGCTGTAGCCTGGTTCCGCAGCTCCTGTGGAGGTTTGGGAAAGAGCATCCTTTTCTCCCGATAGTAACGGGCCTCTTTTGTCGCCACCAATACGGCCTGCTGACGATATGGAGGGGCATCTGGGTTGATTACGCGGATTACTGGGCTCGCCATCTTCATTGACATACAAAACTGACAGTGACAGTAAACTCAGCAAGATCGTAACAGTGGGTCTCCGAAATGGCTCGATCAGAGAAAAACTAGACCAATTCGCACAAAACAAAAACGTTGGTTAAGGTCTCCAAGGGTCTCAGATAACTTCCACCAAATCCCAAGACAATGAATGATATACGAATAAAGTAATGAGCGAAAGTCGGGTCCAAATACGGGGCTAATGCGATTTTTGCGAGGCTGCTAATGAGATTTTTTTTCAAGTGACGCAAGCGACTGTAGACAGTTACGCGTTCTGATTGGTCTAGAGTCTACAGTGACTGTAGACTCTAGACCAAACAGAACGCGTAACTGTCTACAGTCGTTGCGCTCCTAGAAAAACAATAATAAGAATCCCCTGTGACTTCAAACTGAGGCAACCCAGGTCGGGATGACTTTGTTATCGGGGGAAACAGATAGTGCAAGTTACCATAAGACTCTTTCACCACATTCCCAGGTGGCTTGCATGGAGGAAAAACCTGACAGAGAGTTAAAGCCTGTCAAGGGGAACGGAGTAGTTGTTATCCCTGGTTTGGCTGTCCTACAGGCAAAACAGTCCTCTTTAGACATAGTTTTTTTTCCGTATACTGAATCCATTCCAACCACAGGTTAAGATTTCTATACCCCGTTTCCACCTGTACTACTTCCTCCAGGTCCATAGTTTTGCACTATCTTTATCACAGCCCCGGTCTCACTACCTCCCTCAGAGAGGTTTACTCTAGAATTTCCCCTTTCCCTACGTCTAGCTGTCTCCTATGCCTTTTCAACTTGTGTTAGGTTAACTACCACTTCTGGCTGAAACAGGAGGGTCCGTGTGTGTTAGGAATATGGCCCCCACAATCAGACAGCTACCTACCGTCGGGAGACCTGTGAATCCCCACCCTTGCCCTGAGAACATGTCAGATGCCAGAGGCCAACCCATTGCTTTACCTTCTATCGAACTCACACAGGGATGATCAGACAGGGTAAGGGAATCTTCGTTAAGGAGGCAACCCCCGAACCATAGTGGTGATCGGATCTTTCTCCTAACTCTGTGTTTGTTCGTCAGGTGTAGCTGGTTTTGTACAGTGTGTGACATGCACCCAGATGGATCTCTCAGCTATTCTGCTGGCAAAGGCAGTACTTGGTAGGGCCCTTCCCGCCAGGCCTGATTCAGTCTCCTGGTTAGATAGAGTGGGTCACCTTCTCCTTTAGTTCACCTGTGGGGCACAAAACCTCTGACATACAGGTGTGGTTAATAAACTATCATACATGTTTTTTTTTTTTTTAAAAGTATTTTGTCCTCTCCTTCGTATATATTTAATAAAGTATTTTGTCCTCTCCTTCGTATATATTTAATATTTAATCCAACCATCCCCCTCTTTGACACATGATTTGGCCATGTGTCAATATTACCACCTACCTAAACAATCACTTTAGTTAATATTGGTATTTCATTATCCAATTGCCATTCCTCCACTCTCTCTTCTGTTATTTATGGTTCAAATCAAATATATTATTACCAAATTATAATCTTCTTCACAATTTTCACAGTACTATAAATTACCCTCAACTTAGTAAAATAAACTATCTTAAAGTCTTCCTCTCATGCCTTTAGAATGTACTAGTGTGGATGATTAATTAACACCAGAATGTTAAAACAGAGTTCAGAGGCCATTGAAATCATTTAACGAACTGTTTAATCCCATAGTATACTAAACAATTACCATTATTCTAAATATTTCATAAATGTTAGTTATCCCAAGTGTTCATTAAGTCCTCATGACATTCATTCTCATAAGAAATCATATATACCCCAAACTCAGCCAAAACCTAAAAAAATCCATAAAATTCACTGTGTGCACCTTTAAGACCTATAACCCTTGACCTGCTGAAAACCCCCCAAAATTGAAACAAGGCTTTATAAACATCATACTAGGTGTGTTGTTTTTTATTTGAAAACCCAATTTGAAAAACAACCACAAATAGCCAGGCCTTAATTTGGTAGCTCACTTTTATGACCTAAATACGGCCTAACTTCACTACTGCTCCCCTAGCCCTTGGCAACATTCCAACGAGATGAGCTAATCTCTTTCTCCTGGTTATCCCCAGTCTTAACCCATCAATAATTGTTTGTATCAATCTAATTCCTCATAACTAATCTATAAAACCACTCAAAATTCCTCGAGTATACAATTATTATTTAATTGATTACCCTAACTCTGCTACATGTACCAAACATTTATATTTTCCCGCTAAACCATTTCAGTTCGCTATTCAATTTATTTAACTGTTCTCTCTGATTATGCCCTAATTAATAAAACAAATACTTGCTATCGTTGATTAGCATACATTTAATAATGTTCCTACCATCTGAACTGTACTGTCTCTCACCCCTCCCCTTGCTCCTTCGGGGAGAGCGCATGGTAACCTTATAACATATTTTCATAGACTTTTCTAGAATACTTCTATTTAAGCTATCTAATTCAACCTTTCACATCCACATAGTAATCTAGGTATATAGCCCCACTGCGAAAGCTTTGTCTACTGTCCCTACCTGTGTTCGAACCAGGGACATCGCCAGTCACTCCACACCATCTACGATTCTCACAAAGTAAATACTTTCACGTCGCACATCCAGCCACGTCATCACCCCCGTCTAGCCAGCCCTTCCGTCTCAAACACCCTAGTAGCCTAAATAAAACACACTCTAACAGCGTTCTGCATTTTCCTCTATCATCGGGTTTGGTTCAGTTTATTTATTACGGAGTGTCCATAATACTATAATAATACATAATCGAATTCCCCTCATGCATACAGATTTCACCTTATGCCATTGAAATGCCAAATAACCATAATAGTTCAATGGAGCCCCCTATTGGCTCTCCCCTACCTATACATTACTTCTACGGCCAAAAATGGGGCAAAGGGACTGCTGGGGGGGGGGGGGAGAAGGAAAAAGAGGGGGGGGGGGGGGGGGAAAGAGAAAAAACGGAAAGAGAAAAGGAGAAAAACAAACAATTTGTCATGTTTTTTTCTCCACTCACAACGCCTTTAAAGTTATTTTCACACGCATGTGCGCTTATTTTTATCACTTTTATCGACAACATTGACACTTTGTCTCCTGCGGGATTCGATCCGACGACGCTGTGCACCGTGGCAGCATGCACCAATACCATGCATTAACATAATTTTTCTTTCGTATAACGTGTATATTGCTTGTATTAAGTGAGTTGTGTGAATATTGCATGTATTGTTTAAAAGCAGCCAGAACCAAAATCATTGTGTGTGTGTTAACATACTTGGCCAATAAATCTGATTTTGATGTAATTAAAGTGCTATGTGTCATTCATCCTGATTAGGGGGTTAGTTGTCCCAGATATATATATATATATTTAGCAACTGTCCCAGACTGCGGGGGACCAGAAGTGGGTGAACAACCTGAACTTGTTCTTCAACAGGTTTGATCAGCCCCTACCCCGGCTGCTGCACACCTCAGGTGCACCCCCAGAACACTGCCCTACCCCCATCTCCACAGCACTCAGGTCACAGACCCCCACCGCTTTGGCTTCTCCTGCCCCATCCCTTTCATCTCACCTCTTACCCTCAGCTCCACCCCCTCTCAACACCCCCTACAACATCAAACACTGGTGAGAAAAGAGTCAGGAAGATCAAAGCAAGAAAGTATGTATTTTCATTGGCAGAGGGCTTTCCAGGAGTGCTGATATTTAATAACAGCACTGGTAGCCTACTTAGTTACTTTGCAAGAGTTCTAGGAATAAAGTATAGGAGGTATAGGGAGAAAAACAATCCAGAAGTCAAAATTTGAGAAACTTTGGTCAGTTTATTAAACCTGAAAGTATATATTTAGCAAATATATACATCTTTATTTTTTTGTTGTTTTCTTTTTTAGAACACCATGCAATGCACAAACACAGAAATGAAAAACATAACTATATACAATACTTTACTATCTACACATTATTATACAATTTGACAAACTTTGGTCACTTTATTAAACCTGAAAGTATATATTTAACAAATATATACATCTATTTTTTTTTTATTGAATTTTTTAGAACACAGAAATGAAAAACTTAACTATATACAATACTTAACTATTTACACATAACTATTATATACAGTATTTATTTATTCATACATTTTCCTTTATTTCCCACTGGCAAGACTGGTCAACTGGTCCTTCCACTCTGCCAGGGTGAGTCCTGAGGCTGGACAGTACCACCGCCCCTTCAGCTGGGTGTGACCCGTACTTTTGTTTTTCCCCTGCCCACACTGCTTGCAAATGTACTGGTAGGTATCCCTGAACTTCTTGCGTGGAGGTTCACCCCTAGCCATCAGCTCCTCGTTCTCCTGGGCAGCTTTTTTCTGTCTCCACGTACGTTGCCTTGGCTGAACAGAGGTGCCAGGTGGTGGAGGGGCCAGGTACAGTGGATGGTCAGCAGGTGGCTGGAAGGGGGGAGGTGGCTGGAAGGGGGGAGGTGGCTGGAAGGGGAGAGGTGGCTGGAAGGGGGGAGGTGGCTGGTACGAAGGCCAGGCAGGAGATGGTGGTGGTGGCAGGTAATCCTGCTGGTACGAAGGCCAGGCAGGAGATGGTGGTGGTGGCAGGTAATCCTGCTGGTACGAGGGCCAGGCAGGAGATGGTGGTGGTGGCATGTAATCCTGCTGGTACGAGTCCCAGGCAGGAGATGGTGGTGGTGGCAGGTGACCCTGCTGGTACGAGGCCCAGGCAGGAGATGGGGGTGGTGGTGGTGGCAGGTGACCCTGCTGGTACGAGGCCCAGGCAGGAGATGGGGGTGGTGGCAGGTTACCATGCTCATACGAGGCTGAGCCAGCAGAACCAGGCCATACGTATGACCCAGGCTGGTAGTGCTGTGCCAAGGCAGAACGAACACTGTGCCGAGGGCGTATCACTGCCTCACCCTCCCGGTTCTCTGGCTCCTCAAACACCATAGCCTCATGCCCATGCTGCACAGGAGCAGCCGGAAGAGTCTGGGCTTCAGGGAGTGAGTCCTTGGCCAGTTCAAACCGTTTGGGGAGTATGGTGCCCTGCAGCAGCATGTCCCTGTCCTTCCTCTTATCCCTCCTAAGCAGAAAAAAAAGACAAAAATGCATACAGTAGCTTCAGTTAGTTCTTTTATACATAGTAGCCTATCCTCCTATGTTTAGTATTTTCTAACAAGCAAGCAGTTGAAGGTTTTTCTTGCAGTTTAATAATATAATAATATAATGTCATTGTATAGGAAAGGTGCACACGTAAAAAACAAGACTCACCAAGAAGAGATTGTTGTGTTTGTTTACTGGTATCAGAACCACGTTGGTCTTCTCCAGAACAACCCTGCTGTCCTCCAGCAGCTGTTTAAGATGGCTGTAGGCCACCACAATGGACTGTGGGATGGGCAGAGTTCTACTCCTTGTGTCCAGTGGTGTAGTGGTCCCTGGAGAAGTGGGTATACTCTCAGTATTCACCTTTTTTTTTTTTTAAGTAGTCCAGAAAAAAGCCCTGTTTTAGAAACAGTGACATGTAAGACTATGATTTAGGTTTTACCCAAAAATATGTAATTTCTACTTGCACACTATTATAAAATGATCATGACTTGATTAGGAGCAGTTTGTAGTTACTACTGGTCACAAGAGCAGCCTGGATGAATGTAAAATGTATTTATCATGAGGCAAACAGGAATGGTGTTTCGATTATTTTTTGCACATTTATTTAAATAAAATACTTCAAATCTGAAGGTGACAATGCATCCTTGTTCATATTGCTATATGCTTTGTTTTGAACATGTTCATTTACCGGTAAATCATTCAACAAAATATGTTACAACAATATTTAGTTAACAATTAACAAAAATATATGCATTAACAACACATCAACAGTGATATACTCTCTCAACCCAGCACTGGGTTTCTGACCTTTGCTCATACTACAGTATATTCCAGACAAATTTGCTTTCTGCAGGAGCTTTCACACTGCACTGTCTAGAACGCACCGAAGAGGCAGCACGATGGCTCTTCAACCAGGTCCTTGTATATTTTCTAGGATCAAACTTGGAAGTTGGTGGGCCGTTGATATTTAATCATCATCAAGTTTGATATGTTTGAGATCAGAAGGACAGCCCTCTTGTCTGAGCTTATATTGTTTCATAAGGCTAAAATTCTCTCTCCCACTCTGCTGTACCGACAGGGAATGTTTTCATACAGTTCATAAGTGGTTTTAGGTCCTTGGGCTCACTACTGGGCTCTTCCAGTAGGTCCCGCATCCCATTCAGTGCTTGGTCTGTGCACAAGTTTAAATCGCTTGCACAGTCGCTTAACTTGTTCTTCACCATGGCGGATGCTGGGCTTTGATGGCCACTTACTCTGATCAAGGATGCTGAGGTCCATGATGGTCTCATCTTCAAAAGACAAGCGTTTCTCCAGATTGTTCACAAGGCTTTGTAAGAACTGGCCTGGATTGATAGACTTCAGCTTTTGCATTTGTTTTCAGGGCTATAGACCGATACTCCCCAGTCTGTTTTTGCTTCTAAAGCCTCACTATATTTCTCACCTGGACTCTTTTGAATGACTGGATCACTCTGATTGAGCGTTTCAGCAGATGCTCTGCTCTGAGGAGCGTTATAGAACGAGACTGAAGCTCCTGTGACAGGAGACTTAGTTCATGGAGAGTGTCGTACATGAGGCCAAGGTCACAAATGAATTCTGGACTTTGAACACGGTCTAACAAACCTCTGTACATCTGCCTCTCTTTGTGGACCTCATCTCATCACTGCAAGCATTTTTAAAGTGCTGCACAAGAGCTCCCAGGGATGTCCAAACAGCACGAACAGTCCGAAAGCTACTGGCCACCCAGCGTACATCCAAGATTCTGCCAATGCGAAGAAGTTGTGAGCCTACTTCAGCTGCTGCATTAACAAGTTCACGTTCATTTTGTTTGACACACTATACAGAGAGTATAGCTTCTGGATAAAAGTTTTAAAAGTGATTGACAGAGTTTACCTCATCAACTGCATCTGACACAGCAAGTTCAAGTCTATGGTTCATGCAGTGCCATACAAAAAGCTTTGGGAATCTCAAAGTCAGTCTGGTTGCTACTCCTGACTTCTTTCCTAGCATGACACTGGCTCCATCAGATACAAATGTTACCCAGTTTTCATGAAGCCACTCTTCTGTAAAGCCAGCATTAGTTAAACAGGTGAGTAACGCCTGTAATATGCCATCTGCTCTCTGATTTTCCAGTTCAACAAGTTTCCAGGAATATGAACTCAGGGCTTTCTTCTTGAATTGATGCTTTATTAGAAACTGTCATGACAGCTTTGTGACTTAAAGAAGATGCCTCGTCAATTAGGACAGCTAACTTACTGGATGATGCTATAATGCTACTGATGATTTTGCTCTGGCATCTCACTAGCAACATGTTGTATTATTTGTGTTGCACTGTAACGTGAATGAAGTATTGAGCCCATTTTTACACCATTCAGTTCCTGCAGCTCAATGAGGCTCTCATGGTCAGAAAAGGGTCGGTTCTTTTTTGGCCAGATGGTAGGCTGTTCGAAACACAGCTTCAGTTTCCTTCATGTAGGACTCAGTCATAGTCTCCACTGCATTCTCAATGGCAGCTTCTTTCTGTTGCTCTGCCACCTTCACAGCCTGAGTGTGGGCCTTGGACAACGCATGTTTCCTCACCTTATTTCTCAGATTGACAAACTTGTTTGTTCTACTTCCCTGGCCAGACACTTGAATTTCAAAGTTCATCCATTCTCTTGAGAGCGATACACCTTGTCTTGCTTGCTCCTGTCGATCCCAAATGAGTTCACACTGCTACAGACCAGACATCCTGCGAAGCATAAACAAACAATGTAACTACTCCTGTATCCACAGCTGTACGTGTGCATGGTCCTTTACACACACACACACACACACACACACACACACACAAAGTTATCTGTGCCCACTGTTTCAGAAGTTACCCAAACTAGCAATCTACCTAAACTTACCCAATTTTTTGTTTTTGGATCCCAAACAGGGGTTCTTGGATTTGAAGTCTTCTGTTTGTTTAGCACTCCACAGGTCTGGCCAGTCATTATTGATGTCTACAGACAACAACAAAACTAATTATGCATCTCCCTGTCTCTCTCTCTCTCACACACTTACACACACACACAGCACACACACACACACACTACTGTGATCACAATAGTCATCATCAAGACATGGGTCCCCCTCTTTACATTAACAATCTGCATAACCAAGTGGAAATATTTTCAGCAAGTGAAGCTGAAGCATACAGGAGATTAGTGAGTGAAATACTTGGGAGAGTTTATATTAACAAAAAAACAACAAATTTAACACAAAATGTTATATAACAGTAGCATTGTAAAAAACAAAACATGGATACAGACAAAATAAATAGAAGGGCAATAAAAATAATAACATCACACAGAAATTCAAAATGAGGCTTAATCTGTCAAATCACCTTTGTTACAGTGTGAGGCTTCACTTTTCAATAAACTGGAGATGCAATTTACTGCCTGAGTGTTTTCTGACCTGGTGGTGGTAGACTGGATCCTTCTCTATGCTCACACTGACTTGCCTGGCTAGCTCCCGGTTGAGAGCTGCCAGGGCTGCTGGTTTTAGGGGTGGGGTCTGCCTGGGCCTGATCTGGGCCTGATTTGTGCCTCTTTACAAAAAAGTCTGCAATATCTCCCTTCCTTTTCATGGGTTACCTGTCCCTATACAAAATAAGACAGCTGATTAGACCTCAATTTTGTTTTAGGCTGAATCTTAAACTATTTTGTCCCCATTCTTGTGTTTTAACTTACTTAAAAATCAACTACCAGCTTAGCTACTATGCAATTAAACTAGATCATATAGGTTAGTTAGGGCTAAGTAACTTGGCTAATGTTATAATTTAGGGGCTTAGTAACTTGGCTAACGTTATAATTTAGACCTTTACAATAATAAACAAGCTTCATAAACATTGAGATAATCAGTTTCATCAGTCTGGTATGAATTCTTATGAACTGGGTGATTAAACACTTACTGAAACCAACAATGCCCCGGTTTCCCCACATTATCCCAATCTACGTAGCTAGCTTTCATAACGTTAGCCGACTCGCACTAACTATTGGCGGCAACATCTCTTCTCCTCTAAATGTGCAGTCACTGGCAAGTTTGCCAGTAGTTTAAAATAATGATTCATTTGGAAACCACCTTAAAACTTACCTCAGAATGATGTCTTCCATCAACTGGGGTGGCACACCGCCGCTTGTGTCCTTTCTTCATCCGTTGTTTGGTCTGCTGCCGTTATCGTAGTCAAGTGGCACCCGGCACCTGAGTTTTTTTTTTTTTTTTTTTTTCACTGGCACCTGAAGGTATTAGCGATATTTCCTCGGCATGACCCGCCCTACTCTGCCTCTGATTGGCTCATCGTCCTCATGCCTAAAGTTAACCAATCTAATCAGTGAAAGCAGCGAGTACCAGCCAATTAGAGGCAGAGGAGGGTGGGTCATGGCTTCACTATCCCCGAGGAAGAAAATAGGCAATCTGACTCACAGATATTACTGAATGATGCGCATCAGGGGGGATTTAGAAGTGGGTATACGCAATGCTGACTGAAAAATAAGTAGGTATACGCCGTATACCAGCGTAATACCTGGACTACACCTCTGCTTGTGTCCTTGGGCCTGTTTGGTGCTTGCTGAACTCTTTTAAAAGTCTCAGGCAAACACATTCGCTGACCCTGTGGACTTCGGGGTCCTGGGCTGCCTGCCCGTGAGTCATGAACAGTCCTGTGGAAAGAAGGATGATATGGTCCGGACTTTAAACAAGGCTGTAAACAAAAATAATAATAATAGCAACACACCTGTCACCTGTGAACAGCCCAATTTACCCCCCACAAACTAATATAATCACAAAATATTTTTTTCAATCCTGGTTTGACGCAGTACAGCCTTCTGATTCAATGATTTGTAATGAACCAAAATGATTAAGAATTGTGGTCAAATCACCTCTCTGCCGCCTGCTGTCCAGGAGCAGAGCCACTCGGCTTCCTGGGCGCTCTCCAAGGTCCTGCCACGCGTCTTCTTCCTCGCTTTTCTGGCCGAACCTCAAAGGTTCCTTGTCCATAGCATGGAGAGCCATGTAAAGATGGACTATGTCAGCCTCCTCTTTTGATGACCAAGGCGTGATGGTTCGGTTTCAGGCCAACCAGGTAGGACTGCCAGGTCATCAACCGCATCCCAGCCCAAGACACCTACTGGAATCACATCGGCTATATCTGAAAGTGAAAATCATGAAAAAAACACATGTAAATAATTGTAAATTTTCTTTGAACTATTTTG
>CM072244.1:43577071-43637024 GCA_036851935.1 Coregonus suidteri | reverse complement strand
TTTTCTATATCGGGGTTTTCTTGCCAGCCAGCTAACGTTAGCTATTTACCAACTAGCTATTTATCTATTCATTATCTTACCCCACCAGCTAACGTTAGCTTTTTACCAATACTATTTATCTAATGCAGTTATCTTAGCCAGCAGCAAAACCAGGGCGGCTCCTGAAAAATTCTCGGGAGGGGCAATTTTTCTGTGATTAGGTACCTACACACATTTAAAAAAAAAGATATTCCCCAAAAACAGAAACAGGGGAGCATTAATCAATACCAGAAGCTTTTATTGACTGATCTAAAAAGTGTTGCTTACCGGGGTTTGGGTGGACCCCTCAGTTTCATCTTTGCCTCGCAAAGCTAACTCAAACACCCGAAAAATTCACACACGGGATTAGCCGGGCGGGGATTGGGGGTTCTTGCAAATGTCTGTAAATATATTTGGGTTTAAATAAATAGGAATATGTATTTTTAGTAAAATTTTGTGCTAAGTCTTTTTAGGTCAGGAGCTGGTTATAAGTTCTGTTCCTATCCAATAACAAATGGACAAAAGGGGTCCTATCTTGTCAGCCCTGTCAGCAGGTGGCCAAGGAACAAAACACACGCCATAGGCTCTTAGTTCTTCCAACTCACGAGTTCTTGCTCCTAGAGGAACACACATACACACACATCCATCACCTGTTTACACACAAACACACACCACACACATCATCACTGTTAAACCACACACACACAACACACAAAAATCCCCTTCTCTTAGGCTGAACATTTGGCAGACAGAGAAACCCGAATCAGAGCCAATGCAACAGAAGGACAGTAGCCTGGAGTTGACCTCGCCCTAACTTTCATCAGGACCAATCAGAAGATCAGAACTACTAGATTGAACCTACTTCATTGATTGCATTAAAATGTCTGCACCCAATGGTTCGGGGCTTCTCTTCAGATAATAATAATAATAGAATAATTAATTAGGCCATTAGCAGACGCATTTTAATCCAAAGTGACTTAACGTCATGCGTGCATACATTTTTGTGTATGGGTGGTCCTCCCGGGGATCGAACCCACTACTTGGCGTTACAAGCAACCCAACTGACTCTACCAGGCTGAGCTACAGAAAGGTGGATACTCAGGATGCGCATTTGCTGCAATTGTAAAATGTCAACACACATGGGAGACACCAAGTCATTTTTTGGAGACATGTTATGGACAGTAAACTATTGTAAATGCGGACTGCTAACTAAATATAAACACATTTAGATGGCTAGCTAAATCATCTTAGCCTAATGTGGGGGCAAACAATTCAGTTATTTACCCGTTAATTTGAGGCGAATTGGGGTGACAGCATCGAGTTACATAGTGATACTTTTACGATATACTGTATTGACAAATATCGCAATATTTTAGCGCTAGTCGGCTGTACCCTGCACCAAAACAATCCATTATTGTTCCTTCATAAGCTTGTTCTCAATCTTTCTTCACATTGGGAGCCAATTAGTTTTTCAGCAACTTTTATTGCCCCAGGGACTGATCAAAACTCGTTCTCATGGCTTTCTGATTCCCTCTGCAACAGGACATATGGCTGCGCTAATAAATATCACAGTATCGGAATCCGCAATACGTAGTAGAATCATGAGGACTCGCAAATGCTGATGGCATATATCTTGATAGTGAGGTTCCTCGGCAATTCAAAGCCCAAGGTTCATTTGCCACAACAAATCCCTTCGATAGCAAACGCTGATGTCTTCTCCAAAAACAGCAATGTGTCCTCCAGCAAGGTTTACTTTTTTGACGTTCTATGGCATCTCCACTTTCCAAGCATATATGACCACATGTAATATTTTGGTAAGTGATGCAAAAATAGTGACTATGTAGGGCGCAGAATGTAAAAATATATGTCGAGCAGCAAATTCTTCCTTATCTGATTATATGGTAAGTAATGGGGGCTTAATTTAATAAACTCCTCTAAGGAGTTTGGACGAAACGGGCTCCGTTGAACGCGATTCAAGATATATTTAAATCTGAATTAAACTGGACTTTATTAACACAATATCACATCCAGTAAAACTTGTTGATTATCAAACCACTAACCTCATCGGTGTGGCTGGCGAAAGACAGCTAGCCTGTATCCCTTAGTAATACAGTGTCAGAGAAGTGGCATGTATCTTTTCTTTCGTACCAATTTTTTGGAAAATCCGACTCGGTGGTACGGACTCTCCAGCCTTTAGTTAGAAACCTGTTTGAATTATTTACATTTGTCTGGGACGTCCTAATTGTGTTAGTTGCCCAATTATCTTCATTTGTTTCGCCGACAAAAATGGAACTTCTTTCCAAAAGACACAAATCGAGTTGGACTGAAGCCTAGCCATTTTGAATAGTAGTAGTTGAATTGATTGAGGCTGCTACCCTGGTCTTTCTTATTTTACGTTCATAGTAGTTAAATAAAACCTTATTGTATGAACGAAAGCCGCGTAAGGGCATGCCCACAGACACCCATATGAGAAAGGTATTGAAAGCTTTGAACATGTGTGAACAAATAGAATTGACATGGGGAGTTCTATGACTAGACTTCTGGGCGATTTCCAACCTGACTGAAATCGCCCAAAAAAAAAAAACGGGCGCGGGCCATTTGAAGAACCGACTCTTAAGCCTGATTTGACATTTAGGGGATGGCAGACTCAGACGTGAACACTGGATAACTGCTGATTGCCGTGATATATATTTTTATAAATTTATATAAATTTTTTTATAATGTTTGTGTATTATTTTTTTTATAATTGATTAGAAAAAAAAATCCCCTTCCTTTTCCCCGTTTGGCCGTGCGTCCGTTTCGCACATATCGGCCCTAATGAACAAGCAGTCCCTGACAGCTAACGTTAGCTATTTAGACCAAATAGGCTCCTGTTATCTATATGCATTTCATCTATCGGCCAGCCAGCTAACCGCTAAGCTATTTAGCAAACTAGCTATGTTATCTATATGCAGTTATCTTAGCCAGACAGCTACACGTTTAGATCATTAGACAACTAGCTATGGTCCTATATCAAATCAATGTCCAATCTATATGCAGTTTATCTTCAGCTCAGCCAGCTAATGAAAGCTATTTAGGCCACTAGCTATGGTCTATATCAAATCATGTTATCTATATTGCAGTTAATCTTAGCCAGCCAGCTACCGCTAGCTATTTAGCCAACTAGCTATGTTATATATATGCAAGTTATCTTAGGCAGGCAAGCTAACGTTACTTCTATTAGCCAACTAGCTATGGTATAACGAGCTGCGTAGACCAAACTTCCGGAGACCCAAGTATAGAACCCAACTAACAAACCCCTAACTGAAACATAACTGCAGATCAAAAGAGCAGAGACATAGACAGAATGATGGCATGGAAAATCCCCAACATCAAAAAGTAGATAGATTCCAGATATCCAGTCAGATAGCGCGCTAGCAAGTTAAAGCCAAAAGTGGGAAAAAGTTACAAAAAACTCCCGTGTCACTACTTCCAGAGAACATTGCTGAGGAAGGAGTGATGAGGGGGAAACAGCTTTCCTGTAGCATCGACTCCTTTCAGCCAAATGTGTCAAAAATAGGTTTCATTACTCAAGGCTTTGAGCAACACAGAATTAGAACAGGCCACATTTTTATAGAACGGACATCCAACACGCCCTACTGGACCCATGTGCAGCGTAGCTTTATGTCTTCTACTAAATCCACTGGGCCTGTGTGGAGAGCATCAAATCCATGCTGCATTGTGCGGTACATAGTTGACTGATGTTATAATATAATATAATGCGTAGTTATTTATGATTGCAATGTGATTTGTAGATCAGTCAATCGTCAGTCGCATGCATTTTTGTCGGCTGCATTGTCGAAACACATCCTATTACTAAAACAATCAGGTGGTTGTTTGACGAAGATGAGTCTTCAGACGTCATTGAATCACGTGCTGCTGGATAAAGTGATACCAGGAATCGGCACACTGCTTGGAAGATAACTGCTTATGCGGATTTCAACGCATTCCTTGTTAGCTCCGTTATCCAAACCTAACATCCCTTAACTGAAAAGTTAACAAAACAAAAAGGAAAAAAGCAGGTCATGGATTTCTTTTCTTTTCTTTTGAAGCCCACTGCAAGAAGGCCCCAGAGCCTATGTTGTAACAGGTTTCTCACATAGATAACCACAAACCACACACAGGCATGAAAAACCATGAGTGAGACGTGGCTAACGTTAGCCAGGCTTGAGCTAACTTTCCGAGCTAGCTAACAAAACTCGGAGCACAGAGTAGATCCTCCATATGACGTTGAGAAATAGTGCATTGTGGTAGTTTTAGAAGCTATCACCCGAGAGAAAAAATAAGTTTAATAATAATGTAATAAAGCAAAAAACATAACTGTTTGAACTTAATAGATAACATTTTTTAACATTTTAGTCATCTAGGCAGACGCTATTATCCAGAGCGGACTTACAGGAATCAATAGGGTTAAGTGCCGTGCCTAAGGGCACAATCGACAGATTTTTTCACCTAAGGTCGGCAGGGGAATTAGAAAGAACCAGCTTTTTCGGGTACTGGCACAAACGCATATTTACACCCACTAAGCTACCTGCCCGCCCAGACCGTGACTACACCTAATTTCCTACAGTCTTAACCCACACTGTGTTGTTACAATTGGTGAGTTAAAAACACATGACTTCCTAACCTTAACTTTTTGTCTGAAAGTATAAAATAGACATGTTTAACTCAACTTCGTTTCCCACTCCAGTCAGGCAGCAGATGGCGATGTGGGAACTTTTTAAGGGCTTATGCTGCTAGGATGTGTTGACGTATAATCTAGTGGACGGGGGGACGCTTCTTTCACCAGCCAGCAAAGTTAGTCAGACCAACTCGGTTAGCCTTGCTAGACAAAATAGCCAAACCCATTAGAGCTCATTTAGTATACGCTCTGCGTGGATATTAGCCACTGTGTTTTTTAAAACCACACTCGCGCGTCGTTTCTAGTTAGTGATCACCATTTAATTTCATTAATCTACGGTGTTGTTGTTAGTAGTCAGCTAGCTGGTTAGTTAAGGTAGCATCAGCCTCTGAGATAGCTAAAAATCCCCGACCATGAGTGCACTAAGGCTACTCTCCTCCTGCTAAAGAAGAGTGAGGTCTGCTGGAGGACGGAGAAAGAAGCTCTAGTGAAAGAGGAGTGAGGAAGAGGAGGGATGTTACAAATACAACAAACAGTAGAGGGTGAGGAGGTTTACTCGGCAAAGAAGAAGAGAAAGACGTTACAGTGAAAGAAGAGGGAAGACGCGTACAGATTGAAAGAGGAGGAGGATGTTGCAGTGAAACACGAAGGAGGAGGCTCCCGTTTTGAGGTGAAAGAGGTAGGAGGGGGAGAGGACTTGTCACATCGCGAAATGGAGGAGGAAGAAGAGGAGGTGGGGAAACTGGATATCTATGTTCCGGTTTCCCAAAGGCATCTTAAGTCATCCAATGGGTCTAGATGAATGAACTTTTTTTAGCAGTTAAGAAGCTTTTGAGAAACCGGGCCCTGATTAACACTAGTAATTACTGGTCTTAAAAAACAGAGGGCACAAACTCTTGCAGTTGTTGTGAAATTGATGTGTGGTGTTAAAGGTGAAATCTGCATTTTTGCTACATTCCATATTGGAACTTATTTAAATCTATTTATATATAGCCATTGATTCCTGTGAAGAATGTAAACACATGCCTCATGAGCTCTAGTTCACTGTCGCTACCCCATCAGATCCCAAAATACAGCTTTTTCTACTCCAATGTTTAGAAACAGTGTAAAATGTAAACCAACACTGGTATCGCTAAAAACATGGTCTAAAAACTATAATAATTGAGGTCAGGGATGGTAATGTTCTTGCATCCATAAGGTCTGTATATATAATTTGAGATAGTTACATTTCTCCCGCCCCATTCCTCATCTTAATTACCAACACAGTGGTGGAATGACAGCTTTTGTTATTGTTTTGAAACCGAGATTGGTTGATTGATTGATGTTTGGCTTTTTTTAAAGGGGCAACCTAGGTTTTTTAAACAGCAGCAAAATCGGGGGCTGTGAGAAATGTAAACAACTCTCACAATTCATAGAGAAAGTTTATTGTAGCAACTTAACCCAAACCTAGCGACCTCATCAAGAAGTTCAGACATCTTAGTATAAACAGTTTATATTAGGTGTTTGGCTTGACAGTCCTCTTGACCCAGTTTTGAGTCTCTAGCTCAGCTCAGGGCTATACCCCTGGAATTCACGACACTAGTGACTACAAGGAGAAATGGCCATCCATTAAGGTCACAATCACAGTTTTAACCTGGTTTTGAAGATAGACAGTGTTTGTTTACAAAACCTATTGGTGGATATACACAGTGGGGAAAAAGTATTTAGGTCGAGCCACCAAATGTGCAAGTTCTACCCACTTAAAAAGATGAGAGAGGCCTGTTAATTATTCCATCATAGGTACACGTCAACTATTGACAGACAAAATGAGAGAGAACAAAATCCAGAAAATCACCATTGTAGGATTCTTTTTTAGGAATTTGATTTGCAAAATACGGTGAAAAATAAGTATTGGTCAATAACAAAAGTTTTCTCAATACTTTTGTTATAATACACTTTGTTCGCAATGACAATGATCAAAAACGTTTTCTGTTAAGTCTTCACAACGGTTCACACAATGTTGCTGGTATTTTGGCCATTCCTCCATTGGCAGTATCTCCCTCTAGAAGCCAGTGATGTTTTTGCGGGCTGTTTGGTGCGGCAACACGGACTATTCAACTCCTCTCCAAATAGTTTCTATAGGGATCTATGAAGATTCTGAGTACTGGATATGGCCACTCCAGGGACTTGAAATGCTTTCTTACGAAGCCACTCTCCTTCGTTGGCCCGTAGGCGGTGTGTTTGGCGATCTTGTCATGCTGAAAGACCCAGCCAACGTTTCTTCTTCAATGCCCTTGCTGATGGAAGGAGGTTTTCACTCCAAAAAATCCTCACGATTACATGGCCCCATTCAGTCTTTCCTTTACCACGGATTCAGATCGTCCTGGTCCCCTTTGCAGACGACAACAGCCCAAAGCATGATGTTTCCACCCCCATGCTTCACAGTAGGTATGGTGTGTCTTTGGATGGCAACTCAGCATTCTCTTGTCCTCCAAAAACGAACGAGTTGAGTTTTTACCAAAAAGAGCTATATTTTTGGTTTCATCTGACCATATGGACATTCTCCCAACTCTTCTTCTGTGATCATCCCAATGCACTCTAGCAAACTTTTCAGACGGGCCTGGATATGTACTCGCTTAAGCAGGGGGGGTACCAACAATCTGCACTGGCAGGATTGAGTCCCTGGCGGGTCAGAAGTGTGTTACTTGATTGTAGGCTTTGTTTACTTTGTACCTCAGGCTATCTTCAGGTCATTCACTAGGTCCCCCCCCGTGTGGTTTCTGGGATTTTTGCTCACTCATTCTGGGAACATGTTGACCCCAGGGGGGAGAGCTTGCGTGGAGTCGCCCAGATCAGAGGGAGATTATCAGTGGTCTTGTATGTCTTCCCATTTCCTAATACTTGCTCCCACAGTGATTTTTTCAAACCAAGATCTGATTTACCTACTGCAGATTCAGTATTACCAGCCTGGTGCAAGTCTACAATGCTGTTTCTGGGGTCCTTTGACAAGCTCCTTGGTCTTTGCCATAGTGGTCGTTTGGAGTTGTGACTGTTCGAGGTTGTGGACAGGTGTCTTTTCTAATACTGATAACAAGTTCAAACAGGTGCCATTAATACAGGTCAGAGTGGAGGACAGAGGAGCCTCTTAAAGAAGAGTTACAGGTCTGTAGAGAGCCAGAAATCTTGCTGTTTGTAGGTGACCAAAATACTTATTTTCACCATAATTTGCAAATAAAATTCACAAAAAATCCTACAATGTTGATTTTCTGGAATTTCTTTCCTCAATTAGGGTATGGCATATGTAGACGTGTTATCCTATGATGAATAGTACAGGTCCTTTCTCCATCTTTTTAACGTGGGAGAACTTGCATAATTGGTGGCTGGAATAATTACTTTTTTTCCCCACTGGTACAAGCTTATGTTTCGGTTTTTGATGGGGAAATCCATTGAGGCATTTATAGTTATATTCTGCAAGAATCAATTGGGCCTAGACAAGTATATGGGTTCTTTCTATAACTGCCAGTGAGAGATTTCCTTGCATTTATGGCAGGTTGTCAGTTTTCCCTTAAGGGTCAGTCAAATTTGGTACAACATAATATGGCGGGGAGTCACACTCTCAGCGACTTCGAGGCTATATGACAGGGTTGGGACCGGTACCGAGAGTAATGTGCCTGGGTACAGGTTTTAGATCCAGGTAATAATGATGAGGCTAGACACAGGGGGTTACCGGTACCGGAGGTAATGTTGCTAGGGGTACAAGGTTAGTCCAGGTAATAGATGATGCTATATACAGGGGGGTAATGGTACCGACGGTAATGGGCTGGGTATAGGTTAGTACAGGTAACTAAATGAGGCTATACACAGGGGGGTACCTGGTCACCGAGTAAATGTTGCCGGGTACATGGTTAGTCCAGGTAATAATTGAGGTTAAATAATAATATTACAGGCGAGGTACGGTAACCGAGGTAATGGGATGGGATAACAGGGTTAGTCCCATGTAATAAATGAGGCTATATACAGGGGGTAACCGGGGGTACCGAGGTAAAGGGTGCGGGGGGGTACAGGTTAGTTCAGGTAATAATGAGCTATATTACAGGGGCGGTTACCGGGGGTACCCGAGGTAATGGCTGGGGTTACAGGTTAGTCCAGGTAACTAATGAGGCTATATACAGAGGGTACCGGTACCGAGGTAATGTGCAGGGGGTACAGGTTAGTCCAGGTAATAATGAGGCTATTTCCAGGGGGTACCTGGTACCTAGGTAAGTGATGGGGTACTGTGTTAGTACATGTAATAATGAGGCTATATACAGGGGGGTACCGGGGTTACACCGAGGTAAAATGTTGCGAGGTACAGTTAGTCCAGGTAATAATGAGGCTAAATACAGGGGGTACCCGCGTACCGAGGTAATGGGCTGGGGTAAAGGTTAGTCCCAGGTTATAATGGAGGCTATATACAGGGGGTGTACTGGGTACCGAGGTAACGTGCGAGGGGTACAGCGTTAGTCCAGGTATAATAGGCTTATATACAGGGGGTACCCGGTACAGTAGTCAATGGGCGGGGTACAGGTTGTTCAGATAATAATGAGGCTATATACAGGGGTGGTACCGGTAGCCGAGGTAATGGGCTGGGATACAAGCATAACAAGACAAAACAAAGGAGGAGGGGATTAATTGTTCAGGCAGTTCTTATGGCTTGGGTGGTAGGAACTGTTAAGGAGACCCTTTTGGTCCTAGACTTGGCGCCCGGCGGAAACCGCTTGCTGTGCGGTAGCAGAGAGAACAGTCCCTATGATTGGGGTGACTGGAGGTCTTTGACCATTTTCCTCTGACATGCCTAGTATCTAGGTCCTGGATGGCAGGAAGCTTGACCCAGTTGATGTAAAAAAACAAACAAAATAAACTATTGGTAAAATAGATTGTGTGTCCGTAAAATGTATATAGGTATGTATAAGTTGGAAAGTAAAGGCTAAGTGTTGTTGTTTATTAAGTTTGCTGCAATTAAGGGGAGAGTGGTAGGGATTAGTGGAAAATAATACATTTACTTTAAGTCATTTAGCAGATCGCTCTTATCCAGAGCGACTACAGTTAGTGTACACTATGTACACTACCAGTCAAAGTTTCGGACACACCTACTCATTCAAGGGTTTTTCTTTTTTTTTTTACTATTTTCTACATTTGTAGAAATAATGTGAAGACATCAAAACTATGAAATAACAGAGATGGAATCATGTAGTAACAAAAACATGTTAAAACAAAGAGATTCTGTAAAGTAGCCACCCCTTTGCCTCTGATGGCACGCTTTGCACTCTTGGCATTCTCTCAACCATCTTCATGAGGTAGTCACATGGTAATGCATTTTCAATTAACAGGTTGTGCCTTAAGTTAATCTTGTGGAATTTATTTCCTTCTTAATGCATTTTGAGCCAATCAGTTGTGTTGTGACAAGGTAGGGTTGGTATACGAAGATAGCCCTATTTGGTGAAGACCAAGTCCATATTATGGCAAGAACAGCTCAAAATAAGCAAAGAGAAAACAACAGTCCAATCATTACTTTAAGACATGAAGGTCAGACAATATGGAACATTTCAAAGAACTTTGAAAGTTTCTTCAAGTGCAGTCGCAAAAACATCAAAGCGCTATGATGAAACTGGCTCTCATGAGGACCACGCCACAGGAATGGAGACCCAGAGTTAGCTCTGCTTGCAGAGGATAAGGTTCATTAGAGTTGACCGGACCAGCCTCAGAAATTGCATCCCAAATAAGGGAACTTCACAGATTTCAAGTCACAGACGTATCTCAACATCAACTGTTCCGTAGAGGGGACTGGGTAAATCAGGCCTTCATGGTTGAATTGCTACAAAGAGAAACCACTACTGAAGGGACACCAATAAGAGAAGAGAATCCTGCCTGGGTCAAGAAACACGAGCAATGGACATTAGACCGGTGGAAATTGAGATTTTTTGGTTCAACCGCCGTGTCTTTATGCGACGCGATGTGCAGTGAACGGATGATCATCGGCGTGTGTAGTTCCCACCGTGAAGCTGGAGGAGGAGGTGTGGTGATGTGGGGGATGCGTTGATGGTGAACACTGTCTGTGATTTATTTAGAATTAAAGGCACACCTAACCAGCATGGCTATGAACCACAGCATTCTGCAAGTGATAACGCCATCCCCATCTGGTTTGGGCTTAGTGGGACTATCATTTTGCTTTTCCAATGGTGGGCACAATGACCCAACACACCTCCAGGCTGTGGTAAGGGCTATTTTACCAGAAGGAGAGTGATGGAGTGCTTGCATCAAGATGACCTGGCCCCCACCATCCCACGACCTCAAACCCAATTGAGATGGTTTGGGATGTAGTTGAAACCGCAGAGTGAAGAAAAGCAGCCAACAAGTGCTCAGCATATGTGGGAACTCCTTCAAGACTGTTGAGAAAAGCATTCCAGGATGAAGCTGCTTGAGAGAATGCCAAGGTGTGCAAAGTTGTCATCAAGGCAAACGGTGGCTACTTTGAAGAATCTAAAATCTAAATATTTTGATTAGTTTAAACACTATTTTGGTTACTAACATGATTCCATATGTGTTCATTTCAAAATAGTTTTGATGTCTTACTATTGGTTCTACAAATGTAGAAAATAGTAAAAATAAAGAACAACCCTTGAATGGGTAGTTGTAGTCAAACTTTTGACTGGTACTGTATGCTTATTGTTCAGATGAAGTTAGGGCCAATTTGGCATACACTTAGTGTGTAAAGGTAGCCAAAGAGCATTTTAATGAATTAGTGGTGAATTAGTGAATAACGACACAGAGCTTAATGTGAGTTCCTTTGAGTAGCTCCCGATCTTGCTACTGATAATGTGTGGTTAATGTTCAGAATACATTGTGAATCTTCGCTCAACTCATTGTTCCTCCATGCAGATATACTACATCCATAACTAGAGGTTATTAGCAGGCGAGGAGTTCAGATATACTAACAATCCATAACCTAGAGGTTATTAGCCATGGTATCTGTTCAGATATACTACATCCATAAACTAGAGGTTATTAGCATGGAGGAGTTCAGATATACTACATCCATAACTAGAGGTTATTAGCATGGAGGAGAGTTCAGATATACTACATCCATAACTAGAGGTTATTAGCATGGAGGAGTTCAGATATACTACATCCATAACTAGAGGTTATTAGCATGGAGGAGTTTCTGCAGCCAAATTGTGTTGCCATAGCAACAAACAGCAAACCAGAAAGGGTCCTATATTGAGAGTAAAAGTCGTCTGGCACTCTGCTTAGGATTTTAACCCAACTTTAATAAACTTATTTCGAGCCTAAAATCATCGATGTTACTACTAATCTGAAAACAAGACAAAAGATGGACTATTGTGTGCTCCACTTGAGCTGTACTTTAAGGACAATTGTCAAATAATAAAGACGTCAGTTTTTGTACAATTTCATGGGTACGCTCTGGGTATCACTTTTACCTCAAATAAACAGTGTTTTCTGCTGTTGTGGTTCTTTAAACCATCTGTCTGACTTTGTCGTTCACACAGGAGACAGACGTGGCTATCGTGGATCCTCTGGGGAGCCTCAACAACATGATGCTGACGAGGCAGAAAGGTCTCTCTCCAGATCAGAAACACCTTAAGAAAAACCATCTGATACCCACTGGGAGAAATCTCACTGCTGCTTCTGAATGTGGGAAAACGGTGCAAAGTCCTTCATTCAAACTTAAAATACACCAGCGAGTACACACAGGAGAGAGAACCTTATAGCTGTGATCAATTGTGGGAAGAAGTTTTTACTCGGTCAAGCGGCCTGGTAGTAGTAATCTTAGAATACACACAGGAGAGAAATCTTATAGCTGTGATCAATGTGGGAGGAGTTTACTCAGTCAAGCTCCCTGATAGTACATCTGAGGAGCACACACACAGGAGAGAAACCGGCTATAGCTGTGATCAATGTGGATGAGGAGTTTTACTCGGTCAAGCTACCTGATATGTACATCTGAGAAGACACAAACAGGAGAAATCTTACGGGACTGCTCTGACTGCAGAAAGACCTTTGTTAATTTAATAGATTTTACAATCACACCAGAGAACACACACAGGAGAGAATCACCATATAGTTGTACATCAATGTGGGAGGAGTTTTACTCAGTCAAGCTCCCTGATAGTGCACCAGAGAACACACAACACGAGAGAAACCTTATAGGCTGATTCTCAATGTGGGAAGAGTTTTTAACTCGGTCAAGCTCCCTGATATTGCACCCAGAGAAACACACCACAGGAGAGAAACCTTAACGACTGCTCTGACTGTGGAAAGACTTTTGTTAGTTTTAAGAGCTTTAAAATCAACACCATACCACACACACAGAGAGAAATCACACATATAGTTGTACTCAATGATGTGGGAGGAGTTTTACTCAGTCAAGCTCCCTGATAGTGCACCCGAGAACCACACAGAGAGAAACCTTATAGGCTGTTTCTCAATGTGGGAAGGAGTTTTTAACCTCGGTCAAGCTCCCTGCTTATTGCACCAGAGAACACACACAGGAGAGAAACCTTACGACTGCTCTGACTGTGGAAAGACTTTTGTTAGGTTAAGAGATTTACAAATCACACCAGAGGAACACACACAACACAGGAGAGAAACTATATAGCTAGGAGTTGTTTGATAAATGATATAGCTGTACTCAATGTGGGAAGAGTTGTATGCAGTCAAGTGGCTTATAGTACATCTGAGAACTCACACAGGCGAGCAAAGACGTATACACTGTGATGCATGTGACAAGAGATACTTCTGATAAAATATCTCTGATCAAACATCAGAAAAATACATACATGAAGGAGTTGTGTTTCAATGATATCAATGAAATAATGTCACAGTGTAGAATATGTAAACATTGTAGTAGGCGTATTTTAAATTAATATCACATGTAGAACCCTAAACGTTTCCCCCTGTTCAATTTATTTCAGCATGATATGGATATTAGCCTCTGGGAAAAATCCCAGGCTCTAATTGAAAGAGTAGTATGTTGATTTAACCAAAAAGTGAAAGAAAAAAAAGTTTTGTGTTACACTTACCTTGTTGGGCAACCACTTGAATCAAAAATGCAAAACACTTCAAAAAGTAGCTAGCTTTTTTCTGACAACTTGTCCCTTCAACCAGTGATGTACACATATTCCAGGATTCCATGTGGTGTTTGAGCTATTCTTTTTTAACAGGATGGTGCAACCTCATCTCCCCCCTCTCCCGCAATTGATTTGCAACATGATTCGATTAAATAAGTGGTTGCATTCCTTTGTTTAGCGACCCTAAAATGTAAATACCTCACTCCCAAATGTAGGCTGACTGTCTTCTGCAGGTTGTCCTCTAACCAGTGAGGTAAAATATATCTCCCATTTCCATGGTGTTTTTTAGTTGTGTTAGTTTCAACAGCAGGTATCAACCTGATCTCCCCCATAATCGACATCAGTGACTTTATTGTTGTGCCTTGTTGCAGTTTATAAGGTGCTTGTTTTTAATATGATTATTGGTGCACATTGTGTAGATAGTACAGTTTCGGTTTTTTCGGTTTTCAATTATATCACAAACTGTTTTGTGCATATGGTTATTGATTTGGACATGTTAAAACTGTGTTTTGACATGAGGTTTCCCACGTAGCAAAATGTCATTGAAAAGACATTGAAAAGAGAATTATGCCTGATGTTCAATATAAAACCAGCAAAAAAAAAAACGTCCCGCTTTTCAGGAACCCTGTCTTTCAAAGATAATTTGTAAAAATCCAAATAACTTCACAGATCTTCATTGTAAAGGGTTTAAACACTGTTTTCCCATGCTTTGTTCAATGAACCATAAATAATTAATGAACATGCACCTTTGGAACGGTCGTTAAGACTTACAGTATGGTAGGCAATTAAGGTCACAGTTTATGAAAACTACGGACAACCAAAGAGGCCTACTGTTGACTGGAAAAAACCATAAAGAAATATGCCCAGGGTCCCCTGCTCATCTTCGTGAACGTGCCTTATTCATGCTGCAAGGAGGCATCCTCCCTCATGTGGTACCCTTCCTGTCAGGCTCATCTCTGACATGACAAGGCCACCAGCCATTACTGCTCATTCATGTGCGTGATTTCCTGCAAGAACAGGAATGTCAGTGTTCTGTCATGGCCAGTGAAGAACCCGATCTCAATCCATTGAGCACGTCTGGGACCTGTTGGATCGGAGGGGCAGGGGCTAGGCAGATTCCCCCAGAAATGTCCGGGAACTTGTATGTGCCTTGGTGGAAGAGTGGGGTAGTACACATCTCACAGCAAGCAAAGAACTGGCAAATCTGGTGCAGTCCATGAGGAGGAGATGCACTACAGTACTTAATGCAGCTGGGTGGCCACAATATGACGTATACTGACCACCTGTTACTTTACCAGATTTTGACCCCCCCCCCCCCCCCCCCCCCCCCCCCCCCCCCCCCCCCCCCCGCCCCCCCCCCCCCCCCCCCCACCACCCCCCCCCCCCCCCCCCCCCCCACCCCCCCCCCCCCCCCCCCCCCCCCCCCCCCCCCCCCCCCCCCCCCAGGGACACATTATTTGTGTGTGGAACTTGTTCAGTTTATGTCTCAGTTGTTGAATCTTGTTTATGTTCATACAAATATTTTACACATGTTGAGTTTGCTGAAAAATAACGCAGTTGGACAGTGAGAGGACTTTTTTTGTTGCCTGAGTTTACATTCGGTTTTAGTTGAAAATATGTACTTTTCAGGTCGTTTTTTTCAACGACTTGAAAAAGAACTTAATGTTCAACGTACTTGCAGCTTACACATGGACGCAGTATAATAAAATTGGTCACTAATCACTTTTTATTAACAATCTTACATCACTCCAGTATTTCTTTACAACATTCAAGTGCCACTTGTCTTTATTCCACTACTGAAGAAGCATGACTCAAATAAACCTACTCATATTTCAAAAACATCCAGCCTGACAAAATATACATTTTTTAATTATTCAATGCCTCACCATTAAAGTGAATTATTTGCAATACATATTAACAAAGGGGTGAGCATTTGGTTTTTGATATTTTATATTTACAATTCAATGCACCATTTAGTAATCTAAAATTATGCAACCAACTCTGACCTTTTGGGGTACAATTATATTGACATGTTTGTGCACTGCTTGTAGAATATCAGGGTTCATTTCTCAGGATGTGCCAACCCAAATGTACTAGAGCATGACATTGGGGACTCGGCCCCGATCCAACAACATGCCATCGACGGTGAACCCTGAAAAGTAGAGAGAAGCTCCGCAGTGAGGTGGAAAGTTACTTACGGATATTGCAGGAGTTTTCCTCTTGAAATCAGACATGTCCGTGGTAAGGACAACTTTGGTTGCTGATTGTCTCAAGGGTGGGCAGTCAAAAGGATTTGTGTTTTTGCATTTAGGCCAGTGCGTTGTCGACATGGATCACAATTTATTTTGACTGCACGTTTTTCTGTATTGGAGATGAGTTTTGTGTTTGGGCTCGTCCCAGGGGACGAGAGTTCTAGAAGCTAATAGTTTTAGGAAGACGAGAAGTTCTAGACAGCTAATGAGTTTTAGGACGACCAGAGTTCTAGGAAGCTAGTGAGTTTTAGGAAGACCCGAGTTTCTAGAAGCTAGTGAGTTTAGGAAGACAGAGTTTCTAGAAGCTAATTCGTTTTAGGACCGACCAGAGTTCTAGAAGCTAGTGAGTTTTAGGAAGACCAGAGTTCTAGAAGCCAGTGAGTTTTAGCAAGAACGAGAGTTATAGAAACTAGTGAGTTTTAGGTCAGTAACTTATAACCACGGAACCACCCCAGACCTTTCATGCATGACCTTTAAAGCACCTAAGTATTAGATTTACTTCCAGTGGTTCTAGTATGTCACTGCCAGTGTCTGATTTTCTCTTGGGTTTGAGCCCACGGGCAAGAAGGCACCAAGCCTATTGTGGTAAAAGGTTCACCACTAGATAACACAACCACATGAGGTGTGGCTAACGTTATCCAGCTTGAGCTAGCTACAGAGCTAGCATAACAAAAGTCGGTAGCCACAGAGTAATCCATGAGCTCACTAAGCTACTCTCCTCCTGCTAAAGAAGAGGAGGTCTGCTGGACGGAGAAAGAAGCTGTGGTATCGCGTCGAATGCTGGTGGGTATTGCTGTCAATCAAAGAATCCGCTTAGGCTGCAACGTGTTTAGAGGCTTTTATTAATATCACGGGGTTACAGCAGAAAGTTACCAGGACCCGCCGGTGCCTGGAGAAGCCCCGTCCCAAAATTAATCTGAGATGCTTCTGACTTCCTACCTACTTATATAAACAATGGCAAAACTGGGTTGCTCCCTTTTTCGTCCAATCACCTATCCCCCCTGTCTCCAACACACCTTCCTCTCTGTTGTATGTGGCGTTACACTAAAACATTCCCTCTTGATACTAAAATCAACGTCCTCTCTGGTTCCACTTAAAACATTAACAACGTCATAATCTTCATACATGACACAGATACTATATTCCCCCCTTCGAGACTAAACAGTCTCGAAAACAAACAGAATAGGATTATGACAAGTGACAATTTATCTTATTGAGTATCTTGAGTATCCTTTAACATTAAACCAAAAACATTCTTCTCTAGAGTGTAAATACATTACTATGAAATATGAACAAATATTTATGGAGTGTGAGAGCGAAAAACGCGTCCCTCTGCCCCAGGCAACCACCTAGATACTCCAGATAAACTCATAAACCCATGTAAATGCATTTGAAACTATGATGCAATTAACATACACATGTAAGCCCTGCAAACAAAATATCCTATCCAAAATATCCACTCTAAGGCTGGTCAACCCATGTGGACCCTACAGGTGTCCCTCTCTCATGCCTAGACTGTCCCTGTCCCTAAGCATTCACGAAATAAAACAAAAACATCTAAGTTCCCACATGTATTCAATAACATCAAACATCATTCTACAAAAATTAATACCTAAGAGATATGACACAATTATGTATTACCATGCAAATATGTCTATATTTCATTGCAGACACTGAAATGTAGTCCACTACACTTCATCTCCCCGTAGTCTCGACTTCCAATGGGATTGTTGATGATGGAATCGTAATCTTTCCCCACCCGCTTTGTTTCATCTCTCCAGTCATTGTCCTTGTTTGAGTATTTCAAATCTCCACATGTTCCCCCAAATGCTTCTGGAAGAAAAAGAAAAGACCAAACAGTAGCCTTTTGCAAAACATCACTTTTCAAAATTAAACATCAATATCAACTAAGAATATAAAAATGATATAAAATGATGTATGAATCACATTATCCTCTTCCCCCCCTTTGATTCATAAAATCATACTAAAAATCACACTAATATTGAAAAAAAAAATGAAACATGATCAAAATAATCAAAAAGGATATTATCCCATTAGTACTACATCCAGACCCCCTTGTCCATCTTCGCCCAGATCAGGAACAGTCCACACAACGGCATCTGAGTGTTGTCTCCAGGCATCACAACACCAACCCATCTTAATATCATAGCTTTCACAAAGGTCAGTAACAAAAAGTACAAAAGCAAAACATGACACACAACGCTATCAGAGCTGCGACTAAAATCTGAATCCGCTCACACTGCTCCTATTGGGCCTAACTGATCTTGCAACCAAGACTTTGGCTGACCATCCAGCTTTCTCAGATCTTCCAAATGCAATCCCTGATATTCTTCAAGGCACTCGATAACAATCGTTCGAGTTATCATCTGAACTATCTGGGAATCAAAGTATAACAAATCATCCCCCGTCAGATTCATAGCCAAACATAATCCACCTTGTTTTGCCAAAATATAATCAAGAGCCATGTCCATGTTTCAACAGCGTCAGTCTGGTGACTTCTTTGAGCATTTGACAGAAGGTTAAACCCTATTATTGTTTCATTCGCAAAAGCCCTGCCAACGTATATGTATATTATCAATATGATCTGCTAAGAATGTTACACCATACCATGGAAAAAGACCAAGTCCCCACTTCTCTCCCCAGACTTATTATCCAATGGGTAGGCTTCAAGATTATTAAATTTAGCCATGTCTCTTTTTAATAAAACCCTATTTTCAACAGTAGTGTCCAGATTGATCTGGGTTCGGTGCTACTCCTCTTCTAATTGTAAAAACCTCATATGGAAGCTTTCAACGTTTGACATGTAACAACATCCTTTCCTTTTTCCATCCATGGGGTAAGAATATATAGGCTTTATCACCACAAACCCACCAAATATCTCTAAAATTCCCAATAGTTTACATATCATAGTGAATTAGGAAATTGATCTCTCACCATCAAAGTGTCCTGCCCTTCTTACTACCTGGTGCATAAAAGTTACATTATATTGGTCAACTTTAAACCTTTTGTCCGTGTTATCCAAAGTCATCATATAATTATCACAATCTGATATTCCATTGGGGGGGGGGGGGGAAAAACCCATGAACCTACCATTTACCTCATCTTATTATTAGAACAAACACAACTTTTAGCCCTCACTGCTCTCACCTCAATGCTTCAGGGAGCGCTGTCAACCTGACTTTGCTCTACCATCCAACATATTCACATAGTGAAAACTCACTTAACCAGAATAAACTTATACCTAGGCTTAAACAAATGTTGTGACAACAACATGTCTTTATCTGTCAAATGCTTGTTGATGATACAACAGCCATCTCATCGCATAGGCCTGACACCCCCCCGACAACGGTTTGAGCGACCGTCGGTAAAAATGAACCCCACGTCTCTGGTGCTGGAATTCCTCAACAGACATGGACCCTCAGAGATTCCTCACTGATCTTACAGCATGAGTTAATTGCTGGAACCAAAGATTTCTCCCTGCCCATGTGATCTTTAATTTTTTCAAAACAGCCGAATCAAATCCATATGCTTTCCATTTAGCGTCTCTTTTCCCTACCGAGCGATATTGATCAGATGTATCTTCTGATTTTAGGTTTACCCCCAAAGACTCCTCCTGTACTTCCATTATATTATCCTGTACTATTTCAGATGAACCTATATTGTTCTCTACCCCTATTTGCTGAGTCATTTTCTGTTAGCGCACATACGTCGTTTACTTTTTAGGAAAAGTTGTTGTTGGTGTCGGTATCATACCTCCTACATTTGTTATTGCCGTCGTCCCATTAAATCCTTCCAAAGTTACCATTAAAGTAGTTGATTTAGTTGCTGGCACTATTGGTTCCCTTGTAATCGAATGCGATATATTTATGGCTTTAATAACTATCAAAGTTGAAAGAGTTAAATTGTTTCCCACCGTTGTTATAACAGACTGACGTGTTGGTGTTATTGTTGTTATTACATTCCTAGTTTTCGTAACGTTTTGGTCTGACTTTTCTCCTAACTGGTCTAGGCCTACTTTGTCCAACTGACTCACTAGCTTCTCCTGCAACAGAGTTGCCCTTGGTGATCTCTGCTGCTTCACCTCCCACTGAAATATTCCCTGTTGCTTTTGGGACGTATTGAAAATCAATTTCCCCAAATCCCCTGTCCTTTCCATCCCCTGCATAGTCATCTCTGGCATCATCAGAAGTGTCACCAGTATCAACTAGTTAACCCCAACACTGACAATCTCTCCCTCTTCCTGTTCTCCCCCTATCTCATCTCTCTCTCTCTCTGCGCGTGGCCACCTCCTTCTGTAGGCGCTTTAACACAATGTGACAAATGATACCACGTAGGAGACCCCTTAACCTGGACAGCTGTTCCAGTACTACGAACCACTTCAAATGGTTAATCCACGACGTTTTCGTTATATCACTTCCTCCTGAATACCTTTACGAATACTTTGTCTCCCGGTTGTACTGTATTCCTCTTATCCCTCCTCAGGCGCCTTCTGCACCTCTTCTTGTCTTGCCTTTCAGAACATATGTGGAACAACTTTTTATGAAAATTGGCCATATATGTAACGTACGCTCTCATTTCATCTTCCAACAGGGCCAAGCTTGGACCCTTTCCGCTTGTTCGCACACAGGCGTTGGCATCCTTCTTTCCTGTTACCAACTCATGGGTGGTCATACGTAGATCACGTAACTCACTTGAGCGACACACCATTAGTGCATAAAGGAAGCGCCGCTATCCATTTTTAGACCGCGTAATGTTTGACAATCTTCAAACAATGCGATTTTTCAAGACGACACCGTTCATTCTTTCACACATCCCCTTGACTTTGTGGGTGATAAACTGCTCCAAGACGTTGCTTAATTTCCCATTTTTGCAACATCAATTTACTGATTTATCCACAAATTCTCTTCCATTGTCTGAGGATATTCGATCGGGTAATCCCCACCTGCTTATGACTTTCTTTACATAAGACTTGGCACCGACTGAGCATCCTTACGCTTGGTTGGACAAGCTTCCGTCCATCGTGAAAAATCTATCTACAAACCACCACATGTATCTTTTCCCATCAACTGGTTTGTATCATATCAACAAAGTCAATGACCAAACTCACGCATAGGACCCCTTGGTGTAGGAATGTAACCTGGATGAACAGGTATCCCTCTTCGAAACATTATTTTTAAGAAAGATAGTGCATCTTCCTATCAAATAATCAATTTGTTCAAACAAATATGGAGCCCAAAAACCATATTCCTTTGTGATCTTTCTATTAACCTCCCCCCGCGCAACATGAGCTAAGCCATGTGCTTCTTGAATCATTAGACCTAAGAGGTCTAAAGGCGCCTACTATCAACCCCTCATGGGTTTCTCCACAGACAGTAGCATCTTTGACCGCTCCTCGGTTCTAGCCATAGCTGTTGTTCGATCATAGAAGCGGCTTCTTGCATCAAAATTACATCCCGAAGCGTAATTTTGTCTTCCAAGTCCACTACATGAGTGACCAGCAAAACTTTTTTTCCCAACTTATCCGCTCCTGCGACGGCTTTTGCGGCTTCATCAGCAGCTTTGTTCCCTTGTGTCACTCTTGACATATCTGGTCTTTGAGCTGCACACTTAGCTATCGCTATCTCTGTAGGCTTCATCATAGCATACAACAATTTCATTATATCTGTGCATGATGTTGTATCGGAGAACCATCCGTTTTCTTTAAAACCCTCGACCTTTCCATACCGCACCAAACAAAATGACATACACTATGTGCATATTCTGAATCAGTGTATATGGTTACAATACTCGCTTACCTTCTGCTAACAACATGCTTCTGTTAGCCCCCACAAGTTCAGCCAGTTGTGCAGATGCAGGCTGTGGTATTACTTTCAGCCTTTTCAACAACAAATCCCGTCCCTCTGCCTCTAACTACTGCATAACCAGCACATAATTTCTCTCCACCCGATAGCAAGACCCATCCGTCCAATACTCCAGTCTGCCTCACGTAATGGAAAGGCTTGTAAATCTGATCGAAGCCTCGAATATCTCTCTGCTTTCTTGGACACAATCATGTGGCTCACCATCCTCGGAAGTTGGTAAACTCTCGTCGGCTGGATTTACTGTATCACATCTCACAAGGGTGACATCCTCCTGCTCTAAGAGTCATATGATAGTCTCTGAGCCTAGCCATAGTCAATGTATACTTCCCATAAGTTTCAGAATAGATTTCTGAGACTATGATGGGTAAGAATTGTCACGGGGTAGCCCATCGTGACCGATGATGGCTTTTGTCATACATTGAATATACCCCCACCATTGCTCTGTAGCATAGTGGTAACCCTAGTTCTACCTCTGATAAGCAGTAGAGTAGTAGGAATAGGCTGAGGATCGTTCGTCCCCATGCCTGTCGGCTTGAAAAGAACCGCACATGCATAATCTAACCTCCAGTAGAAGTAGACACATATAGCAAAAAGTTCTTTGAGTAATCTGGTAATGCGAAGTGCAGGTGCCTCCTGCAACCTCTGTTTGATAGTTTCAAATGCACACATGACCCTTCCCTGGTCCAGGAAAGATTGCTATGAAGTTGACCACACTCTCAGTAACCCTCACCATAGCCCTCAACGGGCCATCAAACTAGTATAATCCTCTACCCAAGCTGAGGAATAACAGCAATACCCAGAAATGTCCATCATTTCTCTGACTGTTCTAGGTTTTGGAGCCTTACGAATAGTTTCCACCTGCTTGTCTGAAATGTTTCTGTGGCCATGAGTTATCGTTTTGACCTAAATATACAACTTCTCCTGACAATATTGCAGCTTTTTTTCTGTGACACCTTGTGCCCCTTTTCTGCCAATACCTGTAGTAATTTAATTGAATCCCTATGACATGTTTCCTTATATTTTGTGAGCAAAGCATTATATCATCCACGTACTGCATGACAGTGCTCTGCAATATCTGATCTATCCCTACCAAATCTTCCTTCAGTACTTTATTGGAAGATATGCGGCGAATGCCGGTACCCACCCTTGGGGGTGTGGCATTCTATTGTACTCATAGAACTGTCCCTTATAGGTGAAACCCAAATAAATCCTGACTCTCTACACTAAGTGGAACACTGAAAAATGCTCCACATAGAGTCCAGTACTGTAAAATGTGTCGCATCTCTGGAGGAACTTGAGCTTAACAAGGTATGAGGATCTGGCACTTTTCTGCTGGAAGTCAATCACTATTTCATTTACTGCTCTTCTCAAATCATGAGCTACACGATAACTTCCATCTGGTTTTTTTTGACAGGCCACAAAGGCGTGTTACTCCGAGGGTGTTTTTGTTGTCCTTAAAACCCTGCTGTCGAAAGTCCATCAATTTGTGGTTCAATCCCTTTGATTGCTTCCTCTTTCAATGGATACTGGATTTTTCCATGGGAGGTTTTGGCTCCTGGCCCGAAGTTCAACCTTCACAGGTTGGGCTGATTTCACAAGTCCAATATCAGTACTATGTTGAGACCCACAACCCTTCTGGACTTGTAGCAACATCTCCTCTTTTCATAGGATCTGAATCAATCTTCATATTGCAAATAGATTACATGTGTCATTCTATACAGCCTGTGGCTCTCCTTGTCCTTGAGCCGAAATCATTATTTTAAGAAATCGTTGATCTTCACTTCTCCAGATCGCCAAATTTTCTTTCGTTGGTCTGAAAGTAAGTCTCTCTGCTTCTGTCATTCTATTTCTCCCCATTTTGCTTTTGCTCATAGCCTTCTGAAACCAACAAGGTAACATGTGGGCACACTCTTCTCAATATCAAATTCTCTATTCAAATAATCGTCTGTGTTTATCTTCATAGCTGCTCCTTGTGGTCCTAAAATAATGCAACTTGAGCTAAGTTGAACATTCTTCGGTTGTGACTCAACCATATCCTCTGAGTGTGGTTGAGCAGCCTTCTTGAAATACTTAAGCGTACAATGGAATGGATATTCCGGAAGCTTTGCATCCGGCATATTTGCAACAATAAATCTTTCCCATATCTTAGCCTGTTTCCATAAAATCTTCACTGAGATTTCAATCAGAATACTGAAGGACGAATCCATCTCCGTCTCATCGACAATTGGTAAACCTTTTCCCCTTTTGGCATTTCTATCAGACAGCCATCTGGTGTACATCTGATTGTACAGTTCCAACTTACACAAGGCAGGCATCTCTTCCCAAATATGCCACAGGTGTATGTTCTGATACCAGTATGGGTATTGTAATTTTCTGATCTTTATAGCAGAGCTCAATTGGTTCCGTAAGAGGAATCAGCTGTTTTTACTCCTCCTCAATCCGATTGTCCTAACGAGGTTGATTGGACATAGGGAGATGTGTAGCATCTTCAGGTCGAACACAGGTGAACGCAGCTCCGCTATCCGCCATTACTTTCCAATGGCGGTTGTTTATTTTCACCTCAATTGTGGGATCTCTTTTCCTTCCTGACGCTCCTCAAGACGCTACCTACCAGCTGACACCCCCCCTTTCGGATCATCTAGGCACCTCTAGAATCCGTGCTCCGGACCCTGTAGGGGTTCACAACCTTTCCTCCAGATGCTTTTGACTGGCCCCTGTATCTTCCTCTAAAATTCCCCTCTAAGGTTTTCCTCCTGACCATTACACTCACGGGAAAAAGTGACCAACATGTCCACAATTATAACACACCTCTGGAGACTGCTGCGGGAAGACTGGCTTACCTCTTCCTCTTCCTCTCAATTCTGTGTCTGCCCAGACATTGGCTGTGGATGGATGAATTAACTGGTGCCAACCATTGGTTGGCTGGTACAATTGCGGGTTGGAACTAGTTCTGGTGAAGCTGTGGCAGTGCTTGTTGGTTTCGGTGGCAACACGGACTTCTGCATAACCAAAAGCTTGTTTCTTATCCTTTTTTATTCTCTCCCCAGTTGTATTAGATTAAGTTTCCGGAGAGTTTCTTCGTCCTGCTTCTTTCTGGTTGAGTTCCTTCTTCCTGTACAGATCCACTTGATGCTCTATGTGATCTGTATAGACCCGCCCCTTTTGTCATGCTTCCAAGTCCAACCACTTCTGCCAGTTTGCTTCTTACTGGGGAGGGCAGTCCCCATTTTGCAGTTTAGCTTCTCAAATTGACCTGCTCAATTTGACTCACATCTGATCATTTCCAGTAATATTTCTCACACTTGATGAAACTCTTGACACATAAGGCTCTCAGATTTTCTTGTTGTCCTAGTGGATCAATCAGAATATTATCAGGATGCACATTCGTTGGAAATGTATCTTTCAATGCTCTCCACAGACAATCCTACTTGCAGCCAGCAATTCAGGATCGTTCACTGCCGTCCCAACATATCTCATGAGTCCAGCCCTCTGGAAAGACTTCTTCCATATCTGGAATCCCCAATGAGATTAGCCAACAGTCCTCTTAAACGTCTCCTATGGCTGACTGTGTTCCCACCGTAATTTCTTCCAAATTTCGAAATCCAAGGATAGGCCCCATTCTGAAGAATAGGCAACTTCTCAAGTATTTTGACATATCGGTATTTTGCAACGGCTTTATATTCAAAGTTTGACCTCGAATGATAACTGGTGCCATTTTGCTTGTGGTATCTTTCCTTGACCTTAATGCATATTTGGGTCTAATCTTTTCTGGATTCTCTTTCTCAGCTGTCTCTCCTTCCGTATGGGTCAGCGTCTGGAGTTCTTCCTGTAGCTCTCTTACTTCTCCTGCCGTACCCTTGCACTCTTCAGTTCTGATAAGCATTGATCTATATCTCCTTCTATTTCTTCTGCAACAGTCTTTGCAGGATAAACTCCTTCGAATACGCAGCACCTTCAGTCTTCTCTTTTACATCGCTATCTTCATCTTTGCTTTCCCTCAGCACTCGAATATATTGTATCCTTCTTCTTCGAATCTTCCTCAGCACTGTAATATCTTGTATCCTTCTTCTTCAAACCTTCCTTACCCCTTCTCTCAGTTCTGGCCAACCTCCGTTTGATAACCGATCATATCCACCCATGATTCCCTCTAAAATCACTCTGATCATCATCGTCCCTCCTCCAGTTCCATCCTACTTAACCTCATACCACCCTTAGTTTTCAGACTTCTCGTTTTCTTCCACCTTTAGTGCTTGGATGCATTTTTTATGGGTCGTTTCTGCTTGTCCTCTCTCTATAATTTTGTTCATCTTCATCTCTGATGTAATATCCCCCTGCTGGAGGATTAGTGGAAGCTGAGGGATAAGCATCCCTAAGCTCAACTTCCTTCTCATACGGTGGGGTCTTCTCGCCGAATCCGTATGTGAGAAAAGTATACCGACCTCTACCCTCATTTTCTCTGTCGACGTCTCTTCCTTTAGCTTTTTTCTCCATACCTTTGCTTCCCTTTCCCTTGTCTTGGTATCTTTCCTCAGTTTTTTGTCCTTCATCTTCACAAAACAATTTAAGAACACCCAGCTCCCTTTGTCTCTTCTCTCTTTACGTCGTTCCGTTTGTTTTCCCTTCTTCTGATCTGCCTTGTAAATTGACAGAAGTACTTTCATGATGTTGATAACATCCGGATTAAGAGTCCCTTTCCTCTGGCCAGGGTTGTTCAATGTCAGGCCAACGTTTGTTCCATTTTGCCGGATAATCTCGCAATACCCTTAACTAAAGGATTACTATGTTCGACTATATTAACCGGTGTAATAACTTTCATAGCCTTGCTATCCGTTTCTCCCCATTGTAAGTCCTCTTTTATCTTTCTTTATTGTGAACTATTTATTTTAGCCTATATAGCCTATGGCTTCCCCCCCTTTAATTATTAATATAACCCAAACAACCCGAGAGAATATTATTATTATTTTTTTTTTTTTTTTAAATATGAATATTAAAAAATTGAATATTAAAAAAATTTAAAAAATTATGAATATAAAAAATTTAATCAAATAAAAATTTATTAAAAAAAATTTATTAAAAAAATATCAAAGACCCCTAACAAAAATCAATTAATTTATTCAATTAAAAATTTTAATTAACAACTATGAATAATTATGAATAATTAAGACCAATTTTTACCTTTACACCTATTTTACCAATTAATCAATTAATGACCCACTTACCTTAACCCCTCCGGAAAGTGAATACCAGTAGTCAACTCCACAGCAATCCAAATAACATGGAATTCCAATCTACAACATTATCACCACAATAAATTCCATTGTTTAATATGCACCCAAGTATTTTAATATCACAGAATAAAGAACTTCCAATCTACAACAATACCACACCAATAAATTCCCTTGTTTAATATGAACCCAAATATTTCAATATCACAGAATAAAGGACTTCCACTCTACAACCATACCACACCAATATAAACCATTGTTTAATATGAAGCCAAATATTTCAATATCACAGAATAATGTCAGTACCTGCTTTCCAACCGAATCCCCCAGTCAGGCCCAGTAATGCACCGAGACCCAAAACTGCAACTTTTATTCACTGATCAGTCCGTTTCCAAGCGTCTAAGAGAGTGTCATTGCATTAAAGTACTAGCCTGATTTTGGATGATCCTCTGCCTGCGTCACACCTTGTCACGTCACGCCGCGCACACGTTAGCCTCTCTCTCTCTCCTTTGCTCCGTTCTATAGCCTCATATAACAAGGGAGGAAAACAATACAGACAAGCATTTATTCACATTCAATATATATATATATATATTCTGCTACCAAACCGAAGCCAGGAAGAAATAAATCACTCAAAACATTTTAAAACCTGACCCCAAGAATAAATAGATCGCTCAAAACATTTTAATTTTATTTTACTCCGTCATTCAAATCAATGCATTATACTTCGTCAACATATATTCAATTTATAAATTTACTACATCTCTACAAATAATTTAACGTTCACATAACAGTTACTTTAACGATTTTAAAAGAGTCGTGTTCACCTTTCTTTTCCGGTAGCCATTAAACCCCTGAAAAGAAACGCCACCATTTTGTTTTGTATGCTCAACGCGACCACATGTCGTAGTTTTAGCCCTGTAAACTCCCGCGCATGCGCACATCCAATCAAAAACACGTTTTCACCTCCGCTAAACGGATAACAGTCCAGCTGTACCTTCCGTTCCCCTCCTAGTCAAACAACATTTAACAGCGCTCACAAAACATACAACCTGACTTACAGACAGTGACAAGTTTAAGAGACTTTAATCCATCGCAATGGAATCTCTAAGGATATCCGTTAACATGTAGCATGCAACACAATTAGCATGTAGCATTAGCATTTAGCTTAGCCTAAGGTACACTGACACAAAACACAATTAGCATGTAGCATTAGCATCCACCTCAGCCACCATGTAGAATGTAGCATGATTCACACTTTAGCCTTACAAAAATTTGCCTTAGCAACGATGTACCACGTGGCCTGAAACAATCCAGCCTTAGCTTCAGTCTCTAGCCAACTGCGGCCTATTACACCAATAAATATCCTGCACCGTGGCCAAATCATTGTCTATAATATCTCCGTCTAACTTTGTGTTGCCGTAAGTTCTGGATAATCATAGAGAGGTTACCCCATGCATTATAGTTCGTCAACCATACGATGAGTATATAACATGCATATAATTCGTCCAGCTTAATAATTCCCAGAATTAACCTTACACCACATAACGCGTTGCAAGGATTTTATGGCCCATTCCTAAAGAATCGCCTCGGTCCGAGGTCTTTTCCGTATTCACGGTGCCCTAACTATGCAGACGTCTTCCAACATTTATTCTCTACCAATCCATTGTCCTAAACATGCTATTATTCCCCGTTTACCCATCAACCAAATTTAGAATATTTGTTATCAGACTCCTAATCGACAGCAACACCCCACATCAACCACGACCCAAGTACTTTTAACTGTACACCGTCAAAGCCCTCTCATGAATCAGCGGGATAACCATTGGCCAAATTTCTCTGTGAGTAATCTCTCACCTTTAAAGCCGACCTGGACAGTAGTCAACTCGCGAATCCAGGAAAGGGACCAACAACGATGCAATCAATATCTCAGCGGAGCCTCCATTTGTAGTGTAGGTTATTCGTAGGTGTTACCGTCAATCAAGGAGTCTGCTTAGGCTGTATCGTGTTCAAAGGCCTTTATTCAACCCACGAGGTTCCAGCGTAAGTACAGACACAATGTCCGGAGAACCAGACCCAAAGGAATCTTGCTGTATTCTAACTCTCCGTCGTTGCTCCCCCCTTTATATAGCCTTCCAAGAGTTGAATGGCTCCCTCTACTGTTCAATCCCCGTATCTTAAAACCCACTTCCTGTCTGTCATATGTGACGTCACGCTAAAACCTTCCCTCTTGATAGCAATAATCAACCTTCCATTTCTTTACATTTCTATTGAATAATAAATCACCAGAATAAGTTTTATACAAATCAAATGCTAGACTAGGAGCGTGGGGTAATAATTTTGAGATGCTTTTTTCCAGTGGAGGTTAGTTGATGACTTGCCTGGCAGGGCTGTGGGATAATTCAAATGGAACTGTTTTCCAGTGGAGGTTAGTTGATGACTTGCCTGGCAGGGCTGTGGGATAATTCAAATGGAACTATTAACATCCATTACCCGGGTAGTATTGTGAATAACTAACAGCTATTAACCAATCGCCATCCAGGATCCAATGTACGGTTTTATAATGAGGGATCTAGTCTAGATTACACCTAATAGGAAGACAGTTTTATCATGTGGAGGTTTCATTCAGGTCTCTCTGTTTAACTAAATACTCTGTCTTTGGCAGGAGAGAGACCAGACTCTCACTCTGACAGCAGTAAGAGTCCTTCAGGGGAACCAGACCCAGAGACTCCCAAACCAGTGAGACGCCACCACTGCTCCCAGTGTAATATGAGTTTTAAGTGGTCATGGAACCTAAAAGAGCATGAGAGGAAACACACAGGAGAAAAGCCTTTCCAATGCTCCCAGTGTGGAAAGACATTTTCGAGATCACAGAACCTAAAAATACATCAGAGGACACATACAGGGGAGAAACCTTTTCTCTGCTCCCAGTGTGGAAAGTGTTTTACCCAGTTATGGAGCCTGAACAAACATAATAGAATACACACAGGAGAAAAGCCTTACCACTGTTCCCACTGTGGAAAGAATTTTAGGTTGTTAGATAAGCTGAAGGAACACGAGAGGACACACACAGGGGAGAAACCTTACCATTGCTCCACGTGTGGAAAGAGTTTTACCCAGTTGGCTAACCTAAAAGAGCATGAAAAGAAACACACTGCAGAAAAGCTTTTCCAATGTTCCCATTGTGGAAAGAGATTTTCACGCTCACAGGACTAAAAAATCACACAGAGGGGACACCACTGCACAGGGGAGAAACCAGTTTGAACAAACCACTCTGCCTTACCCCTGTGTGGAAAGGATTTTACTCCATTTAGGGAGCCTGAACAAACATAAGAATAGAATACACTCTGGAGTGAAGCCTTACCCATGTTCCCATTGCCTAATGAATTTCAGGTTGTTAAATAACCTTAAGGAGCATGAGAGGACACACACATCTTACCACGGTCCCCGTGGTAAAGGAGTTGACCAATTTAGGGAACCTATAAGATCATGCGAGGACACACAGGGGCCAAATCATGCAATCGCTCCCAGTGTGGAAAGAGTTTAAACCCAGTTAGGAAACCTGAAAAGGCACGTGGACATACACACACACAGGGGAGGATAAAGCTCACAGTTTGGAAAGAGTTTTAGTCAGGGAACCTAATTGTGGAAAGACATTTTCCCAGACAGAGGACTTGAATTCACATGACAGAATAGAGAGGCTGTGTTCTGACTGATGTTTGACTGTTGTTTTATGCCACATTAAATCATATTGTTTAGATGAAATCTTACTCAAGAATAGGCTATTTTAGTTATTTCCTCTGGAGACATATTATGTCTAAAATCAGATTACAATTTTAAAATATGTATTTTGTTTTGATTCTACATTTTGATATATTGGATAAAAGTATGAACCTTTTTTTAGACGTTTATTATATGATTTGGATATTTTTAAAATGTAAATTGTTAATTGGATGAATATTGTGTGTATTTCTTGATTCTAACCTTGAAACCTCATGAAATGTAGTTTGTTTGGTTTCATTGAGTTAATTTGTGTACTAGTCTCCAAGCTAAAGCTGTATGCACATGTGATGATGATCTGATAAGTTGTTAACATGAAAAACATTCACTACCTCATGAATGTTCCCATCAGTATTATTCCACCATGTCGGAGAAAACACCGGTGCTGATTTGTAAAACACATTTGATTTAATGCAAATTTTTATCTGAATAAAAATAAAATGAGTATTTTTTAAAGTAGTGGACATTTTTATACAAACGTGAAATGAGCTCTTCTGATTGGGTGAATGGATGGCTGGAAGGTTGATAACACAATGTCAGTCAGAAACATCAGGAGAGCTCTTCTGATTGGGTGAATGGATGGCTGGAAGGTTGATAACACAACGTGTCAGTCAGAACATCAGGAGAGGTCTTCTGATTGGGTGAATGGATGGCTGGAAGGTTGATGACACAAAGTGTCAGTCAGAACACAAGGAGAGGGTTTTGAGAGCCTTTGACCTTTTATATTTTAATTAGTTTGCTTCTTTAGTCATTTTCTAGTGCCTTCAGATGGTATTCATACCCCTTGACTTATTCCACAATTTGGTTGTTACAACCTGTATTCAAAATAAATTAAATTATTTGTACATGGTTTTTAGAAGTTTTGCTAATTTTTAATTTAAGGTGACAGTGACACCATTCGATACCGCCTTGCACACACTTGTCTATATCTAGCTGATCCAGGGTGTAATCATTAGTCCATCAGTTGCAGACGAGAATCTTTCAACAGAATCATCGGAATGAACACACCCCCTGATCACCCGCACACACAGTTCACTTTCATAGCAGCCGCATACAAACAGCATGATCCCTTTCATAGCAGCCACATACAAACAGCATGATCACTTTGCTCATGGTATAGTTCCTTCTCACTCCTTCTCACATCTATGCGCTCTCTTCCTCTCTTCCCTTACCTTGTGGACTTCAATGCACAACACATCAGCTGTATGTGACCAGGCGGAAAAAACCTTTCCAAGCCAAACCGCTACACACAGCCTACATCGTTGTCCCCATATTAGCTAAAGTAACGTCCTAGTCAACATAGCTAATAGAACTAATGCGTTAGTAAACCTGCTACAATCATGCAGTAACATTACAGTGTATAGTCAGTAAGCAGTTTAGCAGATAATCCAGTGCTTTATGGTTATGGGTTCAGCTGTATAGGATAATCCAGTGCTTTATGGTTATGGGTTCAGCTGTATAGGATAATCCAGTGCTTTATGGTTATGGGTTCAGCTGTATAGGATAATCCAGTGCTTTATGGTTATGGGTTCAGCTGTATAGGATAATCCAGTGCTTTATGGTTATGGGTTCAGCTGTATAGGATAATCCAGTGCTTTATGGTTATGGGTTCAGCTGTATAGGATAATCCAGTGCTTTATGGTTATGGGTTCAGCTGTATAGGATAATCCAGTGCTTTATGGTTATGGGTTCAGCTGTATAGGATAATCCAGTGCTTTATGGTTATGGGTTCAGCTGTATAGGATAATCCAGTGCTTTATGGTTATGGGTTCAGCTGTATAGGATAATCCAGTGCTTTATGGTTATGGGTTCAGCTGTATAGGATAATCCAGTGCTTTATGGTTATGGGTTCAGCTGTATAGGATAATCCAGTGCTTTATGGTTATGGGTTCAGCTGTATAGGATAATCCAGTGCTTTATGGTTATGGGTTCAGCTGTATAGGATAATCCAGTGCTTTATGGTTATGGGTTCAGCTGTATAGGATAATCCAGTGCTTTATGGTTATGGGTTCAGCTGTATAGGATAATCCAGTGCTTTATGGTTATGGGTTCAGCTGTATAGGATAATCCAGTGCTTTATGGTTATGGGTTCAGCTGTATAGGATAATCCAGTGCTTTATGGTTATGGGTTCAGCTGTATAGGATAATCCAGTGCTTTATGGTTATGGGTTCAGCTGTATAGGATAATCCAGTGCTTTATGGTTATGGGTTCAGGACACTCAGCTAAAAGCAGTAGAATGTCACAACACACTTTGGAGACATTTACAGTATATGAGTGATTATGTGTCATAAGGATAATCTAACCTTTCGGTTACTGGCACAACGCTCTTAACCACTAAGCTACCTGCCGCCCCAAAGTCTCGTCTAACGCTTGTTTCTTGGTGAACGATTTACTTTCCATATTTCTTCATGCACAATACAAACAAAAAAACATAATGGGTGATTGGGCGGGGGGTTCGCACATTGTAGTCGCTGGTTCTAATCCCCGAGCCGAGCCGGTGAAAAATCTGCCGACGTGCCCTTGAGCAAGGCACTTAACCCTAATTGCTCCTGTAAGTCGCTATTGGTTTAGTTTCTAACCAAGCACACTGGTTGTTCATTCTGTTGGTATAGTTTCTAACCAAACACACTGGTTGTTCATTCTGTTGGTTTAGTTTAGGATAAGCCAAGCACACTGGTTGTTCATTCTGTTGGTATAGTTTCTAGCCAAACACACTGGTTGTTCATTCTGTTGGTATAGTTTCTAGCCAAACACACTGGTTGATCAATTGATAATGATGGTAAAACAGGTCCCAGTTGATATTGATGGTAAAACTAACTCAAAAAGGGCACTAAAATGATCAGGGTGAAATAAACGGTAAATCCAAAGGTATAAATCATTCTAGACCCATCTTAACTTAACCCCTTATGTACCATTCTAGCCCATCTTAACTTAACCCTTATGTACCATTCTTGCCCCATCTTAACTTAACCCATTATGTACCATTCTAGCCCCATCTTTATTTAACCCCTTATGTACCATTCTAGCCCCATCTTAACTTAACCCCTTATGTACCATTCTTGCCCCATTCTTAACTTAACCCCTTATGTACCATTCTAGCCCCATCTTAACTTAACCCCTTATGTACCATTCTAGCCCCATCTTAACTTAACCCCTTATGTACCATTCTAGACCCATCTTAACTTAACCCCTTATGTACCATTCTAGCCCCATCTTAACTTAACCCCTTATGTACCATTCTAGACCCATCTTAACTTAACCCCTTATGTACCATTCTAGCCCATCTTAACTTAACCCCTTATGTCCCATTCTAGTAGCAAACCAAAAATTGGCCACTAGGTGTCATTATAGTAATTAAAGCGATTCCATATGAATATATAAACATGTTCCATATTCAGTAGTAAATCACCTAAATAAGTTCCCTGCCTTACACAGGAAGCGGCACAGGTCCTAATCCAGGCACTTCTCATCTCCCGTCTGGAACTTAACTCGCTGTTGGCTGGCATTCTAGCCTGTGCCATTAAACCTTAAAACTCATCCAGAATGCCAGTTTCAGCCCGTCTGGTGTTCAACCCCTTAGATTCTCTCACGTCACCCCCCTCTTCCGCACACTCCACTGGCTTCCAGTTGAAGCTCGCATCGCTAACTTAACCATTATGTACCTATGGAGCAGTGAGGGGAACGGCACCTCTGTACCTTCGGGCTCTGATAGTCCCCTACACTTAAACGACGAGGCATTGCGTTCATCCACCTCTGGCCTGCTGGCTCCCCTTCCTCTGCGGAAGCATAGTTCCCGCTCAGCCCCAGTCAAAACTGTTAACTCTGGCACCCCAATGGTGGAACAAGCTCCCTACGACGCCAGGACAGCGGAGTCACTCACCACCTTCCGGAGACATTTGAAACCCCCCTCTTTAACTTATACCCTTATGTACCATTCTAGCCCCTTCTTCCCACCACCCCCCCCCCCCCCCCCTTAGCCCCCCCTTAACTTAACCCCACCCCCCCCCCCCATTCTAGCCCATCTTAAAAAACCCCTTTGTACCATTCTATCCCATGGCTTAACTTAAACGCCCCTTATGTACCATTCTAGTAGCAAACCAACTGGCCAAATGGTGTCATTATAGTAATTAAAGCGATTCCATATAACCATAAACATGTTCCATATAATTTATATTCAGTAAGAGCGTCACCTAAATAAGTTCTATAAATGTTTTAATTTTACATACAAACCAAATGCTAGGCTGGAAGCATGGGGTGATAATGTCTAGATGATTCTTTCTAGTGGAGATTAGTTTATGAATTGCCTGGCAGGGCTGTGGGACAGTGGATGTGTAGGGAATAAATCAAATGGAACTATTAACAGGCATTACCCGGGATTAACGTGAATAACTAACAGCTATCAACCAATCAGCATCCAGGATCCACATTTTGTTAAATAATGAGGGATCTAGTCTGGATTCAACCTCATAGGAAAACAGTTTTATCATGGAGGTGTCATTCAGGTCTCTCTGTTTAACTAAATACTCTCTGTTTTGTCTTTGGCAGGAGAGAGACCAGACTCTCCCTCTGACAGCAGAAAGAGTCCTTCAGGGGAACCAGACCCAGAGACGTCCAATCCAGCGATGCCACACCACTGCTCCCAGTGTAATATGGGTTTTAAGTGGTTATGGAAGCTAAAAGAGCATGAAAGGAAAACACACAGGAGAAAAGCCCTTCCAATGCTCCCAGTGTGGAAAGAGATTCTCACGATCACATGACCTAAAATCACATGAGAGGACACACACACAGGGGAAAAACCACACAATTGCTCCCAGTGTGGAAAGCTTTTTTCCCATTTAGGGAACCTGAACAAACATAAGAGAATACACTCTGGAGAGAAGCCTTACTCCTGTTCCCATTGTGGAAAGAATTTTAGGTTGTCAGATAACCTGAAGTCGCATGAGAGGACACACACACAGGGGAGAAACCTTACCATTGCTCCCTGTGTGGAAAGGATTTTACCAAGTTAGGGAACCTGAAAGATCATGAGAAGAAACACACAGGAGAAAAAGCCTACCACTGCTCCAAGTGTGGAAAGAGATTTTCAACATCATCTGACCTAATAAAGCATGAGCGGACACATACAGGGGAGAAATCTTACCATTGCTCACAGTGTGGAATTAGTTTTTTACGATCACATGACCTAAAATCACATGAGAGGACACACACAGGGGAAAAACCACACAGTTGCTCCCAGTGTGGAAAGTGTTTTTTGCAGTTAGGGAACCTTAACAAACATAAGAAAATACACTCTGGAGAGAAGCCTTACCCCTGTTCCCATTGTGGAAAATTCTTTAGGTTGTTAGATAACATGAAGGCACATGAGAGGACGCACACAGGGGAGAAACGTTACCATTGCACCCTGTGTGGAAAGAGATATGCACGATCATATGACCTAAAATCACATAAAAGGACCCACACATGAGGAAAAAACCACACAATTACACACACAGGGGAAAAACCACACAATTGCTCCCAGTGTGGAAATAATTTTACCCAGTTAGAGAACCTGTTGCCATTGTGGAAATATATTTTCAGGATCACATTACCTAAATTCACATCAAATCAAGATTTATTTATACAGCACATTTCAATCAATGTGCTTTACAGAAGAAAAAAAATGAACAAAAAAAAAATGAAAATGAAATATTTACACAACAAACATAAGATAAAAAACTAAAGAATAACAAAAGAAAATGAACGACTAAAAAGCTCCCTGAGGAAAAGCAAAGCTAAAATGGTGTGTCTTAAAATCTCTTTTAAATATGTCCACAGTTTCGTTCCCCCTCAGGTTCTCTGGCTATTCCAGAGGCTGGGAGGCATAGTAACTAAAGGCTGCCTCTCCATGCCTCTTGGTCCTGGGCTTTGGGATAGTTAAAAAGGCCAGTGCCAGAGGACCTGAGGGACCTACTGGGTACATAACTCAAAAGCATTTCTGACGTGTATTGGGGTGCACAATCGTGGATTGATTTAAAAACCAATAGAATAATCTTTAAATTAATTCTAAAACTCACAGGCAGCCAGTGAGACCTTAAAACCGGTGTAATGTGTGCTCTCCGTCTGGTCTTGGTCAGTACCCGTGCTGCAGCATTCTGTATGTTTTGCAGTTGACCAATGGCTTTCTTGGGTAGACCAGACAGGAGAGCATTACAGTAGTCAAGCCTGCTTGTAATAAAAGCATGGATGAGTCTCTCTGTATCAGCCTGAGAGAGAAACGGCCGCACCTTGGCAATGTTTCTCAGGTGGTAAAAAGCTATTTTGGTCACATTCCTAATGTGTGATTCAAAATTGAGTTCAGAAACTAAAATAACCTGGTGTTTTTATGCCTGTGAATTAACATGTGGTTAGATTCTCTGTGCTTTGGCTCCAACAATAATTACCTCAGTCTTGTCTTGATTTAGCTGGAGGAAGTTGTGAACCATCCAAGTATTTAAATCAGTCATACAGTCTAATAATTTATCAGTTGAGCTAAAATCCTCTGGAGACACAGAAATGTAAAGTTGTGTATCGTCTGAGTAGCAGTGAAAATCAATGCTGTGCTTTCTGATAACGCTGCCAAGGGGTAAAATACAGTGGGGGAAAACAGTACCGGAGTCAAAGCAAACCAATTGTGCAAGATTCTAATACTAGCAAAAGATGAATAGATTTTACCTTGAATTTTCATCATAGGTACACGTCTTATCCAGACAGACTTACAGTTAGTGAGTGCATACACTATCACATTTTAAAAAAAAAAATTTTTCATTATATAAATACCAGTACGCTTTAAGATATGGTGACAGCGGACACCCTTGTTTAACTGAGACCAGAGTACAAAACGAAGTAGCCACTATTTACTATTTTACACCTGGGGTTCCTATACATTACTTTTACCCATTTTAAAAGATGCTCACTGAAATTCCAAAAAAAATCCAGGCATTTCTATATATAAAAATCCAGTTTTTTACTTTATCAAAGGCCTTTTCAGAATCCGCTATGAATACCAGGTGGGCTTCTTAGATGTTTCATGATGTTCTATTATTTCTAGTAGTTGTCGTATATTATCTCCAATGTATCGTCCATGTAAAAAACCTGTCTGATCGGGATGATGAAATAGATTGGGTAAAAACTTTTTTTAATTCTGAGTGCTATGTGCATTTCGCTAGACTATTTTTGCATCGCAATTTTGAAGTGTATCAAAGGCCTCAGTTTTTTTTTTTTGGTGGACTGGATCTTTATTTTTTGCCATCTGGATCTTGTTTTATTAATAGTGAAATCAGACCTTCCTGCTGAGTACCTGACAGACTACCATTTCTATAGGAGTTAAAACAAGCTAATAATGGATCTTTTGTGCCATAATAAAAGGCTTGATATACCTCTACTGGTATGCCATCAAGCCCTGGTGCCATCAAGCCCTGGTGCCATCTAGCCCTGGTGCCATCAAGCCCTGGGGCCATCAAGCCCCAGACTGAAAGGATTTAATAGCCTCTAAACGTTAGATTTCCATCATTTGGCTTTCGCACTGATCATTTTATAGCACATGTTTTTGATTCCTTCCTTTTTTTAATTTTTGGAAAGAAATTCCTTTACCGTAATCATCGTTCAGAAGATGAGACGGAAAAAAAAAACAGCCTGCTGTAAAAGATATTCGCATAAAATTTTTAGTTTCCTCTTAAAATATCATTCGGAGAATCGTAGATTCTTTAGTAACGAGTTTCTGCTCATTCTTTTTGGTAGCGTTTTTTTCTGTGTTGGAGATTCAGGGAGAGTTTGGTGCATTTTTCTCCATATTCCGTCCAGTTTGCTTTATCTCTGTCTAATAGATAACATCAGATAGTTCCGGAATAAGTTCCTCCAGTTCTTTTTGGTTTTTCCTCTAACCTATTCTGTGTCTCTGTAGCATCGTTTTTTTATTGCTATCTACCTGTACTATTAGTTCATGTGTTTTCCCTTGTTAGTTGTTACGGATACAGGTATCCTGTGTCTTTTTGTGTTTTTCCTCTCCTTCTGCCCTAATCACAGGTGTCCTGTATGTTCCTGATTGGTGGTCGTTGAGGTGTTTGCTGATTGCTAAGGTGGACCAATCAGTGAACATTCCTCTGCATTGCACCACCTGTAGCTGGTTTTTCCATCACACATCCCATTGTTTAAAAGCCGGTCAGTTGTTGTTTTTTTTAGAGACTATTTCCGTATGTGAGTATGGATACTGTGGGTGTCCTGTGTTTTGTTTACTCACTCATTTGCTGGTTACTCTGTTTGGTAACTTTGTGTGTTTCTGGGAAAAGGGGAATTTAGGCAAGTTGCCCTTGGGCGTACATTACCCGTAGGAAGAAAACTGTCTAAAAACACTAGTTAGACCTGAGCGGACCACCCACTGTATTTTTGTATGATTAGCAGTAGCTTAGCGGTTCTTGAGGCAGGCAAGATCAGTTTAGGGGTGTTTTACACTATTGTTTGGTCATTTCTTGGGTCCTGCTCAGCCCTTTTTCCCAACCTTTACCGTGTGTTCAACAATAAACCTTTTATGTTTGACGGTAGTTTATGGTTGTCGTGTAGTTTTATTTCTCACTGTTCCATGTCACGCTTATAATTTTCATGAATTATGAAACGGGTCTCATGTCCATCCACCCCTAGACGTTTAAAGCCACGGGGTTCGTAACATAAAGTGGGGGCTCGTCCGGGATCACTCTCATTGATACTCATGCAAATTAGTTAGTGTCTGGGTCAGTGTTGAGCTTGGCAGCTGTCCTTGGCAGAATGTCCTTGAGTGGCCCAGCCAGAGCCCGGACTTGAAACCTGATCGAACATCTCTGAGAGATCTTTGTTTGAAGCACCTTTGGCAGCGATTACAGCCTCGAGTCTTCTTGGGTATGACGCTACAAGCTTGGAACACCTGTATTTGGGGAGTTTCTCCATTCTTCTCTGCAGATCCTCTCAAGCTCTGTCAGGTTGGATGGGGAGAGTCGCTGCACAGCTGTTTTCAGGTCTCTCCAGAGATGTTAGATCGGGTTCATTTCTGGGCTCTGGCTGGGCCATTCAAAGACATTCAGAGACTTGTCCAAAACAGTTTGGACCTACTCAGTACTGTTACACCATGTAGGAGCAGTTTGGACCTACTCAGTACTGGTACACCATGTAGGAGCAGTTTGGACCTACTCAGTACTGGTACACCATGTAGGAGCAGTTTGGACCTACTCAGTACTGGTACACCATGTAGGAGCAGTTTGGACCTACTCAGTACTGGTACACCATGTAGGAGCAGTTTGGACCTACTCAGTACTGGTACACCATGTAGGAGCAGTTTGGACCTACTCAGTACTGGTACACCATGTAGGAGCAGCAGTTGGACCTACTCAGTACTGGTACACCATGTAGGAGCAGTTTGGACCTACTCAGTACTGGTACACCATGTAGGAGCAGTTTGGACCTACTCAGTATCATGTACAGTTTGGACCTACAGTACTGGTACACCATGTAGAGAGCAGTTTGGACCTACTCAGTACTGGTACACCATGTAGGAGCAGTTTGGACCTACTCAGTACTGGACCATGTAGGAGCAGTTTACCTACTCAGTACTGGTACACCATGTAGGAGCAGTTTGGACCTACTCTCAGTAGGACAGTTTGGTACACCATGTAGGAGCAGTTTGGACCTACTCAGTACTGGTACACCACCATGTAGGAGCAGTTTGGACCTACTCAGTACTGGTACACCATGTAGGAGCAGTTTGGACCTACTCAGTACTGGTACACCATGTAGGAGCAGTTTGGACCTACTCAGTACTGGTACACCATGTAGGAGCAGTTTGGACCTACTCAGTACTGGTACACCGTGTAGGAGCAGTTTGGACCTACTCAGTACTGGTACACCATGTAGGAGCAGTTTGGACCTAGCTGCCTTAGTATGGTAGGTTGTTTTAAATTCTCACTCATTAAAGATATTCATTAATCAACACATGCTTCTCTTTGTACGTCTCAATATAATATTATTTAATGAAATAAATGAAAAATCAACTTTTTGTCTCAAAATAAAATGAACATTTCCCTTGACTGTGTTACCCTTCCCACCCAGCAGATGGCGATGTGCCTGTTTCAGGCGATGCTGCCAGTGTGACGTATAATCTAGTGGACGGGACGCTTCTTCAACAACAACAGCTAGTCAATCACCTCCGTAGCTTCATAGCCAAAAAAAAACATTGAAGCTCTTTAAACTCTTTCGGTGTATATTAGCCACTGTGTTTTAAACACACTTGTCGTATCTACTTGCTAGTTACCCTATTTAATATTTACGTTGTTGTTAGTCAGCTAGCTAGCTGGCTGGGTAAATTAGCAGTAGCCTAGTCACTAATGCTAACTGGCTATCTAGCTAACATCCCAACCATGAGCTCACTAAGCTACTCTCCTCCTGCTAAAGAAGAGGAGGTCTGCTGGACGGAGAAAGAGGCTCTGGGGCTGAACATTGTCGTGAAAGAGGAGGAGGAAGAGGAGGATGTCACAGTAAAAAAACAAGTAGAGGGTGAGGCTGTTACCGTGAAAGAAGAAGAGAGAGAAAGACGTTAAATTGACCGAAGATGAAAAGAAGCTTTTAGAGTGAAAGAGGAGGAGGATGTTACAGTGAAAGAAGAGGAAGACGCGTTCAGAGTGAAAGAGGAGGAGGATGGAGTGAAAGAAGAGGAAGACGCGTTCAGAGTGAAAGAGGAGGATGATGTCGCAGTGAAAGAAGAGGAAGACATTTTTGGAATAAAGGAAGAGGGGGAGATTACTGTCACATTGGAAGAAGAAGAAGAGACTGGAGATCTGATTAACAACAGTGAGTAATATATTAAAAACAGGAGCACAAACTCTGCAGTTGTTGAACCGATGTGTGGTTTTAAAGGGCCATTCTAATGAAGGTCTACACTTTAATATGTTGTTCTGTAGGAATTGTTAAATCTACAAAGAGTGGGGGGCGGCCAACAAAACGTTAATGGATCAAATGCTTCACATTATATATTTCACTACCTTTGTAAACATCTGAATATCTCTTTCTGTAGTGCTTTACTCAGTGTCTGTGCTTGACATCACATAAAAGCATAAAACAACTCGTGTGTGACTCGTGTCAAGACAAAGAAGGATCATTTTGATCTGGATTAAATTTATTTAAAAAATAATTACTACAGGTTATTTAAAATCCTTAAGAGTTTATTGACCCACCCGTGCGTCAATCTAAGTAACATAATGAAAAATAAACTCCATCAAAATCCGTCAGTTGAAGCTAGAGATATTGAGACGTAGCATGGGCTGAGTCTTAATCCACCACATCTGCCTATGTTGGAAGTAAGGGGTTAAATATGTCAAAAAATATTTCCTGAGTTTTCTTATATCTCCATCGTTAAGACAGTGGATGAATCAAATGACCCTCCATCGTTAAGACAGTGGATGAATCAAATGACCCTCCATCGTTAAGACAGTGGATGAATCAAAATGACCCTCCATCGTTAAGACAGTGGATGAATCAAATGACCCTCCATCGTTAAGACAGTGGATGAATCAAATGACCCTCCATCGTTAAGACAGTGGATGAATCAAATGAGCCCTCCATCGTTAAGACAGTGGATGAATCAAATGACCCTCCATCGTTAAGACAGTGGATGAATCAAATGACCCTCCATCGTTAAGACAGTGGATGAATCAAATGACCCTCCATCGTTAAGACAGTGGATGAATCAAATGACCCTCCATCGTTAAGACAGTGGATGAATCAAATGACCCTCCATCGTTAAGACAGTGGATGAATCAAATGACCCTCCATCGTTAAGACAGTGGATGAATCAAATGACCCTCCATCGTTAAGACACAGGATGAATCAAATGACCCTCCATCGTTAAGACAGTGGATGAATCAAATGACCCTCCATCGTTAAGACAGTGGATGAATCAAATGACCCTCCATCGTTAAGACAGTGGATGAATCAAATGACCCTCCATCGTTAAGACAGTGGATGAATCAAATGCATTATTATCTAAATATTGAACAAAATGTGGGCTACAGAGAGAAAAAGAATTGTTCAATTTGAAGCCATATGGCATAAAATATTACAAGCACTGGAGATATTCAAAGGATGAGGAAGGAGAGAAAATCAGATTGTGAGACAAACAGGATGGGTGGATATGGTGGGAACATGTGGGTCTGAGCAGGTGGGATGTCAATGTTTTGTAGTAAATGTTTAGTTGTCAATTGTCTTTGTCTAAGTATGTCGTTGTAGTAAGAAAAAGACAATCTTTCAAAAACAAACAGTATATATTTTAAAAAAATAGAGAGATATTCACGGGTCCAAAAGACAGTTCGAAATTAATTTAGCCAACGAAAGAATTTCTACAAAATGAAACAAAACATACATAAAGAACTGGTTTAGATTCTTAAATAGACCTACAATAACAATAATAATAATAAAACGAATCATAAATACGAAAATAAATCATACGAATTTGAGAAATTGCATCAAATCTGAATAGCGAGTTGAACAAAGTTTTCTCATCTATAATCAGCTAAAACGTTTTCTAAGAATTGAAAAATCTGTCGATGTGCCCTTGAGCAAGGCACTTAACCCTAATTGCTCCTGTAAGTCGCTCTGGAAGAGAGCTGTGAACATAAACCTAGGCCAAGGCTCCGTAAACTCGTTCCCTCTCTCTCCTCACTAGCCTCTGCACGTGATAGTTAAATGAAAAATTTTTCCTCTCTCGCATGTGAGCAGCCGGAACCAGTTTCAGCAGTTTCAGCTGGACATAAGCTGTACGTTTTATTGTGTGTTGCAATGGTCTGACACAGATAACAAGCTCCACGCGGTCATCAGGAGGGGTCCAGTCGGTAAATACATTTTAATTGCACATACCCCAGACTCGTGGCAATTATATCAGATCCAAGACAAAAGTCAGAATTTAGGACCCGGATCCGGGGTCGGATCTAGGAATTTCCGGGTCTGTTAGACCTATGCAGACCTCTAGCACCAACTCCTCTGTAAAAGTACAAAATGAACAATAAAAGGGGACATGAATAGCCATGCTAGCCCAATGACGACGTGTGCAGAGAAAAGTACAGCCACTAGCTAGCATGTACAGCATTCACAAATCAACAGATACAAAGTTAATGACTGACAGGAATACATATCACAATATCATGGTGGGAAACCATTATAAAACACTGGTAGTATGGAATATCAGATTCTGGAACTATTCAGATTCTGGAACTATTTAGATTCTGGGAACTATTTAGATTCTGGAACTATACAGATTCTGGGAACTATTTAGATTCTGGAACTATTTAGATTCTGGAACTATTCAGATTCTGGATCTATACAGATTCTGGAACTATACAGATTCTGGAACTATACAGATTCTGGAACTATTACAGATTCTGGAACTATTACAGATTCTGGAACTATACAGATTCTGGAACTATTCAGATTCTGGAACTATACAGATTCTGGAACTATACAGATTGGAACTATACAGATTCTGGAACTACAGATTCTGGAACTATTTAGATTCTTCTGGAACTATGGAACATACACATTTCTGGAACTATACAGATTTCTGGAACTATACAGATTCTGGAAACAGATTCTGGAACTATACAGATTCTGGAACTATTTAGATTCTGGAACTATAGACAGATTCTGGAACTATACAGATTCTGGAACTATACAGATTCTGGAACTATTCAGATTCTGGAACTATACAGATTCTGGAACTATACAGATTCTGGAACTATTTAGATTCTGGAATATGCCAGATTCTGGAACTATTACAGATTCTGGAACTATACAGATTCTGGAACTATACAGATTCTGGGAACTATACAGATTCTGGAACTATTTAGATTCTGGAACTATATACAGATTCTGGAACTATACAGATTCTGGAACTATACAGATTCTGGAACTATTCAGATTCTGGGAACTATACAGATTCTGGAACTATACAGATTCTGGAACTATACAGATTCTGGAACTATACAGATTCTGGAACTATTCAGATTCTGGAACTATTCAGATTCTGGAACTATTCAGATTCTGGAACTATTCAGATTCTGGAACTATACAGATTCTGGAACTATTCAGATTCTGGAACTATACAGATTCTGGAACTATACAGATTCTGGAACTATACAGATTCTGGAACTATACAGATTCTGGAACTATACAGATTCTGGAACTATACAGATTCTGGAACTATACAGATTCTGGAACTATACAGATTCTGGAACTATTCAGATTCTGGAACTATTCAGATTCTGGAACTATTCAGATTCTGGAACTATTCAGATTCTGGAACTATACAGATTCTGGAACTATTCAGATTCTGGAACTATACAGATTCTGGAACTATTACAGATTCTGGATCTATACAGATTCTGGAACTATTCAGATTCTGGAACTATTACAGATTCTGGAACTATTCAGATTCTGGAACTATACAGATTCTGGAACTATACAGATTCTGGAACTATACAGATTCTGGAACTATTCAGATTCTGGAACTATACAGATTCTGGAACTATACAGATTCTGGAACTATTCAGATTCTGGAACTATACAGATTCTGGAACTATACAGATTCTGGAACTATTTAGATTCTGGAACTATTCAGATTCTGGAACTATACAGATTCTGGAACTATACAGATTCTGGAACTATTTAGATTCTGGAACTATTACAGATTCTGGAACTATACAGATTCTGGACTATTTAGATTCTGGAACTATTACAGATTCTGGAACTATACAGATTCTGGAACTATACAGATTCTGGAACTATACAGATTCTGGAACTATTCAGATTCTGGAACTATTTAGATTCTGGAACTATTTAGATTCTGGAACTATACAGATTCTGGAACTATTCAGATTCTGGAACTATTTAGATTCTGGGAACTATTACAGATTCTGGAACTATACAGATTCTGGAACTATACAGATTCTGGAACTATACAGATTCTGGAACTATACAGATTCTGGAACTATACAGATTCTGGAACTATACAGATTCTGGAACTATACAGATTCTGGAACTATACAGATTCTGGAACTATACAGATTCTGGAACTATTCAGATTCTGGAACTATTCAGATTCTGGAACTATTCAGATTCTGGAACTATACAGATTCTGGAACTATACAGATTCTGGAACTATACAGATTCTGGAACTATTCAGATTCTGGAACTATTTAGATTCTGGAACTATACAGATTCTGGAACTATACAGATTCTGGAACTATACAGATTCTGGAACTATTCAGATTCTGGAACTATACAGATTCTGGAACTATTCAGATTCTGGAACTATTCAGATTCTGGAACTATTCAGATTCTGGAACTATTCAGATTCTGGAACTATTCAGATTCTGGAACTATCAGATTCTGGAACTATACAGATTCTGGAACTATTCAGATTCTGGAACTATACAGATTCTGGAACTATACAGATTCTGGAACTATACAGATTCTGGAACTATACAGATTCTGGAACTATTCAGATTCTGGAACTATACAGATCTGGACAGATTCAGATTCTGGAACTATACAGATTCTGGAACTATTCAGATTCTGGAACTATACAGATTCTGGAACTATACAGATTCTGGAACTATACAGATTCTGGAACTATTCAGATTCTGGAACTATTCAGATTCTGGAACTATTCAGATTCTGGAAACTATCTGGAACTATAGATTCTGGAACTATTACAGATTCTGGAACTATTGGATTCTGGAACTATACAGATTCTGGAACTATACAGATTCTGGAACTATACAGATTCTGGAACTATACAGATTCTGGAACTATTCAGATTCTGGAACTATTCAGATTCTGGAACTATACAGATTCTGGAACTATTTAGATTCTGGAACTATACAGATTCTGGAACTATTCAGATTCTGGAACTATACAGATTCTGGAACTATACAGATTCTGGAACTATACAGATTCTGGAACTATACAGATTCTGGAACTATACAGATTCTGGAACTATACAGATTCTGGAACTATTTAGATTCTGGAACTATACAGATTCTGGAACTATTTAGATTCTGGGGAATTATTTCAGATTCTGAAATTAAACACAGATTCTGTTTCAACTATTTCTGAATTCTGAAGTCCAAAAAAACAAACATTTCAATTTATTATACTAAAAATGTCAAGGGTTTGTCACACAGTTCCTTAACTGTTTAATGGTAAAGCAAGCATTTATCCAGGTAAGCATTGACAGATTCCAATGGCAAACATAAAGATGGCAGAATTCAGATATGACGTCATTGTTTTTTTCCACTGAGTTTGTAAACTACAATTCAATGTGCCAATAAATCAGCACAATAAACTTTTTTAACTTCTTTATTTTTGGGGCGTCTTGAAGCTAAAATAGTTAATGACGACACTAAAAAAGGAGTAACGTGGAGGAATGTACAATACGGCCAACTTAGCAAAAAAAGGAATTAGTGGTAAGTGCAGAGGGCTGCCATCTCTATGCGTCTCCGCCATTGATATTGATGGTATAAAGGTACAAATATTATGAAAATTATAAAAATCTTGAAATCAGTCATGACAAATAAAGGGACATTCCGTATACAAATAAACAGTTTCCGTCCAACGTTATACACAATAAGCATTTATATAAAATGTTTCTAGTAATCCTGTTTACGGACTGATGGATGATATCTGATTCTGATAAATGCAGAAAATTGCCTTTTCAAAATAAAACCTCTACCACAGCGAGCATGTTATTTTTGTGAAGCATATTTTATTCTGAGTTCAGACATAGCTCAGTTGGTAGAGCATGGCGTTTGCAACGCCAGGGTTGTGGGTTCGATTCCCAGGGGGGCCAGTGACTACAATGTAAATAAACGTTTTTATGTGAAATTGACTTCTAAGACAATTTACATTGTTGTTCCCAACTCACTTCATTCACGCTAAACAGGGAGGCTCGCTTGGCTGGTGCTGGATCACATGATCAAATACATCACTGGATCTATCACCTGTTCTAATCACTGTTCAACTGAAGACCCATCTTAACTTAACCCCTTATGTACCATTCTAGCCCCATCTTAACTTAACCCCTTATGTACCATTCTAGACCCATCTTAACTTAACCCCTTATGTACCATTCTAGACCCATCTTAACTTAACCCCTTATGTACCATTCTAGACCCATCTTAACCCCTTATGTACCATTCTAGACCCATCTTAACTTAACCCTTATGTACCATTCTAGACCCATCTTAACTTAACCCCTTATGTACCATTCTAGCCCCATCTTAACTTAACCCCTTATGTACCATTCTACCTAAACCCCTTATGTACCATTCTAGACCCATCTTAACTTAACCCCTTATGTACCATTCTAGACCCATCTTAATCTTATGTACATTCTAACCCATCTTATGTACCCCATTCTAGCCCCATCTTAACTTAACCCCTTATGTACCATTCTAGCCCCATCTTAACTTAACCCCTTATGTACCATTCTAGCCCCATCTTAACTTAACCCCTTATGTACCATTCTAGACCCATCTTAACTTAACCCCTTATGTACCATTCTAGACCCATCTTAACTTAACCCCTTATGTACCATTCTAGCCCCATCTTAACTTAACCCCTTATGTACCATTCTAGCCCCATCTTAACTTAACCCCTTATGTACCATTCTAGACCCATCTTAACTTAACCCCTTATGTACCATTCTAGACCAATCTTAACTTAACCCCTTATGTACCATTCTAGCCCCATCTAAACCCCTTATGTACCATTCTAGCCCCATCTTAAATTAACCCCTTATGTACCATTCTAGCCCCATCTTAACTTAACCCCTTATGTACCATTCTAGCCCCATCCTTAACTTAACCCCTTATGTACCATTCTAGCCCCATCTTAACTTAACCCCTTATGTACCATTCTAGCCCCATCTTAACTTAACCCCTTATGTACCATTCTAGCCCCATCTTAACTTAACCCCTTATGTACCATTCTAGCCCCATCTTAACTTAACCCCTTATGTACCATTCTAGACCCATCTTAAATTAAACCCCTTATGTACCATTCTAGCCCCATCTTAACTTAACCCCTTATGTACCATTCTAGCCCCATCTTAACTTAACCCCTTATGTACCATTCTAGCCCCATCTTAACTTAACCCCTTATGTACCATTCTAGACCCATCTTAACTTAACCCCTTATGTACCATTCTAGACCCATCTTAACTTAACCCCTTATGTACCATTCTAGACCCATCTTAACTTAACCCCTTATGTACCATTCTAGCCCCATCTTAACTTAACCCCTTATGTACCATTCTAGCCCCATCTTAACTTAACCCCTTATGTACCATTCTAGCCCCATCTAAACCCCTTATGTACCATTCTAGCCCCATCTTAACTTAACCCCTTATGTACCATTCTAGCCCCATCTTAATTAACCCCTTATGTACCATTCTAGCCCCATCTTAACTTAACCCCTTATGTACCATTCTAGCCCCATCTTAACTTAACCCCTTATGTACCATTCTAGCCCCATCTTAACTTAACCCCCTTATGTACCATTCTAGCCCCATCTTAACTTAACCCCTTATGTACCATTCTAGCCCCCCATCTTAACTTAACCCCTTATGTACCATTCTAGCCCCATCTCACTTAACCCATATGTACCATTCTAGACCCATCTTAACTTAACCCCTTATGTACCATTCTAGCCCCATCTTAACTTAACCCTTATGTACCATTCTAGCCCCATCTTAACTTAACCCCTTATGTACCATTCTAGCCCCATCTTAACTTAACCCCTTATGTACCATTCTAGCCCCATCTTAACTTAAACCCCTATGTACCATTCTAGACCCATTTTAAACTTAACCCCCTTATGTACCATTCTAGCCCCATCTTAACTTAACCCCTTATGTACCATTCTAGCCCCATCTTAACTTAACCCCTTATGTACCATTCTAGACCCATCTTTACTTAACCCCTTATGTACCATTCTAGCCCCATCTTAACTTAACCCCTTATGTACCATTCTAGCCCCATCTAAACCCCTTATGTACCATTCTAGCCCCATCTTAACTTAACCCCTTATGTACCATTCTAGCCCCATCTTAACTTAACCCCTTATGTACCATTCTAGACCCATCTTAACTTAACCCTTATGTACCATTCTAGCCCCATCTTAACTTAACCCCTTATGTACCATTCTAGCCCATCTTAACTTAACCCCTTATGTACCATTCTAGACCATCTTCTACTTAACCCCCTTATGTACCATTCTAGCCCCATCTTAACTTAACCCCTTATGTACCATTCTAGCCCCATCTTAACTTAACCCTTATGTACCATTCTAGCCCCATCTTAACTTAACCCCTTATGTACCATTCTAGACCCATCTTAACTTAACCCCTTATGTACCATTCTAGCCCCATCTTAACTTAACCCCTTATGTACCATTCTAGACCCATCTTAACTTAACCCCTTATGTACCATTCTAGACCCATTTTACAGGGATTACCCATGAATCATGACTATCAACCAATCAGCATCCAGGATCCACATTTACGGTTTTATAATGAGGGATCTAGTCTGGATTAAACTTCATAGGAAGAAGAGCAGGAGATTTCATTTAGATATCTCTCTGTTTAACTAAATACTCTGTCTTTGGCAGGAGAGAGACCAGACTCTCATTCTGACAGACGCAAGAAGAGTTCTTCGGGGGAACCAGACCCAGAGACGGCCAAACCAGTGAGACGACACCACTGCTCCCAGTGTAGTTTGAGTTTTAAGTGGTTATGGAAGCTTATACAGCATGAGGGGACACACACATGGGAGAGAAACACACCCTGCTCCCAGTGTGGAAAGAGATTTACCCTGTTAGGGAACCTGAAAAAGCATAAAGGAATACACACAGGAGAAAAGCCTTTCCAATGTTCCCAGTGTGGAAAGAGATTTTCACGATCAGAGCACCTAAAATCACATGGTAGGACACACACTGGGGAGAAACCACACCACTGCTCCCAGTGTGGAAAGAGATTTACCCAGTTAGGGAGCCTGAAAAAGCATAAAGGAATACACACAGGAGAAAAGCCTTTCCAATGTTCCCAGTGTGGAAAGAGATTTTCAGGTTTACAGCACCTAAAATCACATGAGAGGACGCACACAGGGGAGAAACCACACCATTGTGCCCTGTGTGGAAAGGATTTTACCCAGTTAGGGAACCTAAAAAAGCATGAGATGAAACACACAGGCGAAAAGCCTTTCCAATGTTCCCAGTGTGGAAAAAGATTTTCACGATCACAGGAACTAAAATCACATGAGAGGACACACACGGGGGATAAACCACACCACTGCTCCCATTGTGGAAAGGGTTTTACCCATTAGGGAACCTGAACAAACATAAGAGAATACACTCTGGAGAAAAGCCTTACCACTGCGCCCAGTGTGGAAAGCGTTTTACCCAGTTAGGGAACCTGAACAACCATAAAATAATACACACAGAAGAAAAGCCTTTCCAATGTTCCCAGTGTGGAAAGAGATTTACCCTGTTAGGGAACCTGAAAAAGCATAAAGAAATACACACAGGAGAAAAGCCTTTCCAATGTTCCCAGTGTGGTAAGAGATTTTCACGATCAGAGCACCTAAAATCACATGGTAGGACACACACTGGAGAGAAACCACACCACTGCTCCCAGTGTGGAAAGAGATTTACCCAGTTAGGGAGCCTGAAAAAGCATAAAGGAATACACACAGGAGAAAAGCCTTTCCAATGTTCCCAGTGTGGAAAAAGATTTTCACGATCACAGCACCTAAAATCACATGAGAGGACACACACGGGGGATAAACCACACCATTGCTCCCATTGTGGAAAGAGTTTTACCCAGTTAGGAAGCCTGAACAAACATAAGAAGAGAATACACTCTGGAGAGAAATCTTAACATACTTTCCTGGACAGAGGACCTTAAATCACATGACAGAATAGAGAGGCTGTGTTCTGACTTATTTATTTATTTTTAAATGAAATCACATTGTTTATGATATTGTCCCCTGTAGCTCAGTTGGTAGATTATGGCGCTTGCAACGCCAGGGTTGTGGGTTCCTTTCCCACGGGGGGGCAGTATGAAAATGTATTGACTCACTAACTGTAAGGCTCTGGATAAGAGCATCTGCTAAAATGACTAAAATGTAAAAAAAATTGAAATCTTACTCAGAAATAGGCTTACTTTTGTTTGAGTTTTTTCCTCTCGAGACATGATCACGTCTAAAATCAAATTACAATTTTAAAAAGTTTAATTTGGATTGATGGAATGCAAGTACTGTATGAACCCTCAGATGTTCATTATATGATTTGGATATTTAAAACATGTAAATGATTAAATTGATGAATCCAATGTGTATTTCTTGATTTTAACCTTGAAACCTCTTTAATTTAGTTATTGTGTTTCGTTGACTTCATCTTGTGTTCTAGTTTTCAAGCTAAAGATGGATGGAAACTACTGTGTTCTGAATATTATTTATTTATTTTGTTTTTTATTTTTTTTTGTGTTCTAGTTTTCAATAAAGAAATCATGTTTATATGAAAAAATAGGCTTTTACTTTTGTTTTAGTTTCCTCTCAAGAATGTCTAAAATCAATTTACTATTTTTATTAATAATTTGGATTGATAGAATACAAGTACTGTATGAACCGTCAGATGGTCATTATATGATTTTGATATTTAAAAATTAAAATAATAAAATAGATTAGTAGAATGTGTATTTCTTGATTTTAACCTTGAAATCTCATGAATGTAGTTGTTGTGTTTCATTGAGTTAATTTGTGTAGTCTTCTCTTCAAGCTAAAGGTGTATGAAAATGTGATGACGTTGTTCTGAAGAACACTCACTACCTCATGAATGTAGTCTTCTCTTCAAGCTAAAGGTGTATGAAAATGTGATGACGTTGTTCTGAAGAACACTCACTACCTCATGAATGTAGTCTTCTCTTCAAGCTAAAGGTGTATGAAAATGTGATGACGTTGTTCTGAAGAACACTCACTACCTCATGAATGTAGTCTTCTCTTCAAGCTAAAGGTGTATGAAAATGTGATGACGTTGTGTCTGAAGAACACTCACTACCTCATGAATGTAGTCTTCTCTTCAAGCTAAAGGTGTATGAAAATGTGATGACGTTTGTTCTGAAGAACACTCACTACCTCATGAATGTAGTCTTCTCTTCAAGCTAAAGGTGTATGAAAATGTGATGACGGTGTTCTGAAGAACACTCACTACCTCATGAATGTAGTCTTCTCTTCAAGCTAAAGGTGTATGAAAATGTGATGACGGTGTTCTGAAGAACACTCACTACCTCATGAATGTAGTCTTCTCTTCAAGCTAAAGGTGTATGAAAATGTGATGACGTTGTTCTGAAGAACACTCACTACCTCATGAATGTAGTCTTCTTCAAGCTAAAGGTGTATGAACATGTGATGACGTTGTTCTGAAGAACACTCACTACCTCATGAATGTAGTCTTCTCTTCAAGCTAAAGGTGTATGTAAATGTGATGACGGTGTTCTGAAGAACACTCACTACCTCATGAATGTAGTCTCTCTCTTCAAGCTAAAGGTGTATGTAAATGTGATGACGGTGTTCTGAAGAACACTCACTACCTCATGAATGTAGTCTTCTCTTCAAGCTAAAGGTGTATGTAAATGTGATGACGGTGTTCTGAAGAACACTCACTACCTCATGAATGTAGTCTTCTCTTCAAGCTAAAGGTGTATGAAAATGTGATGACGTTGTTCTGAAGAACACTCACTACCTCATGAATGTAGTCTTCTCTTCAAGCTAAAGGTGTATGAAAATGTGATGACGGTGTTCTGAAGAACACTCACTACCTCATGAATGTAGTCTTCTCTTCAAGCTAAAGGTGTATGAAAATGTGATGACGTTGTTCTGAAGAACACTCACTACCTCATGAATGTAGTCTTCTCTTCAAGCTAAAGGTGTATGTAAATGTGATGACGGTGTTCTGAAGAACACTCACTACCTCATGAATGTAGTCTTCTCTTCAAGCTAAAGGTGTATGTAAATGTGATGACGGTGTTCTGAAGAACACTCACTACCTCATGAATGTAGTCTTCTCTTCAAGCTAAAGGTGTATGAAAATGTGATGACGGTGTTCTGAAGAACACTCACTACCTCATGAATGTAGTCTTCTCTTCAAGCTAAAGGTGTATGTAAATGTGATGACGGTGTTCTGAAGAACACTCACTACCTCATGAATGTAGTCTTCTCTTCAAGCTAAAGGTGTATGTAAATGTGATGACGTTGTTCTGAAGAACACTCACTACCTCATGAATGTAGTCTTCTCTTCAAGCTAAAGGTGTATGAAAATGTGATGACGGTGTTCTGAAGACACTCACTACCTCATGAATGTAGTCTTCTCTTCAAGCTAAAGGTGTATGTAAATGTGATGACGTTGTTCTGAAGAACACTCACTACCTCATGAATGTAGTCTTCTCTTCAAGCTAAAGGTGTATGTAAATGTGATGACGGTGTTCTGAAGAACACTCACTACCTCATGAATGTAGTCTTCTCTTCAAGCTAAAGGTGTATGTAAATGTGATGACGTTGTTCTGAAGAACACTCACTACCTCATGAATGTAGTCTTCTCTTCAAGCTAAAGGTGTATGTAAATGTGATGACGGTGTTCTGAAGAACTCACTACCTCATGAATGTAGTCTTCTCTTCAAGCTAAAGGTGTATGTAAATGTGATGACGTTGTTGTTCTGAAGAACACTCACTACCTCATGAATGTAGTCTTCTCTTCAAGCTAAAGGTGTATGTAAATGTGATGACGTGTTCTGAAGAACACTCACTACCTCATGAATGTAGTCTTCTCTTCAAGCTAAAGGTGTATGTAAATGTGATGACGTTGTTCTGAAGAACACTCACTACCTCATGAATGTAGTCTTCTCTTCAAGCTAAAGGTGTATGTAAATGTGATGACGTTGTTCTGAAGAACACTCACTACCTCATGAATGTAGTCTTCTCTTCAAGCTAAAGGTGTATGAAAATGTGATGACGGTGTTCTGAAGAACACTCACTACCTCATGAATGTAGTCTTCTCTTCAAGCTAAAGGTGTATGAAAATGTGATGACGGTGTTCTGAAGAACACTCACTACCTCATGAATGTAGTCTTCTCTTCAAGCTAAAGGTGTATGTAAATGTGATGACGTTGTTCTGAAGAACACTCACTACCTCATGAATGTAGTCTTCTCTTCAAGCTAAAGGTGTATGAAAATGTGATGACGTTGTTCTGAAGAACACTCACTACCTCATGAATGTAGTCTTCTCTTCAAGCTAAAGGTGTATGTAAATGTGATGACGTTGTTCTGAAGAACACTCACTACCTCATGAATGTAGTCTTCTCTTCAAGCTAAAGGTGTATGAAAATGTGATGACGTTGTTCTGAAGAACACTCACTACCTCATGAATGTAGTCTTCTCTTCAAGCTAAAGGTGTATGTAAATGTGATGACGGTGTTCTGAAGAACACTCACTACCTCATGAATGTAGTCTTCTCTTCAAGCTAAAGGTGTATGTAAATGTGATGACGTTGTTCTGAAGAACACTCACTACCTCATGAATGTAGTCTTCTCTTCAAGCTAAAAGGTGTATGAAAATGTGATGACGGTTGTTCTGAAGAACACTCACTACTACCTCATGAATGTAGTCTTCTCTTCAAGCTAAAGGTGTATGTAAATGTGATGACGGTGTTCTGAAGAACACTCACTACCTCATGAATGTAGTCTTCTCTTCAAGCTAAAGGTGTATGAAAATGTGATGACGTTGTTCTGAAGAACACTCACTACCTCATGAATGTAGTCTTCTCTTCAAGCTAAAGGTGTATGAAAATGTGATGACGTTGTTCTGAAGAACACTCACTACCTCATGAATGTAGTCTTCTCTTCAAGCTAAAGGTGTATGTAAATGTGATGACGGTGTTCTGAAGAACACTCACTACCTCATGAATGTAGTCTTCTCTTCAAGCTAAAGGTGTATGAAAATGTGATGACGGTGTTCTGAAGAACACTCACTACCTCATGAATGTAGTCTTCTCTTCAAGCTAAAGGTGTATGAAAATGTGATGACGGTGTTCTGAAGAACACTCACTACCTCATGAATGTAGTCTTCTCTTCAAGCTAAAGGTGTATGTAAATGTGATGACGGTGTTCTGAAGAACACTCACTACCTCATGAATGTAGTCTTCTCTTCAAGCTAAAGGTGTATGAAAATGTGATGACGGTGTTCTGAAGAACACTCACTACCTCATGAATGTAGTCTTCTCTTCAAGCTAAAGGTGTATGTAAATGTGATGACGGTGTTCTGAAGAACACTCACTACCTCATGAATGTAGTCTTCTCTTCAAGCTAAAGGTGTATGTAAATGTGATGACGGTGTTCTGAGAACACTCACTACCTCATGAATGTAGTCTTCTCTTCAAGCTAAAGGTGTATGTAAATGTGATGACGGTGTTCTGAAGAACACTCACTACCTCATGAATGTAGTCTTCTCTTCAAGCTAAAGGTGTATGAAAATGTGATGACGGTGTTCTGAAGAACACTCACTACCTCATGAATGTAGTCTTCTCTTCAAGCTAAAGGTGTATGTAAATGTGATGACGGTGTTCTGAAGAACACTCACTACCTCATGAATGTAGTCTTCTCTTCAAGCTAAAGGTGTATGTAAATGTGATGACGTTGTTCTGAAGAACACTCACTACCTCATGAATGTAGTCTTCTCTTCAAGCTAAAGGTGTATGTAAATGTGATGACGGTGTTCTGAAGAACACTCACTACCTCATGAATGTAGTCTTCTCTTCAAGCTAAAGGTGTATGTAAATGTGATGACGGTGTTCTGAAGAACACTCACTACCTCATGAATGTAGTCTTCTCTTCAAGCTAAAGGTGTATGTAAATGTGATGAATGTAGTCTTGTTCTGAAGAAGAACTCACTACCTCATGAATGTAGTCTTCTCTTCAAGCTAAAGGTGTATGTAAATGTGATGACGTTGTTCTGAAGAACACTCACTACCTCATGAATGTAGTCTTCTCTTCAAGCTAAAGGTGTATGTAAATGTGATGACGTTGTTCTGAAGAACACTCACTACCTCATGAATGTAGTCTTCTCTTCAAGCTAAAGGTGTATGTAAATGTGATGACGGTGTTCTGAAGAACACTCACTACCTCATGAATGTAGTCTTCTCTTCAAGCTAAAGGTGTATGTAAATGTGATGACGTTGTTCTGAAGAACACTCACTACCTCATGAATGTAGTCTTCTCTTCAAGCTAAAGGTGTATGTAAATGTGATGACGTTGTTCTGAAGAACACTCACTACCTCATGAATGTAGTCTTCTCTTCAAGCTAAAGGTGTATGTAAATGTGATGACGGTGTTCTGAAGAACACTCACTACCTCATGAATGTAGTCTTCTCTTCAAGCTAAAGGTGTATGTAAATGTGATGACGTTGTTCTGAAGAACACTCACTACCTCATGAATGTAGTCTTCTCTTCAAGCTAAAGGTGTATGAAAATGTGATGACGTTGTTCTGAAGAACACTCACTACCTCATGAATGTAGTCTTCTCTTCAAGCTAAAGGTGTATGAAAATGTGATGACGGTGTTCTGAAGAACACTCACTACCTCATGAATGTAGTCTTCTCTTCAAGCTAAAGGTGTATGAAAATGTGATGACGTTGTTCTGAAGAACACTCACTACCTCATGAATGTAGTCTTCTCTTCAAGCTAAAGGTGTATGTAAATGTGATGACGTTGTTCTGAAGAACACTCACTACCTCATGAATGTAGTCTTCTCTTCAAGCTAAAGGTGTATGAAAATGTGATGACGTGTTCTGAAGAACACTCACTACCTCATGAATGTAGTCTTCTCTTCAAGCTAAAGGTGTATGTAAATGTGATGACGGTGTTCTGAAGAACACTCACTACCTCATGAATGTAGTCTTCTCTTCAAGCTAAAGGTGTATGAAAATGTGATGACGTGTTCTGAAGAACACTCACTACCTCATGAATGTAGTCTTCTCTTCAAGCTAAAGGTGTATGTAAATGTGATGACGACGGTGTTCTGAAGAACACTCACTACCTCATGAATGTAGTCTTCTCTTCAAGCTAAAGGTGTATGAAAAATGTGATGACGGTGTTCTGAAGAACACTCACTACCTCATGAATGTAGTCTTCTCTTCAAGCTAAAGGTGTATGTAAATGTGATGACGGTGTTCTGAAGAACACTCACTACCTCATGAATGTAGTCTTCTCTTCAAGCTAAAGGTGTATGTAAATGTGATGACGGTGTTCTGAAGAACACTCACTACCTCATGAATGTAGTCTTCTCTTCAAGCTAAAGGTGTATGAAAATGTGATGACGGTGTTCTGAAGAACACTCACTACCTCATGAATGTAGTCTTCTCTTCAAGCTAAAGGTGTATGTAAATGTGATGACGTTGTTCTGAAGAACACTCACTACCTCATGAATGTAGTCTTCTCTTCAAGCTAAAGGTGTATGTAAATGTGATGACGGTGTTCTGAAGAACACTCACTACCTCATGAATGTAGTCTTCTCTTCAAGCGTCTGATGAGAAAACACTCACTACCTCAAAGGTGTATGTAAATGTGATGACTTTGTTCTGAAGAACACTCACTACCTCATGAATGTAGTCTTCTCTTTGCTAAAGGTGATGAATGTGATGACGGTGTTCTGAAGAACACTCACTACCTCATGAATGTAGTCTTCTCTTCAAGCTAAAGGTGTATGTAAATGTGATGACGGTGTTCTGAAGAACACTCACTACCTCATGAATGTAGTCTTCTCTTCAAGCTAAAGGTGTATGTAAATGTGATGACGGTGTTCTGAAGAACACTCACTACCTCATGAATGTAGTCTTCTCTTCAAGCTAAAGGTGTATGTAAATGTGATGACGTTGTTCTGAAGAACACTCACTACCTCATGAATGTAGTCTTCTCTTCAAGCTAAAGGTGTATGTAAATGTGATGACGGTGTTCTGAAGAACACTCACTACCTCATGAATGTAGTCTTCTCTTCAAGCTAAAGGTGTATGTAAATGTGATGACGGTGTTCTGAAGAACACTCACTACCTCATGAATGTAGTCTTCTCTTCAAGCTAAAGGTGTATGTAAATGTGATGACGGTGTTCTGAAGAACACTCACTACCTCATGAATGTAGTCTTCTCTTCAAGCTAAAGGTGTATGTAAATGTGATGACGGTGTTCTGAAGAACACTCACTACCTCATGAATGTAGTCTTCTCTTCAAGCTAAAGGTGTATGTAAATGTGATGACGGTGTTCTGAAGAACTCACTACCTCATGAATGTAGTCTTCTCTTCAAGCTAAAGGTGTATGTAAATGTGATGACGGTGTTCTGAAGACACTCACTACCTCATGAATGTAGTCTTCTCTTCAAGCTAAAGGTGTATGTAAATGTGATGACGGTGTTCTGAAGAACACTCACTACCTCATGAATGTAGTCTTCTCTTCAAGCTAAAGGTGTATGTAAATGTGATGACGGTGTTCTGAAGAACACTCACTACCTCATGAATGTAGTCTTCTCTTCAAGCTAAAGGTGTATGTAAATGTGATGACGTTGTTCTGAAGAACACTCACTACCTCATGAATGTAGTCTTCTCTTCAAGCTAAAGGTGTATGTAAATGTGATGACGTTGTTCTGAAGAACACTCACTACCTCATGAATGTAGTCTTCTCTTCAAGCTAAAGGTGTATGTAAATGTGATGACGGTGTTCTGAAGAACACTCACTACCTCATGAATGTAGTCTTCTCTTCAAGCTAAAGGTGTATGTAAATGTGATGACGGTGTTCTGAAGAACACTCACTACCTCATGAATGTAGTCTTCTCTTCAAGCTAAAGGTGTATGTAAAATGTGATGACGTTGTTCTGAAGAACACTCACTACCTCATGAATGTAGTCTT